>CM037876.1:206504199-207168224 GCA_021292165.1 Shinisaurus crocodilurus | reverse complement strand
TTACATCAACCCTGTAAGGCAGGTCAATAGCATTCTCTCCATACAGCACGTGGGGGGGGGGGGCAGCTGAGTAAGAGCTCGGTTAGTGTACATTGTTGCCTAACAGTCTGCATAATTCCCGAAGGGGTGGGCTGTGTTAGTCTATTGCAGCAAGAACAACAAGAGAGTTTTGTGGTACCCTAAAGACCAACACATTCATTCTGACATAAGCTTTCACGGACACTGCCCACTTCCATCAGATACATACTCTCCATACTTGTCTGTTATGGAGAAGGTGGCTTTGGTGCTGGGATCATGCGCTGGTTTCTGATCCTCTGTCCAACAACAAACGCTTCCCTGTGGTACGAGATATTGAGGAGTAGCAATCCCTTGGCCATCAAAAAGTTCCGCCACTGGCAAAAGCAGAGGAGTGATAGCTTTAGTTGCAGCAGTCAGTCAACCTAATGAAACTTGAGTATGCTCAAAGGCAGCGGCACCTGTTGATGTCCTGTTGCTCTTTCTGATTCTTAGATCAGTCTCTTCGCCGCTATGCTGCACGAGCAAAGAAGGATGTTGTTTTAACTCGGCAGTTTCTTTCTTGCCATGATGCTCCCACAGAGCCCTTTGGGTGGTAGCTTACATTTTAACATAATACAGCAATGAAACACTCATCATTCTAGATCAGGGCTCTCCAGCCTTGGGTCCCCAGATGTTGCTGGCCTACAGCTCCCAGCATACCCAGCTAGCATGGCTAATGGCAAGGGATTCTGGGAGCTGTAGTCTGGCAACATCTGGGGACCCGAGGTTAGAGAGCCCTGTTCTAGATTAACCATTAAGATCCACAGAGAGCTGGTGAAACCAGACTTCTCATTATGACCAACTGAAAATCACAAAGTAGTGTGCAAACTTCAGCAGAATTCTTTTTCAGTATGAATGTTAAGCAAAAACAAAATGAAGGGCATATAGGGGGGGACGAGAAAAAATATATATTACCGTATATACTCAAGTATAAGTGGACCCTAATATAAGTCGAGGCCCCTAATTTCACCCCAAAAAACTGGGAAAACTTATTGCCTCCAGTATAAGTGCGCTGACCCAAGTATAAGTCGAGGGGGCATTTTTCAGCACAAAAAATGTGCTGAAAAACTCGACTTATACTTGAGTATATACGGTACTGAGTGTGATGGAAAATCCTGTCTGCAATTTGTAATGGCCTTAAAATGAAAGAGGCATTTTGTGGATATATAGTGCACCCATTTGCATGCTTTTACTTTGAAATAAAAGGTGAGGCAGTGGCTGTTCTGAATCACTGCCTGGGCACGGTAATGGACTGGATGAGGGCTAATAAACTGAGACTCAATGGAGGTACTGTTAGTGGGTGGTTTGTCTGCCCGGCTAAGTGATATTCAACCAGTTCTGGATGGGGTTGGACTCCCCCTGAAGGATCAGGTTTGTAGTTTGGGGGTGCTCTTGGATCCACAACTGTCACTAGAAGCACAGGTGAACTCGGTGACACGGAGCACCTTTTATCAGCTTAGGCTGATATACCAACTTCGTCCTTATCTGGACAGAGATAGCCTAGCTACAGTTATCCATGCTCTGGTAACCTCTCATTTGGATTACTGCAATGTGTTACACGTGGGGCTGCCTTTGAAAATGGTCCGGAAACTTCAGCTGGTCCAGAATAGGGCAGCGAGATTGTTAACGGGGACTGGCCAACGAGAACATATTATGCCAGTGCTTTCTCATCTGCACTGGCTGCCAGTCTGTTTCCAGGCCCGATTCAAAGTGCTGGTACTAACATTCAAAGCCCTAAACGGCTTGGGGCCAGGGTATCTGAAGGATTGTCTCCTCCCATATGTACTTGCCCGGACACTAAGATCTGCATCAGCAGTCCTTCTCCAAGAGCCCCTGCCAAAGGAAATGAGGCAGGTCGCTACCAGGAGGAGGGCCTTTTCTGCTGTGGCACCCCGGTTATGGAATGAACTCCCCAAAGAGGTTTGCCTGGCGCCTACTTTGTATTCTTTCCGGCGCCAGGTGAAGACCTTTCTATTCTCCCAGGCATGTAAATCAACATGTAGTTGTTTTTAACTCTGTTATTGTAACTGTTGCTGCTAGCTTTGTTGTTTGTTTTAATCTGTGGTTTTAAATTTTATATTTATTTTATATTGTATTTTATGGTTTTAACTGTTGTAAACCGCCCAGAGAGCTTCGGCTATTGGGTGGTATAAAAATGTATTAAATAAATAAATATAAATAAATAAGCCCAACTGTATCCATTGGGGCTTATTCCGAAATAAGTGTTCATAAGATTGCAACCTTTATTAGCAGGGCCGGTGCAAGGCAGTTTGGTGCCCTAGGCAAGATCTGATATTTAGCGCCCCCCCTCCCACTTGAGCCCTCCCTCCCTCCAGCCCTATGCCCATTATGAAATAAAAGTCAATTGGCAAAACCTAAAAAAATTATTATCATAGACATTAACATACATAAAATACATGTTGATGTAGTACCAATTTGCTATATAGAAAAATTCCTGGTGAAGTGTGACAGAAACTACATTTCATGTTTAAAACTTCATTTTCCTTGCCTTTTTCTTGGCAAACTGGCAAACCATTTATTTAATGTCTAAAGAAGATGCTAACTGAGATTCAATTGAAATGGTTGCCAAGCCAACCAGTCTTGGTTGGCACATTGTTGAACGCAGATAATTTTTTATTAATTTTAATTTGGAAAAACTTCTTTCTCCACTGGCCACTGAAACTGGTAATGTTAATAGTATTCTGAGTGCCCCTGAAACATTGGGGAAACTTGCAACCAATTCATGCTGCAATAGAAAATGCAGGACCTCCTGGGGATGCATAGTTTTGGGAAGCCTCCTGGCAATGGCTTGCAGCTCTGACTATTGCCAGTGCTGGCTGGGGCTCATGGGAGTTTGTTTGTTTTATTTATTTACGATATTCATATGCCTCCCCATAACATAGATCGTAGAGTTGGAAGGAGCCTACAAGGCTATCAAGTCCAACCCCCTGCTCAATGCAGGAAACTAGAGGAGGGGTCTCCCATCCAAGTAATAACCAGGCCTGACCCTGCTTAGCTTTCCACACTTGGACAAGCTGAGCCAGCGTAAGCCACAGACCATAAAAGCGTAAGCCAAAGAACATAAAGTTGTCAGGGTGGTTCGCAATAAAAAAAACAAAAACAATTTAGGTACAAAATAGAACATAAAACCATAAAAGCAAAAGCAACAAAAATACAAGAAACAGCAATCTGAAAATTAAAAAAACACAACACCTGATTTTAAAACTGATCTGTAGGCCAGTAACATCTGGAGGGCCCAACCTTTGCTAGTTAGTTGATACTATCCCGTACTCCCTTTTCTTCCCACAAATCCATGCCACTGAAACAAAATACAATTTCTAACATAAAAGCTACTGAAAACAAGAATCTCTGAGTGTTGAATGACTGCCTTTAGCTTGGACCAACTAGTCTCTGAAATACTGGTACAAACCTTTGAGTCACACAGGACTCTTCCTCAGAGTGGATATATGTGATTTCTTTTTTAAAAGGAAAGAACAATATCTGTAGCCAGATCAGAAACAAGAACAAAGGGAAATCTTGATCAAAGCCTAAGACAATCCACACTTACGGTATATGGGAGTAAATCCCATTAAATGTGCATAGGATCAGGCTGAATGAAATGATGTTTGAAATGCAAGTGCAAATTTCACAGGACTCTTTAGGGTCGATATATATGTAGACTGCTATAAGGGAAAGAACAATATATGTCCAATATCTATGCCCAAATATCAGTTATCAAGGGCATTACAGTTGGGCTGTAATCTTAAATACCGGTACATCTGCCAGAGTGTAAGCCCTATTAAACACTGGGTTCAGACAACACGATAACCCACACTCAAGGGTTGAGTATAGGTTGAGTGTGGGTTGCTGATGAAATGTGGGTTATCATGTTGTCTGAACCCAGCTGTGCTAACAAGCCATGGTTTGTTAACCACGAAGATCCCATGAAGAGAACCCATGGTTTGTCGTTGGCTTGTGAACTGTGGGTTGTTCACCATGACTTGTTACTACTAAAGGTTTATTACGGTCTTACGACCCAAATAAAACAAATCAGCCACGTTTACACAAACTCACAGAGTGTATATAAGAGTAGAGATAGGTCAGCTCTCAGTTATTTCCCAGTAAAAGGACCCTCCTTTGCATTACAGCTAAAGGAATTTAGCAACTTGGGTGGTAACAGTTGGATTGTGGTCACATAAACAGGAAGTAAGATGTTGAATCCGGCTAATATAAATGCATTGTGAGCCTGAAAGTTTCTAAGAGGTGACATGTAAGAGGCGGGAGATCCATAAATCGGCAGCACACTGTTTGCGATAGGTGAGCAAGTCCTATTTGCTAAGGAAAATAACTCCTGGCTTTCAATGTCATACAACCCCTGGGACACCAATCTTAAGGCTTGCTGATGGCTGAGCATAAAAATGGAATCAAGGAGAATGCCAATTGAGCGAATCTTATGTTGGACCAAAAGAGACCATTTGCTAGCATAAGAATCCATTAACATAGATTGTACATAACTGTGGTACCCAGATGAAAAATAAAGGCACAACCAAAATTTGATGGTCTGTACCCGAGCTCTCATTTCCAAAAGGCCTACTCCAGTTTCTAGGTACATAGCTGTGTGTCCAACGCAATTGGGGACACCCAATATGCGTCGTAAAAACGTGGCTTAGACTTTTACCATGCTTTGTTATCTTATCATAGAGTTGAAGGAGCCTACAAGGCTATCAAGTCCAACCCCCTGCTCAATGCAGGAAACTAGATTTATACCTCCCCTTTCCATAAAACCTGCTCAAGGTGTCTAACAATAATAAAATCCACAACTGAAAAGAAACCACATACATGATAAACAATAACGCAATGAAACCATATATATTTTAAAAAAATCAATATGCACAGGATTGGAATTGATATTTCTGAAATTGAGAACAGCTGCAATGTCATGGCTGAGTTACATCTCCTCCCACAGAGTGGGGGACTTTTTGCTATGCAGAGGCTCCTTGACTTAGCAAATGCAGAGGTGTCTTCATAATTGCAGAATGTATTTATTTATTTCATTTCTAAACCGCCCAATACTGAAGTTCTCTGTGTGGTTCACATCAGTTCACAAAAACATAAACATAATAAAATGGCATAAAAGCAGCATAAAATTGAGGAACAGCCATTTGCTGGATACTGTAACAGAACTGGCTGCTGAGGTGTCCCGTCCCATCCCACCTTCACAATGGTTTTCTGTGCCTCTCCTATTTGTGTATCCCTACTAGATGGTCCCCTCCCCTCACACAGGTCAGTAGGGTGGGTCGGGGGAAGAAAACAAAAAGCTGCCTCTAAGCGCTTGGCTCAAACTTCACTTCAGCTACAAACTCCCAGGATGGCCTTATCCAAACCACTTTTCTCACTCTACCTGAGGGGTGGAGAACCTCAGGTAGAGTGGAGAACCTGTGGAGAACCTGTGGCCTGCCAGAAGTGGATCGTCTACAACTCCTATCAGCCCCAGCTGGCACAGGCCATGGTTGGGGATGATGGGAGTTGAGGTCCATCAACATCTGGAGGAGTAAAGGTTCCTCACCCATGCCTGACCTCTTCAGTTCTCTCCCATCTGCAATAGGGAAATAATAACAATAGCAGCCTACCTCACAGGGCTGTTGTAAGGATTACTGCGGGGAAAGGTGTGAAAAAGTGCCTTGGACACTCAAAAAAAGCACAGTCTGACCGCTAAATATTACCAGCATCTCCCCAGCATCCTCTCACGCCCCCATCAAGGTGTTAGCCTTTAAGGCTCCACAAGGCTGTCATGCCTTTCGCTGCGGCAGACTAGCACGGCTCCTCTTGTAGGGCTCGCCCCCTGCTTGCTGTTTCTCCCTCGCCCCTGACTGAGTCCAGGCCTTTCTTCCATTTAGCTCACCTGTGCCACACACACGGGTGTTGCATTGCACCCACACACCCCACCCTGGAAATGTTAAATCTGCAGCCAGTAGCTCCAGTCCTGAGAAATCCAAACAGGCAAATTTCCCGGGGAGGCGGAAGAGGAAGACGATCGGCTCTCTCTACCGATCCTCGGCCTCTCTAGGACCGCAGCTCTGTCATGTTAACCTCTAGGTAAGCCTAGGCGAGAGCGCCCAACTCCGCCTCCGTCTCCCTGCAAGCTTTCTTCCAGGGAAGGGATTCCTTGGCTGCCCCAGTCGCATCATGCGAGGTTCCCAATGCCCTCGGGAAAGGCAAAGAGGCAACGCAGCCATCCGAAAGCGTATGCCACCCCACTACAAGTCCAGGGCCGGATTAAGCTAGGGGCTGTTGGAGCGGCAGCTCCAGGCCCTTAACAGACAATAGGCCCGCAACGCGGCGATTTTCCCCCCCTTCGGAGTTAGCTCTGATCGTTATCATTCAGCATAATTAATGATTTTTTCAAGATTAGAAAGGTGTTCTAAGCACATCTGCATTACAGGCTTGAGGCAAGACCTAGCAAGAACTGTTGTTCTCAAATTAGCATTTCAGTATCTTTGCATTTCAATCACTGTTACTACATTTCTTTGTGAGAACTTCTAGCACATGGGGGGCTTGCTAGGGTCTGTAATATTCAGATTTAGAAGGGACCTCTCTCTCCAGCCTCGAGCAAAAGATCTTTCTGATTCGCAGCTCAATTGTTCAAATGCTAGTTTAACAAAAAAAACAAAAACAAAGCAACAAGAACAACACAATTATTCTTGGTCAAGCAAAGCTTCCTGGCTTTTGTTGTGGCTGCTTTTTTTTTTTTTAATAAATAATTTGGGGGAAATTGGGAAGACCGTTACTGATGAGCTGCAGGAGTTTTTGAGTTTTTGCTCCGTCAAGCGACCCCTCTCTGCCCACCCGCCTCCAAAATCTCCACCATGACTTCTGCTTGCTATGGGACAAACCTCTGGGATGGTCTTTACCTGCCGCTGGTCCTGATGGCCCTCCTCTGCACAGGTAAGGTTCAAAAGTTTGACTCTTTTGATCTGCAAGTTCTCCTTCTCCTTCTCTTCTGTAAAAGGGCTTTCCCTCTTTTGTGAGCCAAACTGAACGTAAGGGCTGTGTGTTTGTGGGTGTGGGTGTCTGCCTTTTGGGGGTGTTGATCCTCCTGCCGCCTGCAAAATGTCACCTGCTTGGCTAATACTGTGTGTGTGTGTGTGTGTGTGTGTGCACGTGCGCTTTCATGGGGAATTGTGTGGCATTTTAAGTTTTATTTTGAAAAACCCCAGAGAACAGAGTTCACCAAATATCCCTCTTGGATATTTTGGACTACAGTTCTCATTTGCCTCAGGCAGCATGGCCAGTGGCTGGGGAAGATGGTTTATGTTTATTTAAAAATGGTTGTTGTGAATGTTCTATTTATGTGAATGTGTCTGCCTTTTGGGGGTGTTGATCCTCCTGCCGCCTGCAAAATGTCACCTGCTTGGCTAATACTGTGTGTGTGTGTGTGTGTGTGTGTGTGTGTGCACGTGCACTTTCATGGGGAATTGTGTGGCATTTTAAGTTTTATTTTGAAAAACCCCAGAGAACAGAGTTCTGTGTGTGTGTGTGTGTGTGTGTGTGCACGTGTATGTGTGTGTGTGCTTGGCTAATACTGTGTGTGTGTGTGTGTGTGTGTGTGTGCACGTGCGCTTTCATGGGGAATTGTGTGGCATTTTAAGTTTTATTTTGAAAAACCCCAGAGAACAGAGTTCACCAAATATCCCTCTTGGATATTTTGGACTACAGTTCTCATTTGCCTCAGGCAGCATGGCCAGTGGCTGGGGAAGATGGGAGCTGGGCCCCCAAACATTTGGAAGGGCCCCGGTTGGGGAAGACTGCCCTAGAGGTTAAAAAACGTGGAGGTACTTATCATCAACGATATGTGATGAACGGTTTTATTGAGTTAGCAAGCTTATTGTTTACAAAAAAAGAAATATTTTCAATATGTTTCTGTTTTGGCACTTTAATGGTAATTAAAATATTTAATTTGTTTTAATATAAAATTGCGTCTTCATTTTATTTATTTCCATAAAAAGGCCCACCAAAATCCTCAGCACCAGGCCCATAATGCTCTTAATCCGGCCCTGTACAAGTCAGGATATGATTGGTAAAACAAACTTTGTAAAATACGCATTTTAGCACTGGATTTTTTCCCCAAGGCGTTTCTGGCGCGGTGCCAGAATGTGTCCCCCTCCAAATTTTTGCGCCCCCTTTAGCCCTGCGCCCTAGGCAGCTGCCTAGTTGGCCTAATGGTAGCACCGGCCCTGTTTATTAGGTTAGACTACAACCCTATTCAGAAGTCCCTCACCCATGCATTGCACTGGCCCTGCCCCCAACATCCCATTCCGTACCTGGTTTTGCCTCTCCTGACCTGTGTGTATTTGGTGAAGGTCTGGAGCATTCTGCTGAATGTGTGTAGGGTCCTGTTTAAACCTTCACAGAATGTGTTAAAGTTAAAGGGGCAGAGCTTGCTGGGGGCAGAGACATTAAAGGCAGGTCTGGCTCATAGATTCATAGATCATAGAGTTGGAAGGAGCCTACAAGGCTATCGAGTCCAACCCCCTGCTCAATGCAGGAAACTAGAGGAGGGGTCTCCCATCCAAGTAATAACCAGGCCTGACCTGGTTATTACCTGTTTATATGGTTTATGTTTATTTAAAAATGGTTGTTGTGAATGTTCTATTTATAACGGTTTTATTGAGTTAACAAGCTTATTGTTTACAAAAAAAGAAATATTTTCAATATGTTTCTGTTTTGGCACTTTAATGGTAATTAAAATATTTAATTTGTTTTAATATAAAATTGCGTCTTCATTTTATTTATTTCCATAAAAAGGCCCACCAAAATCCTCAGCACCAGGCCCATAATGCTCTTAATCCGGCCCTGACTACAAAGGCCTGGTTTAAAACCCCATTTAGCAATGAAGCTCACTGGGTGGGTTTGGACATTCTGTCCCTGCCAAACCCACCTCACAGGGCTGCTGTGGAGATAAAATGCTTCTTATAGTACACCATGTCCTGAACTTCTGGGATGAAGGGCAGGATTAAAATGTAACAAATAAAATAAATAAAACAGTACGTTTCCACTAAACCATGATTTAACATTATGAAAAGTACTTCCCGAATCCCTTCTCCCTCCAGTGCAATGTAGCAGAGCAGTTTGGAAAGTACTGCTTCCATTTTAGATTAACCACAGCTTCTTGTGATGACCCTCTGGTAGAGATAGCTCTGCTAGCTGTTGCCTACCATCTAGGCCAGAGGGTGTTTCACCCTTTCGCCCTCTTCCTACTAACACCTGGGACTGAGAACTTTTCTACATGAGGTTGTTAATCGGCTGTTAATCGGCTGTTAATCTGCTCACGAGCCCCCCCCCCACGTGCTGTATGGAGAGAATGCTATTGACCTGCCTTACAGGGTTGATGTAAGGATTACAAGGTTATGGATATGACTCAGTGTTCTCCAACCTTGGGTCCCCAGATGTTTTTGGCCTACAACTCCCAGCATGCCCCAGCCAGCTGTGCTGGCTGGGGCATGCTGGGAGTTGTAGGCCAAAAACATCTGGGGACCCAAGGTTGGAGAACACTGGTATTAACAGTAATATTACTGTTGTCCCAAGCTCAGGACCGGTGCAGGGCTGTTTGGCGCCCTAGGCCAAATTATATTTAGCGCCCCCCCTCTCATGCAGTGGGGGGGGGCTCCGGAGCAAAGCAGCCCTGCTCTGCAACCACCACCCCACGCCGCCGCCGCCGCCACCACCACCACCACCTACCTACCCCGCTGCTGGCTGCTGGCTGCTGCCGCCTCCAAGAAAGTGATGCAACGGGACCCCTGCACTTTTTTTTTGGCCGGGGAAACCAGGGCAACAGGGCTGTTTAAGCCCTGTTGCCCTGGTTCCTCCCGCCAAAACAACGCCAGCGGGGCTCCGGGACCGGAAGCGACGTGAAGGTAGGTGGTGGACGCGCGCGCGCGCGGGGGGGGGGCGGCAGCAGCGGCAGCAGCGGCAGCAGCAGCAGCGGGCGGGAAGGCGCAGCTGAGGCGGCAGGCGGGGCAGGAGCGCGCCGGTGGCAAGGAAGGAGCGCAGCGTTTCTGCACCCTCTTCCGCCACGCACCCTAGGCAGCCGTCTGCCTTCCATGGTGGCCGCTCGTCCCGTCAGCGCGCGCTCTCACACGTCACCCGCTATGGGCCCCGCCGCTTCCGGCTTGCCCAAAGGCCCGCTCGTGACGTGTGCCCCCCCCCGAGCCGGGCTGTCTTTGCTCCTGCCTGAACAGCCATTTACGGAATAGAGCGGCCACGGAGGCGCAGATGCCGAGGACTGCGCGCGTGTGGCTCTCTCTGCGGCTCTCTGCGCCGCGGGTCCAGGCATTGTGGGCCTATTTTGTGGTAGGGGCCTGGAGCTGCAGCTCCAATAGCCCCTATCTTAATCCAGCCCTGTTTGTAGTCTAAATCTAGTTCTCTATTTAATACACCACGTCAGCTTTCATGCTGTGTATTCTTTGAAAAGTATGATGGGAAAGGTGCGGACAGGTTGCAGAATATTGAGTCTTTTAGGTACAAATCCATTTGAAACGAGCCTAATTCAGGCATTCTGCGTATGTGCTGTGCAATGAGCATGCAAACGGGGAGAGCAAGGACGAGCACACTAGCTCTGCCCCCCTCAATCGCCCTCCTCCTCCTCAGCATGGGGAAGGCAATGGGGGAGGCTGTGGAGAGGGTGGAGCTAGCTTGCTCCCCCTTGCTCTCCCCCTTCATGGGTTCATTGTACACTAACTGATGTGATCGCGTCTGTTAAATTTCAGTCTCATGATCTGTCTTTTAGAGCTGAAGCTGAATGTTCACAGCCACATTGGTTCTTGCGCCAGGTGCCTTTTGCGTTTCTTCCCAGCCCTTGCAGGACCTAGTACCCGAGGCTTACGTAATTTAAAGCTGGGTGCAGTGCTGGAACCTGTTCGCAAAGACCAAGGCCCAGTATGAATGTCTACGTTGTGAAACCCTGAAGCCTATGTCCACCCAAGTCAGTGACAGAACTGGACATTATGTGCAGGAATATGGAAAGTGATAGAACGGATAAAGGTGTTTTAAACACTGACGGGGACCATCTCTCAGGGTGGGCTGTTTTGCTCTGCACCTTGCTTGAGATACATTTGTGTATATATGTGTCCCCCCCCCCCCTTCTCAGTTAAATGTTCCCTGAAAGGTTCTCTTCGGGGAAGACAGATATTGTTTATTGCTTCCAGCAGTCAAGAAGGCTGTCAGAGGTTTGCTGGCTCTTGTAATCACCGTGCATATTGAATGCCAGAAAATTGTTAGGAGGTTCAATGAGGCAAGAGTTTATGTCTCTTGCTAGCAACACACGACTAATTAATACTGTTAATCAGCGCTGAAAACTTGCTAAATAATTCCATCCCGAGAGAAGGGCACGAGCTGGCTGATAAATATTGGGTGCCATAGCTGCACAGGACACATTAAAACCAACAGTAATTGCCAAATGCGATTAGCCCCATTCATGACTCGAACAAGGTCAAAATGCTTTTTTTTCTTTTTTCAAAAAAGTTGGCCACCGTTCAAGTGGACAGCTATAATTGTTTACGAAATGTTGTGCACTTGTGGACCTGTTCCATGCACTTCTGCTCAGCTTTCGACAAGCCATCCAGTGAGAGGAAAGGCAAATGTGTGTACCTGTGAAGTAAATATACTTTGTGTCTGACATAATGTGTATCAAGATAGGTGTTTACACTTTTTTGCAGGAGGAGGAGAGACCATCAGCTCTGTCTGTCCGTGGACATATAGATGTCCACTACCACCACACATGGTAGTATGCAATTCACACTCAGCAATATCTACTCGAGCCTCTGTCTTTACATTCCTTTTGTCAGGAGTTATGAGTTAGTGTACAATGAACCCATGAAAAGGGAGAGCAAGGGGGAGCATGCTAGCTCCACCCTCTCCACAGCCTCCCCCATTGCCTTCCCCACGCTGAGGAGGAGGAGGGCGATTGAGGGGGGCAGAACTAGTGTGCTCGTCCTTGCTCTCCCCGTTTGCATGTTCATTGCACAGCACATACGCAGAATGCCTGAATTAGGCTCGTTTCAAATGGATTTGTACCTAAAAGACTCAATATTCTACAACCTGTCCGCACCTTTCCCATCATACTGCCCCATGCATCTCGTGAAGTATCACAACTCTGGTTTGGGGAACCCTAGATTAAGAGCCAGTTCTTACATTATGGGAGCTTTGTGGTTGCTGCTTCCCACGCAGCTCCAGCTCTGGCCACTCCAGAGCATAAGAGAACCTGTGGGAGGGGCAAGGCAACATGGCCACAGCCACAGTAACACTGACCCATAATCCATCCTTTCATACATCATCTTTGCACATGATCCTGCCCTTTCTGTGTGATTACTACATATTTACCATACAAGAGCAGGATAGGATGAATGGTTCAAATGGGGCGCAGCAACCACATTGCTGCCATAATTATGAATTGGCCCTGAGGCATGCCAAAGTAGGGTTACATTACGGTCTCTGTTACTTTTAAAACGGAAAGTTGGCTTAGCTCAGCAGTGTCGTTTTGCAAATCCAGTGATAAACACCAGTAGATCTGCCACATCTGGAACATTTTGGATTTACTGTCATTTCTTTGGAATAGTTCAGCAGATATGGCCTGATTTATCTGCTGCTTCCTGACTTGGACTCTATAAGGCTTTATTGTTCCATATAAAAGCACAAAAGGTTGTGGGTTGCTTGATTGCTCTTTATCTTATGTTTCTGCTACTGTAAAATGGTGAGCATGTACTTTGCCAGGTCTCCACCCTTAAATGTTTATTAAGGAGGAGTTTCCTAGATGCAGATAATTTTCCTAAATGCCCTCTTTTTATTGTTGTTTAATTGCAATTAAATGGCTCCTATTTTGTACCTTGAAGACCAATCTTTATTTGAAGAAACACATCCTCACTTCAAGTGTAATTTAGCAATGCATCTTCCATTGTCAAAAAGTTGCACTCATTTGGGGAACATGACTATTTATCTCATTATTTTCTTACTTTTCAGTATTCCAGATATTCCACTCTATCTGTATCAGGAGTTTGTGTATTGTCAGTTATCTGCCTTACTGCTCTTACGATATCACTAGTTATCAGAAGGAAAATACAGCTTTAATATTTTCTTGCTTCATTCCCTGTTGTTATAATAATACACCAGGACCAAAATAAAAGCACACTTACCCTTAATTTGCAGCCTTGTAAATTAAATATTGCCATATAATTAACTCCCCCCAGTTAATCAATGAAATCTTTAGTTAACTAGTCTGCTGATGAAAGCTGTGCCAGACCATTGGTCGATGTAGCCCATTCTACTCTGACTGGCTCTCTAGGGTCTCAGCTATGGCTTTGCCCCAGCTCTCACCTACTGGCAGCATTGAAAAACACAGAGAAATGTGGAAATACGGTAATAAAGGGGAATAAAGAGGGAACAGAATATGCTTACAGCTTAGTAGAACACACACAGTGTGGCGTAGTGGTGAGAGTGTTGGACTGGGACTTTGGAGACCTGGGTTGTAGTCCCCGCTTGGTCATGAAACTCACTGGGTGACTTTGGGCCAGTTGCTGACTCTCAGCGTAACCTACCTCACAGGGTTGTTGTGAGGATAAAATGGAGAGGAGGAGGAGGATTATGTAAGCCGCCTTGGGTTCCTTGCAGGAAAAAAGGTGGGGTATAAATACAATAAATAAATAAATAAAATTTAAAAAATAAAACAAATATTAAAGCTCTTAAAGAACAGAAGATTTTGCCATGCCTCAGTGGGTGGCATCCCTATCAAGGAACGTATGAGATAGAGAAAGCTGTTGGACATCTGAAATGAAATTCCCCATGCGAAGATACTGTCATTTCCAGCAAGAGTACTCAGTCAGGGACAATATATTAATAGATTTCCCCCCTCAAATGAGTAATTGACACAAACAGTGCCCTTATTGGTCACATTCTAACCTTGCAGCGGCAACATGTGTCTTTGCGATTATAAAGATTGATTCTTGTAATTCTCTCTTAATACAGCCCTAGCAGGCAGCTCATCTCCATTGCTTTCAGCTTCCTTTTATCAGACTGTTTACTGGTTTGGGCACACGGGGTCCATGCTGAAACATCACCCCTTCCCTTTGTTGGCCTTTTTTAAGATCGTAAACTAACCCCATGTCCTTTTTTGTTACTGCTTTCTAATCTATTAAGAGCAGAACATTCTATTGGTGCCGTTTAAAATGGTGCTGGATTAGCTGGTCCATTAGAGCACAGACAGACCTTGCTCCATCTGCTTACAGTATGGAATAGTTAACGGTGATTGGCTGTTGCTTAAAAGGTTTGCTTTTGCGTAGGTTTGCTTTTACCAGTGCTGGTCCCAGGATTTGGAAGTGGCAGGCAGGAGCCTATCAGTAGGAACCCGCTGCCCTAACGGCAACATGGTGCTGTCCCCATCTAAGGCCTGCCTGCCTGTCCTCCCACAAATTGTTCTGCACTGTGATTTCGGCTTCATGCACTGTGGTTTGCATTTCATGCACCATAGAAGCAGTGAAGCTGTGTTGCTTTTCCATTGCGCATTGTATACGTTCTCCTACTCTCCGTGGATTTCCAAGCTGTTCTTTGCAATCATAAGGTCAGCACAGAATGCTGGCCAGCTTGGTGCTGCATACCAGATTTTATCCATAAGTTAAGGCTTACATTTAGCCCTTTTAGTGCCACTGACTGAGTGCTCTGCAGCAGTTTGCTGTTGGATTTTGGAGGCAAACAGATGGTGATTAATATATATATATATATATATATATATATTTTTTTTTATTTCCCCCCACCGAGTGTGGCGCACACCAGAGGTGGGGTCCGAGGGGAGGCAAAATGGCTCCTGGAGCTCCTGCAGCTGCTCTTGAGTGAAGCAAAGAAGCTGATCGGAAGTACCGTACTGTATATCTGTTTATAAGTGACGATAAAACACTCAGGGTCGGCCTACCATTAGGCAAAGTGAGGCAGCTGCCTCAGGCAGCAGGCGTGGGGGCAGCGGGAGGGAGAAGATGTTGGACTGTGTGTGCAAGTGGCCTGCCTTTAGGGCGGCCACTCATGCTTCACCAAACAGGAGGACGAAGTGGGGCACCAATTTGCATAAAACATGCACATGCTAATTTATACTGTAGAGGCAAATTTAGAAATAATTACTGTCATTTAAATAGACATGCCATACATCTCGCCATAGTGGGGAGCCTGCCCTGTGCCTGCTCCGTCTGCTGCTGCCCAGGGGCTCACAGTAAATGGGCAACTTCAAGGGCTCTGCTCTGCTCTCCCTCCTGAGGTTGCTTTCTCTTTAGACTGACCTTGGACTGGACAGCCCTTCAAACAGAGGACACCTTTGAACAGAGGACTGCCCTCTGACAGCTCTTCAGATAGAAGGCTGTCATCTGTAAATTAGGACACATGCCACCCTACTTTCCCCGTACCCCTTAAGCCAGCCTACCGTCTTCAAATATGGCGGAGGATGCTGTCCTATCGCCAGCGTTGAAGAAAGTTTTAACTGGGGAGTTAAAACTGGACAGTTTCCATACATGGAATTGGGTGGGGTGGGGGGGTTGCCATCTTGTCTTTCACCTCAGGCGATGGCTTGGGCTGGTCCTGCTAAACACTGTGGTAAAAGTTCTGTTCCACTAGGCTAGGTAATGCTTTGGCAGTGCAGAAAGGGAGAAGGTGGTTATGCCAGGCCTCTTGCCACTATTCAGGCACATGCTAGCTGGACAGAGAAGCTGTCCATGAATGACCGCTGCCCAAAGGGGCTTTTTAAAAATGTGAGTCATGTTCTGGCTAAAGCAACTGCAGAGGTCCCAGCGGATACTTGGCTAGATGTGAGTGGATGGGGAAGGTCAGGTTCTTGTAATTCTCTCTTAATACAGCCCTAGCAGGCAGCTCATCTCCATTGCTTTCAGCCTCCTTTTATCAGACTGTTTACTGGTTTGGGCACACGGGGTCCATGCTGAAACATCGCCCCTTCCCTTTGTTGGCCTTTTTTAAGATAGTAAACTAACCTCATGTCCTTTTTTGTTACTGCTTTCTAATCTATTAAGAGCAGAACATTCTATTGGTGCCGTTTAAAATGGTGCTGGATTAGCTGGTCCATTAGAGCACAGACAGACCTTGCTCCATCTGCTTACAGTATGGGATAGTTAACGGTGATTGGCTGTTGCTTAAAAGGTTTGCTTTTGTGTAGGTTTGCGTAGGTGTTAGCGAGGCTGCCTACTGATGTCTGGATTCCCTGCCTGGTATGTTTGTTTGCTTGTTTTGGTAGTATTCTTGGGTCAATTTTTCTTCAGTCAATGTATGCAAAATAAATGCAAATAATAAATAATAAATATGATAATATGCTGCATTGGTGCATTATGTAGTGTAATTTTTGTTTTCAAACAACTTTCTCTTCCCCTCCTCAATAAAGTATGTGTGTGGGGGGGTTAAGCCTACCTACTGATGAAAGTTTTCATTTCATCAGGTGTGCTGTGTTCTTCACATATTACTGTCCAGGATGTGTTGTGGTCTGCTTAGCTAGCTACACCATCTGAGGTCTTCTGCATCAGAGGTGGGCAGAAACTAGATCTCTAGGTGTTTTGAACTTCAACATTCCTGAATATTGGCCAGCATGCTGGCAGCAGTTTCTGGGAGCTGAAGCCAAAAACACCTGGAGATCTACCTTCTGCCCACCCCTGTTGCACATGACCAAAACATCTCCAAAGCTACTTAGTTGATTGCATCATAAACACTCTTGCTATGTTATTATCTACAGTATTCTGTGGATAACAACTTGCTATGTGGGTGGATTGGAGTATCACTGGGGCAACTAACTCCCTGTTTATTGTGGCACTGGTTTGTGGATTGAATATGGCAAAGGATGGTGATCCTGGAAAGACAGCAAATCCCAGCCTGGTTGACATACACCATGGAAACAAGAGATGTGATTAGATTTGCCAACATTTTAATCAGTCATTATTAGCTGTGCCCTTATCCACAGCTTGATCTGCTGCAGACATTAGTGTAGATATTTATCTACATGCTGTGAAAAGGTTCTCCAGATGATTTCCTGCAGAACAAGCCACTGTTGAGGCTAAAGACTAGGTCAAGTCCCCCCCCCCCCTTTGATTATTTGACCATCTTTGGAGCAATCACATTTTCCAGCCTGAGCAATCTTCAGGAAAATCTGTGACCCCATTCTGAAAGAAAGAAAGAAAGAAAGAAAGAAAGAAAAACACACCGTTAAAGCTCAAAGTTCCATTTCCAAAATTGTCAGGTCAAAGAAACTGATCAAAATCAAGATCTCCCAACAAAATTTCATTGAGAACCGGAATGCAGAAAAATGCAACTATCCGTTGCGTTCCCTGATGTGGATATCAGATATTTAACAAATGGTATATTTTAATTTAGCTCAGCCTGTCCGAAAATCATTTCAAAATGCATTACTGAGGAATAAAAATCATACCAGCTGGATTTAGGTAAGAGCATTGTGCGTGCATGTATCTTACTTGCTGAAATTAGCAAATTTCCAGCAGTAACCTGCAACTTCACACTAAGGTTGTTTGTGTGTTTGTTTGGCCACAGCTGTATTAAAAGAAACCCAACACTCAGTTTAAGAATAAGCAGATTCAACGTAGCAAGAACAAACAAGAAACTTAAAATTGGGCAGAGTGTGAGATGTAAGTTTCCTGTGACTTGACTCTGCTGTTATTTCTGTCCCTTCCTTTCAGAAAACCCCTACAGCACATGCCATGAAGGAAGAGAATTTTCTTCGGCGCAGGTTCTCTCTCTGCCCTGCTGCGTCGACTCCTCAGAAAATTGATCCTCGCAAGCTGACCAGGAACCTGTTTTTTGGGGCCGATAATGAGATCTACCCAATCAGCCCAGGTCAGTGTGTGCTATATGGATTTTACAATATGCTGCACATCAGGGATGTGTTTAAGGTAGTATAATTGCTCTTGCTGCTGCTGTTGTAATTATTTACTATTACAAGTGGGATTTGCAACACAGCATTGTGGTATTCAGAGCTCCAGCCAGCCAAGTGCTCTTTCAGGATGCTCCATTCCTTCCCCCCTCTCCTTGATCTACTATTTTGTTTCCCCAATAGAATTTGATGCCCTCTAAGCATGCTCAGTCCTCATGTGAGTGTTTGGGGGGGGGGGTCTTCACCCTGCCCCCTGCATAGAGTTTTTTCTAAAGATTTTCTTTCTTTTATTTTTTTTGTATTTCCACAAACCTTGGGATTCCCCAGTGCCTGTTGATATCTTCCCCTTTGGATGTGGATGATATCATTTTGGCTACATAAGGAACGGTACCCAGAGAACGAGTTTTCAATTAATGTATAGGATCGATATTATTTATTACAAGTGGGACCTGCAAAGTATCCCCACCCCTAAGGGGAGTGCTCCTGTTTAGGATTCCAGGCAGCCTAGAACAGAAAGCTTATAACAGGGTCCCCAACCTTTTTGGACCTGTGGGCACATTTGAGAAACTGCTGTGAGCACCGCCACAAAATGCCTAATCAGTGGATTGCCACTTTGGTGTCTACCTGTTGTGTCTATGGATCTTAGGTTACGTCTTATTCAGCAAAAACTTTTTGTTTCTTGTCTATTGGACACTGTAACATCTCTTTAATAAGAGATTGTCTAATTTGGCAAATTGCTGGCGGTGCAATACAGCTAATGCTTCTTTTAAACATATATTTGGCAATGTCCAGTAGTTGCTTCTTTTTTGGGAGGAAGTTATTGCGCAGATAAATTTTGTACTGGAACACCCTTTAATATTCACTGATGTACAAGCTTTTCAATTATTTACCTGCTTCATGGAAATTAACTGGATTTTCTGTGCCCTTTTGACAGCTAAAAGACTGATATTACACTAGAAGGATAAATATTTACCTCTTATAATGCAATGGATTGAGGACCTTATAAAGCTTTCAATATTTGAGCGGGTGGCATATATGTTCCCCCTCCCTCTTTGGGTGCATGTTCTTTTGCCATTTCCCCCCCTTACCAGTGCTTTTCAGTTAACAGCTAGGCAATTGGTCCCTTGCAACTGTCCTCAAATTTGCCTATGTGCAGTCTCGTCTTGTCAATTTCCATGTATGCTACCTACTGCACTTCCTGGTCCCTTTGACAGCTAAAACAGAAGCAGAAATTGACCAAGAAAGACTTCTCATATCAGACAGTGTAAGTGCCCTCCTGTGCACTTCTGAAAGGCCAACAAAATAATGAACACAATTGTGCAATTTTCTGGGTCTGGGGAGAAAAAAAGGGTGGTGAACCGGTGATGGTCACTCCAAAGTTTCACTTGGGCTTTGGTGTGGAGGGGTTTCACTTGTGGTGGCATGAGCAAGATTGCAAAGAGCTGCAGGGTTTTTTCTCTCGCTAGCCGATCCCCGCAACCCATGATAAAATTCCTCTGCCAGGTTCGGATGACATGCCAGCCCATCGTGGGTCGAACAACCACTAGAACAAACCATGGGTTGTCAGGGTGGCTTGTTGCCCCCAAATAAGCCACCCTGCAGGAGGCAGTCTGAGTTCGGACGACATGACAACCCATCGTGACTAATTACCCACGATGGGTTGTCATGTCGTGCGAGCCAGGTCTAATAGTCTTTCAAGAATTCAAAAGCAAAACATATACAGCCTTAAAAGCAGACTTCCCCTGAGAAACGAAAGAATGCATTTCCACTCCGCTTCACCCTCATCTATGATTGGCTGTTTTTAACAGTTTAATAGGAGCTGCCAAGGAGGGCCAAATCTGATCAGGTCTGAAGCGATACTGTGTCTGTGCAGGTGGGGGTACTCTTTTCTCACCATGATATTTTACTGGTGAAAATCATGTCGCTAGAGCTGTTTTCCGCATGGGCCAAACATACAATACACATATGGCACTTGTCTGTTTTGTCTAGGGTGGCCATTTATGAATGGCCAGAAAAGAGGGAATGAATCATTAAGAAAGAGGACGGCGATCTGCATAACATTTGCATATGCTAATCATATATGCCTAGATGCAAATGTAGACATAATGATTATAATTTAGATAGAAATACTGTACATCTCACCATACTATGGAAGGTTGTGACCTGTGTGCCGGCCTGTTCAGCCCGCCGTCCTGGTGGCAACTGCTGATGAGCAAGAGTTCTTATGGCTCTTTAGCTTTAAACCAGAATTGGGCTGGACAATCCTTCAAAAAGAGGACAGTCCTCTGGCAGCCCTTCAAACAGAGGACTTTTCTCTGTTAAAAAAATGACATTTGGCCACCCTAAAACAGTGTTCTCCAACCTTGGGTCCCCAGATGTTTTTGGCCTACAACTCCCAGCATGCCCCAGCCAGCTGGCTGGGGCATGCTGGGAGTTGTAGGCCAAAAACATCTGGGGACCCAAGGTTGGAGAACACTGCCCTAGAACTTTGCCCGGCAGGTCAAATAGCAGTTCTGTGGGAGGGGGAATCTGAATTTGGAAAACTGGCATGAAGGAAAAGGGTTAACACCCCTCCCGCTCCACACTCCAGTCCTGATGGCATTTCTACTCCAACAGCTGCTATTAAACTTTTAAAAAAAGAAAAAGAAAAGAAATTGCAGGCAATACAATCATGTCACCACATCTAGTTTGGCCCTAAGACTACCCAGTAAGTTAAGGAGCAAGGGGGGATTTGAAATAGGGACATCCTGCCGCAGAGCTCTTTGTTGTAAAAGATTTCTATCCTGCTCTTCTTCAAAAGCAATCACAACCGCTCACAGTCCAAAATAAAATCCCATTAAAACAATAAAAGCATTGCAAACAATAATTAAAATAAAGAAAAGAAAGCCAGCAGCATAAAACAGCAAACAATCATATAATTTAAAAACACACACCCTGAAGTAACAACTGCTCAAAAGGGGGGAAAGCCCCAACTCCATTGTTTTACAATACAATTCTCTGCATGTTTGCTTGGAAGTAAGTTCATCTCTGTTCAATGGGATTTGCTCCTATGTCAGTATGGAGAGGTTTGCAGCCTTAAATCACATTCTTACTGCTACTTTGCTCCCCCTCAAAAGGACCCTTTGAGGGCTTGCAGCACAGAAGTGAAAAGAGCCATTGGCAGCATGCTGCTGTAATCCCTGTCTGAATAACACCGTTTGTCTGCATCACTGAACTGCTAGCAACAAACAAGATTCCCTTGTAAATATATTACTAGAAAAGTGCAAGGTCGGTGGATGAGTGACTGGGGACCCCAGAAGCTGACTTTCCCCAGAACTACAGTTCCCATTGGGTTATGAGCAAATCCCATTCCTGCACTATTCCAGTATAATCCCAAACTGATTCCGGTGAGGCGATCAAAAGGTTGCGTGGATAAGGAAACGGCAGCAGTACATATTCGTACCTATGCTATCTGTACAAAGCCTCCCTAAGGAGATCATTTTATGTTTGAGAACCATTGAGTTGGGTAAACATAATAGATTGAGAAGGAGATTGAATAGACCAGCCTCCCCCAAACTGTTGCCCTCCAGATGTTTTTGGACTACAACTCCCATCAGCCCCAGCCAGCATGACCAATGGTTGGGAATCCTGGGAGTTGAGGTCCAAAACATCTGGAGGGCACCAGATTAGGGAAGGCTGGACTAGACTGTGAACCCTGTTCTCTTTCTCTCCCCCTCCTCCCCCTTTTTTGTTTAATCTATAATTGAAGAAAAATATGTTACCTGCCCTGAGCCACATGTGATAAATTCTAGAGCTGTGTGCAGATGGTTTCTCGAGATTCTCCACCCTATTTGTGGGCAGAGAAATTAGCGGGGGGGGGGGGAGAAGAGAGAGATATTTTCACTGAATTTCCACAGGGAAAGGAGAAATTCTCAACAGTTTCTCACAGGTAGGGCTTACCATTGGCAGGGGATGTAGCACAACATCTCTCTCTTCTTTTCTTTTTTGTAAGGCTTTTTGTTTTGTGTTTTGTTTTTTTGTGCTGCCACTGCAAGCATCAGCTGTGTTAGCAGGCTGTGCCCCGTTCTGCATCCACCACGATGCAGGTGTGTGTGTGTGTGTGGGGGGCAGTGCTGTGTCTAGCTCAGGGAAGAGGTGGAGCTAGTGCTGTGCCAAAATCTCTCCTCCAATTTCCTGAGCGTGGTCTTCCCTCATGAAAGAGGCCTCCGTAGTTCTACCTAATTCTCAGGGTGTAATAATTTATTTTTGTGGTGTTTTTTATTTTACCTAATTACTGCAAGATGGCTGAGGGTGCTGTGTGCCTGTGTTTTCTTTCTATTGCACATCTCTCCGTTGCTCTGCAGCCTCCCAGGCTGCCTGCGCTTCCTGATCTGAAAAAGCCCTATGGGAGGAATTACCTCATGATGTCTTCCCCTGAACTTTAATTGAAGTGTGGGAAGCCGAGGAGGCTACAGGCTGCTAGAGCAGTGTTCTCCAACCTTGGGTGCCCAGATGTTTTTGGCCTACAACTCCCAGCATGCCCCAGCCAAGTAGGGCCAAGTAGCTCTTCCTTTTCTGACCCCATCCTTTATTTCTTCTGGGTATTATGCCTGATGATGATGATGATGATGATGATGATGATTATGATTGTAAAAGTAGTGCATGCTTAGCAGCAAAGAAGCAAACTGAACCAGGAAGAAGGGGTAGGATAAAGGAAGGCCTAGGATCTGGTGTTAAACAGCAAGCAAAAGATGCTGCTGTTGTTTAAAAGGGATCAGGCTACCCACTGGTAACATGTTATCTCATGGGAGATGCCCTGGGAGGCATCAGTGAGTCTAACAAACAATACTTGGAAGTTCCAGTATCAAGGCTTTTACCCGAGTGTCCCTGTCAGTATGAGTCCAGTGGTTTGGGGTTACAGTTCTCCAGGAGGTCTGTTCTAGTATCTGGCCCTTTAAATTTTGATAAGGGGTAGATTTTGGCTCTGAAGACAGCTATTAAGAACTTCTTTTAAGGTAATCAAGTTTTCCCTTCTCAAGTGTGTGTATTAGCACTTATGGTATAGGCATGGTTTTGTTGTGAAGCCTTGGGGATAAATTATATGCATGATTCTTAAATGTATGTAAGATTTCTAAGCAGCAGTGTACCTTAGCATTATTAAGACCTAGAAACCATTCCCTCTGTATTTGTATAAAACATGCCTTCCTTTATTTCTGAGATGGCAAGAGGTGAGTTTTGAAGCAGCTATAAAAGCATTTTAAGTTCAACTCCTGTCAAAGCCAGCATAACTAATACAGAGCATAAGGAGACTACGGTATATAAGTTTTAGGTTAAATGCTGATCCACAAAGGTATTAGATGAATGCTGCTAAGTGATGTTTAGGTAGCAATCCAACACATATTATCTTGGCTGTAAGTCCTATTGAAAACATTGGGACTTACTTCCAAGTAAATGTGTTTTGCATGGGACAATATTGCTGGTGTGCCAAATGCAGTGGTAGAACTGATTCATAGAACTGGGGCGGCAGCGGGGGAGATGTCAGCATTTTCTCTTCTTCAGGCGTAAATCAATAATCGGATGGTGTGACTTTTCTTGTAGCTGTCAAAGAAATAAAGCTGCATTTTTGTAAAGCGTGAATCGGTCTTGGGATTCCCCTTCAAACTAACTGGCAGGCCGAACCATATGTTCCCTTTCAGTGAAGTGAAAACATAAGGAAAGGAAGATAAATTCATTCAGTAATCATCTGCCCATGGAAACACCATTGTACAAATACCTAGCTTTAAGAGATCTATGAGTGTGACAGGGTGTGGATGTCCTTAATCCTAATATTACTTCCCAGTAGCTCCATTGACTTCAGTGGAGCTTACCGCTCTGCGTTTGCCTAGGATCTCAGCCTAAGACAGTGGCTACAAATCTTTGTCATAGCAGGCCTCCCAAACCATGAAACAAGTCAGTTTTGGATTCCTTCTTTTAATAAAAGCAACTTGAGAGGCAGAACTGATTCTTATTCCAGGCATGCAGCAAGACCAATCAATGAGAGGCGCAGAGTGTTCTGTACTTTGAGGAACCACCCCAGGGAGCAAAAATAATCTTCAACAAATCAAGTGATAACTTACATATGTGAATGGATGAGTGACTGGGGACCCCAGTATAATCCCAAACTGATGTCACACAGAGGGGATGTCACACAGAGGAGGGCAAAGATCTCTTCTCGTTCATCCCAGTTTGCAGGACACGGAATAATGGGCTCAAGTTACAGGAACCTAGATTCCACCTAAACATCAGGAAAAATTTCCTGACTGTCAGAGCAATAAGACAATGGAATCAACTACCTAGGGAGGTGGTGGGCTCTCCCAGTCTGGAGGCATTCAAGGTGCGGCTGGACAGACATCTGTCAGAGTTGCTTTGACCTGGATTCCTGCATTGAGCAGGGGGTTGGACTCGATGGCCTTGTAGGCCCCTTCCAACTCTACTTTTCTATGATTCTATGAATGGGCCATCACAGACCTAACATCATGGGTGGGATTTTCATATCTCTCCAGGTTGCCTCAAATACTACATTTTTCAGTGGAGTCTGTTCACATGTTCAGCTGACAGGGATGGAGAATGGACAGGCATGCATGTGTGAACCAGGCCTTGTCCAATAAACAGTGAATGTCAAATATTCCACATTTCAAGTAATATACAGAATTGGTATAATCCTTCGTACCTATTTGCATAGCCTTCATATCTATTTTGAACCAATATTGGTAGTTTGTGTGATCATTCTTCTATATTGCCTTCTGGAATAGTGGTCTGGATCCTGATTCTCTTAAAATGCTCTGCATAGTCCTGTAGTAATCTTAGAGCTCCTGTCTGGAGATGTGACACTCTCTGCCATTGTTTTCTTTAGAAGCAAAGTCTTGTACACAGTGCTTGTTTTAGTGGCTCCGGTTTTCTACAGAAATCCTCAGTGCTTTACTTTCGCTGTTGTGTTTCAGGGAAGGACATGGAAGGAAACAGCTTGTCCATGCTGAAGGATGAGATTCCTCAGACACCAAACTCTGCTAATAAGGTAATGAGGCTTATAGGGAATGTTCATTTTTACCGGAATCAAGACGAACAGTAGATGGAGAAAATGTAGCTCAGTCACTGAGGTGTATTTTAATGCAGCATTAGTGCACTTTCACAGTATGAGCAATACCCATAGGATACCGGTGATGAATTTCATGTTCGTATAAATGTGTAGCCAAACTCCTCTTCAATGTATATTAATGTCTTTTGGACAGAGGTCCACAAATCTTGACTGGCCTTGGTTCTGATGTCACACTAAGCTTTAGAGGTGGAATTGCAGGTGAAATCCCCTTCCCTGGCTCCCCTTCAGGAGGAGGTGCTGGGGCTTGTCATACTCGGCAGAGGGGGGAAGAGATGCTCACCACAGAGAGCGCATTTATGGGCCTCTGCTTTTGGAGCCTATTAAGTGAAGCTGTTCAGTTTACTTCAGTTCTATCCCACTTCTTACCAAGGACTTGGGGTGGGGTGATATCAGTCGAATGTAAAATGAAGTACACAAAATGGAGCTGCTTAGGCTTTCGCAAAGGGCTTGCTCTGTTTCAATAGAACTTCTGTCTTTTGTCTCTCTTTGGACATGCCATATTGCAAATTGTTCTTGGAATGCCCCTTGGCTTCAACAGCCATTTTGATGGGGCAGGGTTGGGGAGGCTGTTCAAGGGGAATGCATCTAAAACTGCCTTGTGTGCCTTGGATCCTGGCCAATAAAAACAGAATGCCAAATGACATTAAAATGACCCCGCTGCTGTTTGATCCTGGCTGTTGGAATAGCTCGAACTGATTTTCCAGCATTCTAGATCGCAAGGTGAGCCTCCCTGGAGACAGGAGGTCCTCCACTTCCCAAAGTCTCCCTTCATGTGTAGAGGGTGAGGAAAGTGATGAGAGAGGATGGGTGTGGTTCCCCCTCCCTCATGCGTTTACCGGCATCATTTTCCTAAGGCCTGAATAGGACTTAGCTGTAGCACGAATACAAAGGATGAGCTTATCATGTGGAAAAGGTGGAGACATTTGCTCTTTTCTGAAGTGTTGCAGTACAGATGATGGGTACTATTCAGTGCGTGTCGCTCCACCCCTCAGCTTACTGATTGTCACTGTTGCCATGGAGTGAAGACTTGAGTTCCACCTTATCCCGCCATGCATAGCTGCAGGATTTTGTCACTTTCTCCTAGTTTTTTGTTTAGGGAACCAGGTTATTTTTTTCTGTACTTGCTGTGATAAAAGCTAACTTGTACTGTACTCCCGTATGCAAGCTCTGCTGACCTGCCTCCTTCCAGAAGGGAGCGTTTCTGCTCGTTTTGGGTTGCCCTGGAAGTGCTAAGTCACCATTGCAAGTGGTGGGGACCATTTGTGCAATGGCATTGGCAGGGCATAAGAGAATCAGCAGGGGCATAAGCACCCCGTTGGATTCTGCCCACAGATTATTAATACATATGACTGTTAAGATGGCAGACAGCTGTTTCAGTGCAAGCCCTGTAAGGGGAGCTCATTGGCAAAGCTACTGTTTGCCTCTTGCTCTCTCTTCTCTGCCACCACCTGCTCCTATAGTTAATCCAAACCAGAGCAATTGTATGGTGACAGTGTTTATCACCATGCTATTAAAAGCCTCACCTGCTTTTCTGCAGACCAAACAACTGTTAAAGCCATAGGAAGAAGCTGAGCCACATTGTTTTTTGGGCCAGTTGGCAACACCGATCCAATTCCAGCAGTATCAGCTACATCATCCTGGTTCTCCATATGTTAAATACCATTTTGAGGATAAGCAAAATCCATGATAAAAATACAAAAGTATTAAAATCTGTATTTAGCCTACATTAAAATGATAGTATGTCAATGATCTTTTTTTCCATCTCAAGTTGATGGATGTCCCAAAGGGAGCTTGTGGTTCTTGTTTACTATATTTCAGGAGAGTGTTGTGTAAATAACACAAAAATAATAGTGAAGCACATGACTTGCATGGGAGTTTGTGTTGGCTTGAAGACAACGTGTTCAGGAACTGTTTACAAGATACAGAGAAAAAGAGAAAGAGGTTTGGAAAACACTGGAGCACTCTCATGCGATCTCTAACCTGACATGATTAAGAGAAAGTGACCACAGGGCCATGACATGCATTTTTCTTAGTCCAGGTACTTCTGAAGCTCCTGTTTTTAACAAAGTGTACTTCTAGATGAGGCTTTTATCATGCAATCACCCTGCATCATTCACAGAATTTTACAGGGGTGTGTGTCCAAATGACATCTTCATCTTGTAGCCCTCTTGTGCTTTCCCACTGTTTCTTCCACTTTTTTCCTTTCCACAAGAATATGTTAGGGTGCAATCCTATGCATGTTTAGACAGGAGAAGAAGTCCTACAACTTCCAGCAGTTCGGAATGCTAGGAGTTGTTGGACTTCTTTCTGTCTAAACATACATAGGATTGTGCCCCTAAGGAGGAAAAGATGGAACAGCTGCACAATGTAATTTTGATTGCTAGCACTAGCAGCCAGTTATCTGGAAGCACCCAAACCAAGCTTCTATCCCACATGAATTGAGACAGAGTTTTGAAGTGAGAAATGCATTGTGTGCCAGACCTCAGAAGCCAATTGTGGCAAATAATCTTGTGCTTAATAGGGGTTTCACGTATGGGTTTGAACAGACTGAGAATTGGTAGCAAAATTGCATGTAATTCAGGGGCTGGGTTTCTTTGTTCCTAAAACTGTCAACTAATTACAGTCTTTCTCAGTTAATTATTTTGGCTGTGATCAGTGACTTCAACGCACATGCTTTCAAGTTCTCTTCTGTGAACATGAGAACATTCTATGGTTGCATTCACATTCCTGATCCTCCAATCCATGGTCTGAACAAATGGGCAGATTCATGTGGGAACATGATTTGCAGGAACATAGGAAGCTGCCTTAGTTCAAATCACTATTTGCCTGTCTAGCCTAGTCGAGTCTATTCTGACTGGCAGTGGCTTTCCAGGATCACAGACAAATCACTTTTCCGACACCTGCTACTACCTGATCCTTTAAGCTGGAGATACTAAGGACTGGACCTGGGGCTTTCTGCATGCAAAACATGTGCTCTACCATGGAACTATGGTCTCACCCCAGCCATAACTCTGTGGTGGAACTCCTGCTTTATGGGCAGATGCTTGGGCTTTGTTTCAGCTGGGGCTCACAACATGGGTTAATCCTCAAGTTTGAGGGAACTTGAAGGGAGAAAGGGCAAAATGTTCAATGTTCTGGTGGTGGTGGTTTTAGTGGGATGTTCCTAGGCATAAGGGACTGCAGGGCAGACATGTGGAGTCCTTTAAGAGATCAGGAGAGTTGAGGGCAGCTGAGGATGGCAAGGAAAGAAGAATGAAGGCCATGAGCAGGAATACGGGAGAGAGCGAGCGAGAGCAGCAAGGCTCTGGTAAGGACAAGAAGATTGTAGTCGACCTGGTTCACACGATCATGGCAGCACACCATGGCTTTTTAGCCACGGTGGGTTGTGGTGCCCCCTACAGCAGGCCAAGGGGTCTGAGTGGTTAGCCACCCCAACAAGCCACCCTTGCTGGGTTCGAAACAACACAAGAAGCCTCAGCCGGCGAGGGTAATTATGCACATCAGCATGCGCAGAGTAGCTAACAAGCCACCGTGGCTTGTTAACTGCCCTGTGAATGTTCTGTTCTCATTCACCACCAGTGACTTGTGGTAATAAAAAGTGAAGAGCTGACAGCACTGGAGATGGGTCTGCGGAACGGCAGACCTTTCACAGTGCAACACAGTGGTAAATTTGGCCCGACAGTCATCTCTCTCTTGCAGTGTTTTTTTTGTCTCTTCCCATTGAAAAAGCAGCTGGTTAATGGCAAGTATGAAGTGGGCACCTGACCATTTTGGAATGCATTGAAGCCACAAACACACTTCCCACTTCCTGCAACCAGCAACCTTGCTTGGGCTTTTCAGTCATCCCTTGGTGTTGCCAAGCAAGCTTTATTCCTCAGTCTGACCTCCACATAGAAATGTGTGCTGTGTATTTAATCTGCTTTTGTCCTTTTGTTTTGCAACATTCAGAGTGAGAGTAGTTCACCAAGGGCATTTGGTCATTTGCTGCTAGTCTTTCACACCCTTTTGATACCTTTGTAATGCCTTAAGGTAAATCTGAGAGGAAGAGAAGAAGTAGCTGAGGCTGTATAAAATCTGCAGTAGGTCCCTACCCTTGCTCCTAGAGTAGGTCTGGGTATAGATGTCAATAAGAACGGGCAGTGTTGCATGAATGTGCTTTTTAATCTTCCTGAGTTAATGATAGCCATCTTCTCCAATGGAATGTATCTGCCCTACTGCTTGCTATATATCCAGCAGTCAAAGAAGCCAGGACCAGACACAATTGGCAGGGAGCTCTGATACAGAGAGAATCCAGGTGGGTGTGAGTACAGGAACAAAATGTTCATTGTGTTCCCTGAGTGTTGTGTTCAGAGTCCAAGCATTCTAGGGACATTTGCTATTGCCAAAGCATGATTTCTCTTTGATATTTTATCCCTGCCCAAATGTGTGTATGTACAGATATTTCAGTTGGGGTTGTTTCTTTCATCCCAACTGCTTTCATCCAAAAGTTAATAGATTTATTATCTTGCCTTCATCCTCTTTAAATTTAAGGCCTGGTTTAGACATAATGGGAACCTATGGTTTCCCACTATGTGCCCCCTCTCTGCCCCTTGTGCAGCAGTGACAAAGAGATCAGAGCTCGGGGGAGCTGTGGTTTGTTAGAACAAACCAGGATCTGAAACCACAGTTTAATCCTGTTTGTTCTAGCAAACCACATTTTAAGCAGACTCCAAGTCTGGACAAAATGGGAAGCTGTTCAGTGTTTAAAAGTGGAAGTGGATGCTTCCAGTTTCCTCACGGCTGGTGCAAGGGAGGAGGAGGAGACAAGTACACAAGCCTCAAAGCTCACCATGGCTTCCCTTTATGTCCGAACCAGCTTTGAGCTGCAGTATCTGACTTAACCAGGATACAGGTGACTTTAAGGCTCAGTTTAGATGTGATGCTACTGATCCCCTTATTCATGGTTAAGAGATTGGGACCAGACTATGAACATGTCCTCCCTTCTTTGGATCAGTTTCCCTTCCTTTCAGTTCCCCATGGTTAGCCATAGCTACGTGCTCCAAGCGCACTCACTGATGCAGATCATGGTTAACCCAAATCTGATTCCCTTGAAAGCCTAGTTTGCAAACATACCGTACTTAAAACCCATGGCTCCTGGGAGCTGTTGCTGTTTGTACCAGGCATAAGCCAGCTTGGAAGCGTAGAAAGTGAGGCTTTGTTTCATTTGGTGCCATTTTAAATGAAATGCCTACATGAAAACAGAGCTATACAAGCCACTGTCTGTAGAATCCTATTGCCAGATGAGCTGAGCCAGAAAAAACCCTGATAGTCATGTACACGTTTCACTTTGTTAATATTGATTTGAGTTACATGAAACTCCATTGCTGCCTGTGTTCAAGGTCCCAATTTGTGTATCATCCAAACAAAAAAAAAAACTCAACCCCAAACAAAGGAGCATTACAACATATATAATAAATTATATTATTAATTAATAAAATATATTAACTAAATAAACAGGTCATCAAAATTCCCTGAAAGCCTGTTTAAAGTGCTCTGTTATATGGCGCTGTATTTTTATTTAATTATTGTGTTTATTTGATTGATTTATTATAAAATTTATAAACCACACTCGGTAGAGATAGATCAGAGTAGTGCACAAAAAAATTAAGACACAAAATACAAAAATTTGCAGTAAAAGCGAAGCAAAAAGCTAATAATGTTGTCTTACATGGTGGTGCGAATTGGTTAGCTCTTGTGGCACCGAGGGCCCCCCATCAATGTACAGTTGTGCTCTGGATCAGGGGTCTCCAAACCCGGGCTGCGGACCGGTACCGGTCCGTGGCCTCTTAAGAACCGGACCGCGTGGCGCCCAGCCGCCGCAGTGCCTGGTTTTACCAAAATGCTCGTCAGGGAAGGCGAGCAGAGGGACGAGCGGGGGGCGGGTGCTCGCTGGAGCTCGTGAGCACACCGAGAGCCAGGGGGGTGCTCGCGGCGCATCCCGGTGGGCGGAGCGCACCACGCCCAGCCGCTGCGCCACACAGCAAGCACCCCGTCCTGGCTCTTGGGGTGCTCACAAGCTCCAGCGAGCACCCTCCACCGTCTCGTCCCTCTGCTCGCCTCCCCGACGAGCATTTTGGTAAAGCCGGTCTCCTGTCGCGTCACTTCCTGGTTCTCCAGCTCTGCTACCCGGGCCGCACCGCAGGTGAGCGGTGGGTGACTCCCCCCCCGCCGGTCCGTGGAAAAATTTATTCCACGGACCTGGTCCCAAAAAGGTTGGGGATTGCTGCTCCGGATAGCCCAAGCCCAAGATCTGTGTTGCTATACCATTAAGCCCCCCAATTTAAGCAGAAGCAAAATATAGTACAGTCTTGTGGAGGATGAGTCCACCGTAGAGTCTGGAGCAAGCAGATCAGGCAGGGGTTTGAAGCAGCTTTGGCATGCAAGGCCTTTGGTGGAAAGGGTGCCAGTTCCTCTGTGGATGGTGTGGCCAGGCAACCTGTGGCCTTCCAGATGTTTTGGTTTACAACTCCCCATCAGCCCTAGCCAGCATAGCCAATGGTGAGGGATGATGGGAGTTGTAGGCCAGAACATCTGGAGGACCACAAGTTGTCCTTTGTGGGATTGAGCTCAGGGCTGCAGTTTCAAGGGGGCATTCCTGAGTCAGGGATCTCAGGTTTGGAGATCTCATGTTCTGATGGCTCCTGGTTGCAGAGCTCAGGGTCATGGCTTGGATTGGGTGCTTCTGCAGGTTCTCTGTGCTTCTCTGGTGCTACTGATTCAGCCAGCCCCTCTTCATCCAAGTCAGTGCCCCAAGCCACTGCTGGTAGTCTGGGTTATGACTGGTAACCATGGCTTCTTCTGCCCCTGGTTCTGTTGTCTAACCCATCCCTGCCTTGCTGCAAAAAGTCATTCTGTATGTGAGAGAAATGAGTATATCTTGGTATTTCTTCAGTATTGTCTTTTCTCCAATTGATGATTTAGATGGTTATTGCTTTCCCCCCCTTGCATTTTATTTTTATCTTAAGTATTTAACTCATTCCAATTCCTTTCATTGTAGACGGAGTACAAATTTTGCAATGGCTCTGATAAAGAGTGTGTATCTCCTACTGGCAAAAACAACAAAAAAGAGACGTTGAAGGTAGGTGAAAGAAGATTCATCGTAGGGTGTTTCCAGATGCGGGGCTCCTAGCACTAGAAGGTATTGTGAACTGGTCTGTCTTTTTCTACTTAAGCAATTTTCTGCATTAAGGAAAAAGATGGAAGAAGCAGTAAGAAAGCACGAGAGGGTCACAAGTAGAAGACATTGCTCCCCCCCCCCTTAAACCTCCTTGAATGAAGCAGGATGATGGCACCATCAAAGGCTTATCTGGAAGCACCCTAGTTGTGTGGGAAGTTATTCCCCTGAGAGACGTGAACCTATTTCCCTTGGTTCAAGGGTCATGACTCTGCAGCATTTTGTCAGGTCCAGATTTTATACCGCTCTTTGTTCCGCTGTGGATTGGTTTGCTTTAAATAAATCAAAATACAAGCTTCAACATGCAAAGGAGACCTATTTTGCTATATTTTCCCAGAAGAACCTTCCCACTATTTAAATAATTCAAATCTTTGTTTGAGGTCTCACAGTAGTCCCTGCATCACAAATATCACATGGGGGGGGGCGGTATTATTAACACTGTAGCTGGCAGCAGTTGTGGGGATATACACAACAAAACCGAAACTGGGTTTTTTCAGGCTAACCCTTATTTGAGAAACTGGGAATTGCTTTCTTGTGGAATTCAGCTACAATGGTGTGGCCAGTACCTGTGCTACTTAATTAAAAGTGGTGGAGGTGCAAATGGAGGATTCCATCAGAACATCACAAAAGCAGAACATTATCTTTCAATATAATCCAGCCTTCCCCAGCCTGGTGCCCTCCAGATGTTTTGAACTACAACTCCCAGAATTCCTGACCATTGGCCCTGTTGGCTGGGGAAGATGGGATTTGAAATCCAAAACATTTGGAAGGCACCAGATTGAGGAAGGCTGATACAGCCCATACCCAGAGATCTTGTGTTGATAAGTGAGTGGGGTGTGTGTGTGCCAGCCCTCCCCAGTCAGGTCAGCCCAGAGAAGAAATTATACTGGAATGATGCGGTCTGTACAATTATTTTAAAATATGATCCTTAAAACTCCAGAGGAGGCATACTAATACATCTAAATTGAGACTGCAGTCCTATACATACTTACTTGCGTCTGTCCTGTTGAACTCAGTGAGACTTACTTCTGAGTAGATATGCATAGATCCAGTTGACACAAATGCATTACATTTGTTGCATTACATTACTAACATTACAAATATAGAGAGTAAATTCCCTGCATTCACAGGGACCAGGCAAGAATTGCAAAGGAACTGCTTTAAAAATGAATTGCAGATTACTCTTTAAATTTCCCTCTCTGCAGATTAAGAATCCAATTGCAGCAATGGTGTGCAATAAATATATAATAGAAGTACCCCTACACACACACACACACACAACACACACGGACTCTCAAAGTAAATGGCTCCACGTTGGCAAGCAAGTTGAATCAGACAAAGAAAAGCAGTTCCCACTCACCTCACAGGCTTATTAAGCAGTTGTCCTAGAAAGAAGAGGGGATGAATGCCTTCCTAATCTCAGGTTGCCACAGGCAGGCAACCCTGCCATGCACACAATGCCATGAAACTCTCTATTATTTTTCATGCCAGAAAATGTCCTTGCATACCAAGCAATGTTTCCAAATCAAATAACCTTGACTTAAATCTGGTTACGATCCCCAAAGGCGGCCCTCAAATGACCAGGATGACTTTACATGTAACTGCATGTTTCCAAAACGCCCTTAGCATTGCCCTAAATCAAATAAAAAGATCACAGTGTACATGAAGTTGCCTTGTAGTCACTGCAAGGCCAGGGAAAGCCTATGCACAGTGAAGGGACTGCGGGATTCAGCCAGGTACCAAATGACATCGGAGGCGTGGCTTCCACCCACTGATGTCATTTGGCCTACAGAGGGCTGGGTGTATGGGGTCATCTGCCCCCCACCCCACCCAGAAACAGTTCCCCAGCGCTGTTGTAGTGGGTCTAGTCACTAGGCCAGCTGGCTCAGTAAAGCTTAGTTCTGCTGGTAGCAGCTTTCTAGAGTTTTGGGAAGAAGTCTTTCCTGCTATGTTACCTGAGATGGAGATGCCAGGGGACCTGGGTTCTTTGGCTTTTGGTTTGCCCTGCATCAGGAGCTGTTTTTGAAGTCTCCCGATGTTTTAAAAGCACTGGCCCTAGGGTGAGGGGAGGGGCTCTTATTGCCAAAGGCCAGTTGTTGTTGTTATTTATTTTATTTCTATACTGCCCAATAGCCAAAGCTCTCTGGGCAGTTTACAACAATTACAAAATACAGTAAAATACAATATAAAATACAAACAATAAAAACATCATAAAAATTGCACTACTACACATTTAAAAACAATTTTAAAATGACGTACGTAAATAGCTAAGAACAAAGTAATAAAACTAAACCAGTTGAAAAGGTGACATAACCCCCCCCCCCCCATGTACTATTTGAAGCTGTTAAATACCTCGGCATAGAGGGAAGTCTTAACCTGGCACCGAAAGAATAGTAAAGTTGGTGCCAGGCAGGTCTAAGTGTGGAGCTTGTTCCACAGTTGGGGTGCTACCACAAAAAAGGCCCTTCCACTTGTTGCCGCCTTCCAAGCCTCCCTCGGGGGTGGCAGTCAGGGGAAGGCCCCAGATATTGAGCGTAGTGTCTGGGTAGATTGTGGTTGGGAGAGGTGTTCTATCAGGTATTGCAGTCCCAAGCCATGTAGGGCTTTATAGGTTAAAACCAGCACATTGAATCAGTCTTGGAAGCATATAGGCAGCCAGTGTAAGCGGGCCAGAACTGGTGTTATATGTTCAGACCTCCTGGTCCCAGTTATTAATCTGGCTGCTGCATTTTGTACAAGCTGCATCTTCTGAACAGTCTTCAAGGGCAGCCCCACGAAGAGTGCACTGCAATAGTCAAGCTTTGAGATTACCAGAGCATAGATTACTGAAACCAGGCTATCCCTGTCCATATAGGGGCATAGTTGGGCCACCAGGCAAAGCTGGTAGAAGGCACTCCTTGCCACTGAGGCCACTTGAGCCTCAAGTGACAATGATGGCTCCAGGAGGACCCCCAAGCTACGGACCTTCTCCTTCAAGGGGAGTGCAACCCCATCCAGAACAGGTTGAACACCCTCCATCCGGTCAGAGGAACCACCCACTAACAGCATCTCAGCCTTGTCTGGATTGAGCTTCAGTTTGTTAGCCCATATCCAGTCCATTGTCGCAGACAGGCACCGATTCAGCACTTCCCCAGCCTCACCTGCTGAAGATGAAAAGGAGAAATAGAGCTGCGTGTCATCAGCGTACTGATGGCAACACACTCCAAAACTCCGGATGACCCTACACTCAGTGGTTTCATGTAGATATTGAATAGCATGGGGGATAAGACCGACCCCTGTGGAACTCCATACTAGAGAGTCCATGGGGCCGAACAGTATTCCACAAGCACCACTTTCTGGAGCCATCCATCCAAGTTGGAGTGGAACCACTGCAATGCAGTACCCCCCCCCCCACTCCTAACTTAGCTGAAGGATACCCCAGAAGGATACCCTGGTCGATGGTATCAAAAGCCACTGAGAGATCTAGGAGTATCAACAGGGTCACACTCCCCCTGTCTCTCTCCCGACATAGGTCATCATACAGGGCGACCAAAGCTGTTTCTGTGCCAAAACCAGGCCTAAACCCCAACTGAAATGGATCCAGATAATCAGTCTCATCCAAGAATGCCTGGAGCTGGTTGGCCATCACCCACTCAAGGACCTTGCCCAGGAAAGGAACATTTGCTACTGGCCTAAAGTTGTTAAGAACTTACGGGTCCAGAGAGGGTGTCTTCAGGAGTGGCCTCACCACCGCTTCTTTCAAGCGGCATGGAACCACTCCCTCTTGCAAGAGGCATTGATCACCTCCCTGGCCCAGCTGGCTGTTCCCTCACTGCTGGATTTTATAAGCCAAGAGGGGCAAGGATCCAGTTTAGAAGTGATTGCACGAACCTGTCCAAGCACCTTGTCAACAGCCTCAAGCTGTACGAACTGAAACTCATCCAAGAAAACATGACTAGGCTGTGCTCTGGGTACCTTACCTGATTCAACTGCTATAACATTGGAGTCCAAGTCCCAGCGGATGCAAGAGCTTTTTTCCTGGAAGTGCCTAGCAAATATATCACAGCGGGCCTCAGATGGATCCAGGATGTCCTTGGGGCCAGAATATAATAGGCCCTGGACAACCCTAAAAAGCTCAGCCGGGCAGCAAATAGAAGATTGAATAGAGGCAGTGAGATGTTGTTTCTTTGCCGCCCTCACTGCCCCTAAATATACCTGATTGTAGGCACATACTACACAGTTGTGTGTGCAGCACGATCCAGAGAGTCATGGACCCCATCTAGTAAGGGCAGTTGTAGAAATCCAATGAGGCTAGACCAGCCTTCCCAAACCTGGTGGCTTTCAGATATATTGGACTACAGCTCCTAGAATTCCTGTCCATTGGCCATGCTGGCTGGGTCAGATGGAATTTGAAGTCCAAAACATCTGGAGGGCTCGAGGCTGACGAAGGCTAGATATACAAATACATTAAATTTGTTGTGCCTTCATGACCACAGTAAACTGCTAACCCTTGGGATTTGAAAATATAATAAACGTTGCTGTTGACTAATAGAAGCATTCATTAGTCTTGCCTGATAGGTATTAAAATGGGAAATATTCCCAGGTCTGGATTTCTACTTAATTCCTTTAATTCAAAACATTCAAATTGCATTGCTCAAAATTATCGTTTAATAAAACTTGGATATTGGGGAGGCTCTGCGGATGGAATTTTATTTCATACTCCAGAGAGTCTAATGAAAGATAGGCAAGTTGTGGCCCTCCAGATGTGCTGGCCTACAACTCCCATCAGCCCTAGCCAGCATAGCCAATGGTGAAGTCGTAGGCCAGATGATGGGAGTCGTAGGCCAGAACATCTGGAGGGCCTCAAGTTGCCCATGCCTGGGCTAAATGCTGACCATATTAGGGTTAGGATAAATTTTTCTCCCAGGAATCTGGCTAGAAACCACAAGAGGTTTTGCCTTCCTAAACAGCATATAGCTTTGTCTTGTTTACTTCAGTCATCTGAATTGATCTTACACATGTTTGCCGCTATAATGGGTTAATCCACTCTGACACGGTGGAAGGGATCCATTAATGTCCAGGAGAAGCATATTTCCTACCAATTGCACCAAGGGCTACCATTATTACTTGGTCAGGAGCCAGCCTTGGGAGTGCACCCCCTCCCTCACCCCCTCCCCCACCCCCCAGGGCAACTTTCTTCCTACCCTTCTTTGCATTAACCATTGTCTTGCCTTAGATGTGCACCAAAGCAAACCATGATTAAATACAAACCAGGTCCCCTCAAAACCATGATTTACAAATCCACTTCAAACCATATTTTAAAAATTCTGGTTCCTGAAGCTACCACGGCTTGTGTCAGTGCACACATGGTTAATGCTGGGATGGGAAGGGAAGGGATGAGACGGGATGGTGGGGTGGTAATTGCTCCAGAGAGGAGAGAATGTGCATTTCTTAGGCTGGCTCCTGATTTGCAAGTCAGGTTTTCAGGGAGCTAGTATCCACATGTGAAGTCAAGACACCAAAGTAGTAGGCAATCAGGGTAGTAGTAGGCGATCACTCGTGACCGAGTAAGATTGTCTTCCAGGATAAAATTACAAAAAGAAAATTATAAAAGGAGGAAATTCTAAAGAAGATTGTGTAGACTCTAGCGATGGGTCCGTAAGTGACTGTGGAGGCCAATTCTAGATCCACACAGCTTCCCACAGTGAGGACACAGGTTACCAGATCGAAGATGGTCCTGTAAAGGATTCGTTTGACGTGCTTTTCGCTTAGCATGTTTCTCCCTTTACAGTATATACTGTTTTAATTGTGTTTTAATCTTATACTGTTTTAATTGTGTTTTATTACTGTATTTTATTCTATTGTACATCGCCCAGGGTGGCCGGGTGACCGGCCAGATGGGCGATCCAAAAATGTGGTGGTGGTGGTGGTGGTGGTGATGATGATGATGATGATGATGATGATGGTTGTGGAAGACCAGCAACTGGGTCTTCTGTGTGAGTTCGGCACTTAACGGGTTAACCGGCACTGAGATACAGCCCGTTAAAGCAAGTGTACACGGTTTAAACTCGTACACAGCTTAAAGGAAGCACAGGAGCCTATTCGCATCAAAGAATAGACACTTTATTTACTACAGGTTAAATGGAGCGGAACTAATAGACTTCTAGGAATACTATACATAAACAAGACCTGGTCGTGACCTCAGATCTATGAATGACTTGGTTCCCAGGCTAGCATATTGTAGCAAAGCGTTACCTTAGCCCAAAGACTTTATACCGTACAGCTTCTAGCCTGACTCCGAGCCCGCCGGCTCAGAGAAGAGAACTGCTTGACCCAGCCGGAGCTGGACTTGGATGTTGTCAGCTCATCCAGGTTCCCAACAACCTTTTCGGGTGGGTAGAGGGGTTTTCTACCCCGTCCCTCCCCCTCTCCCGCCCCTTGCCGATCAGGTGGGCTTATTCCTGCCCCGGGAAAGATGACGTCTGGCAGTTACCGGTGCCTTCAGGGGATACTTTGCTGCTCTTTGAGACTGCCCTTTACCTCCTGATGATCCATGTGTCCTCTTGTGGATTCGGGTAGATGTTTCCCTATTGTATACCTGTCTGGCCAGACCTGCATCTCCTGTTTTCCCCCCTGGTGGGGGATTATGCAGACAGGAGTTGTCAGGGGGAACTACGTGTGGTCGCTAAGGGGAAACTATGTTGGGGTTCATGCCACTGTGGGTGCGCAGGCTTTCTCCACAATGATGATTACATTTTTTTAATTCTGCCCTTCCTCCGAAGAGCTCAGGGCAGCGTAAGTTGTCCTCCCTGTGGTTTATCCACACAAGAACCCTATTGGGTAGGTGTGACTGGCACAAGGTCACCCACTGAGCTTGATGGGCAAGTGGGGATTTGAACCTGGGTCTCCCTGTTCCTAGTCTGGCCAGGGCCGGATTAAGATAAGGGCTATTGGAGCTGCAGCTCCAGGCCCCTACCACAAAATAGGCCCACAATAGGGACGCGCCTCTGTCCAGCCTGCTCCCCGGAGGCTTGCGGGCCGCTCGCCCCGCCCCGCCGCCAACAGGGCGGGGCCAGTCCAGCTCCGCCCCGCCCGGCCGCCTGCCTGCCTGGCTCCGCCCCCTGCGCTGCGCGGCCAGACGCGCTGCCGCCTGCGGGGGCCGGGGCGAGCAGGCGACGAACGCGTTGGCCAGCCGCCTCCGTCGCCCCGTGGCACTGGCGGCAATCGGGCAGCGCGTCCTGGGCAGAGGCAGAGGCACAGCGCCTGCCCGCCGCCGCCTCCCCCTTCTCCGGCTGCCTGCTCAATTCGGCCTTTTGCGCGCTCTCCGGGGCTGCGCTCCGTGGTATGTTTTGGCTGCGCGGGATCCCTCCGGGCAGGCGGCGCCTTCCGAGGGGCGTCTCCAGGGGACGGAGAGGTTGTTGCGCGGGGACGGGGGAGGCCCGGTCGGTGTGTCTCGCAGCGCGCCGCCAGCCCGCTCCACACGGAAGCCCCGCCGAGGGCCCGAAGCGCGGGGGCCCCTGCAGGGGAAGCGCCGTGACGCGGTCTGGCCTGTGCAGCGGGCCCGAAGCCAAGGGCCGGCGAGCGAGGGCGGGAGGGAGGGAGGCGGCCGGCCTTGTCCGCAGCGCCTTGCCCCGGGCTCGAGAGCGGGACTTGCTGTTGCGCGCCGGCGCCCCCCCCCCCCGCAGGTGGGCCAGGCAGCCAGGCCGGCATTTCCCGGGGTGGGCCCCGCTGCTGCTGCTGCCGCTGCACAGCCTGTTTATTCGCCTGAACCCTCAAACACTCCCTGATCAAAAGATTGCTCCGCGGGAGGCCACCTGCTACCCTCCAGATGTTTTGGACTACAACTCCCATAAGCCCTAGCTAACATGACCAATAGTCGGGGCTTATGGGGTTGCAGCAGTGCAAAACATCTGGAGGGCCCCAGGAGGCCTGCTCACTTGCCTGACACCCCCTCCCCCTTCTCACTGACCTAGCCCTAACCCCGGCCCGGTTAACGGCAGGGCTGAGAGGGCTGTATCAGAAATATGCACTCTAGCAGCTGATAGTCTACGTTCCAGAGCCACTACACTTGTGTCAAAATATCCTGAAGATCTTGAACCCCTGTTTGCAGACGAAATTGTACAGTTTTCATCTATTTTCAAAATGTACCAATCTTCCACTGCAAATCAAGACATTCATGGGAGTCAAGAAACACAAATGTACAAGTTTTATGATTGCACAATCTCTAGTCGGTGCATTTCCAAATACATTTGTGACCCTCCGCATGTATTTGTGTTTAATGGTCAGCAACTGCAGTGGTGAGTGTTCATTTTCAGCATTAAAACATGTGAAAAATGAACTAAGGTCTTCCATGGGTCAGGAGCGTTTAAATGCGCTCTCTCTGTTGTGCATTGAAAATGGTTTGCTGAACGAGCTTAATCTTGATTCTACAATTGAGGAATTTGCAAGTAAAAAAGCAAGAAAAGTTAATGTGTAATTTTATTTTAATCTACCAGCTTGATTCATTTAGTTTAAATGCAGGTTAGAGTTCAGTGAATAACCTGTTTGTGTGTTTAAAACTAGTGGTTGCTATTTATTTCAAGAGTTACTCTCTGCACCATAATCATAACGCAGGCTGTATTGATTATGATGCAATAATAATAATAATAATAATAATAATAATAATAATAATAATACTTTAAGGAACAAATTTTTATGAGCCAAACATCATACACTTATATTTAAATTGTTTATATGGTTTATGTTTATTTAAAAATGGTTGTTGTGAATGTTCTATTTATAACGGTTTTAGTGAGTTAACAAGCTTATTGTTTACAAAAAAAGAAATATTTTCAATATGTTTCTGTTTTGGCACTTTAATGGTAATTAAAATATTTAATTTGTTTTAATATAAAATTGCGTCTTCATTTTATTTATTTCCATAAAAAGGCTCACCAAAATCCTCAGCACCAGGCCCATAATGCTCTTAATCCAGCCCTGAGTCTGGCACTTCTATTTAATCCACTATGATACATTGGCTCTTTGAGGGAAAAAGATTTGCTCAAAGTGGCAGCGGAACTGCATTGAGTAAGAAGCCAAAATCAATCGCAATTTAACAAAAAGAAAAAAAAAGTGCCCATCCAATTCCAGTTGCTGTTGCAGTGGATGCTGCATAAACTTCCAGTGACTTTCCTACAATGCTGGTTGCTGCTTTAAATGAATGGTATAGGTTTCTTTTTCCCTTCTCAATGTTCCTCCCTCTTTTTGCTAGCACAGGAGAAAGAGGGAAAACATGCTCATGGATGCTGTTTTATATCTATGGTATAACAGGTGCAGAAGAAAAATTACAGGCAGGAGAAGAAAAGAGCCACCAAGCAACTCTTCAGTGCTTTGAAAGATCCCAGTGTGGTCATTATGGCAGATTGGCTCAAGGTAATTCAGTGCAAAATATCATTTTAGCAGTACTTGGATGAGAAGAACCAGCAGCTTTTAGGGCTGTACATTCATTATCCATCAGCTGCCTTCTTTCAAAAGGTTGTTTGCAGCATAAAAATAGTCCTATTTGGGAAACAAAAGCTGAAGACTGAAGTAATATATTTTGAGGCTGAAGTAATATCCAAGACTTGTATGTGGCGGAGCAAGTGATAAAATTTAGACTAAGGGAAGCAAGGGAAATGGTTGGGAAGACTGATAGCATCCTTCCTGGCTGATCAACAGGCCTCTTTGTTTTAGAATGCCTTGCGGCATGAGTTAATTACCCCTTTCCTGATTCAAAAAAAGCCCAGTTGTCTGAAAACCACAGAAATGTTAATTGTGACATTTATGGAAATTCAGTATTTATGTTGCTAATTTAGGGAGGATGGGTATTTTTAAGGGAAAGCGAAAGAGATGTCTCCGCCTCCGCCGGACTCTTGCACCAGCAGATCAATAGTCCATCTATCCCAGGAGGTCTAAAGGTTACAGGCAGCAGTAATTCTCTAGCCTTGCTACCCAAGCCCCCTTTACTTGGGAGATGCCAGGGATTGAATCCAGTGGCTTTGTGTTTTTATACACAAAGCACATCAATGTATTGCTGAACCTTTTGGTCTTTCCCTTAATGATGGCTTCCCACTAACCTGCAGCCTCATCCAGCACTCTGCATGACCAAACCCTTGCGCAACAGTGCAATCACAAACTCGCTTTCTGATCTCTGATGATCAGTTTTATTACCAGGAACCAGCTACTGAAATCTTTACTGACACTATGGGGTGGAACCAGTCAACTTATCCTATTGAAGCCACAACAGATGTATAAGACAAGCATGGGGTTAAGCTCCTTTGAGGCCTTCTGGAATCTTTCTATGAAGGGACTAAAACACTAACCAGGCTGCAGTGTGAAAAAAACAGATGGAGCAGCAGATTTATTTTTCCTCAGACCCTGGAGATGTACAAATGAAGGTACTGCAGCATGCATTGCCTTCTGGAGGCTAGAGGCCATAGGCACCCTAGGGGAGTGCCATTTAAATGTAAGACTGACTCGGGGTCTAAGAGCAGCAATGGGATCTTGGGGCAAAAAGGAAAATGTGTCTCCTCTTAATTAACTGTTTGGAGAGAATCAACCCCTTTCTTCACAGACAATACCACTGGGAGTTTGACTTTAGCCCCGGGTTCCTTTGTCTGGAATAGTACAACAAGACGCTTGGGAAAACTGAGCTTGCTTTCAGAATAAAGGTGCTGCAATCTGGCCCTGTTAGGTGTTTTTTTTTTTTTTTAAGTGCCTTATAAAACTATTTCACTGGATAGGAGCTACTTTATTTTAGCAGAGAGAGGAGAAATACCTCCTTATTCTTGTTCTTCAGATTCGTGGAACTCTGAAAAGCTGGACCAAGTTGTGGTGTGTGCTGAAACCTGGAGTGTTGCTGATCTATAAAACACCAAAGGTTGGGCAGTGGGTGGGCACCATCTTGCTACATTCTTGTGAGCTGATTGAGAGACCTTCCAAAAAAGACGGCTTCTGCTTCAAACTCTTTCATCCTCTGGATCAGTCAATTTGGGCTGTGAAGGTAAGTGTGATGCTGAACTTGACAGCTTGTATCAAGCGTCCTTGGAGGAGAAAGCAACAGGCTTTTCGCAGGCAGCAGTGCAGTTTTGACAGCTGCCTGGGGTCTAATTTTGGAAGAATCTGGTACTGAAATTTAAAGGGAGGGGGGAAATCTGCATAAATTCAGGTTTTCAACAGGATTCCCTTTCTGGTAGCAGTTCTCATAGTAGATGTTCTGTTAGTTAAAACCTTGACTGCATACCCCAACAATTATTTCTGGGTCAAGAGAGCAACTATTGGGGTCTTCCTGAGCATAAGTATTGCAAGACCAAATTGGAAGTTGAGCAGGCAATAGTCACATGTAGCTTGTGTGAAGGGGACAGATAGGAAAGGCAAAAGATGGGACACTTGGCCAGTGGCGGCTGGTGCCCATCAGGGTTGGTGGGGCAGAGAGCAAGGCAGATGTCCTCCTCTGGCAACAAAATATTGAACAAGAGAAGATCGTGCATGGCAATCAGAAGCCGCACTCCATGCATTGGAGCAAATGTACCTGGTTGTGGGGGATCTCTCTGCTACAAGTGGATGGGGATAGGCGGGGGATCATAGCCCCATTCACCCCAAATATAGAGCCACCCCCGCACATGGCCATATGATGCTGGGTGGAGGAATGGATGCAGAAGCTCAGACAATCAAGGACTGGGGCGTGTAGCATCTGATATTGGCCTGTTTGGGTGGATAAGGAGATGGGTCACTCTAATCAAGAAATGTACAAGGTGGGGCATAAGAGGAACTCAGTAGGAATGATGAATCTGTGGGCTGTGGGTGGGTGTTGTCGCTTGCAATGTTTGACCCAGCAAACTCAGGAAGGATTTAAAAAAAAAAACCACCCCAGTCTGTATATTCAGCAAGGTCAGGTATACAAATGCCAGCTTAACTGAACAGTAAAAAGGAAGTTGCATACTGTAAAATGGGAAATGATAGCAGCTCCGGGTGGTAGAGACTCTCTCTGGGGTATAGTGTCTGCAGTTCCCAGTCGCAGTCTCAGGGGATGGTGGTGCATTTGAAATTTCCCCACCAGCCTTTGTCATGGAGAGGGGAGTCCTTTTCCCTTGGTTTATCTTGTGACCCGTGGTTTTGAGATGCATGGCACTTGACAATATTTCCCTGAGGAGGACCAACTCAAAACCTAAGAACCATGGCTATCTGGCAATAAGACATGGGCAGTGGACATTTCTAACAGAACAAAACAGTCTATCTTGAGGATGTAACTTTTATGATCCAGAGAAGGTGTCCGTTTCATTGCAAATCCTTAACTTTAATTCTTAACTGTAACATCCTGGATATGTCTTTTCATTTCTCACTGACTCACTTCTCTGGATGCAAAATGACATTTCCTTCCTGCATCTGTCCTGTCTAATTAGGTTGGAATCCTTAGGAAAAACCATTGCCTAGCACAATAGGAGCTTTAAGGAGAGCTTCTATGCACATTAAAGATATTATTGCTGAAAGTTCCCACAACTTCTATTTGTAAGTAATTTCATTAACATTTGTAAAGAAATGGTGCTCTGCCCGAGGACATAAGTAAATAGCATTTGCAGTCAGCCATGATTATTGAGAAGGGCCTCATACTACCGCCTGACTGGTCTGAAGATTAGCATTAATTGTGGTGCTCTGAAGGAGCAGTGCTTTACCGCACTTGAATCTGGTCCATTGCTAAAAGTAGCACATCTGCAGACTGACCGCAAAGATACTGTGAGGAACATTCTCAGTCTATATTAATGCAGTGCTGATCACCCTGTCACAGGAGACTCTGTATGGATGGGAGCAATTTGTGCTAGTACAGCTGATACTATTTTTCTCACAGGCATTGGAGGGGTCTGCCAAAATGGAGCAGCCATCCTCCAGGTAAATCTCTCACTGCTGGCCACCCACAACAGACTCATTATTTCTAGCGGCGTACAGAAATGAAATTCATCAATAAAGTTCCACTCTTTAAAAACAACAAAACCCGTGTTTATATAACAGTATTAAATGTCAGACTGCAATGAAAAGATTATGTTTTGGAAGGCAAAGCAAAAATTACATATAGGGTTAAGAAACCAATACTTAGGATCGATCAAAAACCAATACTTAGGATGGAGAGCCAGTGTGGCGTAGTGGTGAGAGTGTTGGACTGAGACTCGGAAGATCTGGGTTCTAGTCCCCATTCAGCCATGAAACCCACTGGGTGACGTTGGGCCAGGCACTGACTCTCAGCCTAACCTACCTCACAGGGTTGTTGTGAGGATAAAATGGAGGGGGGGAGGAGGATTATGTAAACCGTCTTGGGTTCCTTGCAGGAAAAAAGTCGGGGTATAAATATAATAAAATAAATAAATAAATAAATAAATAAAATAAAAATCGCAAGCTACTTCAAGTTACCAGAAGTCATCTTCAGTCTGGCGGTTAAGCAAAAAAGAACAACAAAAAGGGGAGAGGGGGAAGAGAGAGGTTGCTTTGCATGATGGAAACTCCCAGTCTGCAGTTTCTAATGGCCCCATATAGCTACCGGTATCTGTTCTTTTTGCCTACAACACAACCATTATGTCATGTTTTTGGTCAAACTAACTGATAGTAACTTCCACTCAGCTTGGGTCTTTTAAAACACTGAAATGTGCACCCAAGACTTGTTGTATTTCTATTAGTATCAATTTGAAATACCAGGTGCACTGGCAAATATTTATCTTGTGGAAAAATGTTGACTGTGATTAGAAACTTTTCTCCTCCACCCGCACCCCCACCCCCATCCAGACTTCACTATGGTGTTTGTATTACCCAGCACTGAATTGGGCCCAGAAGCAAACTGGCAACGAAAGTGCTGGTTTTGACCTTTTTAAAGCCTTAAATGCTCTAGATACCTTAAGAACAAACAGCTTTCTTCTAACCTACCTATGCATTTGATTGGCCCTCAGTGATGTCATAATGTAGCCAAATCTGATTGGCTACACTGCAGAATGATACTACTGTATCTGATTCACTGTAACATCCATGACTGGCTTGGATTATCTACATGATTTATTCAGGAAATGCTAGCCCTATGCAGGCATTTACCTGCACACATGAGGGCTAAAACTGTAGGGGGCAGAGGGGTACATGAAAGCCCTGCCCCCAACACCCCCAAGCATGCAGCTTCTTGAAAGACCTTCCTGTGTCTGCAGAGGGTTTCTACTCACAATCTTGTCTCATCCTGTTGAATTTACCTTCTGTGTCTTGCAGTCCTAGTGGAATTTTATTTAATGTATTCCATTTATTTATGCATTGCTTCCCACTGCAAAAAGCAGTTTCATGTACATACATGCTTCTCCTCTCAGAATTGTAAGCTCAGCTTTTACATCCCACCTCACACCTCCTCTCGGTAGAGGCTGATGTTGCCCAATTACCAGCACTCAAAAGTATGATGGGATGCAATCCGTCTCGTTTCCAGTTCTTTTCAACAGCTGTAATTGAGCCTGGCCTAACTTGGAACTCAACCATCCCCTTTTTTCTCTTCCCATTTCCAGCTCTGATATACACCCCAATAAATTGGTGCTTCTTGGAGTGGTGGAATGTGGGAGGTGGATGCCTTGGAGGGGATTGTGAAATAGCCAGGTTTAGTTTCTGCTTAAAGAAATTATTTATTTATTTATTTATTACATTTATCAATCGCCCATCTGGCCGGTCACCCGGCCACCCTGGGCGATGTACAATTAAAATACAATAAAACACAATAAAATATAATAATTAAAACAATATTTAAAAAGTCTCATTAAAAACCTAACCCACCCCATATTCCCGCCTGAACAGCCATGTTTTTAATGCACGGCGGAAGCTCATCACGGAGGGGGCATGGCGAAGGTCACTAGGGAGGGAGTTCCATAATGTGGGGGCCGCCACAGAGAAGGCCCTCTTCCTAGTCCCCACCAGCCTGGCTGCTCTGGCTGATGGGATAAGGAGAAGGCCGTCCGTGGCAGACCTTGTTGAGCGGCCTACTTGATGTTGCTGGAGGCGCTCCTTGAGATAAGCTGGGCCGGAGCCGTGTAGGGTTTTAAAGGTCAAAACCAACACCTTGAATTCGGCTCGGCAAGCAACTGGTAGCCAGTGCAACTCTTTAAGCACTGGCGTGATGTGATCACGCCGGCGGCTGCCCTTAATCAGGCGAGCCGCCGCGTTCTGTACCAGCTGAAGCTTCCGGACCGTCTTCAAGGGTAACCCCACGTAGAGCGCATTACAGTAGTCTAGGCGAGAGGAGACCAAGGCATGAACCACTGATGGGAGCAGGTGATTAGGAAGGTAGGGGCGCAGCTGCCGTATCAGATGGAGTTGATACAGCGCCGCCCGGCTCACAGCTGCCACCTGAGCCTCCATGGACAGCTGGGAGTCTAGAATGACCCCCAAGCTGCGGACCTGGTCCTTCAGGGGTAGATGTACCCCATTCAGCACCAGGTCAACATCCCCTAACCTTCCCTTGTCCCCCACCAGAAGTACCTCGGTCTTGTCGGGGTTCAGCTTCAGCATATTCCTTCCCATCCAGCCAGCCACTGACTCCAGGCACTTGGACAGGGTTTCAACGGCCAACCTCGGTGAGGACTTAAAACAGAGGTAGAGCTGCGTGTCATCCGCATACTGATGACACTGCACCCCAAACCTCCTGATGATAGCTCCCAGCGGCTTGAGGTAGATGTTGAATAACATCGGGGAGAGGATGGAACCCTGCGGCACTCCACAAGTGAGCAGCCGAGGGTCCGAAGCCTCCTCCCCGAGAACTACCCTCTGATACCTTCCAGAGAGGAAGGACCGGAACCACTGCAATACAGTGCCTCCTAAGCCCAACCCCTCCAGACTGTCCAGGAGGATACCGTGGTCAACGGTATCAAAAGCCGCTGAGAGATCGAGGAGGACTAGAAAGGAGCATTCGCCCCTATCCAAAGCCCTCCTCATATCATCCACCAAGGCGACCAAGGCCGTCTCCGTCCCATGTCCAGACCTGAAGCCCGACTGGCACGGATCCAAATAATCGGCTTCATCCAAGTGTGCCTTCAACTGAGCACCCACCACCCGCTCGATCACCTTGCCCAGAAATGGTAAATTGGAGACTGGGCGAAAGTTGTTTAAATCCTGGGGATCCAAGGAGGGCTTCTTTAGAAGCGGTCTTATTACTGCCTCCTTGAGGGCTGATGGCATCACTCCCTCCTCGAGGGAGGCATTCACCACCGCCTTGATCCCCTCACCCAGTCTCTCCCTGCAGCTCATGATGAGCCAGGATGGGCAAGGGTCAAGCAAGCAGGTGGTCGGCCTCACAGATGAAAGCACCTTGTCCACTTCATCAGAAGGAAGAAGCCGAAACCGATCCCACAAAACCGGTCTGCCATTGGCCTCCTCCCGCTCACTCCCTGTGTCCACGACGTACGATATCCCACTCCTAATCCGATCGATTTTATCTGCGAAGTGCTTCGCTAAAGCCTCACAGGAGGCTTTTGACTGTTCCAGTGGGTCCGGAGCGACTGGACCGACCAGACTCCGGACCACTTGGAACAGCCTCCTGGGGCAGCACTCTGCAGACGCAATGGAGGCAGCATAGAAATTCTTTTTGCTGCCTTCACCGCCACCCGGTAGGCTGAAGATGCAGCTCTAACCCGTGTTCGATCGTCTTCGGAGCGGGAATTTCGCCATCGGCGCTCTAGCCTTCTCACCTCTTGTTTCAGAGCTCGCAGCGACGGAGTGAACCATGGCGCCGCGCGAGCTCTGTTTAGGCGAAGAGGGCGCTTCGGGGCAACTCGGTCTAATGCCCTGGTGATTGCAGCATTCCAGTCATCCACCAGGGTCTCGACCGAGCTACCGTTTGTGTGCTCCAATTCCCCAAGCGCGTTCAGGAATCCATCCGGATCCATAAGACGCCTGGGGCGGACCATTCTAATAGGTCCCTCACCCCTGCAGAGGGGTTGTGGCACCGAGAAATCCAACCCCACCAGATAGTGATCTGACCATGACAAGGGGGTGGTGGATATACCCCCGATCTCCAGATCATTTCCACCCTCTCCGGAAACAAAAACCAAGTCCAGTGCACGACCGGCTACATGGGTAGGTCCAGTTAATACAGGGTGCAGCTCCCAGGAAGCCATGGTCTCCATAAAGTCCCGAGGTGCCCCAGTGAGGGAAGCCCCCGAATGCACGTTGAAGTCCCCCAGCACCACTAGCCTGGGGGACAACACACGCACATCGGAGACCACCTCCAGCACCTCGGCCAGGGAGTCTGTCGTGCAGCGGGGTGGACGGTACACGAGCAGAATCCCCAGGCTGCCCAAATTACCAAAGATATAATGTAACAAGGTGTCTGTGTAAATGAGTAGAGATCAGTATTAGGGTGCAAAGTTTTATAAGCATCTGTGGGGATGGGGAGGAAGAATAGGACATTGGCTGGGAAGAGGAATAATGTTTGACCTGTCCAGACGAATTATGTAAAAGCTGAGAAAGTAGTAGCAGGATGGCGTGTGACAGCCCTCAACCCATCTGTGACTTATCAGCAACAGATTAAACAAAAAAACAACAACCCCTGTCTGTCTGGATGTATCTTACACTGAGGATCAATCCACATTCTCACTGTCCGAAGTGGTACAGTCCTTTCATGGACCTGCTCCACCTCAGTTTTCACATGGGAAGCGGCAAATGCCCCCTGTATGAAAATTCCACACTTTCTCAAAATAGATCGCCTCAGGGAGACAATGGGCCTTCCATCTGAGGTAGCAAATCAGCGTGGTGCGTCTGATTATCAAGCCATGGTGTGTTCAAGCACGTGACACTTGATATGAAACCTGAGATGGAAAAGTGTGGGAGAACTGCTTCTGACAGTGAGTGTTTGGATTGTCTTTAAGGATCAGCACTGGGACTTTCCGTATGCCAGTTGGGGCAGTCTTTTGAGCAACACAACGTAAGTCAGTTCTGACATGATTAGTTCCAAATGAGAGCTGTTTGGATCATTTTTTAAAATGTGTTTTCAAGGATGCTGATCATCTCGTCCTCAACTTGTTCACTCAGAAGTACACTGAGGTCAAGGAGACTTACTTCCTCTGAGTAAGTGTGTAAGGATTTCCTGACAACAGTACAGTCAAAAGTGCAGAGAGTTTCTACAGTTACTTTGCAGAAGCCAAGCTGCCTAACAGAATAGTTTGGACTTTTATCTTTGTTTAGAATTAAGAAGCTCTTTAAAGGCGTAATCCTATGCATGTTTAGACAGAAAAAAGTCTGACAGCTCCCAGCATCCCCAGCCAGCGCTCTTGTTCATGGTTAACAACCCATGGTTAAACCATAGTGTAGGGTTTGCATGTAATGACAACCCACAATTCAACAACTTCCCACGATTCAATGACAACCCATACTTAACCCATACTCTAGGTTGTCATTATGTGCGAACCAGGCCATAGAGTTGGAAGGAGACTTGTAGGCCATTGCTTGATGCAGGAAATCAGAGCGAGAGCATCTCCAACAAATAGTCTCTGCTCGAAGTCCTCCAGTGATGGAGAGCCCACCACCCCTCAAGGTCATTGGTTCCATTGTTGAATTGTTCCTATTGTCAGGAAGCTTCATAGGTGACTGGATTAGAGTAGGGCTGGGAGAAAAGTACATGAGGAAAGTAGGGTGGGAAGGTTCAGTTCTCTTCATGCGTGTGTCTCTTTTCATGTACAAATTAGCTACACACGCACTTTTATACATGATTGGCGTGCAGGCACAGAAATAACCAAACCAGTCTAGTCACCTCTACTTTCAGTCTAACTCTGAGTGGTAAAGGGGTGGATTTCCCCCAATCATTTCATATTTGTCTATTTGTTAATGGGTGGTTCTATGCTGGTGATTTTGTAAATTTGTTTCCAGACCCCATAATCGATCACTTTCTATTTTGGTTCCAATTTTTCTCCAAGGAACATGGGACGGTATCATGGGTGTGTCCTCCTGTTTCATCCTCATAACAACCTTGTGAGGGAGGTTAGGCTGAGAGACAGTGAGTGACTTACCTAAACTTGCCTAATAAGCTATATGGGTGGGAGAAGATTTGAACCCATGTCTTCTTAGTCCAGATCCAGCACAATATCTGCTTTACCGCACTGGCGTGATAGCCATGGCACAATGGAACATAAGTCTAGACTTTGCTGTTCAGGAAGGGAAAAGTGGGGAGCTGCAAAACAGGAGAATGCAGTAGATCATGTTGATATGGAGATGATCCGACAGTATGAACTGCTGAAGCAACACATTTTCTGATCCAGTTCTTCATGGCTAGAAGACGTCTCTGGCAGGGAATGAGTACATTATTTACTTGCCCTCCCTGGAAGAGGCCACGCAAAGATAGCTTTCAAGCCCATCCTGCGAAAGAGAAAAGATATCTCTAGGAGATGTAATAGACAAAATGAGCAAAAGCTGGGGAGCTCATCACTCAGCTTAGCAGCTCACAATGGTCCAGCTGGCATTAATTTGATCTGGCAGCATTCCTTGTGGTTTTTTCCCCCTTTCATTAGTTTTAATCTGGAAGCTGGGCTTTGGGAAATGCTCAGTGCGTTCTCAATACGAATGATATTTTTTCAAAAACAAAATGGGAACACAGCGGGGGGGGGGCGACAACACACAATGCAGATGTGGGTTGCTAATGCTTTTTAAAATAGGTGAACTAAAAGGTTGAGTCGCTTCTGTACAGAGAGCAAAGTATTTAAGATGATCTCCTTGATCTGGCAAGTGCGAGAACAATTGAGTACTGGAAGCTAGTGTAGTGACTCAGGGTTGTAATCCTGTACACACACTTACCTGAGAGTAAGAACTATTGAACTCAATTAGACTTAGTTCTGTGCAGATGTGTATAGGATTGTGCTGTAAGAGACTGAGCTATGAATGAGGATGGCCCCAGGTCAAATCTCACCTCTGCCATGAACTTGCTACGTAGCCTTAGGGCTTCACTACATGAGGCTTTTAACCGACCACTTTACCGAGGCTTCTGTTTTCTTTGCGGGATTAAGAGCGGGTCCTTTACACGTGTTTTTTTTCTGGGGGTTTTCTTTCTCCGCCTTTCTATATATTCCATTTCACAACCACAAGGGAGCACTGTGATATAGCAGCGTTGAGAAAAGACACAAGCTTCTCATAGTGTGACCTATAGCGAGATTAGGAAATAATACCTGATTTTCCTTGCTCTAAAAAAAGCAGCGAAAATGGCTGTAAAATATGGGAGAGGCCCTGGAGGATGACAACATGTGAGTGTACAATAAATGCCTTCTGTAGAGAAGCCCTTAGGCAAGTTCCTCCACCCAGCCAGCCTCAGCACTTAAACTCCAATGTTGGAATAATAATCTACTTTACAGCATGGCCATTAAGGATTACTGAGATAATATAGGCGAAGCTCTTTGAACACTCTAAATTGCAACAGAAATGCTAAGTATCATTATTATTCTTTACTAGCAAACAGACGTGGATTGTCATGAAGGCTGCAAGGGAACATACGCAGCTGTCAGAACTGGACACCTTGAACCCACCCCATGTGAGCAAAGCCAGGCCTGCTGGTACCCCTAGGCAAGGCCCCTGCTATGGTGCACCCCGGAGGGGGGTCTGCCCATTCTATTCCCCTGAGGAGGGTATGCCCCATGGCAGGGGAAAGGGGACAGCAGTATAACTGTGTCCCTTAGATCAGTGTTCTCCAACCTTGGGTCCCCAGATGTTTTTGACCTACAACTCCCAGCATGCTGGCTGGGGCATGCTGGGAGTTGTAGGCCAAAAACATCTGGGGACCCAAGGTTGGAGAACACTGCCTTAGGTTACTTCTCTCCTCTTCGAACTCTATCAACAGCACAGCTATGCACTTGTTACAGATAATTGCCACCTGGTGACTGAAGATATTACTGCAGGATTCAAACTCAGAGACACATCTAAATTAATTTACATTAATTAATGCATTTTAAAAAACAAATAAGCCTGTGGTGCACACCGCTAGGGTCCCCTTAGTATGCATGCCAAGTTTCAGGTTTCTAGGTTTGGAGGAGGCGCTATGGTGCTGAGAGACATCCTCTCTTTTTTAAATTATAGATGCGGTTACAGGGAGTCACCTAAGCAGGAGGCTAAAATGCATTGGATAAAATGGGGCTTTGGTTCACATAGGTCAAACCCGTGGTTTGCTAAAAATGACAAATTCTGGAGGTATTGTTGTACACTAAGAGAGACAGTACAATAGCATTCCTGTAACCATAAGATGCAGGCATTTAAGGGGCTATTGCAGTTAAGAGGATGTTGAAGTGAAGCCTGCAGAAAGGAAGAGGTTCCTGCCCAGCTTCTCTCCCCAGGCAAAAACACTCTTTCAAACCCTGTCAATGGAGATATGTAAGGGGATGCAACGGCTACCATGGAAATGGCTCTGTTTGGTCCAGGAGGAATATGGACTAAGTGTATACAGCCCATGCCAGCAGTGTCTTCCATCTTGGAGTGACTAATAAATACAATTTTCTTTCATACTGTGACTCAACCGTCCTGAGAGGGAAAGAAGGAACAGGAAAAAGACCTAGAAATAGGGGAAAGCTGTTCTCTCTCCACCAAGTTTTGGACCCACACAAGGGGCATCCTGACCCTGTTGTCCTTTAAGCACCTGCTAAATGGTCAGGCCAAGGTGCTTCCCTTGGATCCCTTTGTACCTGGAATAACTTGGCCATATTTGTAATTATTGCTAAAAGCATAACAAAGAATTGGCATGTACTTGGGACAGCATGCAGCACATCCATTTATTTATGAATTTTTATGTATGTATGTATGTATGTATGTATAGGCTGCCTTTGGATAAGGGCTTCTAACTGGAACTACTTATGAACAAAAGTGGTTAAAATCTATATTAGATGGGCACATTGAAATAAAGCAAAGAAAGCTGGGTTTCACATAGATTTTTAAGACAAGCAAATTCAGTTCCTTTGTTACCACAACTATTATTCCCTGCAACCGCCATCTTTAGAGACCATTCCCTCTGCCATGTGGGAAAGCCATGTGGATTGCACCATACACACTCCCACACTAGCCACTCTTTTCCAGTCCATCTGCTTCTGCGGTGTTAGAAGGATGAGGAGGTGCTGGATCCTAAAGGGACACCACAACAGCTGCCAGATGCCCTTTCGTACCATCTGTTGTCTAGAAACCGCTAACGCTGCAGCTTTGACAAAACGAGGCTAAGTTGAGATGGAAGCTACAGGGATCCTTCTCAAATACTGGGATGTTGATGGTTATACAGTAATACCTTGGATTGCAAGTAACTTGGTTTGAGAGCGTTTTGCAAGACAAGCAAATTTTTAAATATTTATTTTAATTTTTATTTTTACTTGATATACAAGCGACGTCTTGCAATACAAGTACTGTAGTACGGCTTAAATTAAAAATCTCTGTACACATTTTTTTGGGGGGGGATTTCGTTTTGATATAAGAGTGTTTTGGATTACAAGCACGTTTCCGGAACGAATTATGCTCTCAATCCAAGGCATGACTGTACAATCCTCCCTCGCCTTCAGAATAACAGCTTTGATGTGGAATGCTCTTAAAGTATTTCACAGAACTTACCGTAATTCCCCAAGTGAAAAGACTTTGGAGTTACAGGGGAGGAACTGCTACAACAGTCACTGTACAGCAAAGCATCTGTCCCTCATTGGTCACCTTTTAGTGTGCCACTGATTCTTTGTTTTTAACTCCTTCAGAGTTCTACACAGAGTTCGACTCAATATCTTCAGCAGGGAACTTTCATCCAAATAGTTCTCTTTGTTTTACATTTTATATTTATTTGAGGGAATTAATAAATAAAAGCTTATTTTTAAAAAAATATTCTTGCGAGTTTATGTAAGAGATGGCCCCTAGTCATGGGAAAGTGATGAAATTGTCACTGAGTGCCTTTTGATATCGTCAGAGAGATGGAGATCTCTCCTGGCAGAGGCACACAATACAGAAAGCTGCTGAGAGGACAGGTTGCCCACCCCTCATTCTACCCTCCTTCTAAGACAGTCCAGGTGGAGTCCATTGGGTTATTCCCCTTTGTCACTTTGAAGATCTTTTTTATTTTTATTTATTTATTTATTATATTTATACCCCGCCTTTTTTCCTGAAAGGAACCCAAGGCGGCTTACATAATCCTCCTCCTCCTCCTCCTCCTCCTCCTCCTCCTCCTCCTCCTCCTCCTCCTCTCCATTTTATTTTCACAACAACCCTGTGAGGTAGGTTAGGCTGAGAATCAGTGACTGGCCCAAAGTCACCCAGTGAGTTTCATGGCCGAGCGGGGACTAGAACCCAGATCTCCCGACTCCCAGTCCAACACTCTCACCACTACGCCACGCTGGCTCTTTTGGGTAGAAAAGCAGCTTTAAAATATTAATATAAATGAAAAATAAACATCCTTATGAGGTGACTTAGGCTGAGTGACACCAGAGGTCTCCCAGTGAGGAATGGAAATTTAAATCTAGGGGCTTGGTTCCAAAGACACACACGAGGCACCATGTTTATCTGAACCCTTTCTCCCCACTGTAGACCCCTGAAAAGCCACTCTTGGGTGTTGGGAACTGCAGTGGGAGTGGGGAATTGGAGGAAATCTGGGGGACACCTTGCAGAAGTGCCTTCTGTTCACACAAGAGTACCATTGAATCCAAGAAAAAAGATGGACTAAGTGGTGGGAAAACATGGGAGGATTCCAAGTGGAAGTGGTTTTCTGAATCCCCTGTAAAATGCCATGGATGAGGCTGATGCAGAATAAAACTCAAGGGCAGGGCTGGTGCTACCATTAGGCCAAGTAGGCGGCTGCCTAGGGCGCCGGGCTAAAGGGAGCGCCAGAAACGCCTTGAAAAAAAAATACAGCGCTAAAATGCATATTTTACCAAGTTTGTTTTACCAATCATGTCCTGTGGTGGGGAAGGCGAGGCGAAAGAAGTGCGCCCCTCCCTCCCTCTCTCTCCTCCACCTCAGGGCTCAGCGCTGCTGCGGAGGCCAATGATGGGAGGCTGGTGGGCTGCGGGAAGGATGCACCTGCAAACACCTGCTTTGCCTTCCCTCCCTCTGGCGCGCGCCTCAGGTTCCTCAGCTCAACGTCCCCTGAAAGCAGTTATTTCCAGCAACCACGGAGGGAGGGGAAAGGTATTTTAAGCTAGCTGGGGCTCCAATGTTTTAATTATTTACCATGCTGTTTCTGTGTTTTGGTTTTAAATGCTTTTAGGATGCAATCCTACGCGTGTTTGGAGGGGGGGGGAAGTCCTACAACTCCCAGCATTCCCCAGCCAGCCATGCACAATCCTACGCACGTTGAGGCAGAAAAAAGCCCCGCAACTCCCAGCATTCCAACAGCCAGCCATGCTGGCTGGTGAATGCTGGGAGTTGCGGGGCTTTTTTCTGCCTCAACGTGTTTAGGATTGTGCCCTGAACTGCTGATGTTTGCTTTACTGTACTTTGAATATTGTTGTCTGCCTTGAGCACTAGGCTGGTAAAGGGAACGACAGGATAATATACATTATTCTGATAAAGGAATATTGCAACAAAGTGATAGAGGAGGGGAAGCAGAAACTTGAACCAGATGATCCCCGGGCTCTCTCTTTGCTATGTTTCTACTACATGCATTCCCGCAACCCAGAAGGTGTATGAGTCAAACCAGTGTCTCTTCACCTCCACCCTGCGAGGTAGGACAGGCTGCAAGACGCCCTTTTGTCTCTATTCCTCACAGGTAGCGCCTTTTTTCATATCCCTTGTGCTGCCCGCAGGAGGAGACAGACTTTTATATATATATATATGGAGTAGGAGAAGGCCCTTGGGAGTTCCTGGCATAGCTGGGCTGATGTTGCCTCTTTGCTTTCCGCGTGAACTCAAGGGGAAAGTCTCAAAGTCCACAAAGTCTTTCTATGGGGCTCGGCAGTTCCCAGGAGGGAAATTTATTTCATAATGGGTATAGGGCTGGAGGGAGGGAGGGAGGGATGGCTCAAGTGGGAAGGGGGGGGCGCTAAATATCTGATCTTGCCTAGGGCACCAAACTGCCTTGCACCGGCCCTGCTCAAGGGGTTGGACCCAGGGTCTGCCTTCCGTAAGAGGAAGGAACCTTCCACAAGAGGACAGACTCTGCTCACGGAAGGTGCCTCCACCCGATTGTTGGGGGGGGCCCCTCCCCAGTCCTACCACAGCTCACCCCATTCAGTAGGGTCTCCTGACTCTCTGTAGAACAGTTTCAAGGAGCTGGAGGGCTGCTGAGGTATGGAGGGGGCAGTGAAGCCCAGAAGACAGAAATGACTAGGTCAACTGAAGGAAGTCCACATCCGTCAGTTGATCCAGCTTCAATCAGGATCCAACCCCTTGCCTGGAAACAGTTCCAACAGTGGCTCACTTAGTAGGCCGAGCTTAATGATGTGAAAGCAAATTGGTATTAATGGCTTCTAAGTCACTAATATTAACATGAGGTACGAGAGCCATCTGTCTGATTGTGTGTGAGTGCATGTTTTTACAATGAATACGGAAGTCAAATGTGGGACAGGTTACATGGCTGATAGAACTCCAGAGAAACCTCGCAGATGCCTGCTGCTTTACCTTTTTGGCATATTAACAGGTTGTCAAGAGGAACAGATACTTAAAAATATTTAATCCAAATTTATTCCTGTGTATATTCGCATGCTGATTGGATTGAACTTCTGTTTTGTGAAAATAAGTTACACAAGATCTTCCTATGAAGGTGTGATATTGAGCAAAACAAGGATCTGCCACCACGCCTATCAAACACATTTTGCTAATAGTTTGTAGCCTAAAACCCCCGCACCCTCAGGATCTTCTAACCATCTCTCAACAAGGTCTTGCCTAGTGGTTTAAACATGATTGCTTCCATTTTGGATCAAAATCGGCATACTAAGGGTGCAATCCTGTGCAGGTTTAGATAGAAAAAAAGGCCTACAGCTCTCAGCATGCTGGGAGTTATAGGACTTTTTTTTCTGTCTAAACTTGCACAGGATTGTACCCTTAGTGATGTATTACTCATCTGTAAATAAATAGAAGGTGTTAGCAGCCATGCATTCCAAGATTTCATTATTGGTCTGTTTAATGATGCATTAATATAAACGTGGCTATTAATATAAACATTTTAAACCTCTCTGTATCCCAGAAACTAAGGGTGTTTATATTTTTGTTTGTGATATAATTTTAGTTTGACACTGAAAGCATACAATTGAAAATAAAAGCAGAAAAGAGAAAAGTGAGAAATAAAGAGAAATTATAAAGGACGTTTCTTTTTGTTTCACAAATCATTCCAGGGTCCAAAGGGGGAGAACGTAGGTTCAATCACACAGCCTCTTCCGAGCAGTTACTTGATCTTCAGGGCAGCTTCTGAATCTGATGGTGAGTTATTGGGGTTTGTTTGTTTGCTTGTTTGTTTGTTCTTCCTTTACATGTAGATGCTGTTTATCCCCTTCCTGCTAACCAACCTGAATCTTTCTGTACCAGTGTTTTGTGCTGGAATCTCCATGGTTTGTGAACAACTCTTGTCTTCTGAAGCGAAGTAATAAGTTATAGTGGCCTGGTGATTAATGGCTTACACTGGAATTTGAAGAACCCATATTCATTTTTAAGGTCTTTAACAACTTGGGCCCAAACTGCATGTTGCTGGGAGATGTGCGACTGCTGCCAAAGTAAGTTTTGCAGGCAACACGTAGTTGCAGGATGTGGAGACATGAGGAGACAATAGACATTGTGTTAGCATGTCCCTGCCCCTCACTCTGCTTCACTGACTGCCAGTTGTGGGGAGCAGGGAAATGCTATTGCAATAATGTCCCATCATGCTCCTCTCCCCCACTCCTGCCCGCTAAACAACACATTGGTGTGAAAGAGACCAAATCTCCCTGTAACATTCAGTTTGAGCCTCACTTTGTAGCCTTTATGGGTGCAATCCTAGGCATGTTTAAACAGCAAAAAGTCCTACAACTTCCAGCATCCTCCAGCCACCATGGCTGGCTGGGGGATGCTGGGAGTTTTAGGACTTTTTTTGCTGTCTAAACATGCATAGAATTGTGCCCTTAATTGTGCCCTTATCACTGTGCTTCCTTGAGTAGCCACTGTTCCTTTGCTTGCCTGTTTCAGTTGTTTCATTGGCATTATCACACACACACGCACACATGCACACACGCACACATGCACACATGCACACACGCACACACATGCACACCTACACCTATTTGCATTAACAAGTGCACATTAAATCCAAAGATGCATTTAATTTCACCTCTCCTTTAGCTTCCCTGATCTCCTTGGAAGGACAAGATACAAATATGGCCAAGAAATAGAGTATAGCATACATCTCCCAGAAGGTTTTAATAATGGAGTCTGTGGCGGACCGTGACTGATCCGTTGCGTGGGTTTGGCACTTAAAGGGTTAACCGGCACCAAAGAATTGCCCTTTAAGTGGCTTCTGAGAACTTTAAACCCAGCTGCTACCAACCATTGACGCTGAATCGCATAAAATCGTATTGAGACAGTAAGCGGCTAATTTTCAAAGAGTTTAATGGAGCGGAACTAATAGACTACAGGAATTTCACACCATAAACAAGGAAGTCCATAAAAATAGCTGAAGCGGAAAGCTTCAATACACATACGAGGATAGGCTTTGCTCAATACAGAAGAGTAACCTTACATCAGAGACTCTGACTTACTGATCTAGCGTAGCGGTCTGTGTAGCCAGTCTCCGGGCGTCACGCCTGGGGTTGAAAGCTGCTTGGTCCTGACTGGAGCCAGGGACCTGATCCGTGTAAGCCTGCACTGAGTTCCCAACCAACCCTTTGTCTCTAGGGCTTGTCTTTTTCTACCCTCCCTTGCCCCCTCCCCGCCCTTGAGGACCAGGTGGGCTGGTTCCGCCCTGCGGGGTGGTGGCGCTTCTCGGGTGCTGGCATCTCCTGGATACTTTGGGGTACTTTGCAGCTCTTTGAGACTGCTCCCCACCTTCGGAATGTTGATGCCCTTCCTTGAGGGGAGATGTAAGGGCGCCCTATTGAGAGTATGCAGATGTAGCTATGCAGAGGTCTGCCCAGAACTGTGTCTCCTGTCCCCTGGGTGGGGATTATGCAGAAAGATGGGTGAACGAGGGGTGTCAGCGACAGGGGAAAACTAGGTCAGGGTTCATTCACCTGTGTGTGCTCAGGCATTATTATTATTATTATTATTATTATTATTATTATTATTATTATTATTATTTGTTAATCGCCCATCTGGCCGGCCACCCGGCCACCCTGGGCAATGTACAATTAAAACAATACAATAAAACATGATAATTAAAACAGTATAAAAAATTCTTTTAAAATCCTAACCCACCCCATATTCCTGCCTGAAATGCCATGTTTTTAATGCGCGGCAGAAGCTCATCACGGAGGGGGCATGGCGAAGGTCACTAGGGAGGGAGTTCCATAACATGGGGGCCGCCACAGCGAAGGCCATCTTCCTAGTCCCCACCAGCCTGGCTGCTCTGGCTGATGGGACAAGGAGAAGGCCGTCCATGGCAGATCTTGTTGAGCGGCCTACTTGATGTTGCTGGAGGTGCTCCTTGAGATAAACTGGGCCGGAGCTGTGTAGGGTTTTAAAGGTCAAAACCAACACCTTGAATTCAGCTCGGCAAGCAACTGGTAGCCAGTGCAACTCCTTAAACACTGGCTTTCTCCACAGAGACCTTACACCAGGGATGTTGAACCTTTCAGCTCAAGGGCCAAATTCCATTTCGGAGACGCTCTCGTGAGCCACAATACCAAAAATATCTGCATGCCATATATTTTAGCTTAAAGCTCTTGCTAGAAGCAATCAGAGGTGGTGTTAGGGGAAAGCCCATTAGGTCTGGAGCCCCAAATCTTTCATTTGGAGCCCCAAATCCTTGGCAGGCCATCTGCCCCACCACCCTGTCGTCTATGGGCACTTGCTGAAATAAAGGTACAGGGGCCCTGATGATCTCTGTTGCATGAGATCCCCCTGGATGAGCTGGCTGTTTGCCCACGTGTGCTTCACCTCCTGCTGCCCTCCTCCCCCCTTGAATCTTTCTGCCTGATTCCCCCCCCCCCAAATCAGATGCCCTCCTCTCCCCTGTCCATACGTCCCCTTTTACAGTAGGGGTGTCCTTAGGAGACAGGCTCCTTTAAAGACAAACACACACACACACACACAAACAGACTTTAGAGCATATGCAAATTAGCACATGCAAATTTGTGCTCTGTTGTTGTTGTTGTTGTCCTGTGTGCCTCAGCCCCGGATTTTTATTATTTTTATTTTGGTACTCAGCGCGGCACTGGCAGTAACTAATCCTTAGGAGGGGCATTTCAACCTTTCAGAATAGGGAAAAAAACTGCGCAAAGGTCAGGAAACCACCAAATGATTGGCGGTGAGGGGAAGGGGTGGGGCCAAGGAAAGGGAGCCGGGCTATTTGGGGAATGGCCCAAGCAGGGTGGATTTGCTACCAGGCCTGAGGTTCTGCACCTCTGCTGTTCACTGCATACACTAGTACACAGGATACACCAATACGCCTTTATTTTTATCCTCAAGAAGCAGTTTTCAAGGATAGAGGGGTCTGACTGAGGACACAAATAGGAGCAGCTTGCTGCTTCAGTGCACAGCGTTTATTGCATGCAACTCCTAGCAAGTGAAGATTTGAGAAGCCCTAAGGCCACTGTAAATGAGATAGGACAATCTAGTCTACAGAAGTCTAAAAGAATATGATCTAATATGCAGCTAGGTTTTTTTCAGCTTGGCCCCAATGCATCCGGGTGGAGGTCCTTAGAGAAGAACCCTGTGCTAGGCTCCCCAGCAAGAGTGACCATGTTGCTTTATGCAGCAAGTTTTGTAATTAAGTTAAATGGCAAGTTAAATTGATCTCTAAGGAGATAATAGCTTTTAAGATGTAGATTGATAGACAGTCATTGGAGCTATTAAATTGCCTCAAAAGCCTGAGGGACTGGTTGGTTTTCATCTCTCTTCCCTGAGCTGTCTTAATCTGACCAACCTTTGAAATACTTGTTCCTCCCCCTCACCTCCACCCTCAAAAAAAACTAATTATACCTTGTAGCTGTCTTGGGGAGAGAAACAGAGTGGAATATGGAACCTCAATAGGAAACCGTTTGGTAGTCTGAAATTTTCCCCACAAGATTTAGTTTAATAATGAAAACAGAAATAAGTCTGTAGCCTTGTAGACGTTAATATTTTTACATTCGTTTCCACTGTAGTCTAAAGGCAATTCGCACCATCTATGCATTTGTGCCACATACAATTCTCTTACCTTTTAGAAATTAAAAATATTTATTTTAACATGTTTTTTTTTTCATGCAACCGCTCCTAATAGACCCTACTTTAGCTGCAGTTGGTAACAAAAAGTAAAATAATTAAAAACCTGTGCATATCTGCATTTGCATTGCACTATGCATTGAAATCTACAATGTCAGCTTCAAAAGGGTTAGTTAGCCATGTTAGTTGCAGGAAAACCCACACGCTCATTCATTCATTGATATGTAGTCTTTTAGGACCAGTTAGAAGATGTTTTGCTACTCAGCTTGGCATCATAGGACACCATAGACCCACTGCTTATCCCTCGGAGCCCCTGGCCATGTTCCTCCTCCTGCTGCTCCTGCTGCTCCTGCTGCTCCTGCTGCTCCTGCTCCTCCTGCTCCTCCTCCTCCTCGCTGTTGCTGTCTGTTCACTTGCCCTCTCCAGATGTACATGCAGTGGCAGCCACCTCCACTTACCTTGCTTTCTCATTCTAGGCTGTTGTGCAGATTGGGCATGGAAGGGGAAAAAACAACGAATGGGCAGTGGCAACAGTAGCAAGGAGGTGGCCCCCACTCGGGGCATCTTGTCTTAGGGCCCTCCCAAAATCTGGAGCCAACCCTGATCAAGTAGCGCCTTAAAGATGAAGAAATTTTATTAAGGCATACACTTTCGTGGACAGTAGACTCTAGTCCATTAAAGCTTTTGCCGAAAGAAAATGGTTAAGTCTTCAAAGCAGCTGCAAGACTCTTTGCGGTGTTGTGACTGTCGATAAAGCAAGTTATAGACCAATGACTTGATCTATAAGAGCGCTTGCCAACTTCCAACTGGTCCTGATGTGATTTCTTTAGTTTATTTTGCTTGCAAATCTTAAGTATATGGTTAAGTATGGCTCAGATGGAGAAGCTGCTGCTACTGTTGGCCTGCATGCTAATCCTACCCTTCAGCAGTACAGTAATACCTTGGATTGCAAGTAACTTGGTTTGAGAGCGTTTTGCAGGACAAGCAAATTTTTAAATATTTAATTTTTTTTTACTTGATATACAAGCGACGTCTTGCAATACAAGTACTGTAGTATGGCTTAAATTAAAAATCTCTCTACAAATTTTTTTTGGGGGGGATTTCGTTTTGATATAAGAGTGTTTTGGATTACAAGCACGTTTCCCGAACAAATTATGCTCTCAGTCCAAGGCATGACTGTAGTTGATTCTAGAGGTACAGCACCACCTGTAGGGCACACGCAAGTACTGTTCCACATTGATTACCTTTTATTTTTATGTATTTATTATTACATTTATGAATCACCCATCTGGCTGGTCACCAGGCCACCTACTGAACTCAGTTTTTAAAGATGGCATATCACAATATGGTGGCTGGAGGAACACTTCTAATCAGAGAGGCAAAGCACCCCTCCTGTTACAAGTTGCCAGTCCTTCCCCAAAAACGCCTGAGAGGCCTGGGGAGCCTTCAAGTAAACCAACTACCTGAAAGAAGCTGGCAGGACTGACCAAATTGCAGATGGGAAGGATATGTTACCTTTGTCTTGTCTTAAGGAGCTGGCTTTGGGTGCTCCTTCCTATTCTGTTCTCTATACTGCTTCAACCCTGGCACACAGGAAATTCATGGTTGTCCTCCATTTTCTATCCTTTGTTGATAGGGGTAGTTGGTTAGACATTCCCATTTTGTAGGCTACATTTCAATGTACCTGCACAGCTGGGGCGGTGCTGGGTGCTTGCCTGCATGACTTTTTAAAAAACAGGTCACTTAGCCCAAAGCAGAAACCGTATGAATTGGCATTAGTATCTGCACACGTGACCCTTGGATACACCTCCCACTACTTAAAAAAATTCCCACTAAGTGCTTGACGTTGACTACCTAAGTGGTATTAGAAGTGAGATGGATGGGAGGGAGTTCATCCTCCGGTGTTTGGTCACCCTTTTTTGTCAGTCAACACCTTTCTTCTCAGATGGTGGGGGAGATTTTTCTGAGGGCGGGAAATTATGTTTGAAATCATGACGCTCACCATATGGAGCCACATGGTTCTGAGCACATGCCGTGCTGCGCAGCCGCACATGCATTTCATTATATATTTAAAAATACATGCCCCTTCCCCTTATCCCACAACTGAAGCACTGATGTGGCACTACACTGCACTATACACACCAGGGATATACATGACCTTTCAGACGCTGCCTTCTTCTCCCGCAACTGCAGCATGTCATATTCTTGTGCACACTTGGTTGTGTTATAAGCAAGGCATATGCTAAGCTCTATTCCTGGACATGTGCCCACTGAGCAGCAATTGTGTGTGGAAACAATATTGACACAGCAGTGCCTCAGAAATGAAAAGACCTTCAGTATAGACTATACCCAAGATGCCTCCTTCCAACAACAGCGAATGGATGTAGTCAGATCACCTCCGTTGGCTGAAGACCCCAGGTTCATCCTCCCTTTCTTGGTTTGGGAAGGGGGGAGACGCAAAAGCCTCTGCCAGAGGAGTCCATTAGCCATTTAATTTCATGGGTGATAGCTGGGGAAAGTGGGGGAAGCCTTATCAAAGCTACAGGCTTCCAGAAATATCTGCTGCTTGACCACTGCTTTTCCCCACAAGACATCAGGTCCTCCTTTCTGTTCAGCTCACCCTGTACCACCTGCTTTTGATGGCCAGTTCCTACACAACTGACTAGCAATCATGTCATTAGCAGAGCAGGGTGTGTGTGTGTGTGTGTGTGTGTGTGTGTGTGTGTGTGCGTGCGCGCGCCAGAAGTCTTAGGCTGCCCAGTTGCCTTTGCTGGCGGGTGTCCTAGATGTTCTCCTCCAAATATAGCTTCTTGTGTGCAGAAATTGGTTGCTGCAAGTCTGGGAATGCTGCTTTCTGGGAGAGTAATGAGGTTTGCATTTGACGAGAAAGAATGTTGTTTGCATGAGGGGAGGGGATCAAGGAGCTTGCAGTGCAATATGAAAGCCAGCATTTCATGAACGTCTGTCTTCAGCTATTTTAGCCGTTTGTGTTTCTATATGCAGAGCCATTTATTTCCTAATAATAATGACACCCTTTGGTGTCCTATTTTTCTTATTGACTGATGCTTTTTAACTGTCACATTTGTGTGACTGAGCACACAGCAGGTTTTAAAGTTTTAAAATAACTGGAATACTGCCTGGGAGACTGTTTTTACAACAAAAGCACTCCTACATCCAATTAGATACCACCAGGGTTCAGAGGTGTTTCAGAATGGACAGCATTTGACCGCTAGTGAAATTAGAAACTAATTGCATACAAGTGCCTCAAACCTCTGGCCCCTTGTGCCAGTGAAGAAGTACATCAGATCAAGCGCTCATCTTCCACTGCCAACATAGCAACTAGCACGAGACCAGCCCCGGAGCAAATGCCTGAGCATCAGTGGCCACTGGCACCGCTTTTCTGCATGGGTCTTTAATACTAGCTTAAGCACAAGAATGCTACATGGTGCCCTTGAGTGACACACCCTAGTGAGCAGACAGGGAACAGGATGGGAGGTGACCCATGCGTGCCCTATCCAAATGACATTTTGTTCCAGTGGGAGGAGGGGCGGGAATACAGCAGTGCAGCCATACATCTTCCTCTTAAGCCTTTCTTCTGTTAGGGGCTCTGCCCCTTCTGCAAGGCATTGGGTCCCACTGTGGCTGCAGTGGTGCAAACCACTTTTGGTCCTTTTCATGGCTTCCAAGTCCTCTACAATTTATAGGAGCAACAGGAAGAATCCCACCCAACAGTGCAATTTGATTTAGCACCAGAGTGACGTCATCATTTATCTGAAGCTTAATGGCGATACATACATGCTTTATATATGTATGTGTGAAGTAGATGAAGGTCCAGCATTTTTGAAACCCAGGTCATGTATTCTTGTGCCCAAATATAGCAAGTATGTGTTTCCTGTTTGGGGAATATTTATGTGAGAGGCTTAAAAATAAATAAATAAATAAATCAGTATTTGTCATGTCTCCAAACTGAGTGGTATGGGAGCTGCCTCAGTCACAGAATATTCTGAAATGGATTCTGCCTGATAGGCCATGGATGAACAGACCCTGCAGTGGGTATATGTTTGAAATTCTCATTATCCATGTGTAGAAACTGCCAGTGCTATAGCTAGGAGACGCTTTGTATGAGAAGCCCTTTTAGTTCATAAAGCTTGCAGATACAAGAGAGTGGGGAATCAATTAGAGCCGTGTTGCTTAGTCATTTACTGTGAGCTCTAAGCTTCGTTCATCTAGATTCTGAAGGAATATGCAGGATTATATGAGCTGAGGGCCCTGTGGTATCAGGATCAGTGATAGAGAATAATTTTTCTGTTTCCCAGCATTGCTCTTAATACTTCTTTAAGATTTAATTCACTTACTCACATACCCCTGATGCATTCGGTTCACCGGTGCCTGGTTCACCATATCAGCTCAGATCAAAAGATATATTTTTTTTAATGTTTGACTTTAGTTACAATTCTAAATAAATACCTTCCTGAGCCAGAGTTCTAGAAATGGGAGCTCAGCATGTTAGCGTACATGTTGCTGATGCTGCAGTAGCTACTAATTTCCTCTACTTCCTCTCGGGTAAATTTGGTTGTAGAATGTATAATTAGAAACATAATTCATCTCTATGTTGTAAATCTTAGTATCTGGAGTGTAAATCCCTCAATGCCTCCCTTTTTGAATTTCTGTAAAAATGCCAGGTATCTTAGCAAGTGAGGAACATCTGCCTTCCATTTTTGCACGGGGTAATAAGTGTGTCAACACACTGATGAGCCAAGTCTATGCAGGCATTATATTTCAAGATGTTGCGGTGCTGCTGAAGTCCATTTTTTTCTCCACAAGCTAGTTTTTTCCGGGGTAATAAGTGTGTCAACACACTGATGAGCCAAGTCTATGCAGGCATTATATTTCAAGATGTTGCGGTGCTGCTGAAGTCCATTTTTTTCTCCACAAGCTAGTTTTTTCCAGCCATTACTGTATATAACAGGGCCAAAACAGACATGACTTTAAATCTGTATCTAGCGGCGATGTCCTTTTTTCAATTTTACTCCAGAGTACATGCAGGGACCCTGTTCCGGATCTTAAAAGCCTCCACTGGGATCTGGATTGGGACTACTGCACCAACTCTAGAGAAAAAAAGATGTAACTGCTAGATACGGACTTAAAGTAATGTCTATTTTGGCCCACAGAACCACAAAAATGTGCTTGCATTGTAAATGTATGATTGACTTAACATAATGGTTGAGGTTCTCAAACCATGAGGTGGGACTCCCTAAGGGGTCATAGAGAATTGAGGTCTCACTTCAGATTAGTCTAGATCGGGGCAGGACTGAGTAGAGGATCAATGGGGCAAGCTTCCATTTTTTTCAAAAGCTTTTTGCTGTAGCGTCTGTAAAGCATGGCATGGGCACACATAAGCTGGTTTTCACCCTTTTCTTTCTTGCCTTTAAGCTGGAAACAAAAGTGAATGTTGTAAGCCCGTGGGCCCCTGTGCAGCCGCAGGGACCTCCAACTGTACCTGCGAAGCTCTCCATTCCCTGCCCCCCTCAAAAATTATATTTTTAATTAAAGACTTGAAAAATGTTAGGGCATCAGGTTCCCCTTCCTGTCCCTGAACCTGCTGCTGATCAGCTGTTCAGCGGGCAGGAAGAGAAGGAAAGAGTTGCTTCCTGGTCCCACCTAATCTTCTTCTGTCCACACCTAACTTTCCCCTTTGTGCTCTCTCTGTCTCTCCACTCACTGCCTCTAGCCTTGCTATTTCTCTCCGCACAGCCTTTCCACTCAATCTCTCACTCCCCATTCCTAGCATTCTTCTTTCTCTCCCTTCCCAGCCTCTAGCCTAGCTGTTTCTCTCCCACTCACCCCTTTATCTTGCTGTTTCTCTTCCCCCCACCTCTTTACCTCGCTGTTCCCCCTCCCTCCCAGCCTCTAGCCTTGCTGTTTCTCTCCCTCCCGCGTGTGCATACACACACACACACACACACACCTTTTAACTAGCCAGGCCTCCAAGGCAGCTACATCCTCTGTGGGAGCCATTTTGTGGTGGTGCCTACAGCAGTTTCTCAAATATCCAAATGTGCCCACAGGTCCAGAAAGGTTGGGGGGGGCTGTTTTAAGCTAACCCCCTCTCTGTTTTTTGGGGGGCCTCTACAGCTCTTTATGTAACCTGGAGGGCACTGTGAGAGAGGGATGAGACTCCCTTAGATTTAGCCAATATATAAGGACATTCCTCTGCTTCAGCCTTCTCCAGCATGGGGCCCTCCTGGTGTTTTCAACTACAAGTCCCAGCATTCCTTACCATTGGCCATACTAGCTTGGCCTGATGGGAGTTGAAGTCCAGCACATCTGGAGGTCATCAGGGAAGGATGGTTGCTCTGCTTCTTCTGGGATTTCCACACTTTGTCCTAAAGGGCATCCCTAACCCAAGAGCAGCTCTGCTGAAGGGGAAAGAATGGGCAAAAGAAAACTAACCAGAAATGGAAGAAAAGAATTCCATTTCTTGTAAAGCAAGTTTTCCTTACCTGCCTTGTAAAAACAATGCTATAATAAATGTACAAGACCTTCTGCTTTTTAAGGTTCAAGACACTGGTTTTGCTGCAACAAACTAACATGGCTCCCACTCTAGAAATTAATTATCTTCTGTTACTTTGCACAGCTTGGAAATTTTGTTTTTTAGTATCGATTGTTGAGGAGAACTTTGAGAACCGTAATCATCTGGGTTACACTGAAACAACAAATACACTCATAGGAAACAAATGTGAATTTGAAATTGACTGTATACATGATAAAATAATGCGTAATCTGCCTATGATTGTTTAGGGCTGAGTTAACTTTCAGAGCTGAATGACAGGCTCAGATATTTCATGTTTGGACCATCACCTGAAGGACACACGCAGCTTATCTGTATGGAGCATTTTGAAGAGAGGAGCTGAATATCAAACGTTAATACTTGTTCTGCATCTATCAGGTCTTACTGCTTTCAGAACAGTTGAAATCCTTGTTGCATCGTATCTGTTATCGCCCTCATTTAAAATGGATTAAATGTCTGGATACATGAAATGGGAAGCAGGCGAGTGAACGTTTTGCTTTGCCCTCTTTGACTTCTGTGCTTGGGTCTTGCAGGCCGATGCTGGTTGGATGCCCTGGAACTGGCCTTGCGCTGCTCCAGCCTCTTCAGACTAAGCGCATCCAAGCAGGGGAAGGATGGAGATCTGAATTGCTCAACCGATTCTTCACATGCTGGGCTGTTCAACCTACTACACACGGCTACAATCTCAGATCAGGAACTTTTCCAGTAAGAACCTGCGTTCACTCCTTGCATATATTCTGAAGTATGTAATGGATCCCACGTGAGAGGGCTTTTTCATTCATCCATTTTATCCTATAGTTGGCCAAGCCATAGCAGAATGAGTAAGCTATATTTTGCTCTAAGAGCATCGTTTCACTTGAAGTAGGACAAAGTCAGGATGGCAAGGGGCACTTGCTTGGGTTGCTACCTCCCCATACACAGCTTTGTAGAAGCTTCTTCTGAGTGACATCTGGAGATCTACTTTCTGCCCATCAGGAGTGGGCAGAAAGTAGATCTCCAGATGTTTTGGACTTCAGTTCCCAGCATTCCTGATCATTGATCATGCTGGCAGGGACTTCTGAGAGTTGAAGTCCAAAACATCTGGGGATCTACCTTCTGCCCATTCCTGATATAGCACAATCCTATGCATGTTTACTCAGCAGTAAGCCCCGTTGTGTTCAATGAGGGCTTCTTTCCAAATAAGTGTGCATAGGATTGCAGCCTCAGAGCTGAAACAAAGTTGTGATATCAACACTTTTAACCACCAAAACATAACTCAAAGCAATATGCAATATAAATTACAGCACAATTCTCCAATTGTTCCTTGAGTTAACAAAAAAAAACCCTGCAGATTAAAAAATAAAGGTCCTCTCTGCTTCTGTTTGAGTAGCAGCAATCCCCAAAACACTCATAGTTCACTAAGTTAAGTTGTAGAGTCAGAAGAAGAGGCTTTCAGGTTTTAAAGTAGATTTGGCTGCATGGGTGTGAATATGTGGATTGATTTAGCATCAGAGCCACCAACACAATCTGCAGATCAGGTGCTGTACACATGCTGCACATCAGTGGCTGCATTCGCACGACATGGCAACCCACCCTGCGAATAAGCTACACAGCATGGGCTGCTCGTGGAACAACCCACAGTGTGCCTGACAGATAATTGGGCTCACTGTCCTTCCCCCTTGGTCCTCCAGGAGGTATCCCAGGTGACTCGGTGGCTGAAGACGCAAGTCTCCTCTCCTCGCTCTGATCATGTGCTCCGCTCCTTGCTGCTTTTGTGCTCACCGCTGCTTTTTTCCTTTTCTTTTTCCCCCCAGAGATCGCTTTCTGCGATCTCCAGAGTGACAGCCACTGACAGCACCTCCAAAGTGCCCAAGTGGCATGTTGGAGGGGCTGTCACTGATTCACTGCCTATTATTTTTTACATTTTTGCACAACTTAATGTGCACAGATATTTTCATAATTTCTTTCTTTTCTTTTAAAATTTTTGTCGGTATCCAGAACTGCGCAACTCCAAATATCCAAAATGGGAAGGCTTGCCTGGTCAATGTCCTGGTAAGTGCCTGGTGTCAAAGTGCAGCAGGCATCCACCATGGACATTGACCTAGAAAGGCTGCAATTAGGTTACAGTATTTTGTTCCTTTTCCTTCACTGCACAGCTGTCAATCGGAGAGCTGTCAAGGGAAAGCAAAGCTGCGAGGGATCTTTGCTTGTGAAAAGGGAGTGGCAACTTCTCCCCCCTTCGCAGTGAAATCCTTCGCAGTGGGGTTTTTAGTCTTCTCCCCATAGTTCCCAGTGCCCTCACCTTTTCCTCACTTTCCTGAGTCTTCAGCTCCTTGGGGAAGTGAAGATCACGAGGCCACCCCCTTTTCGTGAGCACTTCTTTTGACAGCTGACCAAAGAAAGGCTTTTCTTTTAAAAACTCTCTGGCAAATCTCTGCATTTGTTTTTTGACAAAGAAATATGCTGCCATGAATCTGCATCAGTGACTGGCCCAGAGTCACCCAGTGAGCTTACTCGGCCCAGTGACCGAGTGGGGTCTAGAACCAGGATCTCCCGAGTCCAGGTCCAACGCTCTAACCACTATACCACACCAGCTACTTCCTGGGTCAGAGGCAGCTGACCTCTGCATGCCAATGGCTGGGGCTCAACAGTTTGAGAGGGCTGTTGCCACCATGTCCTGCTTGAGGTCTTTCAAGAGGCATCTGGTTGGTTGCTGTGGGAAACAGGGTGCTGAACTAGATAGGCCTTTGGTCTGATCCAGCTGTGCATCCCTAACATTTAGATGAACATTCCTAACAACTTTATTTATTTATTTATTTATTATATTTATACCCCGCCTTTTTTCCTGCAAGGAACCCAAGGTGGCTTACATAATCCTCCTCCTCTCCGTTTTATCCTCACAACAACCTTGTGAGGTAGCTTAGGCTGAGAGTCAGTGACTGGCCCAAAGTCACCCAGTGAGTTTCATGGCCGAGCGGGGACTAGAACCCGGATCTCCCGAGTCCCAGTCCAACACTCTCACCACTATGCCCTTACTTTCTGAAGGATCCCTTACTATCAAGGAGATATACAAATTCAATAGAGAAAAATGAGGAAAGAACTAACTGGAAATCACCTACATGGAGTAGCATTTGTCTCTAACCCATCCAGGTAGTACTAGCAGAATACTCACAAGGCCCTAGATTTATCACTGACAGCTTCATGTGCTGGGATTAATCCTCCAATTAAACATCTTCCCCCTAGGGATTTAGGCCAATTAAGTTGATGTGTTCTTATTAGTAGGCCAGTTAATTACATTTAATGCTTTCTTCACATTATTTAAACTATGCTTGAAAATAATAGAAGCTGTCATCATGGTTTAAAGAAATCGGTCATCCTCTGTGGAAGAATTTGTTCCTGAACTTGTGCTCTGTTTCTGCGCTGGCTGATTACTTTCCCTTTTATCATCATGATGGTACGAATGGGAGGTGGAGATCAAATAGCTGCCTAATAGAACATCCATTCAGGAACCACATCAAACCTACTCCCAAGTAGCTCCCTAGCACAGAGCCTTTTCTGTCAATAAAGAGGCCTGCTGCTGACTACCAATGTGGATTTTTCCTTTTTTGCACTCCATTGACGTTTTGCAGTTTGCTTATAGTTGGGTTTATGCTTTACTGCATCCATTTTATAATTCTAGATGATCTTATTTGAAACAGAGCCAGGTTGTTCCATCCCTTAATCTGTCGCGCGCGCACATACACGCACACAGACACAAACACCACCAATATACATTTGCTTAGGATTTAGCATCTGTTTTTCTATATTGGGGCTGTTTAAACAGGGATGCCAACTTAAACTTTCAAAAGTAGGGGGATCTTCCAAAACTGGGGTGTCTGTTCAGAGGATTGCCATTGTTCTGAAATAAGGGGGCGTGCATTTATATTCTATGCTTCTCTCATGTTCTAAGGAATGCTCCCTTTAAAATCTGGTAACTGGTCATGCCGTATTAATATTTAGGGAGATTACAGATAAAGGTTTTATCTGCTTTGCATCAATCTGTTCCAAATACAGCAGTTTCTCTTTATTCAGATATGCACAGATAATTTATCTGAATCTAGAGAATTGGTAAACTAAGTATTTCCCCAAAACTATTATAAATTAGAGGAATTTAATAGGAAACGTTTAGGGAAATGGCAGGTGTCTTTTCTTCTAGTGGGTAAAGGCATGAGTTGAGCTAGGATAGCCTTCCCCAACTTGGTACCCTCCAGATGTTTTGGATGACAACTCCCAGCATTCCTGACCATTGCCTATGCCAGTGATGGAGAACCTATGGCACGGGTGCCACAGCTGGCACGCAGGGACCTCTCTGTGGGCACTCGAGCCATTGGTCACCAGATCGCGAAAAGACTGTCCCCTTCTGCAAAACACTACTGATCTTGTTCTTTCTCACAGTGTGGAACAGAATGATTTTATTCTAGAATTCCTATTACAGAATTCTTTTCTACATTGTTGTCACATTTAAAAGATTTTGAAGAATGATGCACAGAGCATGGCTTGGATGTAAAGCTCTAACAGTTGACCTGAGTGCTGCATGTGTTGCTCTCAAACTAACGGAGTATGAGCCAAGGTTTGACAAATTATCAGCATGCATGCAATAGCAAAAATCACATTAATTGTGCAAAAGCATGCCCAATGCAAACTTTTACCTAATGCAGTGTTTGCAGTCCAAGACATAAAGTGTTTAAAATGTGTTAAGCATGTTTAGTTTTCTTGTTTATCTTGCTCATCCTAGTACAGGTTGACTTTTACTAATCCGACACCTATAGAAGCAGGGAAAGGACCCGGAGTAAAGCTTGCCCCATACAATTTCAGTCTAACATATAATCATATTACAAGCTGAGAATCCCTTATCCAAAAATACATGTGCCTAATTATTTAAAAAGTTTGTATAAATTCCCTTCAGGCTATGTGTACAATGTAGTACTATAATAATTTTTTGAGTTGATTTTTTCCCCAACAAAAAACTGTTTGTATCATTGAAAGCTCTGTTATTGTGTTTTTCTTTAAAGACCAAAGATGTTAATTAATTCGGACAACTGTATGAGTTGTTTTTCTAAAACTGAAACCTCGGTATTCAGGTTAATTGCAGTGTTGGCACTTTGAAATGAATAAGTTGGTTTTGTTTTGCAGTTTGGGCACTCGGGCTCAAAAAGGTTCGCCATCACTGGACTATGCTGACCGGGGCATGGCCAATGGGAGTTGAAATCCAAAACATCTGGAGGGCACCAGGTTGGGGAAGGCTGAGCCTGGAAGTACTCAATTCTGATCTCATCTTGGTTATGAAATCTATGGGTGGCCCTAAGCTTGGGTACACCTAAAGTAGCTCTTTGGATTTCAGTAGTTGTTATTAAGGAAGTCCCAGTTCATGAAAACAAATGGATTCATAATATCTACACTAAATCCAAGCCCTATTTAGGTTGCCACATGTGGCCATCCATTTGTGTGTGGTGGTTTCCATGTGGATGTAAAACACAGCATGCAGATTTACTGCTGTAAACTTCCAAAACAGTAGCAAACAGTGACATGTGTATGGTTCTTGTATGGATCAGCTGCCCCATGTGTTTTGGATTTAGAGTGGCCAATACACAGCTGTTTGTCAGTATGAATCTGGGCTAAGGGCTGAGTGGAGGTGACTCTATAAGTGTTATTAAATGAAGTGCATGTGAGTTTCAGAAAATCAAATCTGTCCTATCCCGCCTCATTGAATAAATCTCTTTCATGGCCTCCACAAGGGATGTAGAGGATATTTTTCACAACAGAAAGGGAATCATAGTAACTATCCACTGAAAATGCTGAGATGTAGGCATTAAAAAAGAAGAAGCAAATACTTGGTTGTGTGACCTCAATGAAAGAAATCAAATATATGACCTTTGAGCAACATGCACATAAATGATCTACCATCCTTCAAGAAATTTTAGTGTGGGATCTTGACATGAAGGTATTTTCACTTGGCTTTTAAAGTTGAGCTGCAAGATGTTGCTATATTCTGAATCCTTTATTTCAGATACATATGATTCTGAGCCATGGTGCATGACAGTTCTCTTATGAAATGAAACAAAAGCGAAGCCAGTTCAGCTAATACAATTGGCCATAGGTCCACAGAAGGACTGTATAGATGTATCTTGGCACTAAGTCTGAAATCACTATATTTGATTGATGTGCAACTGTAAAACTTCATAATAAAGCTTCTCACACTCTTTGGAGAGGCTTTTATGAAAACAGTATTGCCAGACACACATTTTCAAGTATCATCAATCTCTTTATTCATTTTTTAGGATCAGCCATTGAAGTTTTAAGAAATGCCTTTAAAATATTTGTGGGGGCCAGCAAAAACAAAAAAACAAGCTTTTCTGCACTCCTTTTCCCAGCTTGGTCTTGGGTTCCATGGGTTCATGCTTGTACAATGAATTGACTATGATTTCTTTAACTAGGTGACAGTCCTAATAATAATTAGAATCTAAAGCACCCTTGGCCAGAATGAGAGTCTCTCAAGAATGCTCCCTGTAGTGCAGAGCCACACATCTTGGCCTGTGTTCCATGGAGAGGATCTTCAAAGGCTTCCAGTGCCTTGAAATTCAAACGGTATAACCATCTGTGTTTTTCAGTCTTAATGAAGCGGCTCTGGAGAACCATCACCTGGAGAATGATGCTTTTTCAGACAAATCTGAAAGAGACAACATTGAAGAGTCTGAGAACGAGATGCACGAGAACAGCCGGAAGACCAATGAGAGTGAGAGCGATCAGTCTGAAATCCATGGCGAGTTGTCCCAGGAAAAGAAAGGGACAACCTACTTAGAGCAGAACTATGAAGAATTTGGGGAGGTAACAACCATTTTAACCTCTCTCTCCCCATAGAGTTTGTCTTGGGTTTGCCATTCATCCGTCCACTGCATTCATCCTCGTATTATAGGAAATGCTTTACTGCATGCCATTTCTTTTCCAACTCATTTGACTCAACTTATGCTGTCACTTTGTATGACAAACAGCAACAGTCCTGCTATCCTACTTACATGTTTCCAAGATTACCAAGAGCTGCAACCTGGTGTTGTCGTAAAGAGCTCTATAGCACTGACAGAGCCTATTGCCAGACAGCCGGAGAGGAATCATTGCTCTAAGAATGTGTTTTCTGGGCCAATTTCACATGCCTCATTCCAATGACAGATGCAAAGTATGGTAGTTTTTCTTCCTTGTTATGAACAAAATGAGCTGTTAGAGAGCTGTAATAGGCCAGTGGACTATGTTAAATGGCTTATTAGGACCACAAGGTTATTTCTCACCCAATTTAATAGTCTCATGGCAAGTGTTCATGTCCAATTAGAGCAGGCTTTGTTAGCCTTATATTATTATTAATTTCATTGTTATGGGACATTTAGAGTGAGTAATGGCATTTAGATGGCTATGGGAAAAAAGAGAGAGAGGTTGAATTGCAGAATTGTGAACTGGTAGCCCAATCCGATGCTTGTTTACTTGGAAGGAAGTCCCACTGCGCTTAGTCAGGCTTTCTCCCTTGCAAGTATGTTTAGAATTGCAGCCAGAGGGCTTCTCCACATTAGGCTTTTAACCAGTTTTAACCCGCCACTGCTTCTGGATTCTTTGCAGGATTAAGATTAGCTCCTTTACAAATTCCCCCCCCCCCCCGGAGTTTTTCTTTCTCTGCCTTTCTATATGTTCCATTACACAGCCCCAAGGTGGCGCTGCAGTATGGCAGAGTTGTGAAAATACATGACCATTTAATAGTGTTTTATAGCATGCTCTCCCTTTAATAGCTCATTATCCTCATAATAAATAAATAAAAAGCTGTGGAAATGCTCAGAAAGCACAGGAGAGGCCCTGGAGGGTGACGAGGTCATTTAAATTACCCACAAACTACTGTGGGTGAGGAATCATGAGAGCATAACAAATTCCTCATGTAGAGTAGCCCTCTGTCACTGTTGTGCTTGATGTTTGTTGGAAATGTTTTTTCCTGTCTGCATGGAACATTTATTGAACTACAAATATAAGCTAACACCTACTATAAATGGGATTGGCTAGTCAGTTACAAATGTATTGTTCACAAGAGACTTGTGAATATAGTCCAAAGCTGATGGTGAAGGAAAACAATATATGGTTTCCCAGCAGAAAACTAGGAGAAACTGGGAGAGGAATCCCAAACAATGGCAACGCTCCATGAGACCTTAGTAAATGTCTGTGTATCACCAGTTTTCCCATAAGATTTTCTTTTTAATGTTTGTGATTTAGTGTGTATGGGAACAAAACTGCAGTTTATAGAAAAGCAAATATCTGCTTATAGATTAATATTCAGTTCATGGTATTGATAAACTCCCAATGGTACTGTTGGTGAAAATTAATTAAAACTACAATTTCCCTATCTTTTGGAGAATATATGTAGTCCCATTTTTCTTGAAAAAAACCCTAAAATCTTTCCCTAGACATGTGTTCATATCCTGTGCAAGGTCTATTGACAATCTACTGAAGAACAGGGATGTTGAAGAGTCCTTGGTCTCGAGTCACGAGTCGAGTCATGAGTCTTTGGACCCGAGTCTCGAGTCCGAGTCCTTGGTCAAATGGTGACTCACAACGAGTCCCGAGTCACTCCCAAAGCTGACTCCACGAGTCCCTATTAAAATCAATGGGGGGGGGGGTTCCCAACAAAATAAGGCTACTTCAGATGTGTGGTTTAAATAAATTCTAGGCACAAGTGTGCCTTTTTATTTCAAAACTCTGCAACTGATTTTGGCAAGAACAGACCAGGCAGAAAAACCCAAAATAACCAGGCAGGCAGAGGAGGCAGGGAACCCCAAAGCAGGCAGGCAGAGGCCTTTGTCTTGGACAATTCAACTGTTGAACTGGTCAAGAAGAGACCAGGCAGGCAGAGGAGGCTGGGAACCCCAGACAGGCAGGCAGAGGCAGCCAAACCCAAAATGTCTGAAAGGTTGCATTTTAGAAAAATGATTTAAAAAATAAACTTGCTGTACTTCCTAAAACTTATCCATGTTGCATTTGAGGAACATGATTTTTTCTAACTGTTTGGCCCCCATTCTGAAATGGTGAGATCTCATCACAATTCCACCCTCACTGAACACCCGCTCCACTGGTGATGAACTTGCTGGAACCAGAAACACACTCAGAGCAGCCACACAGAATAATCTCAGGTCCTTCTTCTGCCTCTCCCAAGTACGCAACACATCAATCAAAATAAATCTTGACACACTGTTGGGGCTGCACTCCTGGTAGCCGTCCATAGTGGCCGAGCAGCAGCACACCTCGCTTCCATGCACTCTTCGCCGGCAATCACGCTCCTCTCCACTCCTTCTGGCACAGCCCAGGGATGTTGAAGAGTACTTGGTCTCGAGTCCCGAGTCGAGTCTCGAGTCCCATTAAAAATATTGGGACTCGAGGTCGAGTCAGAGGGGGGACTCAGTCTGACTCACGAGTCGAGTCCTCGAGTCCGAGTCCCCATCCCTGCTGAAGAATAACAATGTTCTAAAAATTGGGAGTTTATTTGCCCTCCTCCATAATTTTAAAAATGCTGGTGTTTATGTTTTTCCTTTTTGCATTGCCTCCTGTATACAAATTATAAATGGTTCAAATTTGATCTTCCTAGCCGCTTAGAAGATGGCTAGAATTTAGATATAAATTTGCCATGGATCATTATATATTCAGGGGGGAAAGTACCATATTTTTCGTTCCATAAGATGCACTTCCCCCCAAAAAAAACTAGGTGGAAATGTCTGTGCGTCCTATGGAGTGAATACAGTAAAAAATAAAAAAAAATTTTCTTTTAAACTTTCCTCTGCTGGTCCAGAGCGGAGGACCCCTGGGCAGGGCGGGGGAAGCCCCTGCCTACTCAGCTGATTCCCGTGGAACAGCTGATTTAAAAAAAAATAAATTATTATTACATTATTTATTTTATTTATATTATTTTTTTAACTTTCCTCTGGTGTGTCCGGAAGAGCGGAGGACTCCTGGGCATGGTGGGGGAAGCCCCTGCCTCTCAAGCTGATTCCCGTGGAACAGCTGATTTTAAAAAAAATAAAATAGAATTATTATTACTTATTTATTTTATTTTATTTTTTTACTTTCCTCTTCTGGTCCGGAAGAAGCGGAGGACTCCTGGGCAGGGTGGGGGAGCCCCCGCCTCTCAGCTGATTCCCCACGGAACAGCTGATTTTTTTAAAAAAAATTGTTGTTGTTGTTATTATTATTATTATTATTAGGTTTTTATATTATTTTATTTTTATTTTACTTTCCTCTGCGGTCCAGGAAGAGCGGAGGCCTCCTGGGCAGGGCACCTCTCAGCTGATTCCCCACAGAACAGCTGATTAAAAAAAAATTTTTTTGGTACCATATGGTAAGGCGTCTTATGGTCCAGTGCGTCTTATGGAGCGAAAAATATGGTAGCTACTTATACATGACTATGTACGTTTTTGAGTGCTACAGATCTACAAGCACCAGCATGTAAAGGTGTAATTTTGTGCCTGAAGTGCTTGATTCATGATGTTGAAAAGACTTGATTTTCAATCTATTGGGATATATACCGGTATGTGCTGTGCAAGACCAAGATATATGCCCCTGTAAAGTTGGTTAATGCATTTGAAGAGAGCGCAGGCGGATCGATACACATCATAGCTTGTAGCATGACTGCAACCGTGTTTGTCTAATGGGTCCCATTATCTGAGGAGGATCAAGCTTAGGGATGTTGTTCATCTGTGGCACAAGAGGGATTGTAGCTAATAAAAATCAATAGAAGGGAAGAAAGGTTTCATTGCTCCTTGCTCACAAGTTTTCTTTTTATTAAACTGAGCTGTATTCTATTACAAGGGATATGGCACTAAATTCCCACCGTGGACTTGTTCAGGGAGTACTGCTGTGCAGCTGTTTCCCTGCCTGAAGCAATAGGATTCCCCAGAAGCTTCTTGGGTGTGCTCTTGCTTTGTGCACCCTGCTCCTTCCACACACCGAAGTTCTCCTTTTCTTTTTCAGGGCAAAATAGGGGAGAGGCTGTGGGAGGCTTTCCTTAACAAGCGCCTTGCCATCAACCACCCTACCATGTCAGTTAAATTTTGCAGGCCTAATAAATTTTTTTATTTAGACTAATAAAACAAGGAGTTGAGAATTCCATCAGGTTCTTGTAGTTCTCCTTGCCCTTAAATTCTCACCCTTACGATGGATACCGTAAGACAATGGAACCAACTACCTAGGGAGGTCGTGGGCTCTCCCAATCTGGAGGCATTCAAGGTGCAGCTGGACGGTCATCTGTCAGGGATGCTTTGACCTGGATTCCTGCATTGAGCAGGGGGTTGGACTCGATGGCCTTGTAGGCCCCTTCCAACTCTACTTTTCTATGATTCTATGATATTGGACTCTAATTTCAATAATGCGTATTTCCGCTGAGCATTATCGCGCGGGAACCACAGATGTTAAAAGCAAAAAAAAAAAAAAAGTTTGTCAAGTGACCTGTGAAAGGTGTTTGAATCTGCATGAATTTCCTCAGGTTGTGCTTAGTCCTCCTGAGCCGCTCGCACAGAGTGCAAGTAGTGGTCCCTACACGAAGTTCCTGATCGCATGTATTTCCAGATTATTGTAGCAACCAGTCCATGAGGTGTGTAAGAATACATGTGAATGTATTATTAAAAGTTGAGATGATGACCTAACGTGGGAAGCATCTTTTAAGAATGACACTTCCTCCTGCGCATGGAACTTCTATCAGTTGGGGCTATCTGAATCCCCGTATCCTGCTTAACACAGCCTCAGTATAACCTAAAGATTTTTCTTCTTTAGACAGGTGAATGCTCTCAAACAGAAACCATGTCTGATGAAAACAAGAGCTTGATGTGGATTCTTCTGAAGCAGCTGCGGCCGGGCATGGACTTGTCTCGTGTGGTTCTGCCTACTTTCATCTTAGAGCCACGCTCTTTTCTCAACAAGCTCTCCGATTATTACTATCACGCCGACCTACTTTCCCAGTAAGCATGGCTTGCCAATGTAAACATCTGGGCACAGATGTGCAAGAGCATCAGTCTGGCTGTGGCTGGGATATTTGTACGCCTGATGATACATAGTCGCTCAGAGTTAATCAGTGGGAGCCGTAAATCAGGCTAGGAATCCACTCCAGTGACCTTTAGACATAAACTGTTTATGGGAGCTATGAGGAAAGCAAGGGGGGGAAACCTCTGATGTGAGTTGCACTGCACTGAACTGTGCCAATTGGTAATCAGCAATAATTGCATCCCCCACCTGCTGGTGTACAGATGTCAGGATTTAGAAGAGAGAGCAAACACATGCTGAAGGTGAATTCTGAAGTATATTTTGAACATCAGTGACCTGACATACAATAAATAAATTCATTGGCTTTGGAGATGCAGACAGGCATAAACGCTTATAGGAGTGGCAGACTAAGAAAGCTTCTTTCCTCCTATAAAATGAGACATGCTCTAAAGTGAGAATATTTTAACGTGAGGAGGCTTACAAGGGATGGGGTGAGCTTTAATGTGCTCAAGATTCCAAGATAGTTTTTGATATTAACTTTTAAGAGTCAGGTGGGTAAAAACCTCTCAACATGCCTGCTATGGAATACACAATAAATGTCTGGGGTTTGTGCGGGAGTGCCCTACACAAGTCCTATTCAAAGGAATATGCAACAGTGAGCATTTAATGAATTTTGTCCATAAGTATCTGCAGTGTTAGGATTGTGATGCTGTAGGTCTGGGGTGCCCATGGTGCCCATGGACCCCAATGTGCCCATCAGGCTCCCTTCCCCCTCCTGATTTTTATTTTATTTCTTTTCTTTTTTGAACTGGGAGCCTGGCATGCTGCAAAGTGGAGTGTCATCCTCCCATGCCACCTTTATTTGAAAATAGTGGTTTTGTGTTTTGGATCTCAGAACCCACCTCTGCTTTGTACATAGGTTGTTTGGCAAGTTACTTTTCTTTTAGCCTCACCAGTTTGCCTTCTGAGAAATGAGTGATTTGTGACTGGCCATGACCGCCATGGCAGCCATTTTATGAATGGACAAGCTCCCCAATGGCAGTCATTTTGTGAGAGAACCCATAACACTCAAAATTCCAGATGTGCCTATTGACCCAACATGTTTGTGGACGCCTGCTGTAGGTTGTTAGTTGTAAGTGTTTATACAGGTGTAGAATTCCCCATAGGCCTTTGTTCTTAATGAAGGAGCCCATATAAAACACTTCCTATGATGCTCTAAAATTATAATGTACATAAGGCAGATACACCAGGTACATCAGGCCAGAGATGCTCATAATTAGATGAAGGATCTGTTTAGAAGAATGCAATGGGAGTGCTTCCAGATCGACGGCTCCGAGTGCTACCAATGAGAAAGCATTGCACAGCTATTCTGCCTTCTTTCTTTTTTTTTTAATGGATGATCTGCGGGAGGGGTCAACCTCTTTTGGTCCGAGGGCCAGATTGCCTCCTGGACCAAGCCCAGTGGGCTGGATGAAGTCAAGGGGGTGGGGGCTGAAGCCCCACCCCTCCCATGACATCATCAGTGCCATGGGCCCATTTCTCTCTCTCTCTCTCTCTCTCTGCACAGAAAGCTACATGGCCAGCACTGCTCGTGTCCTGATTGGGGCACAAGCGGTGCGGGAAGGGACTCAGCCAGGGCTTGCAGGAGACAGCTCCTGCAAACCCTGGCTGTGTGAGGGAATCCCCAACTTATCTCTCATCTCTGATCAGAATAACAAAGGGATTTCCCTTTGTGTCCCTTGCCCTCTGATGGAGGATGAATGGGAATACCTTTGTTATCTCACATCAAAGATAGCATAGAGGCTCCTCTCCCCCCTGGGGTTGTGGCTTGGGGAGGGGCCCTTTGGAGGCTGCTCAACCCTCCACAGACTGGGTTGGGGCCGTATCCTGCAGGCCAGAGATTGCCCTCTCCTGATCTGCGGTAAGATAAAAGGTGGAAGAATTGGTGAGAAAACATGGAAAGATTACAAGTTGAAGACAATGTCATCTTGACACACACACCCTTAAAATTCTGTGGATGAGGCAGGGCTATGGCACTATAAAAGCCTCTTCTGGGAGCACCCCCAGATAGCTCAAGTAAAAAGTAAAACATATCTACTATATTGCGCCCTTTTTAGCTGCCCACCCTTTAGCAAGTAATTATTGGTCAGATCTCAAGTATTCAGAGCTTTCCATTCATGTAAGCTTTTATAAGAACAAGTTACGTTTAATTCCCAAATTGTATATTGAAAATGCAATTAAACCAGTCTCTTAACTGCCAGATCGCATACTACCTTGCCTGGTAGTGAGAAGATTTGAAAGAGATAGCCACATTTTTTCACATTTTGCTGCTGCTGCTGTTCTTCTTTTGTGTCTGCTGTGATACTTCTCCATGCCATGGTGAAGACTTGTGCCCATACCAAAATCATTCAAGTAAGTAAAATGGCTTTTAACCTTCCCTCCACAGAGCTGCTCTTGAAGAAGATCCATATTGTCGAATCAAGCAAGTCTTGAGATGGTACTTATCAGGCTTTTATAAGAAGCCAAAGGTAAGACAATGCTTAAATCATACTCAAGTGTGCTATGATATTCCCGTTTTTAAATCCTAGCTTCAGAGCTCTGAGATACAACGATGATTTCCCTAATTAAAATTACAAGCATATACATTTCCCCAAATGTTTTGTGGGTGGGTGGGTGGGTGGAAGGGATAAACAGAGCTAAAAGGTTTCTAAATAAAGATCCAATGGCGGGCTCCTGCTAGTGCTATTGATGCTGTGCTAGTGTAAATCAGTGCTTGTGCAATGTAACTAGTGTGATGGGGAAAGGCAGCAATTTGCTGCTGAAATTTGGCGCTGCCACCAAATATTACTTCAACGTCATTAGTGCCAGCACTAAGACATCATTGGATGCAACCCATAGTTTACTTTTCACAAACCTTCTAGGGATACAGCAGTTCATTTTAAAACCAAATGAAAAAGCAATGAAGTCCCAGGTTCCAAATGAATGAATGAAGTTCCCATGAGATTTTAGTTAACAGGCTCCGTCTTTGAGTGATTTGGGGGGTGTAAAGGTGCTTTTGTCATGGGGAGGAACAGGATGCACAGGGCATTTGAGTTCCTGTTCCACCTAAAGCTGGCTCCCCCAACCTGGTGTGCCGATGATCAGGAATGCTAGGAGTTGTAGTCCAAAACATCTGGAGAGCATCAGGTTGGGAAAGGCTGCTCTACAGAATTGTCCCCTCTTTACTACTTTTTCTGTGTTGCTCAGATAGGAACTGAAGTAAAAAAAAACAAAAAAAAAACAACCCATTATTAATAATGTATTATTAATTATTCCTGGAAGTGAATAGCATGACCTGTTGTCTGTATACTTGGAGAACCTCTTTCAAATCCAACAGGTGTTGCTCCTCTATTGCCATGTTACTTTCAAGAGTGTTACATTTTGGGAAGTGTGCCCACGGCCTTTTCTCACCAGCTTAATGTTTCCATATGAACTATTAGGTAGCCCAGCTGATAAATCCCATGCTGAAATATTACGTGTCTGGTTTGGAAATCAGGTGGGCTTTAGAAATTATGGCATTATCAAACATATTTAGGACTGTATTTTAACTATTTTTACTCATTTCTGAGCCTTTAGGGTACACTTCAGTTAAGGTTTCTTCTGCATCAGTGAAGGCTAAACAACTTGCATATGGTTTTTAGAGCCTTCCCTAGCGTAATTAGATCAAAACTAAAGAAGACAGATAGTTTTGCCTGCGGGATGTAATCTTATCCTGAGACTGACCAGAGCAAGGTACTTTTGTACCTTGAGATTCTTGTGAGAGAACCCCAGAGGAGGAAAATTGCATCGAAAATGATGGAGCAACCTTTTAATTTATTGCAGGCATTTCCCAACATTAAGACAAGGAATGGGTACTGAGCTATTTGTATTCCATTGATTGGTTGAGGTGGGATGGCATATAGGCTGGAAGCTTTAGGGAGATATCTTTGTGTTCCCGTGGCAATTATCCTTCCTCTCTGTATTGGCCAAGTTTACAGTTTGAAAATCTTTGGTGTAAAAAGCCTAAATATGCACATGACTCCCAGGTTGCATCTTACCTGGACCTTACCCCAATCCATCTCTAGTCATAAGCAACTAGTCATGCGCAAGAGGCAGTGGCCTTGGATGGAGATTTGCATTGCCATCAGCATCAAAAGATTATTCCAACTAAGTCAAGTGGGGCTTACGTAAACATTACGATGTAGGTTCATATCTCTATCCACATCAGCTGCATTCTCAGGAACCTACTTTAGCATACTGTCAGAGTGGGACAGCAACCTGTAATTGTATGTAATCCCATTTAATCCTCTCTTCCAGGGAATAAAAAAGCCATACAATCCCATTTTGGGAGAGACCTTTCGTTGCTGTTGGTTTCATCCGCAGACAAATAGCCACACGTTTTACATAGCAGAACAGGTAAATCTGAGCTTCTCTGTGCATCAGAAGTAAACATTTTGAGCTATGTAGCACCATCTAAATGGAGTAGTTATATGTGTAATTTTATCTTGTCACCTTCCCTTGTAGGTTTCTCATCACCCTCCTGTATCAGCCTTTCATGTCAGTAACAGGAAGGATGGGTTCTGTATTACTGGCAGCATTCTAGCCAAATCTAAATTTTATGGTAAGGCATCAGAGTCAATCATGTGGTATGTGTTTTTTGGGGCTTGCCCTATGGTGATCTTCTAATTCTGCCTTTGCCTCTGTAGAGTGAAAGAAAAGTGAAATAGAATATATTTTATTACATTTCAGAGGCTATTTCAGTGGTACAGCATCTCAACTTAACTTAGGATGAAGTCAACTTAGGAACTGTCAACTTAACTTAGGGTGAAGATGGACATACCATTTTAAGAGAGCCAGTGTGGCGTAGTGGTTAGAGTGTTGGACTGGGACTTGGGAGATCCGGGTTCTAGTCCCCACTCAGCCATGAAGCTCAGTGGGTGACTTTGGGCCAGTCACTACTCTCAGCCTAACCTACCTCACAGGGTTGTTGTCAGGATAAAATGGAGAGGAGGAGGAGGATTATGTAAGCCGCCTTGGGTTCCTTGCAGGAAAAAAAGGCAATAAATAAATAAAATGAGTGAGGGTAGTTGCAATACAAACATAATACTCTAAAGAACAAGCTGTGCATGTTTCCAGCATGTCCAGTTTGAATTGGAGTGAGGGTGGGGCGGAAGCCTGGCCCATGACATCACCAAAACATAGCCTCTTCCCCAATCTCCAGAGCAGTTAATGAGTGCAATTTTTCAAAATAAGGTAAAGGATGAATATATGGCACTTGAGGAAGGAAAAAGATTAAGAAAAAGTGGACAGTGCTTCTGAAGTGCGAGGAGAGGAAGAGAGAGGCTGAAATCAGCCTTTGACTTTCCAGTAGGCATTTATATAAGGCAAGTTGCAAGGCTAGCATCATGCAGCAGTGCTTAGGAAAGTAAGAACATCAGAAGATCTCTGCTGGATCAGACCAAAGCCTTATCTAGTCCAGCATCCTGTTTCTCATAGTGGCCAGCCAGAGGCTGCCCACAAGCAGGACATGAGTGTAAGAGCTCCTTCCCACTCATGTTCCCCAGCAACTGGTATACACAGGCATACTGCCTCTGATACTGGAGGTATTATATAGCCATTGTGACTAGTAGCCATTGATAGCCTTCTCCTCCATGAATGTGAATAATCCCCTTGTAAAGGCATCCAAGCTGGTGGCCATCACCACATCTTGCAGTGAATTCCATAGTTTAACTATGCATTGTGTGAAGAAGTCCTTCCTTTTATCTGTTCTGACTCTTCCACTGCTCAGCTTCATTGCACGACCCTAGGTTGGTATCATGAGAGAGGTAGAAAAGCTTATTTTTCCCATACTGTGCAGGGCCGGCGCTACCGCTAGGCCAACTAGGCGGTTGCCTAGGGCGCGCGGCTAAAGAGGGCGCGCGGCTGAAGAGGGCGCGCGGCTGAAGAGGGCGCGGAAACGCTGCGCTCCTCTTCACTGCCGCTGCGCCGCCCCCGCCAGGCCTCCGCCGCCGCTGCGCCGCCCCCGCCAGGCCTCCGCCTCCCCACCCTCCTGCCTGCCGCCGCCGCCGCGCCTCCCCCCGCCTGCCCGCTCGCCGCTGCGCTTCCGCCCACCCACCGACCCACCCACCCGCCCGCTCGCTCGCCGCTGCGCTTCCCCCCGCCCACCCACCCGCTCGCCCGCTCGCTCGCCCGCCGCTGCGCCTCCCACCGCCATCGCCACCCCCCCGTCACCCCTCCCAACCCCCCCGTCACCTACCTTCGTCGCGTCACTTCCGGAGCCCCGCCCGCGTTGTTTTGGCGGGAGGAACCAGGGCAGAAGGGCTTAAACAGCCCTGTTGCCATGGTTTCCCCCGGCAAAAAACAGTGCGGGGGTCCCGTCGCGTCGCTTCAGGAGGAGGAGGAGGAGGCAGCAGCAGCAGCAGCAGCCGCCGCCGCAGCCAGGGTGGGGGGGAAGGTAGGTTGGTGGTGGCGGCGCAGGTTGTTTTTTTTTTTCTGCTTTGGAGGGGGGGGGGCGCTAAATATTTTTTCGCCTGGGGCGCCAAACTGCCCTGCACCGGTCCTGATACTGTGCATAACTTTATAGACCTCTCATGTCTCTCCTTACTCCCCTCCTTTCTTCTGTGTGCAAATACACATTACAGATTGTACATAGAAGAAAGGAGTGTTGGGAGTGGCTCCTGACACTTCCCTTAAAAGGAAAAAAGGAGTGTGGGACCACACTGAGAGCCAATGTGGCGCAGTACTTGGGTGAGTGTTGGTCTGGGACTCTGGAGACCTGGGTTCTAGTGCCCACTTGGCCGTGAAGCTCACTGGGTGACTTTGGGACAGTCACTGACTCTTTTTATCCTCATTGTTTTAATCCTCACAAGAACAGGGTTGTTGTGAGGATAAAATGGAGAGGAGGAGGACTGTGTGAGCCGCCTTGGGTTCCTTGCAAGAAGGGGGGAAAGCAGGATGTTGTTGTTGTTGTTGTTGTTGTTATTGTTGTATAAATTAACAAAGGCTGCCCATCAAGAAAGTTCTATAGAGATTTGGTTTTTATTTATTTCTCTTATTGCCCAGTTTAAGAGGGGCAGTCACAACATGCATGTTCATTTGTACTCTTGTTTCTACAGGTAATTCACTTTCAGCATTATTGGATGGACAAGCTAAGCTTACATTTCTAAGCAGCGGGGAGGAGTACATCATTACTATGCCCTATGCACACTGCAAAGGTGGGATATGGCTGAAGTTCTGGGGTGGGAGAGGGAATTGCAGGCCTTATTTTTTCTCTCAAAGAGACGTTCATCCACAGACACAGAATTTCCTAGCTGTAACGACTTGGGATCAGAGGTGGGCAGACTTCAGGCTTGAGGATCTCCTTAAAAAAAAAAAAAAGGCAGCAACAAGCCAGAGCCCACTCACTGGAGTCAGTGGCAAGACAGTGAGATGGGGACTGAGCTGATTGTAATTACCTGCTGCACCTCATAGGGTGCCTCATGGCCAGATGCTAAAGAAGACAGGGCTACTGCACATTTAATAGTTTTATGGAATACAAGCTACACATGCTGAAATTCCCTCTTTTGCATAACTATTAAAAGTGTAGGAACTCTGTCCTCTTTTGCAGTTGGCAGTCCTATTGGGATCTGCCTATACAAGTACAAATGCACTTCATCTAATACTGATCAGGGATTTTAACAACAAATCCTAAATACGTTACACCAAGGACAGGGCTACAATGATCAAATCAAGATAAGCAAAGTGTGTCTTAAGCTGCGCAACCCAATCTGATGTATTTTTACACAGAAATAAAGCCAGCACAGTTATTCTTCTCGGGCGTTATCAGAATACCAGACCCACTCTACTCTGCTTGTAAATTCTAAATGTGAATTCATTTTAGACTGAGCCAACCTCTTGCAAAGCTTACCTTAAGCTGCAGAGCACAATCCAGTGTTTGTCTACTCGGAAGTGGGGGAGATTCACTCGCTGCCTCCTTGCTCTTGCCGAGTTACGAGTCATTGTCTCTGCTGCTGCCTGATTGTGTCTGCCTGATTTGTCTCTGCACCCGGAGTCACCCGGATTTAGGTGGTTCAAGTAGTGGCCACACCGGACCCATCGCTACATACAGAACCCGGAACAAATACTTACACATAGGCCATAAAAAAGGGAACGGAAGATAAACTCCTTGAACTGTTATGGGGCAAGATGGAATGGAGGACTTTGTAACATGATGCCCTTTCCAGTATCCGAGTTACTCAGGCAGAGCTTATCCTTTTTAGAAGCCATGCACAGTAGCAACAGCATTGGCCAAGCTTTAGAAATAGCCCCCAGGATTCCATAGCCAGGCCTGCACATGGTTGCTTGTCCCTCCCAGGCTGGCTCTGGTACACATTGAAGACAGGAGGAGGGATAGTGTTAGTGGTGGTTACTGGGATTCCTCCTTTTGGTCCTGGCTCCTGCCCAGACACCTGTGAAATAAATCTATTGGGGGGGGGGGCGGAGCCAGGATCTCACCACCACTCTCTCGGGATGCAAACGACATCTTAAAAATTGCTTTCTCAAATGGTGCCCTGCTGATACCCCTGAGCTCCTGTTGTTCTTGTCCAACTCAGAGGAGTGCCAAGCTCTGCCCCTCCTTCTATCAATCGTGTAAACAGCACCGTGGAGGCATCAGGGGCTAAAATGGCGCCCAGCAACCAGTGCTTTGGGCACAAAGGAGCCAGGGCAGTCTCAGTAGGGATGGACAAATGTGTCAACTTCAGTTTCACCCAGTTTCTAATTTTTCCAACCTTAAGTTCATTTCATCCTGTTTCTGCATCAGTTTGTGAATTTTTTTTTAAGTTCACACAAATATTCATACACATGAATTCGTGAAATTTCCCCTAATATATGCATTCTTGTATGCATTTTTTATTGGAGAACTGCATCGCAAAATTCAGAAAAGTACAAATATGGACAGTGTTTTGCTTCACACACATGTTCTGAAAGTACAAATCAGGTATGTTCACGTTAAAATGCGAACAAAAGGAATGTCTCCTCCATCTCCAGGTCTCGTCTGACCTGAAATTGCCCTGCAGGGTACAGGTCAATTGTGACTGATGTCTTTCCTGCCCCTGCTGAATATGATTGGTGGTACTACATGTCTTTCTATGATTTCAAAGGTTTTGCCCCCGTTTGATGGTTTTGTAGAATGTGCTGAATAACACATCAAAGTGAGGATAATTTGGGGTGACTTTATATGATCAGGATTTTTAAATTATCATTTTATGCAAGTCATAGTGAATGAGGATAGCTGATTTAATCTCTCTCTCTCTCTCTCTCTCTCTCACACACACACACACACACACACTTAGGCTTTTCTACACAAGGCTTTTATTGTGTGCTCATCATTCCTCACTCACTGTTTACAGGTGCTTTAGACAATGTCATGACCCTCCAGTTTCACTTTGCTTCTGTTTTTTAAGAGCTCTTCCATGGGGCGGGGAGGACGTTTGGAGTTGGGAAAATTTAGTGTGTGTTTTTCATCCCAAAACAAAACAGGTATCTCTACTAGTATAATTGTGTTGCTCTGCTATACCAAAGTGCCACCTAGGGGTTATGTAGTGGAAAGTACAGAAAGGCAGGTAAAAAAAAAAGCTCTTTGTATAGAGATCCAATTTTAATTCTGTGACAAAATCAGAAGTACGGTAGATACAGTGAGTTAACAGCCTCATCTAGAAAAGCTCATTGTCTCTGCAAACATGCCATCTTGTTAATAGTTGTGTTCTTCTCTGTTTCTAGGAATTTTATATGGTACCATGACAATGGAGCTTGGAGGGAAGGTTACCATTGACTGTGAGAAAAGCAATCATCGGGCAGAACTGGAATTCAAATTGAAGGTAACAACTGTGAACTTGTCTCCAGCACTCCTTTTCCCTCTCAGAGTTCCCTGCCCATTTTTCAGCTGTAACAGACGGGCCTAGCCTTGGAAGTCAGCCCAGTGCTTACAATAATAATAATCTGCAATGTATGTACAAGAGAGAAGCAGGGGACTGTCAATGGAATGCTGAGACTAGCCCAAGCAGAGATGTCAACAGCACCTCTGAAAGGGATGCAAGTTTCTTTCAGGCTCTTAGGGCAGCCTTCCCCAACTGGGTGTCCTCCAGGTGTGTTGGTCTGCAACTCCCATCTCTCCCATCATGCTGGCTGGGGACGATGGGAGTTGCAGTCCAACACATCTGCAGGGCACCAGGTTGGGGGAGACTCTCTTAGTGGATGGAGCTCTATAGTTATGAGGCAGCCATTAAGAACCCATCTCTGAGTACCAGAGTTGTCCCAGGTTGGTGCTCATGTTGTAATCCAAGCACAGTGTGCCGACTCAACCTTTTCTGATCATGCACTGAATAATAGTCTGCATGTTTGACAAAGCAATCAGATGAGTACTTCGACATGCAGCCAGCTGAAAGATGTGTCTTATTTGACCCGTGTTTTGGCAGATGACAGGAATGATATGAACTGACCCTTCACTGGCAGCTCTAGAAATCCAGACAAGTTCAGTTTCAGTCCGGTGCATCTATGGTCTCGGCTGGCTTTCCATTTTTATCTAGGCTGAATTGTTTGGTTTTTTTCTCCTCTCTCCTCTGAAAAGCCATTCTTTGGTGGCAGCACAAGCATTAATCAAATCTCGGGGAAGATTAAATCAGGAGAAGAAGTGCTGGCGAGCCTCGATGGACACTGGGTAAGAAATCGTAATCTTCTTTGCTGACAGTTTAAAAATGCATGCATGAACTGGAGTGGACGAGGGACACTGGCGAATAGTGTTGTGTTCTATGCTGCTTTGAAACAGAGACTAGCTTTTAAAAGAAGCAGTTCTGTGGTGAAACAGATGCCACAGACAGTCCTATTTGCTGAAGCATACATCATGCTGCTGTCCTGGTTGCCACTGCCGGCTCAGATTCTGAAACCTGAGTTTGATTTCAGTCCAACAAATGAGCATGAGTCAAAAGCTAGTGAGGGAATGTGTAGACCAGGGTTGCAGAACCCCTGGCCTGCAGGCCGAATCCAGCCTGCCAGGCTCCCCAATTTGGCCCATGGATTCTTCCAGGGGGTGAGAGGAGAGAACAACAGGGATTTCCCCCTGCGTGCTGCCCTCCCTCCCATTTGAAAGGCCTTTGGATCAATGTGGTATCTGGGCTGGGAGGGCAAATTCAGAGAGCAGCTCCCCAAGTTTCCTCTTGGTTGTAAGAGGGAAGGAGATGTCCTTGGGGAGAAGCAGGGACCCTTTCCCTGGGACACTCTTGTGTGCTCATAGTGGGCAGCCAGCATGAAGGACTACACATTCAACACAGCTCCCTATCAGCCATAGAGATCAAAAGGGGAACAGCGTGGCTGAAGCACCCCAAACATCTAGAATGTGAAGACCAAATGTGCATGTCTATCCCATGAAATCAGGGCCATTTGGATATCCCCTAAAAAGCAAACAGTTGGCTATTCTGCAACATATCATGTATTGAAACTGGGGGACGGGATGCCTGTCTTGAGGTTTATGTGGACCTTGGCTTTATAAGTTTATATGTATCGCCTCCCCCCACCTCCACTTTCAATTTAAAATAGTTCCAGACTTAGGGATGTGCGTGGAGCTCGATTGGGGGGTGGAAGTCCAGCGAACTCGCCGGGCTCAACCCCCTGAGCTCTGCTCGCCCTACCTTTTTCCCGGCTTGACTCACATTCTTGTGAGCCGAGCTGGGAAAGCAACTTCCGGGTTCCCGGCACTATACTGTTTACGTACAAAATGGCCTAATTTGTGCAAATTACAGCCTAATTTGTGCAAATTAGGCCGTTTTCTACATAAACAACGTAGCGCCAGGAACTCGGAAGTCTGGCGAGTGCCTCAGCTGGCGCTCGCGCACGACTCGGCTCGGCTCATGTGCCGCGAGTCAAGTGCCAGGCGGGTTGCCCATCCCTAGTTAGGGTGCTTCCAGACAGAGGGGTCCTAGCGATAATAATTTAAAAGCACTGTGCAGCTATTCCGTCTTTTCTTACTTAATGGATTTTCTGCAGTAGGAAAAAAGATGCAAGAAGCGGTAGGAAAACATGGGAGGGCTATGAGTGGAAGACATCAACATCTGGACCCCCATAAACTTCCATCAATGAGGCTGGGCGTTGGCACAATAAAATACCCCATCTGGAAGCTCCCCTAATCTCCAACATGTAACATCTCAGTCATTTCATACACTTTGACAGCAGGCACCCCCCCAGGAAATTGCCCAGGCAAGGAGTGCCATTTCAGACCCACACAATTGCTCACCTCCACACTTGCGCAAGTCTGACTAGGAAAAAAAAACTGAAAAAAATTGAGCACATTTGGGGTGCAACAATTTTTTTAAGGGGGCGATGAACCAATGATAGCCCCTCCAATGTGCCACTTGAGCACTTTGAAGGGCCTGTCACTAGCTGTCAACTTGGAGATTGCAAAAAGCAGTCTCCCAAAATATTTTTTTTAAGGGTTAAAGTGGGCAGAGAGGCCATGATGAGTGCTAAAGGGCTCGCAGTCATGGCACAGAGCCAGTGACGGTTGTTCCACCCTGCTGCTAGGGCATCCGTGGGGTGGCTAGCACTGATGGTGGCCCTGGTGACCCATGGGAACTAGAAATTGTATTTTTGTGCACCTCGAAGGTGCACAAAAATACAATCTGTTTAGCCCCTACATGTTTCCAAGACTCTGTTTCCTGTGTGCCCTGATACAAAGAGACAGCAAAGTGACTTTGTAACAGAGCACATAGGAACTAGCATTGCTTTGTTTTACCAGCGGCCGTTAAGAAGAGTTTTCAAAATGTGTTGGCTTCAGTAAATTGGATTTTTTTTTTTGCACCTTAGAGGCACTCTCTTCTTTCATTTTCCTGCCTTGGACGAAGGACGTGATATAAATGTACAAAGAGATAAAGTGCAGCTTCTGCTCAGGTCAAACAAGTCAGTGCAAATAATAATATTTCAAGTAAACAGGAAATCTTTGCAAATAACAGAGAATATTCACACATTGGGCTTGATGGCAGAACAGCATCAGAAATTATTAGCTTTTGAGTATGCAATAATGTATTTTCTCTGCCTAGCTGAATCAGTTATCCTTCTGGTTCATCCTCTATGGACAGAGACAGAAATCAAACCCATCACCTTTTCAGCCTCCGAGCAGTAGAACTTAATTGGTGGATAGTTTTCAGAATCAATTGACAGTGGACACGGATGAAATGCTGGTGGCATTTGGAGCATGAACAAAAGGGGTAACACAACGAATGTCAAGCTAACAACATCAGCCTGCTCTTTCTGCATTGGTGCACTTCTTGACTCTCTGGATGGTCTGTTCTGCTGTGATTTCTTCCCCCATGGCAAGGGCAGGTTTGGATCCTGCCTTTATTGGTGATTGAGGAGGAGGAGTTTGCACCAGCTCTCACCTTACAAGATTTCTCACCCAGAAACTTGTCTGGACTATCCAGCTATAACATTTGAGAATCCCAAGACATCCTCATCATCATTAATATCATTAATATCATCATCCAGAGCTCAGGGTGGCATACATATTTCTTCCCCTTCCTCATTTTATCCCCACAACAGATACAGCAGGCTGAGAGAAGGTGACTGGTCCAAGGCCACCCAGTGAGCTTCATGGCTCAGTGGGGATTTGAACCTGGGTCATCCCACTCCTAGAAAAGATACTCACTCTAGTCACTACACCACACTGGCTCTTTTAGGGAACCATGTTAGGAGTTTTATTTTTTGTAACGTTGTTAAATACTGAATAGAAATACTATTCATAAATAAGCCCATGGCATAGTTCCTCAAGTGCCTGAGACTTTTTAGAATAACATAAGCACAAAAGATAGGCCCCTGCCCCAAGGAGCTTACAATGTACAATTCATCAGTGGGGAGGAAAGGCTGACAGAAAGAAGGGTGTGTCAGAAGACTATCAAGCACTTCCTTGCACTTAGCTCATGCTGAGCCTGAGTGAACATGCCTGCAGACTGTTTTATGCTGACACCAAAGTGTTTCCAGACGGAAGGCTCCCAGTGCTAGCAATCAGTAGGTGCAGCTGTTCTGTCATTTTCTCCTTAACAGATTTTCTTTGTTAAGGAAAAAGATGGAAGAAGTGGTAAGAAAACACAGGAAGGTCATGAGTAGAAGATGACCTTGCCTGGACCCCCTGTAAATTTCCATGAACGAGGCAGGGTGATGGCATTTTAAAAGCCTCATCTAGAAGCACCCTAAATCCAGTTTTGTTTTTTTTTTGTTTTTTCCAGGATGGAGAAGTATATATAAACGACCTGAAAAATGGCAGCACAGAGATTTTCTGGAACCCAACCAGTGAGGTCCGAAAACAGAGACTGAAGCGTCACATTGTGTTGTTTGAAGAGCAAACAGAGTTTGAATCTGAGAGGTAAAGTAGGCAGATCACCTTAGAGGGGCAACTGAGCTACACACACAAAAGATCCCTGTAGCTCTCACGCTCCTATAGAGGATTCCTCATCTCACTTTTTTTTAAAAAGAGAATTTCAGTAGGGAGAGCTATTCTTGCCTGGAAGTTGATTTTCGGCACATAGGAACTTCCTTCCCTAAAGCAAGGGAAGGAGGAGCTGATATAGGCTAGAATAGCCTACCCCAACCTAGTGCATAGCTGGCTGGGGGATTCTGGGAGTTGTAGTCCAAGACCTCTGGAGGACACCAGGTTGGGGAAGGCTGGCCTAGATATTAGCAAGAGGCTGTCAGTAGTATTGAGGCGGCCAATAAATGTAGGATTCTGGAATGCCCAGGCATTTCCTCGTTGAGCCTGAATGTAGATGACCCAGAACCAGCTTAGAATACTTTATATCACCATCAGGGGGAGAGCTATAGCTCAACGGTAGGGCATCTGCTTTGCATGCAGAAAGTCCTGGGTTCAATCCCTGGCATCTCCAGGTAGGGCTGGGAAAGGCCCCCATTTGAAACCCTGGACAGCTGCTTCCAGTCAGGGTCAGGCTTGGCTTCAGCACCTGGAATGCTGAAACATTTGCTGGGGGCCCTGACAGGGTCTACTGGGGGTTATGCCTTGCCTGCCCGCCCCCCCCCCCCCGATGCCTGCTGCCACTTGGGATCCCTGGTGACTGCAGCAGTATCCCCACTAGGGACCAAGTGGCAGCAGAAGCGGAGGGCCTTAGTTGGCACTGGGGGGTAGCCTATTGATGTCAGTCTTCCCAGCCCCCCCCCCCCAAAAAAAAACCTGGAGCTGCACCTGGTTAGTGTAGACAGTACTGAGCCAGATGGGCCCATGTAATGGTCTGACTCAGCGTACAGCAGCTTCCCACGTTCCTTGCTCAGTTTCAGGGAGGAGCAGTTGTGCAATCTAGAACATGTTGGGGACCCTGGAACTGGGGGTCGGGTAAAGGGGGCTCAGGCTCCTGCAGGGGTGCTCCAGCCATAACAGCTGTTGTTGTAGCTAAGTGCTAAAGGCAAGGGAGAGGTGCCGCTCTAGAACCCAGCAATGGGCTGCGGTGTCTTGCTTGCTCTGGCTTGGAAAGAGAGCTTGGCTGTCGAGGGAGAAGCCCAGCCAAGCAGAGCTGAACTCTACTGTGTGGGGGGAGAGAGGGAGACCGAACTGAAGCTGAGAGTGTAGAGGCCGAGCTCTGAACAGGGAGCTTCTAGTTCTTCTGCTGTTCGTTAATATTACAGAACTGTGTCTTTGCAGTACGTTTGGAGTCCTGTCTTAATTTAATATTGGATTGTGTCGAGCCTCCCCAACTGAAAGACACTTCCATGGTCCCTGAACCCCATGACTGTCCAGGCTTTACAACAGGCACTTATACTTGACTGCTAAAGGGAGAGGGCTCTAGCTCCGTGCTAGAGCACCCGCTTTGCATGCAGAAGGTCTCAGGTTCAGTCCTCCGCATCCCTCCAGGCAGGGATGGGAAAATGACTGCCCAAAATCCTAGAGAGCCGCTGCCGGTCTGTGTCGGCAGTACTGGGCTAGATGGACCCATGGTCTGACTCCGTATGAGGCAGCGTCCTGTGTTCCCATGTTTTTAGACTCTGGCAGCATGTGACCAGCGCAATCGGCAAAGGAGACCAGAACAAGGCAACTCAAGAGAAGTTTGTGTTAGAAGAGGAGCAGCGGAATGTAGCACGGGAACGGAAGGAGAGTGGGACAGAGTGGAAGCCACTGCTCTTCTGGCATGATTCTGCCACGAATGAATGGCACTACAGATATGAAGAGTGAGTGATCTGTAGCATGTGGTGATTCACAGTGGTCCATGCTGGTATACTTTGGGCACATCTATGCCACCGTCTTAAACTGGTCAAGCAGTCTCATTCCAGGGGACGCTGGGAATTGTAGTTTTGTGAGGAATGGCTAGGAATCTCTAACAAAACTTTGGCACCTTTGCCAAATTACGGTCCCCAGGATCCTTTCGGAGAAGCTGTAACAATTAAATATAAAATAGATATAAGATCGTAGTGTAGATAGGCCCTTGGTTCATGAGTAATTGTGCAGGGGTGGGGGGCAGGACTTGTACAAATGGGACAGATTAGGGACAACTTGTGTATGTACGCACTGATGTCTGCCACACAGACTGGCAAAAGTATGTATGAGCTTGTATGTTTGATACACATTTCTTCTTGGCGGCTTTCTTTTTTCTCATAAGCTTCTTTTTCCTTTTGTAAGTTTAAGGCCCTGGGACCCTTTAAATGACATTGCCCAGTATGAAAAGGACGGCATACTTCAAACCATGCAGAGGCGCTTGTCCAATAGAATGTCAACTCACAAGAACATGTGCATCAGCAACCAAGTTGCACGGCACAAGGTAACTCGTTCTCCTCCAGGAAGTCCACTGTTCTGGGGCGTGTGGTATTTCCCCGTGGCATTTGGAGAGAAGTGCCACCCTTCTGCACTCTGCTTGCTGAATGGTGGCAAACCAAATCGCACCCTGCGCTCACGCAGTCAATTCGTCACGAGCACTTTCTGAGCCAGGTTTGGGAAAATGTGATCTCACAATGGATACAGGGGTCCGGTGATTTGGCAATACGATTACAATCGCTATCTGATTTGCAGGATTTCTGTCTGCAAACATGTTTTTCTTGAAATTTATTTTATTTTTAAGTAAAGTTTAAAAAAATAATAAAGGAAACAAAAAGAAGAACATACATAATAATATAACAAGATCACTAAAGAAACAAAGACGTTAAATAATTATAAATCTTAGTCTATTACCAATATGCTTGTGGAACATCTACAGTAAAACAGGCCAAATAGAAGCGTAATACTGAATAAAAGAATGACAATACAAGCTATACATCATATAAAAGGAGTGTGTGTTATTTTGTGCATGTCTCTGTGTGTGTATTAGTCAAGAAAAAATGTAGGCTACTGTACTTGGTTAGAATTTGATCAAAAGTTTGAAGGGCTTCAACACAGGAAATAAATGGAAACCAGGGTGCCATTATATCTTTCTTAGAATTAGGATTCCTTACTTGCTGCACTAGTTGAGTAAGTTTATACATAGTCATAGTCTCCCAAATTTTATCAAACAACTTCTGTTGTCCAGAGAATTTCCCCCTCTTCAGACTGGGACAATTTTGAACACAGATTTCAAGACCACAGTTTGCAGCTTCCCTAGAATCATTTGGGAAAGGGTTACTTCAGATTATTATGGTGGGTGGGTATTTAACTAAATGTATGTGGAATTTGAAACGTTTAGTCAGACAGCAGGTCAATTGATAGGCTTTTGGACTTTAAAGACCTGGGTTCAAATTCCCAGTTACACAGAAACTATTTGGCTGGCCCTGGGCAGGTCCTAGTCACTCGGTCTCAGTTCTTTCTGTGTGAAATGGGATGAAATCCCTCCCCACAAGCCTGCTTTAGAGCCCCAAAGCCTCCCCCTTCTACTTGATCACTCCCACTAATAGCAAACTCTGGTGAGTGCCAATAGAAAAAGAGCCAAAAATGGGGCCACTGAGAAACAAGAGGGAGGTACTGAGCCGTGGAATGTTGGAAAAGAAAAATGGGAAACTGGGGCAAGGAAGAATGAAATGGAGTGTCCTGGAGGTGGGCATGGCTGGAACCCTGAACAGGAGTAGTCCTGTTAGAAGATGAGGGTATGCTGCAACATTTTGTTGCAGATCCTGCTTGTAGTGCTATAATGCTCAGGCTTGGGTTTTAAATCTCTGTCCTGTAGGGCTGTAGAAAGGGGAGAGGTTTGGGGTCCTTAAACCTCAGCAGTCCAGCAAGAGAACTTTTATTTCGGATGGTCATTCGGTCATTCCGCAGAAACCAGTGGGGTGACTTAAGAATAAGGGGATTGAGGCTTTCAGCCGAGGAGCAAACACTTGAGAGGATGAGCATTCCACAGCTCCCTCTGAAGTCCAGATACTTAATTGATTCTATAAACTGTATCCAGTGACTCTAGAGCAGTGTTCTCCAACCTTGGGTCCCCAGATGTTTTTGGCCTACAACTCCCAGCATGCCCCAGCCAGCGTAGCTGGCTGGGGCATGCTGGGAGTTGTAGGCCAAAAACATCTGAGGACCCAAGGTTGGAGAACACTGCTCTAGAAGACTCGTGAGATGTACCAGCTGACGTGTGTCTGTCGGTGTTCCTTTACATTCAGAGGTCTGCACATGATTGTAGACGGCGTAAAGCCAGCGACCAACCGTCCAACAACAGCCAGAACACTGAAAGTAGCTGTTCGACGCCAGAGTCCGTGCAGGAGCTTTCAGATGATGATGGTATGTACTTTTCAAGGTTCTGATACTGTGCTCCCGCACTTCACCCACATCCAGTGGTAACTCCTATTACCATCCCACCATGACATACCAGGCTTCTCCAACCTGTGGCTCACGCTGGCTCAGCTTCTCTGAGCGTGGAAAGCTAAGCAGGGTCAGGCCTGGTTATTACTTGGATGGGAGACCCCTCCTCTAGTTTCCTGCATTGAGCAGGGGGTTGGACTCGATAGCCTTGTAGGCTCCTTCCAACTCTGTGATCTATGAAATCTATGAACCTGGAGCCCACTGCGACAACACGGTCCTTTACACTTTAGGACCACCCACACAAACCCTTCTCAGGCCAAGCATCAGCACTTAAAAACCTGAGGGGAGGGTCAAATGAAACCTTTCCCCTACTAATGAGGGAAAAGATTAATTCTGGTTATTTAAGGATCTATTTTTAAATGTATGATGCTGTGGGTACAAAGGTGCGTGTGTAGATTTCAAAGTAAAGCAGGTTAATAACGCCAAGCTGACACGTAGGATTTGGGTAGCCAACAAAATAAAAATAAGTTTATTTTAATTCTCAAAATCTTAGTTCCAGAAAATAAACCTGCCTACACCAAACACTTTATAATTAACCTAAGTCCCTATAACTCCAAATACTCTCACTCCTCATACAATCACTGATTCCTCTTAAAACTCCTGACAAGACACAAATAACCCAACTAACCTAACTCCCAACTCTCCCCACACTCCAAACACTCTCCCATAACACACTAACCCGACTTCACTCAAAACACTCCTTATATACTCCTCCCCCCACCCTTTCCAAGACATCACAAACCACACCCACTCGGTTCAACAGTCTATACTCACTAAACATACTAAAACAGACATACACTAGGGAACTGAATTGTGGGGTTACGCCACACCCACACCCATCATTCCCAGCCAAATGGCTATTGGCCATGCTGGCTGGGGATGCTGGGAGTTATAGTTTGACACATCTGGAGTGTGCCAGATTGAGGAAGGCTGAATCACTTTGTACAGAGGGCAGCACTCACTGCTGAGTGCTTTCAGCGTTCTCTGAAAATGACATCAAAGGATCCAGACTTCCCTGAAATGGAAGAAGATAAAAACAACCAGATTTTAAGAAAGTGTCCTCCTTTAAAAAAAAAAAAAAAGAGCTGCAAGTTAGAGCAGATTTCAGAGAATCCTTCTAATGCAAGATATTGTCAGTTGATTTTTCAAAATGTCATTTTATTTCATTTTGCTCTTTGAGAATATGTATTATAAAATAGGCAAGGCGGTATCTTTTATCAATGCAATAGCTCTTTGTGTGAAATGCCTGCAGAGCAAGAAGCATCGCAAGAAGCACCTGACTAAAAACACAGGCAAGATGTACTAAATCTTCTCCACAGTGGTTATGAATAGCCCTGATAATAAATTGAAGTAGAAATGACTTGTGTAGTTTGCCGACACAGTTAATTCCTCCATGGGAACTTCATGATCGAAGCTCAACAGTCCTTGAGATCTCAAACTAGCACACGTAGAAAATGATAGCGGACAAAAACAGTGTGTCCCCTGTGGGTAATCTTGTTGTTCCCCCCACCCCACCCCATCTACTGCATGTCATTCATGCCTTTTAGGACAGTATTTGTATATGCTGATGTCCATCAGTCAGAAAGCTTTTTGAAAGGACATGCTAAGTACAAATGCCTGCATTAGAGCTCAGGAGGAAGGGAACCATAGCAGAGAAGCAAGGGAGGGTTCTTAACCTTTCCCCTTTCTCTGCTTCTCAATACCAAATCCTTCCCTGTCCCAGTGCTGTGCAAGTTCTTTTCCCCCTGTAAGCTTCAAGATGTGCATTCTCCCTGTATTTGAGGGTGCTTCCAGAAGGAAGGCTCCTAGTGCTACCAATCAGAATGCATGGTGCAGCTATTCCCCTTTCCCCCCCTTCCCTTAATGGATTTTCTGTGATTTAAAAAAAGAAGAAGGCCAAAGTAGCAGTGGGAAAGCATACGAGGGTTATGAGTGGAAGCTGTTGTCATCTGGATCCTCCATACAATTATGCGAATAAGGCAAGGCGATGGTGCTATAAAAGCCTTGTCTGGAAGCAGCCCCCCTTGTCAGGTCAAATGTGTCAGTTTGATGAGGTTTTTGCAGATACAGGAGTTGCATACATGGGAAAGACATAAAGTGTGAGTGGATCTCTTCCTTGAACAGATCTGTAAAATCTGCAATGTCAAGAGAGATTTCAGGGTTTCATGAATTTATAAGCAGGTGTGTGATCCATGGACCGCTGCCCACATATTACATTCCCCATGTACTTTGGAGTAATTTCCTCCTTTCCGGGGGGAAAAGAAAACTGCCACACCTGTAAAATGACGGAGCTCTTCCCCATTCCAAAACACACATGAAATCCTGCTGTTCCCTCATCATTTCACCACAGGTTTTGAAAGTCCATGTACTCAGTGTGGGAAAGAAAGCAACCATTTGAAGGATATTCACACTGCAGTCTTATCCCTCCAGAGAGCCCAGCAGGATATACACAGGTATGGCATTTTCTTATTCATGCAACCATCTGTCTAAGCTTCAGATAACTACCAGTATTTGTGGAAGAGGAACTTGCCAAAATACCCATGGAGTACGGTCCCATTATTGCAGGGACTCCAGAGGAGTGACTTTCTGTTGCTGCTCCCACAGGGGTCCCTCTTAGCGAAGTCCAGGCTGCCCTGAGACTGGGCAGGGGAGCCAGTTCATGTACAAATGCTATGAAGCATCAACGAACGCACAGTAATCATCACTGACCCATGCAGAAAGTAAAGCCAATAAATCGGACAATGTTTCTCTTCTTTCAGTTCATATTGTTTTGGGATGTGAACAAAACAAACCTCAAGACAACAATGACAATGACAAAAAATTATATACCACCTTCTAGTAAACTCTCAAAGCAGTTAACAGGAATAATAAAAACATAACATATAACAATAAAAGCACAATAAATTGTCACGGGTTGATTATAACCAGACTTGATTAGTGATTTTTTAAATTATGCTTTTATTGTTGTATGTTCGGTTTTTATTATCCCTATTAACTGCTTTGATTACTGCCACATTTAAAAATGGATTTATTTATTATTTGGGGGGCAGAAGTTCATGATTGAAACCAGTCTTTTGGTCTTTTTTAGGGGGGGAGGAGATGAAAACTGACTTTTAAGTTCATAGTTCATAGATCATAGAGTTGGAAGGGGCCTACAAGGCCATCGAGTCCAACCCCCTGCTCAATGCAGGAAAGTAGAGGAGGGGTCTCCCATCCAAGTAATAACCAGGCCTGACCCTGGGATAGATCCTCTGAAGCAGGTGCAAGCCAGGGCTGCGTGGCCTTCCAGAGATTGTTGAACACCAACTCTCATCATCCCACACCATTGCTATGCTGGCCAAGGAGTTGCAGTGCAACCACATCTGGAGGGCACACATTCCCCATCCCTGCCATAAAGGAAGTTTGTACATTCAACATTTATTTAATTTGCCGCTGTCCGGAAATGAACAGTGTCCATGAAAGCTTATGCCAGAATAAATTTGTTAGTCTTCAAGGTGCCAAAGAATTCTTTGTTGTTTTTGCTGCAACAGACTAACACGGCTACTCCTGTGGAAAGTATCTTCTTATTGCAACAACCTAAAGATATTTGAGCTCCTGCAAGAAGCTCTCACTTGATTTAGCAGTTCAGTTCTTGAAAAACATTTTTCCTCTCTGCTTAATCATGAAAAAAAAAATCTTTTTAAAGAAATCAAAATGAAGAAATAAACTTTAAGAAGCACTTTTAGTTTTGTTCTGATTGGTTTTAAAATAAGAAGCTGGAAAGTTGTGAGGCCTGCAGGTGGAGGATGATGTCCTTGACAGTCAGTGAGCTACCAGTAGGAAAGAGAAAATGTGGCAGTGGCCTGGTTCACACATAACGCTAACCCATGGATTGGGTTGTTGAATTCTGGGTTGTCGTGATGTGTGAACCCAGCTGCATTAACAAACCATGATTTCTTAACCATTACAACCCAAAAAGAGAACCCGTGGTTTGTTGTTGGATTCTGTACTTTGGGTTGTTTAAACAATGGGTTGTTGTTACATGCGAACCTAGAACCGTGGGCTGTTCGTGGGTTGTTTTTCCAGGCTGCAGAGGCCACGGGCAGGCTGTAATGCACTTAGGGTGCAGTGCTATGGATTGCGCCCTCACTGCTTGAAAGTCCCTGAACTTGGAGACCACTCCAAGTCCAACCACTCTGCATGTCAGTACAACAGAGCCACAAAGGCATTTGGGATACAGGGAGGGAGTGGGTGAAGGAGGAGGGAAACAACCCAGGGATTGAGAAAACAGGTGGTTTGTTCAATCATCTGACAGAGAAACCCTGGGTAGGGCAAGAAATAATGGGTTAAATAAGCCATGGGTTAGCATTATGTGCAAACCAGTCCATTATCTTTATCTTGTTGGGTTTTTAAAGAGAAGAAATAAGTATGGCCAGAATATCTTATTTACCAGGATTGTTTGACATTGAATTCTGAATTGAGCCTGAGTTTTATATCTGCAGGATCTGTTTGTATAAGTGGCGATTTCCTTTTTGAATCACAATTGCTTGACTTGTTGTTGCAGAAACCTCACTGCTCTGAACAAAAAGTCTCTCTATAGGAGGGCCTCGTCGGATAACCTCTTCCTGGACTCTCGCTGTTGGTTTCTTCTGTGCATCTTTCTAACGTGTCAGCTCTTCATTAATTATGTGTTCAAATAGAAGCACTGGATTTGGCAGCAATAAAAGTGACCAGCTGCAGGAACTGGGGAGACTGAATTGCAAGGAGCCCATTGAGGCACCAAGCACTTTAATACCTACGCAGCCAGGGGCGGAAGGAAGAGAGAACAAGGTTAACCAGGGAACCTGCAAAGTTTTGTTCTTCAGATTAATGTCATTGCCTTTTTACATGTACATCTACAAGGACCTCTTTACCTGTATGGGCCTTAATGCTAAAGCCAAATGTAGCTTTAATTGTGCAATTTTGTTTTCTATGTCTTGTCATTTTCTGATGCAAGTAAATCTTACCAACCAGTATTGGAGCCCCCTTTAACACTATACACATCTACTTGGTTTTGTAAAATGGTTCCTAGTGGCTTGTTTTGTAGCTCTTCTATGGGTGGGTGGGGGGCATTTTGGCATCAATCAAGATGCCTTCTAGATTAATTCACATACAGAAGGGAACATCAGGCAGCCATGTGAAAACGAAGCCAACTGGGTATAAATAGCACAGCTTCTCCTTGGATCTTCTGGTCAGTGCTCTCACATACCAAATCCCTATGAACAGCGCACCAGCACTCCATTCCACCAAGGTTGTAAATATGCATGATTTCTTAAAGCCTGCCCCTTTTAGGAGATATGAGGCCTCTCATTCACAGCCAATGATGCCCTAAACTATGTCCATTGGGCCAGAGGGTCAAACATGCCTGTTTATGAATCAGTTTGGTGTATGTGTGTGTGTACACACATATATTGTTTTTACATTGATTAAAACACACACAGACACACACACACACACACACACACACACACACAAGCATTGTATAAAGGAATGCCTCTGAGATGTACCATTATTCCAAGATGGGTGGATATGGATGTATAAGCACTTCTGTATATAGGTAATTTTGTATGTCACGAAATCACTACAGTACTGGGGTTCACTGGGCTTATCTTGTGATGTAGGAGAGTTTTTGTCCATTGATTGATGCATATGCACACAGGGTGCTTATATGGGCAGATGCAAACAGTTGCTCCTGTATATCTCTGAAATGATCACTTGCAACCTGTTGGTTCGGCTTCCCTTGCTTTGTATCAAGGGGCACCTGCTTTCCAGTATCGCAGAGGGCACCCCTCCCCTGTTTAGGGCTGATCCTGTGATTGCGTGAAGGCACCCTGTGTAAGTTGTTTGCTCTTAGGTACATTTTAAGGTTAACGGTCAGGAATAGTAAGGGTTTGCCACTGCATCCTTTGAATCTGTTGATAGTCTTCCTATTTTTACACCATTTTTAAAAGATTTGCAATATTTTATGTAGACTCACAGCCAGTACTAAGCCTTTCTTTTCTGGCCTGAAGTAGTTCCAAGTGGTAAGTACTGCTATATATATATATATTTAAAAAGATATTATATATATATAAATATATATACAGCCTTAAAATATTTAGTGGTGGTGCCAGTCTGGGCTAACTTTCAATGTAAATGTTTCCAGATTTTTAACTACATTCCTTGTGATGTTCCCCCATTAGGGGAAAACTTGTTTGTGCTTGATACGTTGAAATAAATACACAACTTTCACTTACAACTTCTTTGTGGCTGGAGCATTATTGTACATGTATTTGTATTTTGCTACTCACATTTCTTGCGCGTGAAGTCAGGCATTTTCAAAGCAAATAGACATACACTGCAGGCTGTAATGCACTTAGGGTGCAGTGCTATGGATTGCGCCCTCACTGCTTGAAAGTCCCTGAACTTGGAGACGTCCAGTCATCCAATGCAGGCCAGGAGGAACGGAGGTGTTGATCTTCGCCTCCCTGTCCTCCAGTCTCCTTTCTTTTTGCTAGATGGGGTTTTCAGCCCGTCTAGCAGGGGCGCTTTGGAGGGGGAGGGAAGGAGGCTGGAGGAGGCTCAGGATAAATTGTATCCTGGCCTCTCCAGTCTCCTCCCTTCCCCACCCACCAGCACGCCCCCTTTCCCCCCTCTCCAAGGTTGATTTTTTTTTACCTTAGAGAGGCAGCCGGCACAGTTCTCTCCACGCCAGTTTGCGAGGGGGCCCAGGTTGGGGTTCGGATCTCTGACTCTCCCTTCTGGAGTCTGAGTGCTGTCTCCGACCTCAGAAGGGATTTTCCAAGCCATCATATGGTCTGGAATGCTCACCCAGGGACCATAGGATTGCTCCCTCCATCTCCATTAAGAAGAGGTGCTTAGGGGATCACATTTTACACTAAGGTCTGTGATACAAATCTGACCTCTCTTTCTTGGGGGAGTGGTCAATAAAGAACACAAGCAGCAGGGTTGGGGGGATTGTTGCTCTGTGTTCATTTTGAAAGCCATTGGTTTTGAGTGACAATTGCAGGGCTGCTTCATGTTAATGTTTCCTGCAGATAAGGGGCTACATCCAGCATTGTGCAAGTGAGTTTGGCTTGTGCAGTGGACCTTTCCCATTCAATCCTCCCCCGCCCCACTGGACATCCCCAAAATCTGCTCTAGAGGGCCTGCTGGAGGATGCCGTTCCATCAGCAGACAGACAGAATTGGATCTCACCCAAACTATTTAACTTCCATGATATCAATGGGATGCAAACACCTTCTGTGTGTGTGAGGCATGTATCAGAATGTGCACTCATTATTTGGCCTTCCAATGCATTATTATCATCATTACACCGTCAGTGTATTGTATTCTTGTTGATGATGTTATTACTACATAAAACCACTGGGAGAGGTGGTCTGGGGGAATGGAGTGAAATGCCATCAATATGCAGATGACAACTCTACTTCTCCTTTTCATCAAATGCAGGTGAGGCAGTGCCCATCCTGAACTGGTGCTTGGACCCGATAATGGGCTGGCTGGCTGAGGGCCAATAAACGGAGACTCAATCCAGACAAGACGGGGGTTCTGTTAGTAGGTGGTTCATCTGTCTAGTTAAGGGATATTCAACCTACTCCCCCAGAAGGAACAAGCTCATAGTCTGGAGGTGCTCATAGATCCAGCTCTCTCACTTGAGGTCCAAGTGGTCTCAGTAGCACAAAGTGCCTTTTAACAGTTCCGGCTGATGTAACAGCTATAGCCCTACCTGGACAGGGTTAGCCTGGCTCCAGTTATCCATGCACAGTTACTCCCACCTGGATTATTGCAATGCGTTCTACGTGAGGCTACATCTGAAGATGGAAACTACACTTAGTGCAGAATATAGCAACAAGGCTGTTAACTGGGACTCGCCATTTTGAAGATATTATTCCAGTGCTGTGTCAACTACACCAGTTGCCAGCCAGTTTCTGGGCCCCATTCAAAGTGTTGGTGCTGACCTTTAAAGCCCTAAATGGCTTAGGGCCAGTAGACCTGAACATATGGCCTCCCATATGTTCCTGCCCGATTGCTAAGATTCTCTTCAGAGGCTGAATGGTGTGATGGGTGGCCATCAGGTAAAGAGCCTTCTCTGTAGTGGGGCCCCCGTCTGTGAAATGCCTTTCCAAGGGAGATCCACCTGGCATCTTCACTGTATACATTTAGATGCCCGGTTAAGACCTTCCTCTTCCAGCAGGCATTTAATTTCTATTCTGTTGCCCTGATTATTAACTTTACTGTGGGCTCTTTAATATTTTTAATGTGTTAATATATTTATTGTTGTATTTATTTATTGTTTTGGTTGTTATATTGTTTTGGGGGGTTTTGATTGTAAACTGCCCCAAAGCCATCTGCCATTTGGATGGCATGTAAATTTAATAAATAAAATTGGAATGATAAAGACCACTGAAAAACCATTCACATGTTATAAAATACACCCTTTTTCTGGCATCAAGAGTTATCTCAGCACTGTTGAGGTATTAGTTACAGTAGCTGGATGAACATGTGATCCAGGTCCAATGTGAACAGCACTTTTTTTAAAAATGTAGTGTGTTGGGACTTGAAAAAGATACTAGGAGAGGATATATTGTGGAGTAATATCCTTCCTATCTCACGTTAGTGAGATCAGCAGAGTAGAGTCCCTTTCCAGCTTAAAAGAAGCTTAGATTTGGCTAGTGTTAGCCAGTTAGCATTTGGTAATCCAGGATGCTTTAAGGCAGACTGGATTTCCCTGGTTTTGCCCCCTTTTCTCTCCCTCAGAACAATAATCAGAGACACAGTCTTGTAAAAGTTAAAAGTAACATTTACTCACTCAGATTATGCAGTTTCATTCAGGCAGGCTTAAAAGACGTTTCTTACAGTTGGTTACAAGTTCATTTGGAAATACTTGGGGTCTGAACTTGTGGAGTTCAGACCAGCAACTCTGGCTACATGCTGTTACAAGGACCACGTGGAGACAACAACCTGGCGGTGCCACGCTTACTAGAGTCTGAACAGAAAGAGGAAGAAGCTGGGAGCAACACCCACTTCCTGTTCAGGCTGTTAATAATTCAATGAGTACCTTCTAGGAAAACCACCCTAGAAGGTATCAGTGACCTTAACCATTTCACCCAATTACCTGGTGAAACATTAGCCATAGGTTTTGACTGCAATTTTAATTATCCAACATAGTGCATGGGGACTTTAATTATTGTGGAGAAGCTGTCACCTTAACCTCCAGTTATATGGCAAACTGGGCATTATCATGGACCCCAAACAATTAGAAAGTGGAAGTGAAGTGTTAACACTTGGATTTTAGATTAATTAGCTAAAAGAAGAGTTACCAGAAGCTGCAGGAAGTGTTACAGGGCCAAACAACAACTACTACTAGATTTTAACTTACAACTACTGGGCTAATAATTAGCTTTTAGAACAGCAATGTGGATCCCATATAAATGTTCTGAGCCTCTGAGACAGGGCAGGGCAAAATACAAATTTCCTTGGCTTGTTCCATCATAAGAATTTTCCTCAACTTCTTTTTAAAAAATCTAGCATTTGTGCAGGAAAGTTTGAAAATATATCAACTAAGAAAAGAGCTCAAGGAACAAAGGATAAATAAAATATAAACTAAATGCGAGCTTCTAAAAAAAATTTAATAGTCCAGTTAGGACTGCAGTTTAGGTGTCTTGAATTACATTTCTTGGAACTTCCCACAGTCTTTCATCAAGCTTGTTCCACTGGAGTACTTTGGACCACTGCTGGATCTTCTAATAGTAACTTTAAAAGGATGTGACTCCTCACTATCACTTGGTAAGTACAAGTAGTCTGGAAACTGCAAGATGAAAGCCTTGAGCTGAGCCCACACTGGTCACTTGCCTGCTGAGTTATCCAGTCCCATATTGTACCACCTTTAGGGGAGGGGGGGGTAACTTTCCCTGTATTTTTTGTTTATTTGGCACTGAACTAGGAGCAAAAAAAGTATGCAGGCTGTCTGGATGTTGTTGGGACTACAACTCCTATCATCCCTGACTGTTGGCCATGCTGGCTGGGCCCTGATGGGACCTGGAGTCCAAGAAAATCTGGACAGCGACAGGTTCCCCACCCGTCCTAGAGATACTCCTAGCAGTAGTTGCTGCCAGTTAAGAACCAATGGCAAAGGATCTATTGCAAGAGCATCCTAAGATGGGATAAAGTAAAAGCGTTTCTATGCTGTAGAAAATGAGCTAAAAGGTTAATTTTAAGCAAGAAGGATGTTGTGTACTCTTCAGGTTAGACGACCTGCCTGATGTCAGACACAAAGTATTGTAACCCGATCAGCATTGGTTGACATGTCAATATTCAAGACACTCAAGATCTGAAGGTTTTTTTTAGTGTCTGAGTAGTTTTAATTTTAAAGTTTTGTCCTGTGGTTACTCTGCAAACCTTACACATACATGATGGACTGGCATCCTGATCCTGAAAACACAGTGCCAGCTGTTGGGTTGGGGGCAGTGCTTTTGTGTTGCAAGACCACTGTTTTGGGTCTTCTGATCCGTGTATGAATTGTTGGCGTTGCACAAGCATTGTGTTGTTGGTGTTGCAGAAGTACAGACTGAACTTTGCCCCAGCGGAAAGTTTTCCACAGAATATAAAGTTGGGGATAAGAGGAAGAGGCTAGATCTTTTGTCGAAAGAGCAGTATGAGAGCCTTGCATGAGGGAAGGCAGAGAGCCTCCCTCCCCTTTTTTTCTTTTTTACTGTGGACTGTTCAGAGTGCCTTCCCATCACACTAATAATTACAGCAGTGTGGTGTAGTGGTTAAGAGTGTTAGCCTGGGACTAGATCTGGGTTCTAGTCTCCACTCAGCCATGAAGCTCACTGGGAGACCTTGGGCCAGTCACTGACACTCAGCCTAACGTACCTCACAGAGTTATTGTGAGGATAAAATTGAGAGAAGGTGGCTCCTGTAAGCCACCTTGGGCTCCTTGGAGGAAAAAAAGCCAGGATAATATAGTAGAGTCCAGACTAGGATCTGGCAGAATGGGTCATCCCTTTCAAGGCTTGTGTGGGGGATTTGTGCTGGCAAGCCTGGAGAAGAGACTTATGGTAACTTGTTAATGAAGAGACAGTTTGGACTCTATTCAACCTACTTTTCTGTATTTGCCAATTTCAAAATCTAAGAATGCTATTACAGTGATTTGTTGTTGTTAGCTGCCTTGATCATTGTTTTGTTGGAAAGGCAGAATAGAATGTTCTAAACTCAAAGAGTAGAATTCATACATCACTGAAATTCAAACCATGCAGCCAGAGATGGAATACAAATGGGTAAAACTGATATTACTTTAAAGAAAAAGTAACAATACATTCAAGTAGCACAGTCCTTAAACTGCACCTTCCAACTTTTGAGGAAAGCAGATATTTATTCCACACACACACCAGAGTAAGTTTCCCTAAACCAGATCTAACGGTAGCCTTTATCTGCGCCTATACAGTACTGAACCCCACCCCACCCCTGCCAGCAGGTTTACTCAGAAGCAAAGCCTACTGAATCCAATGGGCCATATTTATTTTATTTACAGCATTTTTACCCCGCTCTTCAGCCAAAAAAGGCTCCCAGAGTGGCTTACAAAGATTAATATTAGACAGTCCCTGCCCTCAGGCTTGCCCCTTAGTCTCAAATAAGCGCCCAAAGGAGTGCAACTTTAGAAGCGCGTCTGAAAGCATGTCAAAACCAGCCATGCTGGCTGAGGGATGCTGGGAGTTGTAGTCCAACACACCTGGAGGGCACCAGGCCGAGGGAAACCGTCATAATCCCACCCCTCATAGCAACTGAGGGCAAGATCAAAGGGAGCCCTGCTGCAGAACGGCTTCCTCGGCTCCCTCTGAGCACGCTCAGTGAAGCTGCCCGTGCGGGCGAGCCATCGTCGCAGAGGCCGACCGAGCGGCTCTCTTTAACCCGGAAGGGCACACGCTGTGCAGCAGCCATCTGCGCGGCCGGCGATCCTGAGCGCCAGGGGAGATGGCCACGTTCTTCGGGGAGGTGGTGACTGCCCCGTCCCGCGCAGGGGTGGACGAGGAAGAGGAGGCGGCCGTGGAACGCGAAGAGACCGCGGAAGATCGCGAGATTCGCCGGGCGCTCGGGGAGAAAAGGTAGCGGCGGGGGAAAGGTCCGGGCAGCCTTCCCCAACCTGGGACTCTCCAGATGTGTTGGGTTTGTTTATTTACTACAACTCCCAGCATCCCACAGCATGGCTGGTTGAGGGATGCTGGGAGCTGTCGTGACACATCTGGAGAGCACCGGGTTGGGGAAGTTCTGGGTTAGGGCTCAATCTGAGCCGAGGCTCCGCCGCACGACCATTTCAGCCCCCTCCTTGGCGCTCTTAAAGTAATAATGGCGGCGCCCCTGAGCATGTTTAGAGTGAGTGCCTTCACATCACAGCTAAATAATGACAGCTCCCCTGCCTCTGCGCACACACGCACTCAGTGAGGCAGAACGGGGAGGATTCCGGGATTAGAGAGGGCCTTTCTAGGCAGGACCTAAACCCCAATTGGAGTGTGCATCATGCAATCTCAGCCGGGAATAGTCGCCGATGGCTTTAGACTATTATTTAGTTTTATCTTGTATATTTATACCCTCCCCTTTCTTCCATCGTGGAATTCGAGGCAGCGTTCATGGGGTTCTCACTCAGTCTCCCATCCAGGCATCTGCTTAGCTTCAGCAAGGTTGCTGCATCATCATCACCTTCATGTTTGTTTGTATGCCGCTTCTGCAAAGTGCTCAAAGCGACTCACAAGAAGAGTAAACAAATCATCAATATATAAGCACAACAAAAATATATAGTATCATAAGTATAGCAAACACACCTTATAAAATTTATTTATTTACAAATTTTATATATTCCAGTATGGAGATTTCAGAGCAGCGTACAATAAAAGATAAACAGATAAAAGAATAAAACAATATGTTAAAAAACAAAATCAATAAAACTGGCTGGTTAGTTCAGGAAGCCTTCCTGGAATAAAAGTGTTTTCAGGAGGCAAGCTGGTAATCCATCATCATCAGGTGATCACTCGTGACCGAGTAAGATTGTCTTCCAGCATAAAAAATTTACAAAAAGAAAAATTTTAAAAGGAGGAAATTCTAAAGAAAATTGTGTAGACTCTAGCGATGGGTCCGTAAGTGACTGTGGAGGCCAATTCTAGATCCACACAGCTTCCCACAGTGAGGACACAGGTTACCAGATGGAAGATGGTCCTGTAAAGGATTAATTTGGTGCTTTTTGCTTAGCACGTTTCTCCCTTTCACCTTGCACTTGGGCTTCTTCAAAGTCCATAGAACCTTTGTGAAAGGCCAACCTCCATTTAGATCGTTCATGGGCCAGAGCTTCCCAGTTTTCGATGTTTATATTGCATTTTTTTAGATTAGCCTTATGAACATCTTTAAACCTCTTATGCTGACCACCAATATTCTGCTTTCCATCCTTGAGTTGGGAATAAAGTAACTGCTTTGGGAGACAGCAGTCAGGCATTCGAACAACATGACCGCTGAAGTTGGCGTTGAAGGATCATTTTTTCAACGCTAGTAGTCTTTGCTTCTTCCAGTACACTGACATTTGTTCGCCTATCTTCCCAAGTAATTTGCAGGATTTTCCGGAGGCAATGTTGATGGAATCTTTCAAGGAGGTGGAAGTGACGTTTATAGATAGCCCATGTTTCGCAGGCATACAATAAAGTTGGTAATACAATGGCTTCATAAACCAGTGTTTTGGTCTTCTTACAAATATCCCGATCCTTGAACACTCTATGTTTCATTCAAGAAAACGCGGCACTTGCGGAGCTCAAACGATGCTGGATTTCACTGTCGATGTTAGCTGTAACAGAAAGATAGCTGCCAAGATAGAGAAAATGATCAACATTTTCCAGTATTGTCCCGCCAAGCTGGATAGATGGCATCGCCAAAGGGTTAACTTGCACTTGCTGATGAAGCACTTTGGTTTTTTTGATGTTAAGTGAGAGACCAAGTTTTTCGTATGCTTCTGCAAAAGCATTTAGGATAGTTTGGAGATCATTCTCTGAATGTGCAGAGACCACATTATCATCAGCATACTGAAGTTCCACAACGGAGGTTGTAATTACCTTACTTTTTGCTTTCAGCCTGCTGAGATTAAAAAGCTTTCCATCTGTTCGATATATAATTTCCACACCAGTAGGAAGTTTCCCCTTGACAAGATGTAAAACCATGGCGATGAAAATAGCAAATAATGTTGGGGTGATAACACATCCCTGTTTAACACCTGATCCCACTTTAAACGGAGCACCATGAGAGCCGTTGTTGTCCAAAACCGTTGCCGTCATGTCATGGAGAAGTCGCAAGATATTCACAAATTTATTGGGGCATCCAATTTTCATAAGGATAGTCCAGAGAGCTGTTCGGTCTAATATCAAAGGCCTTAGCCAAATCGATAAATGCCATATAAAGGGGTTGATTTTGCTCCCAGCATTTTTCTTGGAGCTGACGTGCAGTAAAAATCATGTCTACTGTCCCTCTAGAGGGGCGGAAACCATATTGAGTTTCAGGGAGGATCTCTTCTGAGATAGATAGAAGACGGTTTGCGAGAATCCTAGCAAATATTAAGTGTTTTCAGGAGGCAGGCTGGTAATATACCTAATATCACATTATATTATGAAATATACTATTCTATTATAGCACTATATTGTGAAATAGCCTTATAGCTGTTATTTTCACTGTTCTTCTTCTAGGGAAGGAAGGTCCTCTTCAGGTTCATTTGTGTAAGGGTGGTTTTTAGGAGTGATTGAATTTGTACTTGGGTCCAGTTGACATGCTTTCCCCAATTGCCCTGTGAAAACAGTTTCAAACAGCAGCACTGGGGAACCAATGCCAGTTCTGCTTTTTGGGAGACTTGGTACTCTCATTCCAGTAATAGAAATCCAGTACAAAGGGAGCTCCCATATATATGTGTCTATTTTGCCTTTTCCCCAGCAGGGGTAAAAGCAACTTTAGGGACTGGGTGTTTTTCAGTAGAAAAACAGCATGAGGGAAGCTCTTTGTAAACCTTTCCCTCCTCTGCTGTCTTATAGTTCCAGTTGCAGCCACAGTGGCTGCATTGTATAGCAACCGCCGCCCCCCCCCCCCCCAGTACACTACAGAGCTGCTTATAATGTTTTCCACTTTCATGCCTTTTACTTCCTTGAGAAAAATGGGTCAGGAATCCTTGTACCAGTGATTGGCTTAGAAGTTGCTCTGTGCAGGAATGGGTGGGGAACTACCCGTATTTTTTCCGTGTATAAGACGCCCCCATGTATAAGACGCCCCCCACTGGGCAGTTTCGCAACCACGCAGTTCTCTCCTCAGCTTACTTCCGTGTATAAGACGAGCCTCAATTTTTAGTCTAACAATTTTAGGAAAAAGTATAGTCTTATACATGGAAAAATACTGTAAGCCACTTGGCCAGTGGATGCCAAGAGGCTGTTTTTGTGTTTAACCTGTCTTGATTGTATGGTGTGCAAATAACACTTCTGTGGTTTTAGGTGCAGCTTCTTATCCATCTTCTCGCTCAGAGCTCATTTAATCGTGTTCTGTTTCTTATACTCAGGGAAATTCACATCATCTGGAATACGACATCTAATGAATCTACAGATGAGCAGTTTCCTTGCTCCAAGTTCATACTGGGTGTAGGGCATAATGCAGTAGGTAAGGAGTGCAACTCAGCTGGATGTGTTCTTTGTTTTGGTATTTTTGCAGCTGTGAAAGTCTTGCAGATTTGCTTCCATCAACTTCAGTGTGTCTTGGGTGGAGCGCAAGAAGCTGCTTTATACTGAGTCAGACCATGGGTCCATTTAGTCCAACGTTCTCCAACCTGGGGGTCGGGACCCCCAAGGGGGTCGCGACATGCTTTCTGGGGGGTCGCCAGCTATACTGGAAGGAGGGAGGGAGGGGGAGGTATTTTCCTACAGCACCAGGCGCTTGCAATCCAATTGCTGGAGAAGGAGAGCGCGCGCGCGCGCGCCTACACTGGTGCTTTATGGGTAACAGGCACGTGAGCCTTGAGAAGGAGCCGCTGCCTGCACTTGCCGCCAAGCACCTCCTTCGCCTCGTGCTTCTCCTCCTTGTGCTGGAGTGAGTGAGTGAGTGAGTGAGTCGCTGCCTGCAGTTGCCGCCAACATCTCGCCTTCTCCTCCTCATGCTGGTGTGTGTGTGAGAGTGAGAGAGAGAGAGAGGAGACGACGCTGCCTGCAGTTGCCGCCAACACGCGCTTCTTCCTCCTGCTGCTGCTGCTGCTGCTGTTGAAGATCTCTGTAAGAACGAGTTGGAGGAGGGGGCAGATTGAGCTGTTGTTGGGCTGGAAAGGGGAGGTGGTCGCGGCAGCGTCCAGGGGTGAGGGGAGGGTGGGGGGCATTCCACCCAGCCCTTCCTTCTCAGACGCAGCCGGCTGGGGAAGGGGGAGCGGCAGCACGAGGACGACCTGGGCGACTTGATTATTTGCACAAAGGCAAGTGTGCTTACTTCCTCCTTAGCCCTTCGAGATTTTGGCAGCCCCAATGCAAAGCAGTGAGGCGTGCTGCTAGCTATAATTCTGTTGGGAGAAGGTACTTAACACCACTTGGAGAGCTCACGTTATGGTATTTTTTGACACACTCATTGGGAAGAGTTTCACTGAACTATGGCTTCTTCTGAGTGAAAATGAAGTGTGTGTGTGTGAGAGAGAGAGTGAGAGAGACTGTGTGAATGAATTTCATTTCACTTGCTTCTGTGGCTATCGCAGAACTGTTTTTAGCTGTCTCCAGCAGAACAGAGAGCCAGTGTGGCGTAATTGTGAGAGTGTTGGACTGGGACTTGGGATATCCGGGTTCTAGTCCCCACTTGGCCATGAAACTCACTGGGTTACTTTGAGCCAGTCATTTACTCTCAGCCTAACCTACCTCATAGGGTTGTTGTGAGGATAAAGTGGAGAGGAGGAGGATTATGTAAGCCCCCTTGGGTTCCTTGCAGGAAAAATGGTGGGGTATAAATATAACAAATAAAATAAAGAAATAAACAAATAAACATGTCTTCTCCTTTCTGATACAAAGCTGGCTGCTAGTCAAATAAATCCGCTCACTTGCCTGCTCCCTATTTCCACTAACATCCAGAGTCCAAAGAGAGGAAGGGCAGGTGAGCAAGTACAACAATAGAAATACAAAAAAGAAATTGTTTTTCCTCAAAAAAGATTTTTTATTTATATTTTCGGAAATCTGTACCCATGGAGAAAAAACGGAAATATTCAGAAGATTACCTTAAATTTGGCTTTACCACCTTTAATGAATATTAGGTTACCGTAAATTAAATTATATTCTGAAAAATCTATTTTTCATGTGTTTTCTTTACCCCACCAAAATGCAAATTTATGCAAATGTGGTGAGGGGTCCCCGGTTACTTTGCCATTACAAAAGGGGGTCGCGACTCGAAAAAGGTTGGGGACCACTGATTTAGTCAGTTGCCAGTCAGTGTCCACTGTTGACACTGACTGGCAGCGGCTCTCCAGGGTTTCAGGCAGGAATTTTCCAGGCCTATCTGGAGATGCCAGGGATTGAACCTGGGACCTTCTCCCTGAAAAGCATGCAGGCCCCTCCCCTGGGCGGTTTAAATGCATCACTAAATGTCCACATAGCAATATGCAGAATATTTCAATGCTACATAAAATGAATTTGCTTTTGTTTGCAGCATTCTTGTCTTCCTTTGTTTTGAATTCTGGATGCTGGGAATTAGTTGGATCTGTCAAATTGTGGAATGAGTGGTGCAGAACACCAAACACAAGCAGTGTTCTTCCAACAGATTCATTCTGTTTGTTTTATCGGTTGATTTCAGATCCCACCGTAAGTAATACCTATTTTATGTGCATGTTTTCTGTTGTTTTCAAATGGAGCTTACAAGATCATATTTGATTTAGTTAACTGCTGCTATGTTGCTGTTTAAAGTTGATGTAATTTTGGTGCCTGTGATTTCAAAGCTAAGCTGTTCAGCATTGCAGCAACACTTGTATTTGTCTTGCATCTTAATTCCTACCCTCATATTTAAGAATTAGAAAACCAGCACTCTGCTTTTATGGGTGTGGTTCTGGGCTGTCCTGCTGTGCTCCTGTATTAGCTACTCTGTATGCCAGCCTTCCCAAACGTGATGCCATTCAGATGCTTTGGACTCTCAGCTCTCAGCAGTCCCAGCCAGCATAGCCAATGGTCAGGAATGCTGGGATCTGTCTTCCAAAACATCTGGAGGGCACCAGGTTGGGGAAGGCTGCTGTACATGTAGCTTTAGACACTGGCTTTTTGGATGCCACGTAAGGAAGGAAGGTTTGTGTCCATTCAGCTCCTTGCTATGCAAACACATACACACAGTTAATTGCAATGGAGGAGTCAGTTAAGCAGGCCAAGAACAAAGCAGCGTTTTTACCAGCAAACAAGGATATTCGAGAGATAAGTCACAAACATAGCCAAGGTCAAGTGCACAGGGTAGCAGGCAAGCATAATCAGAATCCAGAGGCAGCATCAGGCAGAAGCCCAAAGTCAATAATACAGAGGTCCAAACATGAGTTAAGGTCAGGATCCAAGAAGCTAGAGCTGAGAACCAGTGTTGTTTTCAGCAAAGTCCAGATAGAAAAATGCAGGCGTATATTCCCAGGGCCTCCTGAGCCCCATGCACAGCTCAGCTGCTGTATATTATAATCCTTCCTCCTGGGGAGTTCTTCCTTGGAGTCAGGCACTTGGTCTTAAAGGAACCTTACTGCTCTGCCCTTTAAGGCGACGGTATTCTCTGGGACTGGGTGGACGCTTAGCCTCTGCCTCTGAAGCAGAACCTTCTTCTGGCAGAGGCAGAGCTGTGGTCTTCTCCTCTGAGGGCCCAGGCTCCCCCATGTCTCCTGGCAGAGGTGGTTCCATGGCTACATCTGTCTCAGGGAGTTCTAGCTCCTCAGGAGAGGAGGAGAATGCCTCCGGCAGGGGCAGCACACTTTGCAAGACGAGAAGTCTTCATGTGAACACACACAGCAGCCTTTAGACCTCAACCTAATACCATAGTTATTTATTTAATTTATATCCCTCCTTTCCGCCCAGAATGGCACCCAAGGCAGCTAACAATGATAAAATACCCGTGAACCGCCCAGAGAACTTCGGCTAATGGGCGGTATAGAAATCTAACAAATAAATCAATAAAATACAAGTTAAAAACAAAATCTTGCTTAAAATGCAACGTATAAACAGTTCCATAAAAACACAATGAGAATAAATAGACAGCACCCAACCAATTAAAACCCAGTTCAGCAACAGATCAGTTTACATGCCAAAGGCTAGCCTGAATAAAAATGTATTTGCCTGCTGCTGGAAGGAAAGCAGAGAGGGACCCAACCTAGCCCCTCTCAGCAGGGAGTTCCAGAGCCTGGGAGCGACCACTGAGAAGGCCCTCTCACTTTCCTGCCATGTGCACATCTGACAGTGGTGGGATCAAGAGCATGTAATCTACCACTGAATTAGGACCTCTCCCTTGTGTATCATTTGCCAGTGAAGAAAGAACCATGCAGTAATGATTGTCTGATAATGCGTCCATTGGAGGGTTAGTCAAAATCAGTGTGATATGCAGTGTATACCTATGCAGGACCGGTGCAGGGCAGTTTGGCGCCCTAGGCTAAATTATATTTAGCGCCCCCCCTCTCGTGCCGTGGGGGGGGCCTCCGGAAAGCAGCCCTTCTCTGCAACCTCCCGCCGCCACCGGACCCCCCCGCACGCTGCCACTGCCGCTGCCGCCCCCCACCTACCTTCCCATGCCTCCTTCGAAAAGGGACCCCCGCGCTCTGTTTTTGGCCGGGGGAAAACAGAGCAACAGGGCTCTTTAAGCCCTGTTGCCCTGGTTCTTCCCGCCAAAACAGAGCGCGGGCGGGGCTCCGGAAACAGCGCGGAGAAGGTAGGTGTCCGGGGGGGGGGAGGCGCGGAGGCAAAGCGAGGCGAGGTGGGGGGGGAGGCGGCGGCGCAGAGGCGAGGCGAGGCGGGAGGCGGCGCGGAGGCGCCCAGGCTCGGCCCCACCACTACTCCGGGCGCAATCCCCCGCACTGACCTGGCTTTCTCGGAGAGGCGGGCGGGCGGGCAGGGCAGGAGCGCGCCGGCAGCGAAGAGGAGCGCAGCGTTCTGCGCCCTCTTCCGCTACGCACCCTAGGCAACAGCCTAGTTGGCCTAGCGGTAGCGCCGGCCCTGTACCTATGCATATCTCATAGATAGATCATAGAGTTGGAAGGAGCCTACAAGGCTATCGAGTCCAACCCCCTGCTCAATGCAGGAAACTAGAGGAGGGGTCTCCCATCCAAGTCATAACCAGGCCTGACCCTGCTTAGCTTTCCACGCTCAGACAAGCTGAGCCAGCATAAGCCACAGGCATGTTCCCTCAGAAGTAGGTATACTGTGTTCAGTGGGGCTGGCTCCCAGGAAAGTGTCCACAGGATTGCAGCCTTACATGATCGTGGCAATTTTTGTGCTACACATCAGTGCAGTAGTGCTGAAATTCATCAAGCTTTTATTACCATTCTATCTTTTCAGATTTTGTTGTGCCAGTGCAATTGTTACGTGGCTGAGGACCAACAGTTTCAGTGGCTTGAAAAGGTAAAAAGTGGGGGAAATTCGGACACAGAGTGAATTACAGGGACTGGATGCACCTCGGGAGTAAATTCAGTCCCCAGAGAAAGCTTGGGTAGATGCAGCTTTTCTAACGTGCCACAGCACTCTTGCTACCGCAAGACATTAACAGTGTGATCCTATATATGTCTACTTAGAAGTAAGTCCCATTGATTTCAGTGAGGCTTACTCCCAGGAAAGTGGGTATTGGATGTAGCCGAAGGGTTGATTCACCAGTGGGATGCATACCACGTCTGCATGGCTGCTTCTAACATTACTGTGATAACACAGGGGCCATTTCATGAGGGAGGATCCGCACTTGCATTGGAGGCTCCCATGACGCTGCTAGTAAATGTGAATCAGCCCCAGCACAGCTACTCTTCAGGAATTTGTCCCATTTAACATTGTGATCTGTATTTTCACCCTAGGTTTTTGGATGCATGCAGAAGACCGATTTGCAAGTATTCGTTCTTTCATCGTGTTCCATTACCGATTATAAAACAACTGAATCAACTCTAACACTCCCGTCTCCTTTTCTGAAAGCATTAAAGACAGCAGCGTTCAAAGATAAAGTCTTTTGCTCACTACTAGAACAGCCAAATATTGTACGGGATCTCCCTGCAGCAGGTAATTTCCTTCTCTCCCCCCCCCCTCTCTCTATATATACATACTTGAAGGGTTGTCACACAGAGGAGGGCCAGGATCTCTTCTCAATCATCCCAGTTTGCAGGACACAGAATAATGGGCTCAAGTTACAGGAACCTAGATTCCACCTAAACACCAGGAAAAATTTCCTGACTGTCAGAGCAATAAGACAATGGAACCAACTACCTAGGGAGGTGGTGGGCTCTCCCACTCTGGAGGCATTCAAGGTGCGGCTGGACAGTCATCTGTCAGGGATGCTTTGACCTGGATTCCTGCATTGAGTAGGGGGTTGGACTCAATGGCCTTGTAGGCCCCTTCCAACTCTACTTTTCTATGATTCTGTTACTATATATATTATCAACCTTCCCCAAGCTGGTAACGAAAGCAGTTTTGGGAGGACAACGGGGGAGAGTGATGGGGTGGAGAGAGCTGAGCTTTGTGGGAAAGCAGTAGAAGGCACCGAGTGGGGTGCTGGGTTCCTCTTTGTGTGGATCTGGTGTGAGGTGGCAGATCTTTTGCCTGATAGGAGCAAGTACACGGTCTGCATCCGCTTTATTTAAAAATCTACAAGTAGGCATTAGCCACTGGCTGGGAATGATGAGAGATACAGTCCGACCCATCTGGAGGGCACCAGGTTGAAAAAGGCAGGCATAAACTAAATTATTAAATAAAATAAGCATTGCAAAATGCCTGAAGTCTGCAGTGCTTTCTTCTCCAAAGGAAGCTCCCAGGTAGCATTGCCCCTGCAACTTTTCGCTGCTCAAGATATTCCCAGTGGGTGGAATGTGGTTCAGTTTCTCCTGGCAAATGGAAGAGGGTAGCAATAGAATTATTGTGAACATCCCACTCATAAGGCTGCTGTAACAGCACATGAAGATGGCTGCGCCCATACCTTCACGAGCCCAGCATCACAGCACGCAGCCTCACACTGGCAAGACGGCAGCTTTACGCCAGCTATGCGGGCAGGTATGCCAGGACAAACGATTTGAACAACAGATCTCTGCCCTGGGGCCTGTGAAGTAATGATGATAGTGTCTCTGACCATGTTGAGAGTGCCACCTTCTCACTATTGCGTGAGCAGAGATACGGTTTATGGTTGGGCTCTGCCACAGCGCCTTGAGCATTGGGCAGGGCTGTTGAAGCTCTGCCCAGGAGTGGTTGCATTCTTTTCGTAAGGAGCGCTCCCAGAAATAATAGCATGTTTTTAAATGTGTGTTTTTCACTTGGCAGGTTACTGATCTTTTTTCTTCTTCTTTCCCTCTCCCTCTTCTCACCCCCCTGGATGATGCCTAGTTCTCAGTTACTGTCAAGTGTGGCAAATCCCTGCGGTGTTGTATCAGTGTTATACTGATGTCCTCAAACTGGATTTGGTAACAATTGACGCTTTCAAGCCCGTGCTATCTTCGAAAATCCTGAAGAGTTTGGTTAAGGTAGGGCTTCATTGTTGGGTCTTATTTCAGGCTGCCTGTGGGTGTTGGCTAACTGATCACTATCACAGTTTTTTTTAAGGAAACTTGGCTTATGTGCATTTATGGAAGGCATTTCTTAGCAATTCCGATAAGGGTCAAGTCCACATTCTTGTGGGTTCCTGTGCAAGAGAGCTGAATCCCTCCAGCCAGAGCATGTGGGTTGCATCCACCCTCCCTGCTTCTGGGCATTAGAGAAGGAGCGCGAATCGAGGAGTCCTTCACACTTCCCTGATCACTCAGTGACCTTGTCAGATGCTGGCACCAGCCACAATTCACAGCCAGTTAAACAGTCATTGGAACATAAATTGGTTTACCTTCAAATATTTGACTGCAATTGTGCAGCTTCCTTTCATGGTTTAGCCCGAGGAGCAATGAACTAAGAGCTTCTCTTAGAAATCAATACTTACGCCATATTTATCAAAAATTCTCTTAGGATGCAATCCTATGCCTGTTTAGAAAGGAAAAAGTCCTACAACAGGAAGTTGTACCACTTTTTTCTGTCCAAGCATGCATAGGATTGCACCCTTAAACTATAAGAACATAAGAAGAGCCCTGCTGGATCAGATCAAGGGTCCATCTAGTGAACCATTCTGCTCACACAGTTGCCCACCAGCTGCCCACGGGATCCCACAAGCAGGACATGAGTGCAACAGCACCCTCCTGCTCATGTTCCCCTGCACTTCTTAATTCAAAATGTATGTATCATTTATTTTGTTGTTCTGTGCCAATCCTGGAGCTGTAGGAACAGCCTGTGCCAATCCAGCCTTGAATGCAAAATTTAATTCTGACTTTGCTGGCATATTGAATACTGAAGCTCTTGCAGAAGCTGTAGCTTAAAACAACAACTAGACATAATGGGTTAACTGTTCCTGAGCTTTGCTATCTATGTGGTACTTCCCATGTTTTGCCAGTTGAGTTTACTATGGTTTAATGTAGGGGTGGGCCACTTTGGGTGGTCTGGGGGCCACTCCCCCCCAAGACATGCCATGGGCTGCACTCCCACCACCACAGCAGCAATAAAAGGGGGAAGTACATTCTAAGCCTCTAGCCACTACAGAAGCTTACAGTGGTGGACACATTTAGTTGATTTTCAAGCTAAATTTGTCCATTCTAAGCCCCCATAGCAGTTTGCCACTGAATTTCAGTGACAAACTGACATCTCCCCGCTTTTTCCCTGAAAAAATTAAAATAAATAGGGCCACTGGGGGATTGCGGGGGCTGCACTGTAGGGGGTGGGGGGGCGACAGGGGACACATGTGGCCTGCAGTCTGTGTGTTGCCGCCCCTGATTTAATGGAAATGGCTGCCAGAGTATCTGAACTCTTAAGTGTATTTCTGCTGTAATAATCTGTGTTATTGGTTCCTCCATCGGCTAGGCACAACAAGTGGGTAAGGCTGGCAGCAGTCACATAACTGAGAAAGAAAGAAGAGAATTATGTCCCTATTTGCCATCCACTCCCTGTGCTCATGGAAGCTCTAATGCTCGCCTGCCTGCCTGCCTGTTTAGTTCATTGACTGGAGATATTCCACATGTGCTTCTCTGTTGCTTGCACAGAGTTTCCCCAACACTTAAATGAACGGAAAAGCAACTTATATAGGGGACCTCTCTGATTCCATTGGCTGCAATTCAGTGCACTGTTAAAACACACTTGGGCAGCAACCCTATAACTGCCTACTGTTGAACTTGGTGGGTCTTGCTTCTGAGTAGACCTGTCTAGGGTTGCACTGTTAAAAAAACCCACAGTTCACAACCCAACCAACAAACCATGGGTTCTCTTCATGCTTGTTTTGTTCTTTCTGTTTCTTACCTGCCTCTGTTAGTTTAATTGCTTAGACATAGCTTGTTCTTGTACAGAGGGCTCTTCCCCCCACCCCTCCCCATCCCACACACAAAGGTATAAGGCCAAGAGTAGGAAAATAAGATTGTCCACTATTCACGTGTTCTTCTTTATTGAGTTTTTGTGGGTTTTTTGTTTTACCCAGGACACATCAAGAAGCAGAGAAATACTGACAAAATTGGTGACAACTAATGAAATCGATAACATCTACACTTAAAATGGGGAATTATCCCTGATGAAAACTTTCAAGCTTCAGTATTTGTAAACTGCACCTGCTTTGCCTGGAAGCCTTTGGGACTCGTGGCTGTTTCTTTAGACTATTGTGAGGAGGGGTTCTGCTGACTAAAATGAATTAAAATGTGACCTTTTTATTTTACACAAGTTGGAACCTGGCTTCCCCCCCTACGTAGGCCCTGGCTGTGGTTCATATGAACATTCTGTTTGGACGCAGGAGAGATTTGCATATCCACTCCTGATTGGGCCCCTGTGACAGTTCATACGAACATTCTATATGTGGGTGGAGCGATTTGCATAACCGTTCCTGAATGGCCCCAGCGAACATTCCAAGTGACGCCATTGGCTCTCATCTATTTTGGGCCATACAGGCGCAGCGAGGGTTTTGCGGAGATTTGAACCCGCCAGTCTTTGTCCTTGGGTGATGGAGAGTATGCATGCCAAGTTTGGGGCGGATCCGTCTAAATGTGATGGAGCCTATGTGACGATGCCCCCCACACAGCAGTCATTTAAAAAGTTTTCCTCCCTTTTCACCCCCTCAGAGAACATTCTAAATGGCCTAGGGGAGATTTGCATACCCACCCCTATTGGCCCCTGCAGGAATTCATACGAACATTTGAAGTGTCGTATCGGCTATTTACATAACTGCTCCTATTGGCTCCTGCAGCAATTCTGAGGTGAGGCCGATTTGCATAACTGCTCCCCTGTTGTTTTGCCCATAGGAGATATGAGAGTGGGGCGATTTTGCCCCTTTTTTCACCCCCTTAGGGACGGAATTTCCAAAAATCCTTCCTTAGTGGCTGTCTACGTCATAAAACAATGTCCCTTCAAAATTTCACGTTCCTAGATTAAATGGTTTGAGCTGGGCGTTGATCAGTCAGTCAGTCAGGACTTCTTTTATATAGATAGATTAAAAAGGTTTATATACTAAGAAACATGTATGAAATTTGTTTTGCCCTTTTGGAAAGAAGCCCTCGGCTGCTGTTTCACACAACAATTATTTTTGGCATCCAGGTGAAAAGAGTAGCCTTGAAATTGCTTCTCCTACTATTACATGAGTAACTGTTGTTGCTGAGTTTTGTCCACTACCTCCCAGTTACTTCTTGATTTTACTTTCCGGACTCCCAGTCCAATTATATAATCAACAAATGCCTCTAGAGCAATCCTGTGGTCCCTGGGACAGCATCCACATGAAATTTTTTGGAGTTTCTTCCCGAGGCTGTAGACACTGCTATGACTTCGGGTGGAGGATTTTGGGTTGCAAATATGACTTCTTGGCAGAGGGGAGAGACCAGGATGCACTGTACCCTTTGGCCTCTAGCCCCACCACCAGCAGTGTGACTCTAGATGGGCTCAGAGGCCCGTCTAGAGCAGTGCTTCTCAATTATTTTCTGTCATGCCCCCCCTAGGAAGAAGAAAACATTTCGCGCCCCCCCACGCGACTGTAAATAGTATCATTTGTCTATAAAATTGTTATAAGTACACCTTAAAGCAGTGATGGCAAACCTTTTTGAGCCCGAGTGCCCAAACTGCAACACAAAACCAACTTATTTATTTCAAAGTGCCAACACTGCAATTAAACCTGAATACTGGGGTTTTAGTTTAGTAAAAACAACTCATACAGTTGTCTGAACTAATTAACATATTTTGTCTTAAAAGAAAAACACAATAACAGGGCTTTCAATGATACAAACAGTTTTTTATTGAAAAAAACATCAACTCAATTTTTTTAAATAGTACTACATTGTACACATAGCCTGAAGGTAATTTAGGGGGAAAGAGGGGGGGATTGTGAAGAAGCCAGGGAGAATGTGGGGAAAGGAGGAGGAGGTGCTGGCTAGGAGGGAATGAGGCGGCTGGGGGGCGGGAATGAGGCGGCTGGGGGGCAAGAATGAGGCGGCTGCATGGGAACGCACGGCAGGGATGTAATACGAGCCTTACCTGGGCTCTTCCGATCGTTCCTGTGGCGGCCCGATCTCACTCTTCTGAGCGGCGTGGAGCGTTCTCCGCGCCGCTCAAGCTGCTGCCGCCGCCGCCCGTCGCTCTTCTGAGCAGCGCGGAGCATTCTCCGCGCCGCTCAAGCTGCTGCTGCCGCCGCCACCGCCGCCCGTCACTCTTCTGAGCGGCGCGGAGCATTCTCTGCGCCGCTCAAGCTGCTGCTGCCGTCCGTCGCTCTTCTGAGCGGCGTGTTCTCCGCGCCGCTGAAGCCGGCTCCGCCTCTGGACCCGCCGTCGCAGCCCGTCGCGTCATGCCCTGTGCGCTGGATCCCCGCGCTCTGTTTTTGGCGGCGGGGGGGGGGGAACCAGGGCAGCAACAGGACTTAAACAGCCCTGTTGCCCTGGTTCCCCCCCGCCAAAAACAGAGCGCGGGGATCCAGCGCGCAGGACATGACGTGACGGGCGGCGGATCCGGCGCGCAGGACATGATGCGACGGGCAGCGGCGGATCCGGCGCGCAGGACATGATGCGACGGGCAGCGGCGGGTCCAGCGCGGCCGGCACGGAGGCAGCAGGTAGGCCCGTCGTCCCCGTCCGCCGCATCACGGCCTGAGCCCTGGCGCGCAGCATGACGCTGCCTCACGCGGGCCTACCAATTGGTTTGGCCAATCAGGCGCGCCCCCCTTTACGGAGCCTCGCGCCCCCCCAGGGGGGCGCGCCCCACTATTTGAGAAGCACTGGTCTAGAGGATGAAATAAAAAAGGAGGACGGAGAGGTGAAAATCGCCTCCATCACTCCTCCTGCCCTGCCAGCAGCAGCCCAGCAGGGCACTGAAATCCCAGAAGCCTCCAAGATCAGCATTAAGAGGCTGCTGTGCGTCTAAATCGGTGGTTTGCTGAGGTTTAACAGTTTTGTCCATATCTGTCCCCACACGAGGTTTATGGACACCACATCCGATCCTGCATCCTACCCCAAACTGTTTTCCACACCCAGTTCACATGTTGGTTTGTTGACTGTGGGTTGTTGAAAATACGGTTGGTTTAACCCCGGGTTCAAATTGGGTTGTTCATCTCCCAGCAACCCAGAGTTCCAGGTTCAAACATCATGATAATCCAGGGACGAAGCAAAAAGGGCAAGAAGGAGGAACCTGGGAACTATAGGCCAGTCAGTCTGACATCAATCCCTGGGAAAATATTGGAGCAGATTATAAAGAAGTCAGTCTACAAGCACCTTGAAAGCAATGCAGTGATTACTACAAGCCAGCATGGATTTGTCAAGAACAAATCCTGCCAGACTAATCTGATCTCATTTTTTGACTGGGTAACCTCCCTTGTAGACTGTGGGAATGCTGTGGACATAATATACCTGGACTTCAGCAAAGCTTTCGACAAAGAGCCTCATGATATCCTGATTAGCAAGCTAGCTAAAAGTGGGCTAGATGTAACAACTATCAGGTGGATCCACAATTGGCTACAGAATCGGACTCAAAGGGTGCTTATCAATGGTTCCTTCTCAAACTGGGGAGAGGTAACAAGCGGGGTACCACAGGGCTCGGTCCTGGGCCCGGTGCTCTTCAACATTTTTATTAATGACTTGGATCAGGAGGTACAGGGAATGCTTATCAAATTTGCAGATGACACAGAGTTGGGTGGAACAGCTAATACTCTGGAAGAAAGAAACAAAATTCAAGGAGATCTCGATAGGCTGGAGCGCTGGGCCAAAAACAACAGAATGAAATTTAACAGGGATAAATGCCAAGTGCTGCACCTAGGGAAAGTAAACCAAATGCAGAGTTACAGAATGGGGGACACTTGGCTCAACAATACCACAAGTGAGAAGGATCTTGGAATTGTTGTAGATCACAAACTGAATATGAGCCAGCAATGCGATGCGGCTGCAAAGAAGGCAAATGCTATTTTGGGCTGCATTAATAGAAGTATTGCTTCCAAATCACGTGAAGTGATAATTCCCCTTTACTCGGCACTGGTTAGGCCTCATCTTGAGTATTGCGTCCAGTTCTGGGCACCACACTTTAAGAAGGACATAGACAAACTGGAGAGGGTTCAGAGGAGGGCAACAAGGATGATAAAGGGACTGGAAACAAGGCCCTATGAGGAGAGACTGAAAGAACTGGGCATGTTTAGCCTTCAGAAGAGGAGACTGAGGGGAGATATGATAGCACTCTTCCAGTACTTGAAGGGTTGTCACACAGAGGAGGGCCAGGATCTCTTCTCGATCATCCCAGTTTGCAGGACACGGAATAATGGGCTCAAATTACAGGAACCCAGATTCCACCTAAATATCAGGAAAAATTTTCTGACTGTCAGAGCAATAAGACAATGGAACCTACTACCTAGGGAGGTGGTGAGCTCTCCCACTCTGGAGGCATTCAAGGTGCGGCTGGACAGTCATCTGTCAGGGATGCTTTGACCTGGATTCCTGCATTGAGCAGGGGGTTGGACTCGATGGCCTTGTAGGCCCCTTCCAACTCTACTTTTCTATGATTCTATGATCGCAGTAGGAGCAGGCGGGTGCCCAGAAACCAGCTTGTCTGCTCACTGCTGCTCATCTTCTCAACAACTCATGGTTGGTTAACTGGGTTGTTTCAACATGCAAACTGGCTCTTTTTCTGGTATTGTTTTTCCGTGAATGGCAAAATCTTGCATTTCCAAATAAAACTGGAACTTGGCCTGGCTGAGTTTGATAAGTCCCTTAAAATGGCACCACATGCTGGGAACAGGTGGAAAAAAAGGCTTTTTGCAGTCTAAACTTGCATGGGACTGCGCCTTAAGTTACATATTTTCTGTAGCACTTTTCTCTATATGTGTTGCTCTATAGTCAGTTTTTTAAAATTTATCGATGCATTAAAATAAAGCAACGCATTTCTTCGCCACCGTTCAAGATGACAGTCTTCCCAGGCCTGATTTTAAATATCGGCTCAGGTATATCTAATCTTTAGGAGGCAAGAACATGCTCTAAATTTTCAAGGGGTGGCCACATTAAAGAGATATCAGGCCTGTAGCTTACGCTGGCTCAGTTTGTCTGCGTGTGCAAAGCTAAGCAGGATCAGGCCTGGTTATGACTTGGATGGGAGACCCCTCCTCTAGTTTCCTGCATTGAGCAGGGGGTTGGACTCGATGGCCTTGTAGGCTCCTTCTAACTCTATGATCTATGAAATCAATGCATGAAATACGGGGCTGGGCTTGAAGGTTTAGGCTGCAATCCTATGGCCCCTGGGGCCATAGGATTGTTCAGATCTCTCCCTAATCAAGGATAGAGAGAAAGATGCACCACTGGAGAGGAAGATCCAACCTGAAACCCCCCACTCCCAGCCCCTGCAGAAACGTCCACAACACTGACCTCCCCAACATAGATTCATAGATCTTAAGAGTTGGAAGGGGCCTATTGGAGCTCTGACATCAAGAGAGGTTAAAAGGGGCGGAAGGGGAGAGCCTTTATCTGCATATCCAAAGTCCAAAGCCCTCCCAGTCTCCAAACACCCTCAAGATGCGGGAAATTTACACCAGTCCCGGAGGAAGAGGGTCCTTGAACCGGAGTAACTCCGGTGGGAGTGGGAAGAAATAGCTTGCATTTTTGATGCTAACTCTTGAAACTCTTGTTGCGGATTGTTTTAAATTATTTCAGAGAAATGTGTGTTGCCTGTTTATATGTTTGTATATATATGTTTTTTATAATGTATTTTTAAGGTTTTAATTTTGCAAACTGCCCAGAGAGCTTCGGCTATTGGGCAGTTATAGAAATGTAACCAACAAATGAGGTGGCATAATCATTTCCCTCCCGTAGCTTGCAAGGTGAGCAGCAGCATTCTGCATCCACTGTAGTTTCTGACTTCTTCAAGCGCACCCACATGTAAGGAATGTTAGTTCTAATCTAGCCTAGAGGTTACAAATAGTAGATAAGCATAGTAAAGCTGCCCACTCCTCCAGAGATCAAAACCTGTGCAACAGATGCAGTTGATAAAAGGCTCTTGGCCACTCTGCCTGCTTATCCAGGGGCAAGATGCAGCCCAGGAGTACTCTCACTCTTGACCTGTTCAGATGTGGAAATTCATATCGTTCTCAAAGACTAAAGCTTTGGGATTCCCCACAAGGCATCGCATCCCTCATGTCTGGATTTAGCTTTGTTTCACCTTCTCTGGTCAATCACGGCCGGCCTCCCAATCCTGGTTTAAAACAGAGGGGGCTGCTCTTGGATGCTTAAATGGTGCAATATATACCTGGGCTATGGGTCAGCCTTCCCCAACCTGGGGCCCTCCAGGTGTGTTGGGCTACAACTCCCAGCATCCCCTGGCTGGGGATGCTGGGAGTTGTAGTCCAACACATCTGGAGGGCCCCAGGTTGGGGAAGGCTGGTGTGGATGATCTTTCCCAGCTGTTTCACATAGATGTTCAATACCATCAGTGGTAACAAATGAGATCCGCATGGCACAGCACGTAAAACAACAGACACCGTCGAACAACCACCTCCCCCTGCAGCCAGACAGAAAAAGCGTTGAAGCCACTGGAGTGCACGGGTCTAGACATCCCGCCCAGCTGCTCCAGGCTGTTTTAGAACGGTGGCGTAATCCACAGTCCCCAAAGCTGCAATCCTGGCAACCCCGCCATCCACCAGGGCTACTAAGGGGTGCTTAAAGTTTCGACGATTTGATTTCAGCGCATGGAGAGGCCTGTAAGTTTAGGGAGGCGGCGTGCCGGTGACGTAAATAGGAAGGTAGCTCCGCCTTAGGGCTGGGCCTTAGAAAGGCGGAGTGTGAAAGTTTAACTTCTTATATAGACACAGGAAATCTAGAACAGTCCCCTTTCCCCCGAAACGCAATCCGGTGGGATGTGGGAGCCGAGAGTCTAGCGAGAAGTTAATTCTCTGCCTTGGCTCATTCGGTAAATGGACGAACTTTTGTCTTCCTAATAACTTTTCCCCGGGCGGCTCCCCAGTCTCACGACTCGGACGTTTTCGCGGCGCAGAAGGGAGAGGAGTGGCGTGATTTCGAACTCAAGTCCTCGGAAAGTTCGCTATGGCGCTGGGGCTCTGGCTGGCGCTGTTGGCGCTGCTGGCGAAGGTGAGGGCGGCGGCGGCGGCGGCGGCGGGGGGGGGCAGGCGGAGGGTGAGGAAAACTGCCGCTTTTCCCGCAGCAATCCCAAGAGTCGGGCCCAGGGAAGGAGGCGGGGAACGCGGGGAATTCCACACGAACGGGGAAGCGTGCGTCCGCCTCCCCGCGGGTGCTCCTTTCGGCCCCAACCCATTGATTCCGCTGCGCGGTCGCGCCTCTTTTTGCTCTCCGGTACAAAGCGGCACAAAGCGGTGGCGTCGAACTCCGGGACGCTTTCCCCGCAGAGTTGGACTCCCGACTTCCTGCGCGGTGTGGGATGCGGTGCGGGGCAGGGATCGTGGGCACAATTCGATACATTTTGCTCTGTATATACGTGGGTAAGTGAATGATTCGTTGAAGAGCAAGGGGGAAACCATCTTTACTCAGATATTGTGAACTTTCTACCTGGAGTTGTCGACACTTGTTTTCTTGAAGCTGGGTAGGAAGGAAGGAAGTTGGTTGGTTGGTAGGCCGGCTGAGAATTTTGCTACGTTCACTGGCTGTGGTTCATCGTTACCCCCGTATAGATAACCTGAAAGTGTTTGGTTTAATTTTGCCACTTCACAGTTGTAGTCCAACACATCTGGTGGGCGCCAGGCTGGGGAAGGCTGCCAGACACATTTGCAATTCTCACTAGCCCCACATTTGCCTCTGCTCAAACAGGTTTTTGAAAGGGGACAGAAACTTATTTACTCAGGGCAACAGTAGGATGAGCATATATGCCATTTCCAGGCCTTTTCTAAACTGGCTTCGACTCGGAAAACAAAACTCTTCTTCTTTCCAGTTAAAGTCATTTAAAGAAAAACATTTTAGGGCTAAATTAAAAAGGGCAATTTTATATTAATGGCTTGCTACTTCAAGTAAAGGGCTTCCAGAATTCAAGAGGCTTTTGCCTTTCCCATTCCACACAAAATTAAGACTGTCCTCTCCACCCCAATCTGCAAGGCCTGATTTAGATGTGATCCTGTCTATTTCCTGAAAGTAATCTGTTGTGGCTCATTCCTGAACTGATAAAGTGAGAAGTGCTGCAGTTCAAGCCTGAAGAGTTCCACCTTGTTAATGTTTAAAGTCTTGTTTCCTGTGTTTGTGTGAGAGATCTGTATCTACTTAAGTGATAAAGGAAAGGCACTCTCCACATGTGCAAATACATTATTTTCAGAGTACTTTTTTTAATATGGAAGTGCATTTATTTATATTTAAACCCATGATTAGAAAATATCTTTATTAGGACCAAGCAAAATGCACAAAATTGTGAACACGCATTCGAGGTCTCTAGAACTCTTCATAAGGCTCGGAGGCGGTGCTAAGTACCTAAAAGATTTGGGGCTCAGGCCCATTGGACAGAAAATCGCACAAATTTGTGTATGCTAATTTACATATGCAAATATATGTGCATATTTAGAAATAATTTTATAGAAGGCAAGCTAATTTACCTCTTGCTTGCTTTCAGGACAGAACTGTGCAGAACTCCCAAATGGTGCTTGCTTAAAACTTACCTTCCATGTGCCTATACCTTTCCTTGGTCTTTCAGACCCAAATCCAGATGGGGAGGATGGAGTGCCTGGGACCAGCAAAGAGCTGTGTGGCACCTTAAACATTTAGCGATTAATTGCAGACTGAACATGGCACACTGGCAAGGAAGATTGTGGCAATGCATTGTAGACTATAATAACCCATGCTCTTAGGCTGCAAACTTACACAATTACTAGGGAGTAACCCCTAATAAACATAGTGGGATTTACTTCTGGGTAAATCTGCATTCGCTTTGCCCTGCCCCCATCACCAACAAGCACAACAGTGCGGGACAGAGACCTCAGGAATAGAGGACCTTGCTTTGCTGCTCCTGGTCCCCAGGCCAGGTGAGGAAATGGAGAGAACTGCTGCCAAATGTGGCTCCTCATTTAATTTCAAATACTTTATTTTGGTAGCTTCTGAGATTTTAGAAGTTTGTTTTTTTAAAATTTTTTACAGTTCTTGGGTTCTAACTTCTTGAAATCCTAAAATCTACACCTAATATTGCAATATTATGTTTTCAGTAACCTCATCATCATACAACCCTTAAAGTACCAAAATGCATAGTTTTTGAGGACCAACCAGAATTCCTAATAAAGGTATTGCCCAACTTTGGATTTTAGGTTTTTATTTCTCATGGACCAGCACAGCTACCTTTGTTTTTGGTTGTTTCTTTTTTAAATTACCAAAGTTATCAGTACCCAGGTTTCTCTCTAGAGCCAGATATTGGAACGATCTTCAGGGTGGATAAGGCAGCTTGCAGCTCTGAGCACATTTACTAAGGAGTAAGACTGCAATCCTCCATACACTTACCTGGGAGTAAATCCCATTGAACCATAAACATGTTTATGATTACACAGTAAATTTGATGTAATCCTGAACCTGTTTCCCCATCCACAGATCTCTCTGAACCCCCAGTTGTTTCCTCCCCCCCCACACACACACATAATTTCCTGTATCATCTCAGCTATCTTTCCCACCCCACAGGTCTCTATAGCCATGTCTGGGGCTGGCCTCAAGACATTTTGCTCCCTGAGGCAGAGCAGCAAATGGTGCCCCCCACACACACCTCGCTGCCCTCCCACCCCAGTCAAGGTGCATAGTAGTAAAAGCCAGTCAAGTTGTTTTGGCCCCTGAGGCAGAAAATCCTACAAGCACCTCTCCCCTTCTGTGGCAGTGAAGGGTTACCCAGATCTGTTCAAGCCTTGAGTGAAAAACACAGGTTCCTTGCTAGGCAGAAAACAGAAGTACAGTAATACCTTGGATTGCAAGTAACTTGGTCTGAGAGCGTTTTGCAAGACAAGCAATTTTTTAAAATAAATTTTGACTTGATAAACAAGTGACGTCTTGCAATACAAGTAGTGCAGGGATGTAACTGCTCGCCTCAAGCAGGCGTAGAGGGCTGAAATTGCCCCCTGCTCACGCCCGCCAGAAACTCGCTTTGATATAAGAGTGTTTTGGATTACAAGCACAGTTCCGGAACGAATTATGCTTGCAATCCAAGGTATTACTGTAAAGTAAAGAGTAATGGTCTTCTATCTGCAAAACTGGAGATTAACTTTAGGTGGTACACTAGGTAAAAAAAATCAGTAGACACTAAATTGGGCAGCGTTATTTAGTGGTTGGTGGAAATGGAACCCACAAAGATTAAAACCCCATCTCCAGGAAGTAAAGAATGATTTTCTTCCGGTGTTAGGATGCTGCCCTTGCATAAGATTGCGCCTTTACCCATTCATGTTTGCACAGAAAAAAGTCCAACTCCCAGCATGCGTGGGAGTTGTAGGACTTTCCTCTGCCTAAACATGCATAGGATTGTGTCCTCAATTTGATATTTTCCAAGATTCACAAAAAACAAAGGAAGCCATGTTGGTCTGTAACAAAAAATGCCCCAAACCATGATCAGTCAATGTCTTTATTAGGACCAAGAAAAATGCATACAATTGCAAGCAGACATTTGAGTTTTCCACTCTTGTGGATGTTAAACAAAGTAGGTGGAGTTATCGAGAGTAATTTGTGTTAAATTATGTCGATTTTTAATTTTTTTTATTTTGCAACCTTGGGAGCCAGTTTTAGGGCTGAAAGGCAAATTAAAATTTTAAAGCGATGCAGTAGTTTCTTTGGATGAGTCCTAGCCCAAATGTGGCCCTCCTAACCCCTCTGTATCCCTGATGAATTCAGAGCTCTGAGCTACTTTTCTCTTTTTCCTGAGATTTTTTTAAAAGCATAGAATCTGCATGTCTTTCTCCCATTTACAGTATTATTTACCCCACTGTTCAGCCAAAACTTCTTGATAATCCCACTGGCATTAGTGAAGATACTCTAAACATTGAAACTTTAGCCTTGGATGGTAACATAAAGCACAATTTTGAAAGTGATTAGAACTGGCATGGCTGATAAACTGGTGGGGTTGGTTGGTGTGACCATTTGGCAAGCTGTGCTTCCTCCAAAGTGTTCCACTACAACTGACAGTATTTAGTATCCCAGATTTTATTTATTTATTTATTATTATATTTATATCCTGCCTTTTTTCCTGCAAGGAACCCAAGGCGGCTTACATAATCCTCCTCTTCCTCTCCATTTTATGCTCACAACAACCCTGTGAGGTAGGTTAGGCTGAGAGTCAGTGACTGGCCCAAAGTCACCCAGTGAGTTTCATGGCTGAGCAAGGACTAGAACCTGGATCTCCTGAGTCCCAGTCCAACACTCTCACCACTATGCCACACTGGCTCTCAATTTTATTTTATAACATTGCTACTTAGTCCTCATGTTGCGGAGGTGAGCTTAAACATGTGATGACACAAGTGTCCAGTGAAGTTCTTAGTGCCAATTTAAATTGCACGTTCTTGGACTAAAGGTGTGTGACTGAGGAAGGGCTTTGGTCTTGTTGCTTGTCACTGTCATGTAACATGGTTTAAGTTCTTGTTCAGTTATGCTCACCCTGGATACTTAAGAACATAAGAAGAGCCATGCTGGATCATCTAGCCCAGGGTCCATCTAGTCCAGCATTCTGTTCACACATTGGCCAACCAGCTGCCCACAGGAAACCACCAGCAGGGCATGAGTGCAACAGCACCCTCCCGCCCATGTTCCCCAGCAACTTGTGTACATAGGCATACTGCCTTTGACACTGGAGACAGCATGTAGCCATCATGATTGGTGGCCATTGATAGCCTTCTCTTCCATGAATGTGTCTAATCCTCTTTTAAAGCCATCCAAATTGGTGGCAATCGCTGCATCTTGTGAGAGCAAATTCCATAGTTTATCGATGATGGTGATGATTTGAATTTCTTAGTCGCCTTTCTCTTTAAAAAGACCCAAGGTGACATAGAACAAAATTATTAAAACATACCAAATGTAAAATATTAAAGCAACTATGTGCTGTGTGAAGAACTTCTTTTTACGTGTAACTTCTGTTACATTTTGCTAAGGATTATTGTTGGCCTGCCTTAAGAGTGTTGGCGCAGAAGGCCCCTTGCGTGCTGTGAAACACCAGGACTTGCTGTAAGTTTGATGGACAGCCCATGCAGCCAGTAAAACTTCTCTTGTGAATGCTGTGGATAGGCTTTGCTCCGGGCCAGACTAATAGGCATACCGTACTTCAAAAGAGACTCTTCCCCCTTCTCACTCATATCAGACTTGGTATTGGCCTTGATGGCTTTTTGCTTTGGTGTGTTTCTTGGATCATTTGCTTGAGTTGTTCTTCCACAGACAACTTCCTGCTGCACACTTCCTCTTCATAGCACGCTGTGCTCTGGATTGCATAGGCTGCTTATAGGGGAGCTGCTGGAGCTTGAACTGGGCTGTCTTGCTTCTCTGGAATTAGAGGGTCTGGTATCTAGCCTCGGCCCATGCCCCTATCTCTCAGCAGCCACTGCTTGTGTACAACAGCCACAGCCCCTATGGCAGCCGTGTCAGTGCAGGTTCTCTGTGCTTCATCTCACTGCTTTTTATAGCAGTGTTCTCCAACCTTGGGTCCCCAGATGTTTTTGGCCTACAACTCCCAGCATGCCCCAGCCAGCTGGGGCATGCTGGGAGTTGTAGGCCAAAAACATCTGGGGACCCAAGGATGGAGAACACTGTTTTATAAGGACTGTTAATAGCCATTCCTCCTTTAGTGCTGAAAGCAGGCAGCCCCTGTGCATGCCGGTCTAGAATAAGGGTCAACCCTTTTTAAAGTAAGGTCTGTCTTGTAGCCTTAACAATCTTGTTTACTCATGTCAGAGGGGTATTTCATACTGCATGCAACTCTGAGCCCATAATGCCAATAGGAGTGTTGTATGTTGCACATATCATCATGGGAAAGAATGTATGACGGGGTGGGAGAATCAAATTTCATGTAATATTCAAAGTAAACTTTGAACTGAGCTCTGCTCAAAAGCTTAGCCAAAGAATGTTCTCCCTGTGGACATGCTAAGTGTCAGGAAGTGAGTTTCAAAATAACCCACAAATCTCATGTTAAGGATTCACCTGGAGAGTCCATTCATCTGAAAGCTGTCCCTGAATCTCTTAGGTGGAATCCCCAGCACTGAAAGTCTACTGTGAGAATGGAGAATATCCCTATTCTGGACAATGTTGCAAAAAGTGCCCTGCAGGTAAGCAGTCACACAGTGGTTCTATATTTTAGCAAAGGGCATTGAGCCTGCCTTTGTTGGTTAATGCAAAAGCTAATTGCAAAGCAATTAGCAATAGTGTTTAGTATTTATGTAGTCTTTGTGAAACAATTGGGAAAGTATGCCATATCTGTAATCCTTACAAGAACCCTGTAACATAGGTCAGTATTAGGTTGTTATTATACGCGTGCATGTCCTGGTTTGCCTATACAGTGTGGGTGGGTTTGGTTGGTTCACTTTAAAGACGAAATGGGAGATGGGAGCAAAACTCACCCCCTTCCTGCCTTACTTGCCCACATTATGCTTTTTTGAGGCATTACACTTGGGATGTAAGAGACAGACTGAGGGGAAATGGCGTCAAACAGCAGAGTGCAGAGACAAAGTTGGGGAGTGTGGCAGGTTTCACTCAGGTCCCTTGCCCTCCTTTTTGTCTTTAAAATAACCCCCACTATAAGAATGCCAGCGTACACGTGTTTACTATATACACACACCCTACCTGATGGCCCTTATATTTCCCATATTCTAGATATCTGACCGAGAGGTAGGGGCAAGCCTGAGATTTGAAGCAGGGTCTTCCTGGCTCATGCTCTTAACAGAGGTGATATACCAGGTCTTGAAATATAACCCATCCTGTCAAGTTATTTGTGGCGACTTTCCCCAAGCCCCCTGATGGGGATTTCTATTCCATGCGGAAAAGGATGTGCTTTCTCAGCAAAATAACAATGACTTGGCAGCTTGTGCCCAAAAAATGGTTTCCTTTTCCATAAGTGAATCTATTTCAGCAAAGATAGAAATTGTGTCTGTTTATTAAACCATTCAAACCTGAATAGGCTTTCTTATTTACTGATTTCATTTTTGTCCCACCTTCCTTCTGAGGAGGAAGTTCTCCCCCCACTCCCCACTAAAGCCCACAACCACCCTGTGAGATACGTTAGGCTGTTAGATGGTGACTGGCTCAACTAGGTCATGTATAGTCCTACGCATGTATAGTCAGAAAAAAGAGCTGTCTGGGGAATGCTGGGAGTTGTAGGACTTTTTGATGTCTAAACATGCATAGGATTGTGTGAAGGACTGCCAGCCGGTCCGGTCCTTTCCTCAAGACGAGAGATCAAAGGTGCAAAACTGCCAGCCTTCGCTCTGCTGTCTTGACACTGATTTTCTCAGGGCTTCACCCTTAGTCTGTACACTACTGGATTTAGCACTGAACCACAGAGGGAACCACACACACCGAGTGGGGTAGAACCAGGAAAGTTTATTTAAGGTAAACCATTTACAATAAAAGGTGGGAAATGAGGGAAGGGGGAAAAGGTGGGGAGACACTTTGGTATACACAAGTAGAGCTACAAAACAACAAAACTAGTTCCTTTACTATATAAACACCCAGGCCCTTGCTCTTTGCCTGGGGGGTTGGTCTTCTTAGGGCCTGCCTCAGCAAAAGCCCTACTCCTTTGCGTCCAGACAACAACCAAAACCAGAAGCCACGGCTGGCAGTATCAATCCCCCCCCCCTTTTGGTAGCTTGGCTGTCCTTGGCCAATCAGGGTGAACTTCATCTGGGCTAGGCAGGGGAGGGGTGGCTCCCAGGTGTCAGAGGGATGAACTCCTGATCATGACTAGAGTGTTTGGGGAACATTTGCATGCAAATACATGGGAGACTCTGAGGCGGCACAGGACCATCAAAGGGAACTATGCACATTTGCAGGAGACTCCTGGGATTACACTTGTTTACACATGTGTGGTGGAGAAGGGCCTGCTTTTCTTCACAGATTGTTCCCCAAGTGAGCTTCATGGTTGTGTGGGGATAGGAATCAGGGTCACCCCGATCTTAATTAGTCACTCTAACCACGACACTACACTGGTTCAAAAATCCATTTGTGTTAGTTTAAACCTAAATACCCCTATCATGATTATTATGAACTACATTAAATTCCAAGGCCTAACTTTAAGACCCTTTTGAAATTTTCTGACTCTACTTTAAACACGTTTCTGATTTTCTCTTGGGACAACTGTGAAAGTGTTTACTTCAGCTTGTCTATAGAGGCAGTCCCCGGGTTATGAACGAGATCCGTTCGTAAATCTGTCTTTTAAGTCGAATGTGTATGTAAGTCAGAATAGAAGCTGCACAATGTTTTCAAAATGTTGCAAAGTATAGTGCGTGCGTTCGTAAGTACAAACCATTGTATTTAACTCAGATTTTTACATATATGGCGGTCCGTTCTTAAGTATGAGTTGTCCGTAAGTCGGGACGTTCGTAATCCGGGGACTGCCTGTACTCTGTTTCAAGCTATGTCAGTCTTACAAACCATTTTACAAATGTTACCATCCCATGCAAATGTGACTAGTCTGCAGTCTACAAATACAGTTTCAGGCAAAAGAAGCAATTCTGTTCCTATTTCCAAAAAGCGTCCCTGCCTAGTAGCTTGGAAATTATTCATACTTGCCTCAGGTGATGAAACAAGTGATTGTTTTACATGTCTGCATTACGTCCTAGTGCTGTTGCATTTGTGATTAACATTGTTAAGTGCCAGTGGTAAGGGAGCGTACAGGAAGGCACGAAGCTATGGCCAGTGAGCGGTGATGTGGGGCAGAAAACTTTCCTGTGCTTTATTTTTCCATGGAAAATTTTCTGTTGCTTAAGTTCATTGGTAAAAATGAATGTACAGTAATACCTTGGATTGCAAGTAACTTGGTCTGAGAGCGTTTTGCAAGACAAGCAAATTTTTAAAATAAATTTTGACTTGATAAACAAGCGACGTCTTGCAATACAAGTAGTGTAAGGATGTAACCGCTCGCCTCGAGCGGGCGTAGCGGGCCGAAATCGGCCCCACTCACGCCCGCCAGAGACTCGCTTTGATATAAGAGTGTTTTGGATTACAAGCACGGTTCCGGAACGAATTATGCTTGCAATCCAAGGTATTACTGTATGCCACTTGCAAATACAATATTAGGCAAACCTAGAAATTTCAAAGTTGTGATTCATGTTTTTCACTTCCTTAGTAAGTATGTGAGTGAATACGTATTTGTCACTGCAATACATATGGCTCAGAGTGAAATTGAACTAATAAATAGTGACAGTGAAACTGAAGGTGCCCCAACAACCTTTGTGGAAAAGGGTTGAGCTCAGTTGAAAGAGATGAGTGGTTGTCGGCATGTCATGCCTGTTTCTGTGGGTTGCTAAAATGTGTCAGCAGTTTTCGGTACCTTTGTTATTTTCTTAAATTTAAACAATGTAAGGGAAGTATATGGTATTGTCTTTAAATTTTTATAAGTGTTCTAATAAAAAAAATGATATGATAGAACATTTAAATTGCATCATGTGCTTTAATTTTTTTCTTCAAATATTTCAGGTCAAATATGTGTGGTGTATTGGAACAAAAAATTAACACGGGCTACTGTTTTTAGCTTTGTTGTTTACTAAATGCAAAGGGTGTAGGCAACTTGTGGCTCTCCGGGTGTTTTGTCCTATGGCGCCAATCCGCTCTAAGCCAGCATGGTAAGGGATGATGGGAGTTGTAAGCCAAAACTTCTGGAGTGCCACAAGTTTCCCATCTGTGCTCTAGGGCATCAGAACATTTTCTAATGCAAACTGAACATTTTCCTGTACAAATGACCGTATGCAAATTAACCTAATTTGCATTGAATTCCCCCCCCCCCCCCCAGAAATTCATTTTTTTCTGGAAAGCCCACATCACGACCCATGAGCTTTTCAAGGGTGACTGACTAGCAGCATCCAGTGTGGGCTGCAAACAAATACAATGGCCCATGAGCAGTCACACATTTGCATGGCTCAGGCGTAGCACCTCCAGTGACACCTTGTCATGCCCTTGCTAAGGGTATCCATCCTGCATAGTTACTGCTCGGTGGTGGCGGCAGCTGAGTACTTCCACCACTGGTAAACCTATTGTTAAAGCTTATATAGTCTACCGCAGAAGCAATAGGTTAGCATGTTTCACTAAATCTATTTTAGCATACATTGTTAATACTTGTATTTTCAACAGCAGACATTAGGAACATAGGAATCTACCTTATATCAAGTCGGTCCATTGGTCCATCTAGCCCAGTATTGTCAACATTTGACTGGCAGCAATGGCGCTCCAAGGTTTCAGGCAGGAGTTTTTCCTGCGCTAACTGGAGATGCTGGTTGAACCTGGGACCTTCTGCGTGCAACATACTTGCTCTGCCATGGAGTTACCACCACTCTTTGGCCAGGGTTACTTATGAAGTATGGATACAGAGCTCGTGCCTCTGCCCTTGCCCCTCAGTGATCAGTGCTGATATAATCTGTCATAAGCATTTTTGTACAAACGTTGATACAGACGATGCATTATTTTGGGATTGGGGGAGAGAAGAAGAATTTGTGGTGATCAGTTACAACAATCACATCTTTAAATTACTTGTATTGAGACAGTGTCGCATTTTTAGATTGTAGGTCTGTGGTCAGAGCACTGTCTTTTAATTACTCTTGTGCATAGTAACTTTCAGCACTCTCTAAACCAAATATGAGATAATCTACTTGGCTAGCATGCGCTCTGCCACTTAGCTGTGCCCCCTCAACAGTACAAGATTTAAACACCAGTATCCTGCTCCTATTCATGTTTATTCAGAAGTCCTACTGAGTTCTGTGGAATTTACTTTCTAGTAAATGTGCATAGGATTGCAGCCAATCTGTGCATGCTACTTGGGGAGTAAATCCTATTGGATGCCATGGGACCCTCTTTCATGTGTCGGTCTGGGCTGCAGAAGTTCTTCATGGGTTGACACCTCCTGCAAAATGTAGCCTTAAGGCAGGTCATAAGAGTCACATGGTAGTTAAAAGGAGATGCACACATCCTAATAACATTTGAATTAGAGCACTCGAACTTTAACCTGTGGGGTTTCCTATATGACAGGTACCCATGTTGAGGAACACTGCAACTTTCCACATACTTTGGGAACTTGCAAGCGCTGCACAGAAGGAGAGGACTACACTGGACATGAAAATAGTCTTGAACAATGCTTAATTTGCAGCGAATGCAAATCTGGTACAGTATGGATTTGGGACCAATCCTTAAAAGTGCTGCTGTCTGGTTTTAGGTTTTTTTAAAAGCTTAATTGTTTTCTCCTGATTAATTATGTCAGGCATCCCTAATCTTTTCGGACTCACAGGCATATTTGAAAATTTGAGAGACTGTCCTGGGCACCATCACAGAATGGCTGCTACGGGAGGCATGGCTAGTCACAAAGGACAAGTAACCTGTCCAAAAGACTGAATATAAGGCAGAGGTGGGATCTGAGCCCTAGCACACTAAAGAACTCCTTTCAAACCACAGTTTTCTGCACAGAAACCTATTTCACAGAAGGCAAACTTTTTCTTTCTTTCCTCGTCTCTCTACCAAGCAACTCATTTCCCTCTTCTTTTTTCTCACTCCAGATCACCATTAATACACCCTCTCTCATCCCGCTCGTCGTCCATACACACACATGCATGCATGCACTCTCTCCCCTTCCCTCTCGCTCTACACATACACACACGCACACTCTGCTGGTTCCAGGTTATTGAGGGCCCTTGGACAAGACACCCTCCATGGGCCCCCTCCCTCAGTGAGTCCACCTTCTCACCACCATGGTCACCCGCTGCTCTTGCTCCTCATCCTCTTTCTCACCACTGCTACCACTTGCTTGCTTGGCAGACAGAGCCGGTGAGCAAGTAGGCCGTGGCATCTCCTGCTGCTCCTCCTCCTCCTCACCGCCGTTGTGCGGACCAGAGCGGGAGGCAGGTGAACAAGTAGGTTGCAATGGCGAAGAAGAGGAGCAATTCCAGGGGGCTCTTGCCAGTGAGCCCCTTGCTAGGGTGGGGGCTCTCTGCAGGGAACCAACCATGCATACCCTTGACTCAACCATGCAGGGTCCCAACCATGCATACCCTGCATGCATGCGTGCACACACACATGCCAGTAAGCATCCCATGTATCCATTATGCATGAATGCACACACACACACGCACACACACACACTCCTCCCTTTGCCTCACTGCAAGCACAAGAAAAAACACAACCCCTCTCTTTCAGGACCGCTCCAAAATCCCTTCCCTTTGGATCACCCCAAACCCTTTCTCTCCCTCTCCCTCTCACACATGCAGCCCCCATACAAGCTCACAACCCTCCCCAAATCCCCAGGTTGTTCCCAATTGGCTCTTCTGCTGCTCCCCCCCCCCCCCCCGGATTCCTGCTGGCTCTCTGATACCCTCCGCACCTGCTGGCTTGCCGCTGCCCATTCTAGCCCCCCCTCCACTATCCCTAGCCCCCTGCTGCTTTCTGTAGCTTCCCCCCAGCTTGCCAGACAGCAGCGATAGGAGTCCCTTTTTCTTCTTTGGAAGTACAGATGGCCGCCCACCATCTTCATTTCCTATGAGAGGGTTCACATGACACTTCAAGGAGATTGTTTGTGTTTTCTACGATAGCCCCGAAAAAACCGTAATCCCCCATTCATACGATCATGCCTGCTCCCCCCACCCCCCCTTCATGGTCTTTCTCTATGCCAGCATTGTTTTCATAAGCGCCCTGTGGGTCCTCCCGCTCACGTCAGGTATCACAGTCTCCATTGCGTGCCCCTACCTTCCTAATCACCTGCTCCCATCAGTGGTTCATGCCTTGGTCTCCTCTCGCCTAGACTACTGTAATGCGCTCTACGTGGGGTTACCCTTGAAGACGGTCCGGAAGCTTCAGCTGGTACAGAACGCAGCGGCTCGCCTGATTAAGGGCAGCCGCCGGCGTGATCACATCACGCCAATGCTTAATGAGTTGCACTGGCTACCAGTTGCTTGCCGAGCCGAATTCAAGGTGTTGGTTTTGACCTTTAAAACCCTACACGGCTCCGGCCCAGCTTATCTCAAGGAGCGCCTCCAGCAACATCAAGTAGGCCGCTCAACAAGGTCTGCCACGGACGGCCTTCTCCTTATCCCATCAGCCAGAGCAGCCAGGCTGGTGGGGACTAGGAAGAGGGCCTTCTCTGTGGCGGCCCCCACATTATGGAACTCCCTCCCTAGTGACCTTCGCCATGCCCCCTCCGTGATGAGCTTCCGCCGTGCATTAAAAACATGGCTGTTCAGGCGGGAATATGGGGTGGGTTAGGTTTTTAATGAGAATTTTTTATATTGTTTTAATTATTATATTTTATTGTGTTGCTTTGCTGTATTTTAATTGTACATCGCCCAGGGTGGCCGGGTGACCGGCCAGATGGGCGATTGATAAATATAATAAATAAATAAATTCTCTGTCCCAGGGTCCCCCACTTCCCTGCAATGCCTGCAACTGCTACGCTATTTATCTGGCATGCCATGCCGTCCCTCTCCCTCCTTGCACAGCGAGGTTTAACCCTGTGCTTGCCTCCAACTGAAGCGGCACGATATGAACTTAAAGGAGCCCACACACCCCGTCATCTCAGCAAGCCATGGCCGCATCACGCTGGCTGCAAATGCTCTTCTGCTCCTCTTCAGCAGACACAGACCAACACACCCCGTTGCCTGTGCCACACTACCTCCCTCCCTCCCTCCCTCTCTCTCTCTTACCCCATTCCTTGGTGAATCCCCAGCCAAGCGTTCTCCCCCCAGCCAAGCGTTCTCCCCCCCCCCGCCAAATGAAAAATAATCACACCTTTTCCTTTTATTTAAAAGATCTTTATTGAATGTTCACAGTACAGATTGAAAGAAAGCAGGCACTTGATTCTCAATGGGGACTTGTAACTAAGAAGCCTGTAATCTGAATTGAATCTTTTTCCAGCAAAGCTACTCTTATTTCTAGCAGGCAAAATATGATGTGGCACCTTAAAGCAGTTACTTTATGACAGCCAGTTAAAGTGAGGGAAGAGGGAGCCCTCCACGAATGTGTTGCTAGGCAGAGTTTGGAGAATAGAGTGGTGAGATAGAGAAGACTGGGATTCTCCCCTCTGGCCATAGGGCTCTATGGTTTTTGGTTGAAAACCACGATAGAAATGATATCCCGGGTTCACATGGTCAGAAAAACCAAGATACGATAAGAAAACCATAGATCATATAGTTGTTTGCTATTGTGGTTTTGTTGTGCAAAATTTATCATGGTAAATTAACACAACTGGGTTCATACGACCGTGAAAACCATGAACGATGAAAAACCACGAACGATGGCCGTTGTTTTCACGGTTGGATGAACCCAGTCAATGTCTCTCAGCCCCTTCTGTGATGATGGGAAATGAAGATGACAGCAGGTGGAGGCCCTCACTTTACTTTTAAGCAATCCCAGCTGCCAGTAAGAACATCAGTTTTTTTTGGGGGGGTGTTTTTAAGTTAAAAAAAAGATGGGAGGGGTGGGACACCTTGACTGGCACCAAAAGCAGTGTCCGGGGGTGCCTGTGGGGACCACATTACCTGCCCCTGAATTACGTTATGTTGTGTTTCTCTAACATTCTACAAAGGGACCTACCTGTCTACTTAAACCTAGGATGGGGAACCTTTTCTCTGTCCAGGACCACATTCTCTCAGGGATTATCTGTTGTAGGGGGAGGGGGGGACAGCGGCAGTGGCGGCGGAGAAAACTGGCAATGATGACGTTAGAAAATCCTTGCAAAATTTCTTTTTTAGGGTTCAGAATGGTGAGGCCCTGCACTGTGAAGAGCAACACTGAGTGTCAGTGTAACCATGGGTATTACTGTCCTCCAGGCTGTGAGGAATGTGTCAAGTGCAAGCAAAAGTATGTACATCAATGGGCTTATGTTGTTGTCTTTAATGATAGGCTTGGGTTGTGCAAATATGCAAGAATACTTTTGGGTAGATGGATGCATGTGAGTCAAGGTGATGTATCATGACATAAATCACCAAGAATAAAAAGGCCCAACTTAAAATAATTGATATAAGTCTCATTCCCTTTTGGTACTTATGTTTCCTAAGCAATGAGGCATACGGATTGTTTAACCGAATGATTAAGACATACTCGACAGGGCATTCGTGCTACGTAGGATGATACACATCTTTCCAGTGTTTCTGTTTCACTTCTGCTCATTCTTTAGTGTTGCAACACTCTCCTGCCTTCTCTAATCCCACCCCACCCCTAGTAGCTAACAGTGCAAAATGTTTGCTCCTTGCCGCTGCCTGTGTGACTTCATATGTGTACCTTTTAGTGGCAATGAAGAGTCCAGAACATTCCAGAAACGAGGGCTGGTGGGAAACTGGGCAGATCAGTTTTCTTTTTATGAAATGAAAAGGAGATGTACTTGTTTGCTTATAGAGATTCAGTGTTCATAACTTGAGAACTGAGGAAGGTCCAAGTATTGAAGATAATAATAATAAAAAAATAGTCTTATCCAAGAACATCTGGGTGGGCACACAGTGGATAATAATCCCTGTGATATATAGGATGGCATCTCATGAAACAAGGGGCTGGCTCCCAGTGACCTGCCAATCTCTGGCCACCAATATCAAGCCGATAACAGTAATCTAATATATGGTCTGTTGTGCCATATTTATAATACATGATCTCAACAAGATTCCTCCCAAGATTCTTGCCTTTTTAGTTACATAGAAAAGCAGCCTTTATGTCAACAGCCTGCTTCAGATGTAACAGGAAGCATGATTTCCCACTATACGAATGAATGAATGCATGAGACTAAGGTTCTCCAGGGCTCGTTTTTGTAGCAGAAAACAGTGGTTTCACGTCTGAACTGGGCAAATGTGTTTGACAGAGAACCATTGATTCAGTTATCAAATATTATAAGTGTATGTTCAACATGCCTGTATTCAGCTTTAATTTAAACCTGTATTCAGCTTTAATTCTATTTTTGAGAAGTGAAATTTAGAATATTAATTTAAGAAAAATAACTTAAAGGTAAAACAATCCAATTTTAATACTCTATGTAGAAATAATGAATTTAAGAAACGCTTCACTTTCGTATAGATGAGGTTTGTCCACTTCAATTTCAGATGGGCAAAGCATGATTATTGATCATTAGTTGTTCTGTGTGCAAAGCACAGGCATTTCTTCATATGTAACTCCTGTTTGTTTCCTATGTTGTGGAAGAGCCCCAATACATTGACCCAGTTTGCATGACATGCTAGGCTCACCATGGGTTATGTAACCCACAATGAGCTGCAGTGCGTGCCAGGCATGATTTTGAATATGCGTTGCACCGTGTTGTGCAAACACAGCCATTGGGTTATCTGAGGGTTAAACAAACCAAGGGTTATGTGAGGGTTGTTTAACCCTCACATAACCCTGATGGCTGGGTTCGCATGACACAGCACAACCCCATTGGGGGTTCCATATTCAAAATGGCACCTAGCATGCGTTATGGCTCATGGTGGGTTAAGTAACAGTGAGCCCAGCATGTCATGCGAACTGGGCCATTGTCATTAAAGCTGAAATTAAATTTTAGAAAAATTCAAAATGTCTCAGTTTGACCCCATAACTTGTTATTCAGGTTTTAGAACTGGAATCTGATAATTTAAAAAATTCTACAGTTTAAAAAAAATATCATTATTACTGCAGAGTTTACAAAATGCTCCTTCACGTCAGCTGTCAAATACTTTCAAGTTGATTGTTACTGTAAAACTATTAGATGTCAAATATCCACCCATCTAGAAAATATTTGCCATAAAAATTTGGAGGAAAACACAGAAGAACGTTTAGTGGCAAATTCATTTTTGTACACAATTCCCATTCATTTCTAAGAGGCTTCCACCATCTGTCTGAAGTGATAGATGTTTGCTTTACTTCTTCAGAGGGCACACATTTTATTTATTTATTTATTTATTTATTTATTTATTTATATACTGCTAGGTATAATAAAATCCCTAATGCCCATTGATTGGACAACCTGTCATTTTTTAAAAAATATATATCTAGGTGTCCTGAAGGGCAGATGACTGTACATCACTGCAATGCCACCACAGATATGAAATGCGGATCACTTCCTACAGGTACAGTATGAATAGTCTGATTTCCAGTCTCTTGCCTCTCTTGTTTTTGGTAGTAGTAGTTGTAGGCAGCATGGGGGTGACTTCAAATCCTGACTTAGAATTGCCATGAACGTATAGAGGAGACCTGTTGCTTAATTTTATATAGTATTTCTAGCTCGTGAGTCCTGACTGCCCATTCCTGTAGGTGACCTTTTACCTGATGATGTAGATTTTAACATTTATTACAATTCCCTCTATTTCCAATGTTCAGGCATGGATACTGGTGCTTATGTAACCAAAGCAACACCATCCACATACACGAGAGAGGTATCACCAGGCTTGGAAGAACCACAAGGTTTGCAGAAGCACAAAAAACTTTAGGGGAAAGTCCTAAGGTGGGTGGGTGGAGAGAGCCAAAAGAGCCCAGTGCAGATTGAGCATGCTCAGTGGCCATGGAATGTTGACTGACTGTTTTTTTGGGCTGGGGTTGGAAAACCAGGTTGGAGGGGTAATGGAGTGGAGTATCATGGAAGGGGGTATGGCTGGCTGACTGGAACAAGAGCACTCCACGCTGCACTATTTTGTTGCAGGTCCCACTTGTTTGCATTTATAAAGTACCTACAATTACTAGGTGTGATGAAAACATCAGAATTGCACAGACCTTGCCCCCACAGGCTTACAATCTAAAGGTAAAGATTACACATTAGGGAGGAAAGAGAAAGTGAATCAATTGGGAAAAGTCAGGGTATTGAATAGCAGCCGCTCTTGTGAAATGCCCTCTTCGCTGACTACTTCCGATGGTGGTTCAGGAATCCCATCTTCTGTGTCCTCCAAGTCTTCGAACCTACCTTTTTTATGGGGGTGGGGGTTGAGGCCTTGGGCCATGTCAGTACCATTATTGATCCTAAAGTGGCTTAAGTTACTCAGGAAACAGTTGTCGTGGGTCACCATGAGAAGTTTATGTGGACACTGCAGGAGACAATTCTAGGAAAGGAGGAGACAAAGGGCCATTAATCCAAACCAGGCTGATGGAGGGAGCCTCGCTGTCTCAGCCAGGTGGATTTTTAAAGTGCAAAATTCACATTAGCAGAGAGAACTTAATATACAAGGGCAAATAACTCTATGCCAGTCTGAAACATATCCCTGGCTACAGTCCTGTGCAATTAACTGCAATTGGGGATACCTCTATGTGCTTACCTGGAGGATTGAAAATACTAGGCATAGGCCTCAGTCAGCTGTAACACTAAAGTATGGTTCAGTGTTACACTGAACGAGCCTCAGCCTTGCCTGCTCCTCCCTTCCCCTTCCTCCTCCGGCATAACTGGAGCTTTTGCTTCTAGTTTTGACAAATGAGTGACAAAAACGAATGGCAGTCTACCATTATGTCTGAACCCAGGCAAACTGTGTTTAGACTTAACTATGGTTTACTGAAACAAGCCAGCTTCAAACCGTGGTGGTCTGCTGCTGCTGCTCCTCCATCATGCTGTTGCAGCGCCACTCCCTGGCTGATTTAACCTGGGGCTTACTGTGCTAGGGATGGAAGGGTCTGTCTCTGCCCGTCCATCTGACCGCAGTAAAACCCATCCTGCTCAGGCCAAAGTGTTCACTGCTGTATTTGGCAGTGCGGCGGCTTTTAAGTCTGCTGGTTGAGAAAATCGCAGGGTTGCCTATGCATCATGACACCAAAGTGCTGCCACGTTGCCTCATCAGGGTCAAGGCCAACTTGAAGCTGAAAGCCCTGTGAGATACTTGGGATGGAGGAGCAGTTAGTGAATGCTCCTAGTAGAACTTGAGAGAGAAAAGAAGTGTAGGAAGCTCGCATGTGGAACTCTTATTTAATTGGCAGCCTGGCCTCCCTCTCTCTCCTTTTAAGCATTCCACAACTTGGGAGGAGCATGAAACCTTCCTAAGCTCTCTCTTTTTTGCCAGTACATCACCGAAAAAGTAACTGTGGCATTTTTGCTTGTGCATGAGGATGCATGTTCTTGTGCCATTTTTGCTTGTGTGCATGCATGTGTGTGTACATGCACACATACTCTGTCTTGCTCTGGCCTGAAGCAAAAACCCAGGCTAGGAAACATGCATAGGAGACAATGGCCTCCTGTGTGTTGCCTGTCATCTGCCTCCCCGGAAAGGACCTCTACATTCTCTTGGTTGATGTGAAGAAGGCATCCCTGCAATGGGTTAACTCCTTCTGTTGCCAGAAAAAGCTGGGACCGTGGGACAGATTTTTGTGTAGTCTGCCAGTTTGTCCCTGCTTTTTGCCCAGGATAGAGCTTCTCTCCTATCTACTGCAATTTTCTGCAACTCCGTCCTTTTCAACAATTTTGTTTATACTATTTACCTCATTAGACCCTTTATCTCTTCAACTCATTTCTTCTCCCATGAGTTACTTTCATTTCTGAGCTCTCCTTTCTTCAGATTCTATGCTGTTTGTTTTGCTATACCTTATCTTCCTTATGGCTCCTTCGGGAAAGAAAGCTGAAAAGAAAGCAAACAGAGTCTCCTCCTGGCTTCCTAGAAACCCACTGAAAGCTAAGTGGGCCCACGATGTTGGCCCCATATCGGAGCTTGATTCTGCCAGATGCCCGCAGGGGGTGAAGCCTAGCAAGACTCAGCCTGCTGGCTCTGACTGACTGCTTGGTCTTGTGGACATCGTTACATGCAGCAACAGCCCGAGCTTGAGGGAAGCAGTTGTGGCTAATGGAGTTGGGGCATCTGTGTTCTTGGACCATGCCACCTTCACCCAAACTTATGCGGAGCCCTTCAGAAACCTAGATTCAGGTTGGAAGACTAAAGGATCAGGAGGCCACCAGCATGAAGGACCAGCACCTTGGCAAAGGGAAGGGTGCATCTCCGACTCCCCCCTCACCCCTGGCGGATTCTCACCAAACGCAACAGGTGGCCATTTTGAATGCTAGTTTCAGTTTCAGTAGCGAGGACGAATCCACTCCTCCCGCTGTACTACCCAGACAAATGGAGCCCAGTGAGTCTGTGCCCCCCATCCCCATCAGTAATATCGCTCAAATGGATAAGTCAGTCCTCTCTGAGCTTACAAAAGCTGTCTTGGACCAATTAACCAACCATCTTAAAGATTTCATAGATCACAGAGTTGGAGGGGGCCTACAAGGCTATCGAGTCCAACCCCCTGCTCAATGCAGGAAACTAGAGGAGGGGTCTCCCATCCAAGTAATAACCAGGCCTGACCCTGCTTAGCTTTCCACACTCAGACAAGCTGAGCCAGCGTAAGCCACAGATCTTCTAGACAAACAGGCTCCAAAGCCAACTCACCTTGCTAAACGCACCCATGAACTGTGCCCTTCTGATTCCTCCTCCTCCCCCCACAAGATCCAAGAATACAGCTAAGCCGCCTGGCTCTCTCCAGCCAAACACGCAGCCTACTTCCACTCTCAGCCAGCATTCCTCTGCAGACTCTCGAGAGATCTCATCCCATCCCGACTCTGCTGCCAAGAGTGCCACTCCCAGAGCTCCTAATCCTTATTTCCAGCCGCCTCAGGATAGCGACTCCTCTCTGCCCCCCCCCCACTCATGGGATGGATGATTTGGACAGGGAAGAGGTGGGATGGGATGGGATATGAAATCAATAAGAGGATGTCTCTAAAGAGAGATTTTTTTTAATAAAGAGGATTTTCTGCCCTTATTCTCTAAGACATTTGCCACTTTAGCCATTAACTCGGCAGAACCAGAAACAAAACAGCCAATCTCACGAGGTCTGGCTATGTTTCCCAAGTCCAAGCCAGCCACCAGAGAGGTCCCCTTCCCGAATTCTTTCAAAAAAGTATTGAAGGAAGAATGGACCTTTCCCCTCCAAGGCAAAAGAAACCAAAAACAAGTACTGCTCCTGCCGCAGGATATTATGGAAGAGCTTAATACACCCCCTCGTAGATGCTCCCGTGGCAGTAATCTCAGGGGCCATTATGCCAAAAGATGGGGAAGCACCCCTTAAGGTCCAGAGTGAATGAAGATCTGACATTGCTCTAAAGAAAACCCACGATGCATGAGCCCTTGCCCTACACACCTCTGCTGTCTCCTCTTATTTTGCTAGCACCTCAATCCTATGGGTTGAAGATGTTATAAATAATAAAGATCTGAACCAAACATTCCTCTACAGAGGACTAAAAACTTTCCAAAATATTTCGCCTTTATAGCAGATGTCATAGAACAGAGGCAGAACAACTCAGCTGCAGAAGAACCACAGACCTGATGGAACTAGCTCACCTTTTAGGTATGATGATATCTTGTCTAGACATCATTCCACAAGTCTCAGAAGATTATGCTGATCACAGATGCCAGCCTAGAGCGTTGGGGCACACATTACAATAATCATCATCCAAAGTCACTGTGTGGACTCTGAGAAGGGACACAGCATCAGTTGGCTCAAACTCGGAGAAGTTCACCTAGCCCTGAAACACTACACACACACACACACACACACACACACACCCACACCAACTGCAAAGCTTTCACATCCTTATAAGGATGGACAATACCACCACAAAGACACACCTCAGACCACTACCGATGGACTTGTTTGGCTCATGCCACAACCAGAAGCTTCCCTAGTACCTTTCAAGATTACACTGCTATAGAGCAGAGAACATGGATGCTCTAAACACGTCATGGTCCAGGGAAAGCCTATGCACCTTCCCGCCAACTCCCACTATTGACCAAGGTGCCTAGAAAGATCTGGACAGAGAAAGCAATGGTCATTCTAGTAGTGCGCTTTGAGTCCAGAAGACCATGGTTTTCAGAAATCCTACATCTTGCTCAGGAAGAACCTGGTTCCTCCCAAGGCAACCTGATCTCCTCTCCCAGGGACCAGTTCTCCACCTAGACCCTGGATAGCTTTGTCTAACCACCTGGAAGTTGAGCAGTCTACCTACAAGACTTTAGGACACTTGGACACAGTAATCAGCACCCTCCTAGTGTCCTGTAAGAACTCTATTACCCACATATATGAAACCACCTGGAAGGCCTTTACCAGACAAGAAAGCATTGACATCCACTCTGCATGTATAAAAGAGCTCCTGCTATTCCTCCAAGCAGGCCTTGACATGGATCTCAAACTGGCCATGCTATGCCAACAGACCTCAGGCATCTGCTCCATCCTTTCAGAACCAGGCCATTCACCTTTCAGCTCCCATCCTCACCTCAAGCACTTCCTCAGGGGAGCTGCTATGTTATGTCCACCTACCATTCACAGATTCCCAACTTAAAGAGTTTCCAGATCATTCTGTCTGCACTCACAAAGCCACCATTTAAACCTCCCAAGACTCCTATCTGAAAAGATACTGTTTTTAGTGGCCATTACATCAGCACAAAATGTGCTGGAGCTCTCTCAGCCCTTTCAGTACAGGAAGGCCTGATAAACATTCAGAAGGAGATGGTCACCCTCGGACTTGATCCTACCTTCATTCCCAAGTCAATACCTTGTTTCACAGATCACAAGAGCTCATCTTGTCTACCTTCTGCTCTCCCTGCTTGGAGAAGGGCTGGCATAAGCTGGACATACACAGAGCAATCAAAGTCTTACCTACAACACATGCAGTCCTTCTGCCAATCTGACTTCCTTTCTGTTTCCTTTTATCCCACAGCCACGGGTAAGAAAGTTTCAATATCCATGCTAGCCAGGTGGCTCAAAGCAAGTATATTTTCTTCCTACGCGGCTTCACACCTTCCCAAACCTTTAAAAGTTACGGCACACTCCACCAGGTCAGCAGCCACCTCAGTGGCCCTTCTCAGCAGTGCCTCAGCTGCAGAACTAGGTAAGGCCGCAACTTGGGCTAATCCAAATTCTTTCACCAGGCACTATAAGATAGACACTTATGCCTCTGCAGATGCCTCCTTCAGTAGGAGGATTCTCAAGCAGGTAGTTAGTTCACACCAGACTCAGTACTTACAAGTTGTCCCACCCTAATTGGCAGTTAGCTTTAGCATGTCCCATTGTAGGGATGCCTTCCACACACCAACCGAAGAATGGAACATCGGTACTTTCTGAGGTCTCTATTACTGAGCTGTAGCCACAGATGGAACTGGCAGGGAGGAGTTTAGGACCAGCACACTACACAGAACTCTGCCACATGGTCCCTGCTTTTCCTGGGTGATAGACGGAGTTAACCCATTGTAGAGATGCCTTCCGCACACCACAACCTTCTTGGTAAGTACCAGTGTTCCATTCTGTGACTCCCTTCCCACTTTTACTATCAAGGTGCACTAGGTAAGTTTTTGTAAAGTACTGCTTAATTATGTGACCAAAAGCAAACCATGTTTGTTTTTCACTCCTATTTCAACACAAGCTGAAGATTCTTGTAGTCCGGAACTGTTTAAAATGCTTCTTTCTTGCTTGCTTTTTTAGAATCTATGAATCCTGCACTCAGTTGGTATTGGTTTTTCATCATCTTTGCACCTGTTGGTCTTTTTCTCTTGGGGATTTTCTTATGGAAAAAGAGAAGGTGTGCCTCTAAAAAGGATGAAGGTAATTTCCTAGTGTGCAGATGTGCTTTCTTGAAGTAACTAGCTATCCAAAGTTATATGAACTAAAGTGAAGACACAAATGGGTGGGACCATAGCTCATTCTCAGAGTACATGCTTTTTATGATGAAGATCCCTTGCATCTCTAGCTGAAGGGATCAGGTAATAGGTGATGTGCAGGTCCTCTGCTTGAGACCCTCTGCCAGTTGAAGCAGACAGTCCTGGGTTAGATGGACAAATTGTTTGACTACAGGCATCACCAGAGGGGCGGGGGAAACGGCCTTCTTGACAAGTCGCTCACCTTTCCATTGCTGGACCCCTGTGGCTACTTGAAGGCAAGGTGTTTTCACATGAATTATAAGCTGTAAATTAGAATAAGACTGCAGTCCTAAGCATGCTTATTTGAAAGTCAATGCCGTCAAACTCAGTGGCTTACTTGAGAGAAAATATGTTTAGGATGGTATTAATGTGAAATATACCCTTTTTTCTTTCAGAAATCAGAACACGTTTAATATTTATTAAAACTTATCGTGTTTTCTGTGTACAATAAAATCACAACACCATAAACAAAAATGGAACATGTTTTAAATGCTTACCCCCCCCTCGCCCAAAATCCTGCACTTTGCCCCTTTGGTACCCAGTCCAATGTTTTTTCCTAGTGTGCCACTGAGTCTAACCTGGTTTAAGGTAGTTTTCTGTGTTTCTTTCCTATGAAATACTCATTTCAGAAAATATTTAATCCCTGAATATTCTATAAATGAAAGGGCTACCAAAGTTTGGTGTGTGTGTGTTTTTTAAAGGCAATAAAAATAAGCAAAAAAAATAAAAATCTGGACAAGTGTTCCTCTTGTTGGGGTTTTTACATCAAGGATTGGACTGTATCCAAAAAGATAATTCCTACACAAGGTTGCAATTGTTTCAGAATGCAGGCACAGGACATTCAAAGAGAGACTCCAGTATTGTATATAATATATGAACAAAGAGCTATACTTCTAACAAGAAGAACAGTATTAATCATAAAATTGTAGGAATGAAAAGAACTTGAAGGTCACCTTGTCCATTTTAAATTAAATAGTCCTTTTACTATGTTTTGAAGTGCTATACAGTTCTTGTATTATGATCTAATACACTAATGTTTATACTTTTTTCTCCCCCGCCCCCACCAGAAAAAGAAGGTTGTTTGGTAAGTGTGCCCATATTTTGTTCCTTTATCCTTTTTATGAACAAACCTAACCGATACGCTTAACCTTTTGTCTTCCAGCCAAACTATGGGCAAGCTCACAAGCAGGCCATCCATGGTCAGCTCCATTCTGTTGTTAGTCTCCTACACCTGGTAGCCTGCATCAATCATCTGTTGCAACTGCCTTCATTTGTGTCTTGATAGATTTGGTAGTCCATACTTTACCATGTGTATCTTTGATGAGCGTGGTCACGTTTGTTCCCATTTTCCGATAGGAACTGAGGCTGGGAAATAAGCAGCTTGCCCAAGACCATTCCGTGGCTAATGTGGGATTTGAGGACAAGTTTGTCTCCCTAGCCACTGCCCTGTCTGATAAGCTGCATACCTCTTCACCCAATGCACGATTACCTTCTGGAATTCTCTACCACAGGATGTGAGGGCTTAGATGCTTTTTAACAGATGTTTAGATGTGGTAATGTTTTTTAAAAAATCACGGAGGATGCCTTTCAACACAGCTACTAGAAATGATCGCTTATTTTATTTATTTAAGTATTTTTATAATGCACTGCAATTATATTCCCAGGGCAGTTTACAAAGCGAATAAAGCAATTAAAATGTAATACAAAAAAAGCTAAATAGAACCTCCATGTATAGATCTCAGCACCTTTGCAGGTGTGGGACAAACAGGAGAAGACATCATCATGGCCCAGTTTAAATATGACACCATACCATTGTTTGTTTGTTTTGCTTTAAAAAAAACCCAAAAAAAACAGCTTACCCGTACAAGTTTCCATGTGTGCAGTGTCATGTATAACCTCGGTCATTGATGTCTATGTGTATATGCTAGGGATCTGTGACTCAGGAGTATGCAGTGCTGGTATGCTAATGCAGTGCTTGCTGGTGTGCTAATGTTGAACATGCAAGCATCAGTGACTCAGTTTATATATTGACCCAGCGCATGGAACCCTGCATGGGTAAGGATTTTAAAAAACAAAGCACACCCAGTGTTGCATTTAAACGGCCACGCAAATGTTCTTATGTTTAGGTTGCAATCCTATACCTTGCTTGGGAGTAAATCTCACTGAACTCAGTGGGGATGTACACCTGAGTAGACAATGCATAGGACTGCTCTGTTAATGTATGTTTCCACTCGAGCTTACCTAAGGAGTCGACAACTAATGCCAAAGGGGCTATTCCTCTATTTACAGATAACTGCTAGCATTGAGATCCAAAACTCATCCACTTCTGAGATTTGTCTATCAAGAAATGGGTTATCTGAAAATGCTGAGTTGTTGGACAGCACAAATACAGAATCTACCTCTCAGAATGTCCCGTCTGCTCCACCACTGCAACTGCCAGACGAGTCTGCCGTTAGGAGCGTGCAGCCAGATGTAAGAAAATGATGTGGAAGCTGTTAAGCTTGAGACTGCTATATACCTATCTGTCACTGTCTCTATGTGTGAGAGAATGTAAATGTTTGAGGGAGAAGCTGCTACCCCAAGAAAAGAAGCACAGCATGACTTAATTCTAGAGGAGGGGAGAGAGGATGAGAAATGTCACTCCCCGTATAAAGGACTAGAGCATTTTGAAGTAGGGTGAGGAGTTACAAAAAATATGCACTGGCAGCTTATATAAAATCAGTATAATAGAAAGCAAGATAGAATGCTACCTAAAACCAAAGTAGCAAGCCAAACCAACAGCAGTTTAAAATAGCAGTAGAATACATAATAGAATCAAGATACTACAAACACCTGCTTAAATAAGACTGGCGTCACCCACCTAAAAGGAAGCAGTGGGAAGGGGCTAAGGGGAAGCTCTTGGGAGGCCATTTCACAATTGCGAAGGCCCTCACCTGGCTATCTTAGACACCAGTGAGACCTGAAGAAGAGTGTCTGAGGTGATACAAAGGTCCTGGGCAGGCTCTTATTGGGATGTGTGGTTCCTGAGTTATTCTGGTCCTAAAATTGTCACCAAAAGTTTGCCTCCAGAGAAATTCAAAGTGAACTTTTGGATTCTTCAGGATAATTTTTCTTAACCTGGAGAAATTGCTCAAGGGGGTTCTGCATATTCCTAGTTTGAGGTAGCTCTCTCTCTCTCTCTGCTGCCCCCCACTCCCCATGGCCGTTCTCTCTGTTCTAGAGTGCTGGCTGGGAATGATGGGAGTTGCAGTCCAACACATCTGGAGGGCACCAGAAAAAAAGCTTCCTGTGCCCTGGTGACAAGCTTCTGCTGTGTCCTCTTTTTGCCTATAGCCTCTTCTCTTTCCCTCTCTCTCCCGCTTCCTCCTTCCCTCCCCCCCACCATGCTCAAACCTTTGTTCTGGACCAGGCTGTATAGGGCAAGCCCTAGTCTCCAGAATCCCCCCCCCCCCAGGCATGACTGGTGTGTGCAGGTGGATATGGGCTTTTCAAGATCCTTGTGATGGGCATTGTCTCTCCATCTCTTTGCTGCTGCCACATGTCAGGGACTAGAGTTTGCTACATTCCAGTTTGGAGTTTCCCCCTGGTATGCTGTGGTGCTTTTGTTTAAAAAGGAGTTAGAGCTGAAGAATCTGAAAGGGCTGAGTGATGGGGAAAGCTTCATGCTTCCATAGAAAAATGTCCCCTTTATATAGTGCCCCTAGCAAACTTTTAAAAATTGTTGCTTTTGACTGTATTATCATTGCTCCAGTATCTTTTGGAACTCCCACTTTATTTATTTATTATATTATATTTATACCCCACCTTTTTTCCTGCAAGGAACTCAAGGCGGCTTACATAATGCTCCTCCTCCTCTCCATTTTATCCTCACAACAACCCTGTGAGGTAAGTTAGGCTGAGAGTCAGTGACTGGCCCAAAGTCACCCAGTGAGTTTCATGGCCGAGCAGGGACTAGAACCTGGATCTCCTGAGTCCCAGTCCAACACTCTCACCACTACGCCACACTGGCTCTCCTTCACAAGTCATCCAGCAGTGTGGTAAACTAGTTCCACATTATGTGATACTGCCTTGCAAGGGATCATGTGTGACGAATGTGACCATTTGAGTGGGACATTTTGGAAGGTTTTTTCTGATCAAAACCCTTTTTCTGGGTTGGTGCTGGTTACTTGGGGGAGATCAATATGGATGCGTTTTTCACACGTGCTCCCTTGCAACATGGGATCAGTTATTTCTTGACTATCAGTGTTCCAAAATTACCAGCTGGAACATGAGCATTAACATACTTAAAGTAGATTGAACCAAAGTACATACTGGTAGAAGAATCCTGAGATGATCTGTGGAGTTCCTCCTCTCATACCTTTCTTCCATCTTAGCACCGTAGTATTCCATTTTAGGATGGGCCATTGGCCCTAAAGCATTATTTTCTTTCTGAAATGTGTTAATATCCATACAATTAATATGATTTATTCAGTGCCACTGCTAAATAATTGTTCATCAATGTAAAATGTATCTGTGCTGCTTTGGTGGGCCAGGTGATATGAATTCTTTATCACTTTGAATTACTATAGGGCATTATGGCAGACTTTTTTTTTAATTGCAGGTACGGAAATCTAATAAACCTTATCGAGTGGTAGTTAAAAAATCATCTTCTGAAAGTGAGTAGTTCAAATATTTTTTCCAGATCTATTAACCAGCAGACAATATTGAACAAAAAATGTTTTCTTGATTTTAACATGGGTAGACCAATATGCATGCCTGGCCTATTTTTTTTTTTTGTTTGTTTCCATTGGCTATGTTCTTTAAAACTTTACGAAGTACTTACACTTTTTGTTTGAATTTGGGCACCAGTAGGGCCTAACTATTGGCTGTGTTTGGTAGTGTAACAATGGGTTCCCATTTCCACATTATGTAGTGTGCTTTGGTTTTCAGCGTGCAGCAGGATCCTGTGTGGATTGTGTATATGGAACAGCTGTTCTGCATCCACAGTTGTCTCCTGCAGAATGCAGTGGGACTGATGGGATTGTCCCATTTATTTATGTATTTATTTATTTTATTACATTTGTTAATCGCCCATCTGGCCGGCCACCCTGGGCGATGTACAATTAAAACACTGCAATAAAACATGACAATTAAAAGAGTATAAAAAATTCTTTTAAAATCCTAACCCACCCCATATTCCCGCCTGAAATACCATGTTTTTAATGCGCGGCGGAAGCTCATCATGGAGGGGGCATGGCGAAGGTCACTAGGAAGGGAGTTCCATAACTTGGGGGCCGCCACAGAGAAGGCCCTCTTCCTAGTCCTCACCAGCCTGGCTGCTCTGGCTGATGGGATAAGGAGAAGGCCGTCCGTGGCCGATCTCGTTGAGCAGCCTACTTGGTGTTGCTGGAGACGCTCCTTGAGATAAACTGGGCTGGAGCCACGTAGGGTTTTAAAGGTCAAAACCAACACCTTGAATTCGGCTCGGCAAGCAACTGGTAGCCAGTGCAACTCCTTAAGCACTGGCGTGATGTGATCACGCTGGCGGCTGCCCTTAACCAGGCAAGCCGCCACATTCTGTACCAGCTGAAGCTTCCGAACCGTCTTCCAAGGTAACCCCATTGTTTTCTCTTCTAATTAGGGAATAAATGTAACTAACATTTATATTGTAACGCACTAAGGCAGGGTTGGGCAACACACAGGCTGCATGTGGCCCCCGCTGCCCCCTAGCACGGCCCCTGCAACCCAACCCGTTATGCCACCGATAAAGAAAAATAGTGGGGGGGAATAATGGTTTGGAGGTTTAGAGCAGACAAATTTACCTCGAAAACAAGTTAAATCTGTCCATTCTAACTCAGTAGCAGCATACCACCATTTCCCTTCCCTTTTTTGCCACCAAATAGTAGCAGTGCAGTGGTGGGGAGTAGTGTGTGGACTGTGGCAAGTCTGGGGGGGGGGATTAGCCCCAGACTGTCCAAAGTTGCCCGTCCCTGCACTAAGGTATTATGGAGCCTTTGGCAGTGATTGGCTAAATTGCTGAGGGCCGGGGCTAGCAGAAGAGCCTCTTCCTGTAGTTAACACTGCTCAGATCCTAGAGGGAGGCAGAGCAGACTGAAGGGCCTACGAAAGGAGGGATAAAGCAGTATGAGTTTTATGAAATTCTGAAGATGAATTCTGAAGTTTATGCTGAATGCGTCTTTGTTTCAGGAAGCCTTCTTTGCTGACAAGCCACGGTTTTAATGTGATCCTAATGCATTGTTTTTATTCTTTTATCTGTTTTAGCTTTTTAATGTTCACCGCTCCGGAATCTGTCTAGATATGGAGTGGTATACAAATGCTGTAAATAAATAAATAGGGATCCAGCAGCCTGAGAGAAAATTGGGGCAAGTGACACAGAGGGGATTAGGAAATGTATGTTTGGACTTGGGAGCGGGACTGGTCCAGAGAAATGAGGGGTGGAGGAAAATCCTAGAGGCAGGTTTGAAAGGAGAAGGAAAACTATCTGTGTGTATTTTCAGTGTATTGCAAACAAGTCCATAGTTAATTCCAGTAGGAAAATAAATATTTAGTTTTATTTTAAACAGAGGTATATTAAACATCTGTTGGTGGAAGCACTGTTACCTGTGACAGAGCCTTCTCTGTAGCAGCACCCAAACTGTGGAATACCTTGCCCCATGAAGTTCAGATGCTCCCCTCTTTAGCCATCTTCCGCTGTAAAATAATGTTTTACCTGAAATTTGTTTTGATCTGTTCTGCTATCTTTCATTATTTTTTGCTTGGTTGTGGTTTTATGCGGATGATTGGGATGTTAGTTGTTGTAAGCTAAGCTGAGTGGTGTGTATGCATTAGAAGGGTTGGGTATAAATTATCAAAAGTAATTAAGGACGCAATCCTATGCATGTTTAGACGGGGGGGGGGGGGAGTCTTACAACTCCCAGCATTCCTCAGCCAGCCATGCTGGTGGGGAAATGCTGGGAGTTGTAGAACTTCTTACTGTTGAAACATGCATAGGATTGCACCCTAAACCATTTTAAACTTGATGCTGAGAAATAAAAAATCTAGATACATCACCTTGAAAGAAAAATGCAAGGCTTCTCTTGAATAGCAGTTGGACTTCAGTAACATGTAAATAAATGTTCTAAGCATGTGTAACATTCACTTTTAAAAATTTAAAATGTCTATTTCTTATATTGTAGAGCTACAGGAACTCTATTTTGAATCAAGGAACACGGTGCCACCAGTTTACTGGAAGACGCTTATGAGGAAGAGTGGTTTATCAGACAATGACATTGAGAAAATCATCCGTGATAATTCCTATCATACTGATGAGCAGTATTATCAGATGTTAAAAACTTTACAAGATAGATTTGGAATTGGTGATGCTTTATGTAAATTCTTAGATGGCCTATGGCACACAAAGCTTAACCATATTTATGAAAACCTAAGTAAATGAATTAATAAGCAATGATATAATAACAGTGGAGACCGAAGACTAATGTATTGGGGTGTTTTTGTTTTTTAAAAAAGTTGTACAAGAACAGAAACTGCAAACTACAGACTGTAGTGATCTGGCTTTTACACATGACCTTATTTTACTTGCATGTTACTTTTTGCTGAGGATGTATAAGCTGGAAACACAGCTGTTAAAACAAATGTGGATACCACTTCAATTTGTTTGGAGGATGGATTGATGCATATTTGTATATGCGTTTTGTAACATCTAAACTGGGCAATGAATATACTGTGCATTACTGTATTTGAACATTTTCCCAAAGTATGCTTGGGCGGTGTTCAGAAATCTCAATTTCTTTGTCACCCTTGTTGAGAGAAGGTAGAAAAATGCATGAACAGAGTGCAAGGTGATAAAACTTTAAATATTTTCCTGTTATCAAATAAAGGTGTTAGTCTTAAATGTTCAGCAGGAAGGAATTAAGTTTAAAGCATATTTTACCTTGACACTGCTACATTATCATGAAAATGCCCTTTATCAAATGTACTATTGTGACCAAACTTCAGTGTAATACCATAGGTTTTTACATGAATTGCTCTATGTTTTGATTAACGTTCAGCAGGCTGAAACGGGACATAATAGTTTTTGCTTAGAGCCAGAACCCCAAGTACATCTTCCTGTGCAAGTAGAATCCCATATGTAGAGGTGTTCCTGGAGAAGACCTTGGAGACTGGGCAGTTCTATCTCTGCACTGGGTATTTATGGTCATAAAAGATTGGTGGATTGGGGCATTTGTTAAATTCTGTGTTTTTCAAATGAAATCCTAGAATCATGCAATTTGATTAAGAAAAAAATTACAATTCCAACCACTTTTTATGTTTTGTAAGTATTTTCTAATAAAACACTTCAGTGTTAACATTCCTTGGTCATGTCAATAAATGGGAACACATACAAGGAAATAAATGTCAAATGAAAGGGCAAGAAGTATAATACAGTAATACCTTGGATTGCAAGTAACTTTGTCTGAGAGCGTTTTGCAAGACAAGCAAATTTTAAAAAATTTGTTGACTTGATAAACGAGCAAGGTCTTGCAAGACAAGTCGTAGGGATGTAACCGCTCGCCTCGAGCGGGCATAGCAGGCCGAAATCGGCCCCGCTCACACCCGCCAGAGACTCGCTTTGATATAAGTGTTTTGGATTACAAGCACGTTTCCGGAACAAATTATGCTCTCAATCCAAGGTATTATTGTACTTCCAATCTACAGAGCACGTAACTATATAAGAACTTCACATACATTGGCCAGGTACGCACCACACAATAAGCCACCCTATCCCCGATGCACCTGACAGATGATCAGGCACATCGTGGGTAGCGGGGCCCACTCCTCCGTCCTCCTCCAGGTATCCCATGTGTCACCGCAGGAGGAATGGACTTCCCCTCCCCGCCATGAGCCCTTTCAGGCTCTCCGTGGCTTTTTTCCCTCCCCCCCCCCCCCGAGATTGCAAAAAGCTGCTGTCAAGCCACCTTCACGATCTCTGTTTTGGCAGCTACAACCAGTACCTCCAAGGTGACCCAGCAGTACCTTAGAGCAGCCCATGATTGCCCACCTTTAAAATAAAAATTACCGTAGGGCACACAAAGTTGTGTGCCCAATTTTTTAAATTATTTTTTGTGCACACAAAAATTGGGACCCCCATGGCAAGAATGGCAAATTACCCTTGTTGCTCTTGCCATGGGGCTCCTGCCCCAGTGCCAGCCAGCCCCAAAGTCCCCAAGCAGCATTTGGGGGCAGTTGGCACGGCCTCCCCCCCCCCCCTTCCTGAGAGCTGTTTTGGGCTCGTCGCAGCTTGGTTGTTGCTTTAAAACTTTTTAAAAGTTTTTTTTCATATCGCAAAGCTGGCTTTCACTGATCCCTGTGCAAGCAGCCCAAAGTGCCCCAGTGGTACCTTGGAGGGGCTGTCCAGCTTTTTTTAAAAAAAATTGCGCACAGAAATGTGCACAAAAGAATTTTTTTTAAAATAATTGCAGTTACACAATTGTGCTTGTTCGCTTAAGCACAACTGCATGGATTTCAAGCCTTGGCTGGGACAATGTTCATGGGGGTGCCTGCTGCCAAGGGGCAGCAGGTATCTGGCGTAACCCCACAATTCAGTTCCCTGGTGTATATCTGCTTTAGTATGTTTAGTGTGTCTAGAATGTTGAACCGAGTGGGTGTGGTTTGTGATGTCTTGGAAAGGGTGGGGGGAGGAGTATATAAGGAGTGTTTGAGTGATGTCAGAGTTAGTTGAGTGATGTCAGAGTTAGTTACAGAGTTAAGTAGAGTGTTGGTTGTAGTGTGTTGGGAGTGTTAGAGAGTTAGGTTAGGTGGGTTATTTGTGTCTTGTCGGAAGTTTTAAGAGGAATCCGTGATTGTATGTGAGAGTATTTGGAGTTATAGAGACTTAGCTTAATTATAAAGTGTTTGGTGTAGGCAGGTTTATTTTCTGGAACTAAGATTTTGAGAATTAAAATAAACTTATTTTTATTTTGTTGGCTACCCAAATCCTACGTGTCAGCTTGGCGTTATTAACCTGCTTTACTTTTAAATCTACACACACACCTTTGTACCCACAGTATCATAAATTTAAGCTAGATCCTTAATAGCCAGAATTAATCTTTTCCCTCATTGGTAGGGGAAAGGTTTCATTTGACCCTCCCCTCAGGTTTTTAAGTGTTGATGCTTAGCCTGAGAAGGGTTTATGCACCTGGTCCTAAAGTGTAAGGGACCGTGTCGTTGCAGTATCCACCCTAGACATTGCCCAGAAGAGATTCAAAGTCCACCCCACCACACCCCCAGTTTCTTTTGACAGCTCACAGAAGCTGAATTGTCAAGGGAAAACCAAGCCACAAGGAATCTTTATCTGAGAAGGGGGTGTTTTGGGGGATTTATACCCCATTCTCAGCAAGATCCTAGGATCCTTTTCTTTGTTGGTTTGCCCCCTTTAGTCTCCATGGGGGAGCAACTTCTGGCCTTTGTCTCGTGTAAAGGGCTAGGGAAAGGCTAAAAGTACATTCCCCTTTTTAAAGGGAAAACTGAGTTTGACAGGTGGATGTTAAAACTCTGGTTCCCTTTAAAAAGGGGGTTTTGAGCAGGAAGGTTGTGGATTTGGACTGGGACATACCTCTGAGTGATTCACCCACACTGCATGACTTGTGCCACAGTGTGGGTTGTCAAGTCGTCCGAACCAGCCCATTGTCTCAGCAAGCCTTATGACAACTGTGTAACGTGGGCCACAGTTTTCTCAATATTAAAGATGAGATGGGGGTTGAGGTTCTGAGAGTAGCTTATCTAAGGCCATCTAGTGAGTTCATGGCTAACAGTGCAATCCTATGCATGTTTAGACAGAAAAAAAGTCCTACAACTCCTAGCATTCCCCAGCCAGTATGAGCCCTAAGGCACATTTTGAAGTGGGTGGGGACTTTCCAACTCATGCTCTTAGTCACCAGCTCTCATGATCACTCCAAACTGCATTTTAAGGCCTCCATTTTAGGGGGAAATGATATCCCATTCTGGATATTGCAGTTAAAGAAGGTTATCAATAGAACAAGGAAGATGTAGATGAGTCAATTACATCGTAAACAGCTCAGAATGTAAGAATTCAGAATGTAGAGCCAGTGTAGCGTAGTGGTTAGAGTGCTGGACTGGGACTCGGGAGATCCGGGTTCTAGTCCCCGCTCGGCCATGAAACTCACTGGGTGACTTTGGGCCAGTCACTGACTCTCAGCCTAACCTACCTCACAAGGTTGCTGTGAGGATAAAATGGAGGAGGAGGAGGATTGTGTGAGCCGCCTTGGGTTCCTTTCAGGAAAAAAGGCGGGGTATAAATTAAATAAATAAATAAACATTCAGTCCTAACAATCTACAAATGACATGCTTCCATTTACTGGAGCTTAGGGTCACAACGAAAGCAATGGATATTTCTCACAATTCTGTATCCATTACACGGAAGTATCATGGCACAACTCACCTGACCAGACTTGCACAGAAAAGTAAGCCATGCTGGTCCATAAAAGAAATTCCAAAATCCATGGTCAGGCAACACCTTTTCTTAGGACCAACTGATATGCACAACATTGTGTGCAAGCTTTCAAGATCTCTTCACCAGCAAAAATGGGGGGGTGGGGGTAGAGAGGAGAAAAAAGAGACACTGACTTTGATGTTTAAGTCTGCAGTGTCAGTCTTAGCCGAGTTACAAAACCTTTCAGGATGTATTAAGAGCTAGACGGTGCTCTCTTAAGGCTTGCTAGGGAGGGTATGTTGCTGGCCAAGGTAACTGAACCCCACCCATTCCAATTTAGGATGGGAACATTTCAGAATATTTAGGCATATAGGGTGGGTTTGAACTTAAATCTATCACACCAGACTAGAGCACATGAATTCAAGGAGGGCTTTTTTTTTTAAACATAACAGATTGGAAACCATCAAAGAAAATAGGCTACTCATATAAACAAAAGATTTGTCAAAGCCTTTTAAACTTGGAGCTCTATTTTGCTCTACATTGCTAAGCTGGCTCTAAAACTTCGGATTCAGACATGTTCATTGGCAATTCTTCTAGAAGGGGCAACATCTGTTTTTTCATAGAGAAGGAGCCTCCTTTGAAAAGGATCCTACGAAAGGAGGATTTTAGCTTTTGGGCTACTGTCCCCGCTCAGCTTCTAGGAGTCTGAACTAATTTAAGATGCTAATGTAGAACGAGCCCAGCTGAAGAGTCGGCTCCATGGCGTTGCGGTGGTCATACCGTCAGGGCCGGTGCTACCATTAGGCCAACTAGGCGGCTGCCTAGGGCGCTGGGCTAAAGGGGGCGCCAGAAACGCAATCCAGCGCTAAAATGGCTAAAATGCGTATTTTACAAGTTTGTTCGCGCCGTTACCAGGAGTGGTGGGCTTACCAGGAGTGGTGGGCGGCGGGGAAGGATACACCTGCAAACACCTCCTTCGCCTTCCCAGGGGATGCACCTGCAAACACCTCCTTCGCCTTCCCACGGGATGCACCTGCAAACACCTCCTTCGCCTTCCCTCCCTCCCGGCGTGCGCCTCAGCTCAACTCCCCTGAAAGCAGTTATTTCCAGCAACCAAGGAGGGAGGGAAAGATATTTTAAGCTAGCTGGGGCTCCAATGTTTTAATTATTTACCATGCTGTTTCTGTGTTTTGGTTTTAAATGCTTTTAGGATGCAATCCTACGCGTGTTTGAAGGGGGGGGGAGTCCTACAACTCCCAGCATTCCCCAGCCAGTTAGGATTGTGCCCTGAGCTGTTGATGTTTGCTTTACTGTTCTTTGAATATTGTTGTCTGCCTTGAGCACTAGACTGGTAAAGGGAAAGACAGGATAATATACATTATTCTGATAAAGAAATATTGCAACAAAGTGATGGAGAGAGGAGGGGAAGCAGCAAGTTCCGTAAAGCACCTCCACCCTGCGAGGTAGGACAGGCTGCAAGACGCCCTTTTGTCTCTATTCCTCACAGGTAGCGCCACCACACCTCTCTTATATCCTTTTTTCATATCCCTTGTGCTGCCCGCAGGAGAAGACAGGCTTTTACAAATATATATATATATATATTATATATATGGAGTAGGAGAAGGCCCTTGGGAGTTCCTGGCATAGCTGGGCTGATGTTGCCTCTTTGCTTTCCGCGTGAACACAAAGGAAAAGTCTCAAAGTCCACAAAGTTTTTCTATGGGGCTCAGCAGTTCCCAGGGAGGGAAATTTATTTCATAATGGGCATAGGGCTGGAGGGAGGGAGGGAGGACTCAAGTGGGAAGGGGGGGCGCTAAATATCTGATCTTGCCTAGGGCACCAAGCTGCCTTGCACCGGCCCTGCATACCGTCCAACATTTCTTGGATGAAAATGCAGATACGCTTGGGTACTTTTTGTTGAAGGATATGGAGAGGAGTCGGTCCTATACTGGTTAAGATGAAGCAGCTTTTCCCCCCTTATGCGCAGCCTGCTTATTGAAACTGGTTATCTACAGGCCTGTGGCTTACGCTGGCTCAGCTTGTCTGGGCGTGGAAAGCTAAGCAGGGTCAGGCCTGGTTATTACTTGGATGGGAGACCCGTCCTCTAGTTTCCTGCACTGAGCAGCGGGTTGGACTCGATAGCCTTGTAGGCTCCTTCCAACTCTATCTATGAAATCTATGAAATATATATCACCACGTGGGTTGCTAAACCCTGCTAAAGGTTCTTAAAAGGAATGGATTGTCCATACAAGGTTTAAAACTAATAAAGATATTTATTAGTTTTACTTACAGTCCATTTATTCATATATGCAGGATGCATATAAGCATATTAGTGTCTTTGGTGTTATGCACTTGCTGGAAGCCAGCTCAGACCGTGCATCCATCAGGTTGGAGAGGCAGAGAGAAAGAGAGCTGGCCACAGAGAGGCCAGAAGTAGGGGTTACAAAACATGCACCCTGGGGATTGTTAAATTAACCCTTTCCTCCCACTGTAACTAGTGGTTGCATTACCTCGTTCATTTAAGCAGGCAATACACTGTACAGTAATACCTTGGATTGCAAGTAACTTGGTTTGAGAGCGTTTTGCAAGACAAGCAAATGTTTAAATATTTATTTTAAAAAAATTGACTTGATATACAAGTGACGTCTTGCAATACAAGTACTGTAGTACGGCTTAAATTAAAAGTCTCTGTACAAATTTTTTTGGGGTAATTTCGTTTTGATATAAGAGTGATTTGGATTACAAGCACGTTTCCGGAACAAATTATGCTCTCAATCCAAGGCATGACTGTATTACAATTTCCATCACTTTTAACATGCCTGTTCTTGCACCAAGGATCGCTGCCGGAGTGACACCCCCCCCCCCCCATGTACTTCATCAAGCACATTGATGAAGGCTTTTCTGTGCAGACTGCATGTATAATGTATGCTGCATTAATTTACTCTGCAATCGTCTTTCCTTTCCTGGCTTCTAAGGAGGACGGTGTGTTAGAAAACTTTCCCTTTTAAAAAAATATTGTTTAATCTTACAATGTATTTATTATGTTCTGGAACCACAGGCGGATCTACTATGAAACTAATGAAGCTTAAGCTTCAGGGCCCCTAATCCCAGAGGGGCCCCAGAAGCGACTGTGACGACACGGTACCTTACACTTTAGGACCAGGCACATAAACCCTTCTCAGGCTAAGCATCAACACTTAAAAACCTGAGGGGAGGGTCAAATGAAACCTTTCCCCTACTAATGAGGGAAAATATTAATACTGGTTATTAAGGATCTATTTTAAATCTATGATACTGTGGGTAGTACAAAGGTGTGTGTGTAGGTTTATAGTAATGCAGGATAATAACGCCAAGCTGACATGTAGGATTTGGGTAGCAAACAAAATAAAAATAAGTTTATTTTAATTCTCAAAATCTTAGTTCCAGAAAATATATTTAAACCTGCCTACACCAAACACTTTGTAATTAACCTAAGTCCCTATAACTCTAAATACTTTCACTCCTCATACAAGCACTGATTTCTCTCAAAACTCCTGACAGACAAGACACGAATAACCCAACTAACCTAACTCCCAAACTCAACACACTCCCAACACACTAACTCAAACACTCCTTATATACTCCTCCCCCCACCTTTTCCAAGACATCACAAACCACACCCACTCAGTCCAACATTCTATACGCACTAAAAACATACTAATGCAGACATACACCAGGGAACTGAATTGTGGGGTTACGCCACAGCGACTTGAGTGCACATTGCTTAAAATTTTTGGGTCTATTCCATGCAGGAAGCTGCAGGTGGTCGAGGTTGTGGTGGCTGCTCGTGTCTACCTGCTCTGGAGGGGGCTGGCCCTTGGGGATCCACCCCGCCGAGATGGCTCTCAGCCTGCCCTGGAGTAGCCTGGCATCGGGTGTAGAGGCTGCCTGTGGCATGTGCAGGGCGTGAAGCGTCGCTTCTTCGCCCACAAGCTCTTGCACACCTTGCTTACAACGACCCTGAAATGCAGGCTGCCGCTTTGCCAACTCCCCATGCTGAAGGCAGGAAGGGCCCGTGCCTATCGAATGAGGAAGGGGCCAGGCAGCACCGCACTCTTGGTTGGCGTGGGGGCTGCGAGGTGGGCTGGGGAAGCTGCACTGGCAGGGAGCGGCGGCTGTGCAGGGGCTCCTGTGCACGGCGGATATCTCATCGTCTCCACGAAGCACTTGCAGGCAAAGCTGCGGTGCCAGGCCGGGCGCTGGCTTGTCTTCAGACATGTGCAGGGGGCTGCAGTGCTCAGGCACACCTGCAGCCCGGGTGGGCAAGGCCAGCTGGCTTGGCTACGAGCCCCAGCAGGAGTTGCCAGTCCCGGGAGAAGTTCTCCCACGCAAGCCCGGCGAAGCCGCGGATGGGAGTGGCCCCAGAGCTGCAGCCCGGCTAGCCGTAAACGAAAAAACGTTCAAATTAAGGATGTTTCATTGTAAATATATTTAATATAAAATCATTATAAATATTAAAACACTATTAACATTTATTTCATCATTCTATGATGCATCATGCATGTATATAACATTCCCCTAATTTTCATCCCCCCATAATTCGAAAACTATAACGGATAGGAATTTTTTATTCACACCAGTGACTTTGACATGCAGCCAGACTTAGTAGTGGAACCAGAAGTTCGGGACACATAACACCAGTCTTGGCCCGCTGGCCCGTTTGGCTGCCTGTATGCTTCCGAGCCTGATTCAAGGTGCTGGTCTTAACCTTTAAAGCCCTACACGGCTTGGAACGCTTCTCCCAACCACAATTTACTCGGACACTAAGCTCAACATCTGGGGCCTTTATCTGGTTGCCACCTCCAAGGGAGGCTCGGAGGGCGGTGACAAGGGGGAGGGCCTTCTCTGTGGTAGCCCCCTAACTCTAGAACAAGCTCCCTCCTGAGGCCCATCTGGCACCAACTCTACAATCTTTTCCGCGTCAGGTTAAGACTGCCCTCTATATTGAGGCTTTTAACTCTAAATAGTGCATGGTGGGGTGGTTACTTTTTAATTGGTCTCATTGCATTTCTTGTTTTATCTATGCATGTCATTTTTAAATCTGGTTTTTAAATTTTGTATAATGTTTTTATTGTATATTGCATTGCATGTTTTTATGGATTGTTGTGAACCACCCAGAGAGCTTGGCTGTTGAGCGGTATATAAATAAAATTAATAAGAACAAAAAATAATCCAGTACAGCAATTTTGATCAAAATATGAGATGTAGTGGTTAAATTTTTTAAAAAATTGTGGTGATCTGTCATGGAACAACCCCATTGAAGAAGATAACAGTGGTTACCCAGACCTAGTTGCTGATTGCGAAGGGGCCCCCATAATAGTTCAAGCTTCAGTTCAGGGCCCCAAAAATGTAGGTCCACCACTGTCTGTAGTTATAGCTGGGTGAGAAAGGAAAGCTACTATACTCTTGCGCACACACTAGCAAAATATGGCAGCCCTGAAATCCCCCCCCCCCCGGGAACAAAATGGTCCAAAACTAAGGACAACAATTTGCCGCTCCTGGTCAATAAGCGAATGTGGGCCATCATGGGGGCAGCCACGTGACTCTATTTTGCCTGTAGAGATGCTTCCACGCGTTGCCAGGCTACCCCGCGCCTGCCGGAAGTGACGATTCGAGGCGGAGCTGCGCTTCCGGACACGCTGTTGGTTGCATCAGCCTGTGAGGCAGCTCGGAGGCTGACAAGAGATTGAGGAAGAAGGGAAGAGCCGGGATGGCAGCTGCCGGTGAGCCTGGCGCTCTTGGGTTCCGGGCGAGGTGGCCCTTTAAAAGATAGATCGGGGCTGGGCGTGAGGAGGGGCGTCACGGCGTTCCATTGTCATGTCATATTGAGCGATACCGCGGTTTCCTAATGATCAAAGTAGACTAGTAACCCATACAAATCGATTCCCCCACCCGGCGCCTTACCCCTGGGTCCTATGTTCAGGCGCCGTCGGTTGAGGACGCCTTATCGCAACTTTCCCCGACCTGGTGCCGTCCAGATGTTTTGGGCTACAGCTTCCATCATTCCTAATGATTGGGCATGCTGGCTGGGGGTTGATGGGAGTTGTAGTCCAAGACATCTGGAGGGCGGCCGGTTGGGGAAGGGTTGCTTTATCGTGTCATATTGGGCGCCTATGGTACTTTAGTACCTGCTACGATCTTACGGGCGATCTGGTGCTGTACCAGTTTATTATAGTGGTGCAGATATATTAGGGCGATTCTGTCGTGCTTCAGTTTTCGTTGTCTTGAAGTACTCTCTGCTGTGACTCACGGATGTAATGATGCAGGGTTGGGAATGCTCACTGGCTTTCGATCCTAAGAAAGCCTTGAGCTTTACTTCGCAGGTGGCTTTGAGCAAGAAACTTCTCAGCATCTCTTTTTTTCCTTGCAAAAGCGCTTAGCAGTACACAGAACCTATGTAATGCGGGCACTGAAAGAACGTGAGAAAAGACCTGCTGGATCAGACTGAAAGTCCATTTAGTCTGGCATCCTGTTTCCCACAGAGGTCAAGGAGATTGCCCCTGGGAAGCTCACAGGGTGTTGTCTCCTGGGCAGCTGGGATTCAGAGGTATACTGCTTCTGAATCTGGAGGTACCTACCATTTAGCTGCTGTTACTTATGACTGATAACTGATGGTAGCTTTCATGCAGGATAGGTCTGTCTAAACCAGCCAGCATTAACATTATCTGTGGCAACAAACTCCAAGCATCACATGACTATGTGTGTGAAATAGTATTTCCCTTTGCCTGTACTGGATCTACTGACTATCACTTTTGTTGGGTGACCCTGAGTGATACTATTATTCATTTTCTCCACACCATTCATAATTTTATAAACTCTATCATGCCCCCTTCATCATCTTTTTCCTAAACTAAAAAAACCTCAACTGCTTTAACCTTTTGTCATAGGTGCTCCTACCTCCTGATAATTTCACTTAATCTTTTTGTACCTTTTCCAGTGCTGTTGTATCCTTGAGATGGGATGACCAGAACTGTATTCAGTATTACAGATGTGGCTTTTTATGATGATTTATTGTGATCATAATTGTAAACACTGTATCAATTAGAAAATGGTGTGAGAACTTAAGGAGACAATATATTATATCTTGTTCTCTGCAGGAAAAGGCTCAAATGGTTTTAAGGACATATTGAGAATTTGTGTTAAGCAAATTGGAGCTTGCTCAATTGGTTGTGCGATTGTTTCATCACATGTTTGAATAGGGATTCAACTAGTATTTACTGCACAGATGTAATACTACTGAAAGTGGGTTGAGTGGGAGCAAGGTGATGCAGTCTTCTCTTCAACTTGGGATGATGGGAGTTGTAGTCCAGCACATCTGAAGGGCAACAGGTTAGGGAAGGCTGTGGTATTGTGAATTAACCTGGGAATTGGGCTTATGCTGAAGCCATCACATGACTCCTTCATGACTACTCTTAACCCAAATTCAAACATGCTAAAAGGTTCTTGTGAAATAGCCCTAAGTAATCAGCTGTGTAGGATAGTTAATAGCATTTGACTGTATTGAGATGATAGTTTGTATGGAACCCACAGTGTTGTTATTGAACTAAAACACTGTTGTGTTGTGACAATAGTGCGCTATTAAAATTAACACATCACAATCTCAAAGCATTGCTAGCGTTAAGATGTGGTCTTGCTCAGGTCACCCGATACCCTGTTATAACCTGGGTTGTTACTGAATTCAAATGTTTATTTCTATGCAGGAGGCCAGGAAAAGTCCCTAGTGTTGTTTCTGTTTTGATATTTGTGGGATTTAGTTTTTAGTTCATGTGAAGATAAGCCAAATACCTTGATGTCAGTTATATGGGGCTGGGGGAGAAACCCCAAACAACTCCACAAAGAGGGGCATGCAAAAGCTTAGCAGCAACTGGGCCTGAGGATTAACATATATATATACGGTATATATATATATGGTATATATATATGCCAATTTGGGAAAATAAGATCATGGCCACTTGCTTACTGACTGGACATGTTTATCTGATGAAGCCTGCTTTGCTCCCTTGGTGGAATCACCCCTTCATGTAAAACCAGGGCTGGACATTTGCTTTAAAACAACAGCTGGCCCTTTTTAAAAAATAGGAATGGCCTGCAGGCTAAGTTGTGACATGTCCTTGCACCCAGTTACCATACAATGTCAATGCCTGGCAGGCTCAGCATGCAGATAGCACATTATGTGGAAGTGCCTCACCTTTCTTTTGCCATCACATAGCCCTCCTGCTGTACAGTTACATTGGAATGTTGTTTTGGAAACTTTAGTTTCTCAGATGCACTTACGCTAATAAACTAGCAGAGGGATGGGAGAACATATGGCCCTCCAGATGGTCTTGAACTACAACTCCCATCACCCCTTATTACCATTGACTATGCTGATGGGAGTTGCAGTTCAACAACATCTGGAGGGCCACAAGTTGCCCGCCCCTGAATTAGCAGGTCAGATTCTTTGCACAGTGTAGTTCATGTAGCTCCACACAGTTCAGTACAGGCAACTGCCAGTCTTTGGGAGTGACCACCAATGCAAGCGATATGCATAGCCCACATGATCATAGTTTCGGTATCCATCTCATACATCATATGTTTCGCCATGTTCCCTGTGTTATTTTCCCCATTTACAGCAGTTGGAAACTATTTTGCTACTCAAGGGAATAGAAGTGTCTGACTGCCGAGTAAACAATTATCTGTACACAGAAAGATGAGGCTGAAAAAAATCCAGTCACTTGGGAACCTGTAATCCTATGCAGACTTACTTGGAAGTAGGACCACTTGATTCAGTGGGACTGAGTTCTGAAAGAAAATGCATAGGAATGGGCTGTTAAGTGTTCAGTACTGGTACCTAAGCCTCTGAAATATGTTTCAAGCCCTATTTATATTGAAAAGTTTTGTTAAAATATTCACTGCTGTTATCCTTTTTCATTCTTTGTCTGATAAAGTAAGCAAATAGTTCAGATTCTTAATTCTAAACCTTGGCATTTCCATGTAAACATATAATTAAGTAGTGGAGGTAAATGTGTAGAACCATTCATTAAAAAAGAAAAGGATTATTATTTTGCATTCCATTTTGCATTGTATCTAAAAACATGTGTGCTACCAGGTGAGGGAGTGACTCTTGTGAATAACACATTTATTATCACATTTGTACTCCCCCCTCCTCCGAGGAGCTCCAGGTGGTATTCATGGAGTTATCTCATTTTTAGCCTCACAACTAAAAATGTAAATGAGGTAGGCTAGCTTGAGAATTTTTGTCATGGCCAAGCTTATTTTAAACTTATACTGCTTCCTAGCAAAGCTCCCAGAGCGATTCCCAATAAAATATAACCTGAAAACAACACAAACCCTAACATCATTGGCTGGGATCCTGATTTCACTTCCATGAATGGAAGAGAACCGGGCTTTCCTGCCTCCCCCTTCCTTTTGCAGCTCTCTGTGCACCCTGAAAATCCAGTCATGAGGATGGGTGGGAGGGTTGGAATGGTGTGAGTTATGGGGGGAGGCTGCAGATGGAGGGAGGACTTGGTAGAAATCACACACACACTGTGTGAGCAAAAGAGCAACTTAAAATCCAAGCCAGTAAAATCACCATACAATAATCAAGAACACATAACAGCTAAGATTAAAAGAAGAAAGTCTCCAGCAAAACTTAATGGAATGTTTTTTTGAAATAAGTGTTTCACCTGCCGCCTAAAGACAGCAGGGAGGATTCGCCTGCTGCCCTGGGCAGGGAGTTCCCAGAGCCAGGGCGCCACTAGTGAGAAGGCTCTCCATCTTATGGCCACCCACTATAGTTGCCTATGTTGTCTGCAAAAACTGGATAATTAATTTCCTAAATATTTATTTTATGTACACTGTGTTTTCCACAAGATTGGTTCCCAGAGCTGTTTCCATCAATTTAAATCCACACATAGAAAATACCTAACAGGATGGGCTAAGCCAGTTTCCCCCAACCTGACACCCTCCAGATGTGTTTGAGTACAACTCCTAGTATCTCCAGCCAGCAGGTCGAAATGGTACTGCTGGCTGGGGAAGATGGGAGTTGTACTCCAAACACATCTGGAGGGTGCCAATTAGGGAAGGTTGATATATACTACGTTCAGATCCAGTTGTATGCAGGCCGCTACCATCCTGTATTTTTATTGTATCTTTAATCAAAATATAATTATTGTATCAAAGAAAATTTATTTATTTTATTTATTATATTTATACCCCGCCTTTTTTCCTGAAAGGAACCCAAGGCGGCTTACATAGTCCTCCTCCTCCTCCTCCTCCTCTCCATTTTATCCTCACAAGAACCCTGTGAGGTAGGTTAGGCTGAGAGTCAGTGACTGGCCCAAAGTCACCCAGTGAGTTTCATGGCCGAGCAGAGACTAGAACCCGGATCTCCCGAGTCCCAGTCCAACACTCTCACCACTACACCACACTGGCTCTCATAAAATAAGCTTTGATGGTTCTTCCACCAATTTATAAAGGGATTCTTGCACCCTTTGCCCCCCTCTTTTATGTGACATTTTTAAACAATCCCTGATTAAAGGTCTCCGTTGGGATTGCAGTCCTCTTTCAGTGGCAGAGAACCTTGCAACTGGAAAGCTAAAACCAAAAGTAAAACTTGAATATTGTGTAAATGGATTCTCATTTCAAAAAATATGTAACCTAGCCAAAAAAACATTCCCCCTGCCAACAAATCACAAAAGTTCCCTTGAGTGGAAAGGGGAAGTGGCTTGTTTCTCTGAAAGGAAGAAACATTGGGCCAAACTACTCAGCCTATTGTTGTACCAGAACAGGGGGAAATGCTGAAACAACCCCCACCCATGGCAATTAAATTCTTAATGGGTGTGTGTGTGTACATTTCAGTTAGAAGGAAAGAAAGGAAACCAGACAGCAGCAGATCCAGCTGTGTGTTGGCCCTAAGAACTATCAATGCAGTTATCCTTATAGTATTTCAACAGAATCGGTGCTAGCAATAAGCAGCTCTTATGCACTTTCAGGTTGACGTTTAAAGGAATGCACCTTTCTTTCTCATTTTGTGTACCGTCTTTTACTCACTTATGTTAAACATTTTCTAGACCACCCTTTATCCTAATGGATTCCAGGTCAGCGTACAATAATTTTTAAAAAGCCCAATACAATAAAATAACAGCTTCCCTCATAGTTGCACTTTTATTACAGGAACACTGTACTCTGTATTTCCAACCCATGATATCCATTACTACAAGCAGCAATATTAGAGTACTTCCTCCAGGTAGTTCTTGCTTGATGCATGGCTTATGCTTCCATGATATACAGGCCTGTGGCTTACGCTGGCTCAGCTTGTCTGAGTGTGGAAAGCTAAGCAGGGTCAGGCCTGGTTATTACTTGGATGGGAGACCCCTCCTCTAGTTTCCTGCATTGAGCAGGGGGTTGGACTCCATAGCCTTGTAAGCTCCTTCCAACTCTATGATCTATGAAATCTATGATTGTCATGCAGAGCCTCCATTCAGTTTTCAGGAGGAGGGAGAAATTCCAGTGCAGCCGGGAATCTATTAAAGATTAAATGGCAAACAAGCAGTATATTTTTAAGAGCATTTGTTGTGGGCATTTTTAAACATCTCATAACTGTAGCATTGTTACCACGTAGGTTTTTAAAATTTTTGTTTTATTTATTTATTACTATATTTATATCTCCCCCATTTTCATCGTGCAAGAAACCCAAGGAGGCTTACATAGTCCTCCTCTTTTTCATTTTATCCTCACAACAACCTGTGAGGTAGGTTAGGCTGAGAGTCAGTGACTGGCTGTATGCTGATGATAATGTGGTCTCCGCACATTCAGAGGATGCTAACCCTTTGGTGATGCCATCTATCCAGCTTGGCGGGACAATACTGGAAAATGTCGATCATTTTCTCTATCTTGGCAGCTATCTTTCTGTTACAGCTAACATCGACAGTGAAATCCAGCATCGTCTGAGCTCCGCAAGTGCCACGTTTTCTCGAATGAAACATAGAGTGTTCGAGGATCGGGATATTTGTAAGAAGACCAAAACACTGGTTTATGAAGCCATTGTATTACCAACTTTATTGTATGCCTGCGAAACATGGACTATCTATAAACGTCACCTCCAACTCCTTGAAAGATTTCATCAACGTTGCCTCCAGAATATCCTGCGAATTATACTTGGGAAGATAGGCGAACAAATGTCAGTGTACTGGAAGAAGCAAAGACTACTAGCATTGAAAAAATGATCCTTCAACGCCAACTTCAGTGGACCGGTCATGTTGTTCGAATGCCTGACTGCTGTCTCCCAAAGCAGTTACTTTATTCCCAACTCAAGGATGGAAAGCGGAATATCGGTGGTCAATATAAGAGGTTTAAAGATGTTCTTAAGGCTAATCTAAAAAAATGCAATATAAACATCAAAAACTGGGAAGCTCTGGCCCATGAACGATCTAACTGGAGGTTGGCCTTTCACAAAGGTTCTATGGACTTTGAAGAAGCTCGAGTGCAAGGTGAAAGGGAGAAACGTGCTAAGCGAAAAGCACGTCAAATAAATCCTTTACAGGACCATCTTCCATCTGGTAACCTGTGTCCTCACTGTGGGAAGCTGTGTGGATCTAGAATTGGCCTCCACAGTCACTTATGGACTCATCGCTAGAGTCTACACAATTTTCTTTAGAATTTTCCTCCTTTTTAAAATCTCCTTTTTGTAAAAAAAATCAAAAAAAAAAAATCCTGGAAGACAATCTTACTCGGTAACGAGTGATCGCCTGACTGACTGACTGTGTGTTGGACTAGATCCTGGGTCCCATGAGTCCCAGTCCAATACTCTAGCCACTATACAAACACCACACTGGCCCTGTTATATTAAAGGGAAGGGATTCGTGTTTCTGGCATGCATATAGTACGCACATTTTAAATGTTTATAGTGGTAATCACTCAGCCCAGGTTTATAGCTGGAGAACCAGTGATTTAGTCAGAAATAGGTGTGTTCCTGAGGAATAAATAACGGATGTTCTGAAACCTGGGCCCAAGGAGCTACACTGGCGACCAGTTGCTTGCCGAGCTGAATTCAAGGTGTTGGCTTTGACCTTTAAAACCCTATACGGCTCCGGTCCAGTCTATCTCAAGGAGCGTCTCCAGCAACACCAAGTGGGCCGCTCAACAAGATCTGCCACAGACGGCCTTCTCCTTGTCCTCCCTTCAGCCAGAGCAGCTAGACTGGTCGGGACGAGGAAGAGGGCCTTCTCTGTGGCAGCCCCCGTACTATAGGAACTCTCTCCCAAGTGACCTCCGCCATGCCCCCTCTTTGCTGAGCTTCTGCCGTTCATTAAAAACTTGGTTATTCAGGCGGGAATATGGGGTGGGCTAAGATTTTAAAATTTTATACTGTTTTAATATATTTTAATGGAGAAAAATGTTTTAATGTATTTTGTTCTGTTTTATTTTCTGTACATCGCCCAGGGTGGCCGGTTTGCCGGCCAGATGGGCGATAGATAAATGCAAATAATAATAATAATAATTTTAATCCTGCCCTATTTTGCTGCTGGAGAGGGTGTTGAAGAAATGAGAAAGTGAGACTTTATTTATTTATTTGTTATATTTATACCCCGCCCTTTTTTCCTGCAAGGAACTCAAGGCGGCTTACATAATCCTCCTCCTCCTCTCCATTTTATCCTCACAACAACCCTGTGAGGTAGGTTAGGCTGAGAGTTAGTGACTGGCCCAAAGTCACCCAGTGAGTTTTGTTTTGTTAGAGGAAAATTGTGGTCTTGCACCACGGATCTAGTGCACATGCCTCTTACATGGACTAATTTTATGAACTTGAGTGTGTTTTAATTTTACCTGACTTCTGTTAAGTATTTTCTTCTGGGGGAGGGGGTAAGTTGGTTAGCATGTGCTCATGCGTTTGTTTATTACATAAATTTATATATAGCTTTCTAGTTAACTCTCAAAGCAGTTAATAAACACATAACATATATAACAATAAAAGCACAATAAAATAATTGCTGGTTGATTATAACCATACTGGCTGGGTCACCCCTCAAGGAAAGCCTGCATGAAGAGGTAGGTCTTGAGTAGATGTCAAAAGATCAATGCTGAAGACATCTGTCTAATGTCAACAGGGCGTGTGTTCCAGAGGGTGGGTGCTGCGTTGAAAGGCTATGACTGTTATAACAGAGTGCTGCAGTAAAGTTTTGTATTAACCAGTCTAGAAAGATATTTCAGATTTTGAGCCAGCACCAAAATAGGGCACAGAATCACCTGACTTCCTTCTTTTGTTGAGATGTATCCCTTTTCATGTCTTGATCTGTACCCCTCTAATAGAGTGGGGAAGGGGTCACACACACACACACACACACACACACACACACTTTTGTATATGATAATGCCACTAGAGCTGAGTCAGTCACATAGATACATAAATAGACTTGAAAGTTCAAAGATAGATTTCTTCACTATCTTTATTGCCATTTATGTAGCACTTTAAATTAAAGTGGGGGGGGGGCAGAAAGTAGATCTCCAGATGTTTTGGGCTTCAGCTACCAGCATTCCTGACCATTGGCCCTGCTGGCAGGGGCTTCTGGGAGTTGAAGTCCAAGACACTTGGAGATCTACCTTCTGCCCACCCTGGGTTTAAAGCACAGAGTGCTTTGCTGGTTTAACATTGTTTGTCCCATGAGAACTGTACTGGTAGGTTGCTATCATTCCCACTTGGAACCTATGCTGAAAGATTATAATTTGCTAAATGTAATCCAGTGGGCAGAGTTTGAATTGCAAGTACCATACTCTGTCATTGAATGCATCCTTTATACTATAATAGTGACTTCATTCTCTTAAGTGTGGCTCCTTATGTAGCTAAGACCCTAAAAGGGACACACACACCCCAAAACAGCCCAGTGAGGACTGAGCATGCTCAGTGGCCATGAGATGCTGACTGGCTGACTGATTGACTGACCCTGGGGTGGGTGGGAGGGGGGAATGGATTGGAATACTCTGGAAGACGCCATGACTGGTTCGCTGGAATCCTGAACAGAAGCACTCCACAGTGCTAGTGCACTGCATTTCATAGATTTCATAATAGAGTTGGAAGGAGCCTACAAGGCTATCGAGTCCAACCCCCTGCTCAATGCAGGAAACTAGAGGAGGGGGTCTCCCTTCCAAGTACGGTAACAACCAGGCACGACCCTGCTTAGCTTTCCACGCTCAGACAAGCGGAGCCTTGTATAACGAACCTTGCAATATGCATATTGCTCTTCCCTTCTAGTGTATGTAGCGTAACCCCTGCACCATTGGGGTGAAGGGGCTTAACAAGAAGCTTCACCAGGAGCACATTGTGGTGTCACTGGTGCAAAATGATGTGGCATGACATGATTAGGATACCTAAAAGACCATATCCTCTTATATGAACCTGTCCATTCATTAAGATCAACTGGAGAGATTCCCCTTCACCTCCTGTCAACATCCGAGGTGCAGTTGGTGGGGACACAGTAGAGGGCCTTCTCTGTGGCTGTACCTAGGCTTTGGAACGCCTTGCCCAGTGAGGCCCGCCTTGTCCCCTCTATAATGGTTTTTTCTCTGCAGGTGTTTGGCCTGCTGAGTCATTGTTTTAATTGACTCCCTGCAGAATGAATGTCTATGTCATTTTTTTAAAGACTGTATGAGAAAGCATGAGTATCCAGGTGCATGTGTGGGACTGCTTTGCTCTGAATACTTGTGCAGAAGTGAGAATTTTGTCAGGTGTCTTGCAAAGGCGAGAAAAGCTGCACTTGTTGAATTTCCCTCTTTGGTGCGACTGTTACAGGCAGGGGAGGCTGGTGACTCCCATTTCGGTGGGGCTCCTTTTCCATTACAGGTGTTCAGTTTTTATTTGGGGCTTCATAGAAGCTATCCGTGGAGCTTCATGGTGGTGAACCTATTTTAGGAATGGAGTTCAGCACCATGGATAGCTGCTATGAAGTGCAAAATAGAACCTGCAATGGAGCCCCACCAAAATAGGAGGCACCAGCCTCCCCTGAATTACAGGTATAGTTACAGGTATAGTCCTGTCCTCCTTTGTATCTGGTCACCCTATACAGAGAAGGAAAAAGATAGATACAGTATGGTAAAAGAATTACTTGTGGGGCTCATGTTACAGGTTGGGGCAATTGGTGAGTCCTGGGTCTGAAAGGGTTGAAGACTGCACTAGGCTCTCTTCCTTTCCACAGAGACACAACCCATGAGCCCTTCCCTCTCTGGAAGCATTTAGTGTACACCTTGTGCCTATTTATCCATATAATTTTCTCTCCAAATATGTATTTGAGGAAGAATGCATGCAGTAAAGGCGGTGGCTGAATATTTGGCAAGTGACAGAGGAAATGAATACCTAGCTTAGGATGCAGACCTCAAATATGTGTTTACGTGGGTAATGTTGAGATGCTTTAGGCACTGCAAATTAAAAGTTATTTGAACAGGCCATCAGGTGTATGATTAAAGGATGAGCAGGTATCCTCAGGAAGAGTTTTGGTTATTTGGGAGATGAACATTAGCTGACACGGGGCCTTGGGTCACCTAGAAACCCACTACATCCATTTCTGTGGCCTGCCATTCCATCAAATAGCAGCCATAATATAGTTCTTGGGCTTAAGAAATCCAACAGTGATTCCATGCTACTGGCTGACCTCAGGTCGAGTGTGTGTTGAAGAGAAATTACACTCTCTGTAAGCTTCATTTGCCTGCACGTGGGCAGGCTAATGGTGTGTAGGGGGCGGAGGTGCATGCCAGTCCCGTCCCGTCCCCAAGCCCCCCCCCCATGTGTGCATGCTCCTTAGCATTTAGTGCTGGGGTCTGACGGTGGTTTGTGAATGTGCTTGCAAACCTCCCCACAGTGGGGAACCCTGCGGAACGTGCTTACAGCCCCCGTTTGGACCTTAATGCTAAACACGCACAGGTCTTTAAGGAGGAGCCAGCACACCGTGGGACATTTGGGCCGGCCGGGGCTTGTGTGCATGCCCCCGCCCCCACTACACTAATAACTTCAATGTGAGCAGACTGAACACCTGCATGGGGCTATAGTGCTCCTTGGATGCATGTCTCTGCCTCACCCCAACCTCTTCAACTTGGTGTGGCCTGTGTGCTTGCACTGGAATGCAGACAGCTTTCCTCTTCTCTGGGATTAAGTTTCTAGCTTCTGTGGTGTCAGAGATGAGCCTGGAACTCTTAATGCCAGTTTGATCTAGAGGCCCAGCAAACAAAGAGAACATCAACATTAATATGCCCCTTTGTCTTTGAGGAGCTCAGGCATTATTTTACTATCCTGAGTTTTTGGTGACTTCCAGAGCTTGCTATTGGGTTTGCTGCTTCGGCCTGCTGTTGGTTTGAAAAGACTTGTGATGCATTTTAACTTTGCACACAGAGTAGTACATTTATTTGAGGGCATGTGTTTTTGTTGCTGGATCTTTTGCTTCATTCATATCTGTGCCTCAGCGTTGCAAGAAGCTCATTTTATTCCTCTTCTGCATTGTCTGCTGCATAATTTCTCTTGCTACTATGCCACTGGCATTGACTTTTTCTTGATCATTTTAACAATTTATGTTCTTTTTCCAGTCCTTATCTCCTCACTGCCAGCCCAGCTAGTTTGCACACATTATGATGAGAAATAAGTTGTGATAATCTTACAGAGCCTGCATTGTATTGCCAGGTATACCTTGGTTATTTTCATTAGCCAAATGCCACCCCATTATTAGATTATGATCTAAATCCTGTAGCTGTTTGGCTCGACATTGTGCCAATGGGTTGGATCCAGATTTGCGCAACTGGGCAGGCAGACGCAGACTTCCCTGCCCCCTCCTCCCCATGGCAGCCCCTCCAGCTTCCAAAAATGCTACACAGACCATATGGGATCTGGATCCATCCCAATATCTTCTTCCTTTTAAAGTTTGTAGATCCTTTTATATATTAAAAACACTGGGTTTCATGCTGTGCCTTAAATTACTTTGGCTGACAGTAGAAATGACTGCAATGAAGGCCATGCACTTCTTTCCACCTAGACAAAATGTGTCTAAATTAATCCCCATAATTTAAGGGTAGGGGTTGCAGAGCTGTTTTGCTATTTTTGTGGGGTGTGTGGGTTGTGGAAAGAAATCCCAATTCTGATATATAATCAGATTTTAATATGGGACCTACGTCTCCCTCTACTTTCCAGTAGTAAGTCTCACCCCCCTGCCTTGTAGTAGTGGTGTGTGTGTGTGTGTGTATTTGAGGGCTAAGTGCATGATTTCCTATAATCTAGCAACAGGAAAGACATGTCTTTAGAAACAAACAGCCGCAGCTTTTTACATAAATATTCCAGCCTTGCAAATAAGTCTGCCAAGTTACTAGCCCACCTCTCTATACATAGCTGTGTTTCCCTAAAAGGGAAAAATAACTTGACTTTTGTCAGGTTCACTAGCTTGGTTGCCTAGGGGGTAGTGAACACGCCATGGGTGACTAGATTAGCAACTGTCCAAGACTGAAATCTTCCAGCCTTCTTCTCATGTTTTGTTCTAGCACCAAATCCTTTTTTACCTGTATTATTTCCCCATCTAGATTCCTCTAGTGTTTGGTGCAATATGGCCTGGCTGCTGCTGCCGTACCCTAAAACCCCTGAGTGCATATCTGCCCTCCCCACCTAGACTGAGGGGTGCTTTGTTTCTGGGTGCTTTTAGACAAGGGGATCTGACCGCTTCTCATGTGCCTCTGTCTTTGCAGCTTCTGACTACAATTCTATTCTGAGCATTAGTGAAGAGGAAGCCAGGTTGAAGGCTCTGAACGAGTACCTCAGCACTCGTAGTTATATCCAGGGGTTCACATTTTCACATGCAGATGTGGAAGCTTTCAGACAGCTTTCGGGCCCACCTGCAGACCAGCATTTCCATGTGGTGCGTTGGTACAGGCACATAGAAGCAATCTATGATGGCAGCAGTGAAAAACATGACTCCCGTAAACTCCAAACAAGTGAGTAAAGGCAGGGGCTAGTGGGTAGGAAGCTAATGGCATGCTCTTTGTTTATAAATTTGGGTTTTCTTAAAAAAAAGCATTTGTCAAGCATTATTCTGGGATTTTTCTTTGACTTCCTACATTTGCTAGTCATAGGCTTCTGGATCACCACAGTGAATAATCAGCCTCTGTTCGTTTCTGTATTTAAAAAATATTATGTTTTTATTTATTACATTTTTATCTTACAAGAGGCCCAGAGTAATGTACAGTGCTCTCTCCACCTCCATTTCCCCCCTCACAACAACCCTGTGAGGTAGATTAGACTAGGGGAGAATGACTGGCCTAAAAGTCACCCAGTAGCTTCATGTCTGAGTGGGGATTTGAACTTGGGTCTCTCCTGTCCTAGCCTAGCATTTAAAAAAAAAAGTCAGTGACTGGTCTGGTTGTTTTATGTGACTGTCTCTTCCTCCTATGTGTAAAGGGCCTTGGCTCCTTAATGCTGGGTGTGGGAGGGGAGACACAAGCAGGCACACATTTTGTCTTCTAATATTTAAAGAGTCAATAGTCCTTTAATGAAGAAGTGAGGGGAGTAGCAGCAAGGCCTATGTAAATTCCCCCTGATCAATCATTTACTAAAAGTTACAGTTGTGCTGCTGAGTGCAATGTGTACCACAAGTAAACAACAAATTATGGTCCCTAAGCAGAAGAAGGGGAGAATGAAATTTCAAGTAATGGTTTTGAGCTTTAGCGAAAAAAAGTTGCATGGTGTCAGTGTCACTCTTATCCATTGTAGGCGTGCTAGCTAGAAAAGTTCCAGCCACCTTATTTTTATTTTATTATCTATTCAGTATACATATTTTATACCACCTTTCAATCATATTTCCAGGGCAGTTTACAAAAAGAATAAAATAATTAAAATGTAAGTATTAAAAAAAAATAAAGTGAGCTAAAAGCCACAGGATTATAAAAACAGCATGAAACAGTCAACAGGGTTAAAATTACATCTAAAAAGCTAAGGAAAACAAAAAGGTGTTTTTCTGCCAAAAGGACAATCAAGTAGGTGCCAGGCGAGCCTTTCTAGGGAAAGTGATCCACATCTGGGGTGCCACCACCAAGAAGACACCCTGCTTCATCTTGGATGGTGGATCCTCCTTTGAAGATCTTGGTATATGGCTAGGTACGTATGGAGACCGGCTGTTCTTCTGCTACCCTGGTTCTGAGCCATGAGGGTTTTTAAAGGTAAAAACCAGCACTTTGAATTGGGCCAGAAAATGGGCTGTGCAGTTGGCATGGCACAGGCATAATAAGATCATAACACCTAGTCCCAATTAGCAGCCATATTCTGCACTAACTGCAGTTTCCAAAGGCAGTCCCATATATAGCACATTGCAGTAGTCTAACCTGGAGCCTAGATAACTGACGCCAGGAGCCATTTCAGGAAATAAATCTATTTATCGCAGAGATGAAGCAATTTTTACCAGCTGTTACAACTAACTAGGTGCTGCAAATAATGTATGGGGAATGTAAGTACAGTAATATCAGAATGGCCCCAATTTAACTGATGCTGGCCAAGTCAATGATGTCGAAGGGAAGCTGGTTCCAGCTCCTTCTGGGAACTTTCAGGGGCTTTCTTTTTGCAAACCAAAAAGGTGATGAACCCTTTGTTTCAAATATGATTGGTTGATGTTGATTGCTAGTGCAAAGCAAAATGGCTTGGGTAGTTTTCCTTCCCAATGAAAAGAGTATTGATCCAAGGTCTTAGACCAGTGGTATTTTATATTCACATCATCCCCTGAAGACACCATAAGACAAAAAATACTCCAGAGTTCCTCCCTTCACTTTGGCCAGCAGAAGAGATTTTTGGAAGTCTCACCAGCTGTATTGGTACCTTTGACAAATACATCATTGTAATAAATTAGTCTCATTATTCTAGCTGTATGTAACTGTGTTTGTGTGGGGTTTTTTTTTTTTAATCACTCTGCTCTATCCCCCTTATTGATACCATCATTTTGTAAAATTCTTGCACTTGTTCTTCATTGTTCTCCAGATCTCCGAGCACAGCTCTACTCCAAAAACATGGTGTTAGTTCAGTTTTCAGAGCAACACAATCATAGCAGATCTTACCAAAGCCCACATCAAGTGCAGCAGGTGCATATTCTTTATTTTGGGGATAAGTAGGTGAAAAGGGGGCATTGGTGTAAGCTGATCTGCACCCACCTAGTGTCAGCGTCGAACTCAAGATTTTTCTGGTCTCCTGCAACCCCATGTTACAAATGGCAGCTGTCATCTTGTTTGAAGTGCTAGTGTGTGTCCCCATTTGCTGGCTGACTACAGCTTTCACTCCTAGTGTTTTAGCTGAGCAAATGTTTCTCTCAAGATGCTTCATATTATGTGCTACTTAGGTTGGATTGCATCAGTATCATTATAGAAAAGGTTCCTCCCATTGCTCCTATAGCCTAAATGAACAGGAAGGGGAAAGAGGCTATATTACCGTCTTGCTCAGGACTGCCAAGCAAGACTTGACCTAAGTACCTATAAGGAATGCTGCCAAACCTCCAGGTGGACTCTCTCACACCCTACTAATGATATCATCCTCAGATTACCACAGGTGTTCAGATGCAGCCTATATTATGGGCCAGCCTTCCCCAACCTGGTACTGTCCAGATGTGTTGGACTGCAACTCCCATCATTCCCATGTCCATGCTGGCTGGGAATGATGTGAACTGCAGTCCAATACATTTAGAGGTCACTAGGTTGGAGAAGTCTGCTACGGACAGATACATCTAGGGCTATTTCAGAAATACTGCTTTTCAGTAATATACTCGTGAGGTCATTGTTGGAGTATGCCTTTCTAAAAGGTTTACCTGAATGTTACTGTTTTCTCTGAGGACACCAGAGGGCGATCTGGGAGAACTAAAAAATAACTTACTGGTAGTTTCAGATTTCCGCTGATTGTGCTTTTCAGGAATTGCATCTGTTCATTGATTCCAGCCTCACTGAGCTAGATACCTTATTGTTTGTTTCTTAGTGTTTTGCACCGGAAACATTTCTAGCTCTAGGATTATTATTTTTTTTCAGGCTGGGTGCATGTAAGACAAGAGATGAAGTCTGAAATGAAGAGATCAGCGTGTTAATTATAAGTGCAGATGTTCATTGCGCTTGAAAGAGGAGGAATTTTCAAGAGAGCCTTGGGTTTGTGTTTCTCAAACAGCAGCTCTCTGTGCCACATTGCAAGCTGGTTTTGGAACAGTGTGGACCTTCAAAAGTGCTCTGAAAAGGCATGGGGATCTGCCAGTCAAGGGGGGGGGGGAAAGCAAAAATCCTACTGGGCATGCCCGCATCCTTGGGCGCACCGATAGTAACTCTTTGGAACCTGGCTCGCGTTTTTACAAAGCAAAACAAAACCTTTTGGTTATATCAACTGTTTATCCACAAAACTGGAAAATGCACTAGCTGGACTTTTCTTGTTTTTAGGGAAGAGGCAGTAGCTCAGTGTTAGAGTGCACACTTTGCATGCTGAACGTTCCAGGTTCAATCCCCGGTATCTCCAGGTAGGACTGAGAAAGGCTATTGCCTGAAACCCTGGAGAGCCACTGCCAGTCAGCGTAAAGGAGACTGACTAGTTGGACCAAGGGTCTGAGAAAGCAGCTTTCTAAGATTACAAGTTTCTTTTGGATACATCCTGATTTGAATCAAGTATATAATTTCTGGTGGGTACTGGGAGAAAATATAACAGAAAGAACCCTCCTGTTGTGTTTTTATTGATTTATTAAATGTGTATGCTGCCTTTCAGCTGATCAAACTCCTGGGGTCATAAAAACTGAACATTTATTGAAAACTCAAGAACTGTGAGAGATGGCAGCAACAGTGAAAATCTCCTGGAGGGATCAAAAAAGAAAAAAACAACAATTCTAGTCATTTTATTATTATTTTTTAACCCTGGTGGGGGATGCAATTTACAAGGAAAAACTGGTGGTGGTGGGAAAGGTCTAACTTTCTCCTCCTGGAACACCATGGTCCTAATCCGGGGCCACATGCGCTTACATAGGAGGAAAAGTGCAGCAATGAACCTTTGGACTTTCAGAATTGCACAATTCTGGAGAAGAAGAGACCAAAAAAAGCCTCAACCTCTGTACAAGTATTACTAGTTGCCTCACATACGCACTACCTTTATTTTGTTGGTAAAGCAGGAGCATGTGTGTTGCGGGGCGGGGGGGGGGGAGATGAAGAAAAGAGCAGCGGGGCGAGGTGCAGTCGGCTCCCAGAGGGAGAAATGCAGTTGTCTGGCCAGCCTGAAGCCATGAAGACACACCAGCAACATCGCCTTAACATCACACAGCCACGCCTCCACAAAACACAGCAAGCGCCTGAAATCAGGCAGTCACACCACTGTTATTTTGCGGAGCATGGTGCACCAGAAAATAATGGATTTTCTGTGGTGTGAGAAAATACAGGAAAAGCAGGGGCAAACACCAGATGACATGGGATGACTGCAGGAGACTAATGACATTGTGTGGGCAGTCTGAAAAGTCCCGCTAACAAGGCAAACCGATAGCACCTTAAAACCCCCATCTAGAAGAGCCCCATGGCTGGTGCAAAAAGTATACAAGATAATGGATAAGGTATAATCAGAATGGTTTCTAAGACATGCCGGAGGAGGAATGAACATTTCTATAAGTAGAATGGGTTGGGGGAGGGTATCTATTTCCAAATCAGTTCAGAATTTTACTAGTTAATTTTCAGAGGTAGTAAAACTTGACCTAGGGAGCCTCCTGGAGCTGCATCTCACCAACATACCATATGCCATGAGTCATTTGTCAAACTGGTGCAGCTGCATAACATGAGAAGGAGCTGTAAATTAAATCTGCAGTGGCAGTTTGGTTAGTGGTACTCATTCGTGATCAAACCAACAAGAACTTGTCAGATCCATTTTGGGCCTGTATGTGCTTGATGCTTTGTAGGAGAGAGACCCCAGGTACAGAAAGCCTATGAAAAATAGATGGCCCATTGGCCTTCTAGATACTTTATGTAAGTCTATGGGGGACATAAGATACTAGTGTTGCTCTGACTGGGACAGCAGGGATGGAGGAGGAGAAGAACAGGTGGAGGAGTGTTCTACTCTGGCCCACTAGGTAGATGGGAAGGGTTAGGGAGGAGCTTGTGCTTCCTAAGAGAGGACCTCCTGACTCCGAGGCATGGAGGCATGCAGGCGGAGTAGTGGGAGGCAAGTACCATTGTGCAAGTGGAAGTCCACTCGTACAATGTTGAATGTTGCCCAAAGATATCGATATCACTAGTTTTCTTCCTGAAATTGTCCTTTTGAAGTATAGTACTTACTTTCCAGAGGTGGTTTCATCTGATGAAGTGTACTATAGTCCACAGAAGCTTATGGGAGAATAAATGTGTTAGTCTTTAAGGCACCACAAGATTCATCCTTGTTTTTGCCACAACAGACTAACACGGCTACCCCTCTGGAAATTGTTTCCAGAGATGGAAAGTCAAGGGACATTCAAATAGTAGAAGTGCTGATTTGGGCAAACCTTAGGAAAGTGCTTTATTAAGGCTGGAATACTGTGGACACTTATATGGGCATAAGGCCGAATGAATACAGGGGAACTTATTTCTGAGTAAACATGCATAGGATTGCAGATATGTGGAAGAGGTGGTGCGGAATAGGTTTTCATTGTTCATGCAATGTTATTTTTCCGGGCACCTGGTGTTCGTGGCAACCAAGTTCATGGCTTGCGACTTGAATCAAAAAACTTTCCTCTGCCCAAATGCAGTTCTAATTGTTTTCAATGAAGGTGATCAGGTCTTTTCAGCGCCCCTAGTAATTCCATGGGTTAGGCATTCTTGGGAAGAAAGAGTTGAATGTCTAGAAAGCTCTGTCTGCTTTTAGCTGAAACTAGAGTTCTGGTTGGAGTGGCTGCTGCACTGGATCAATGACCTCAGAGTAGCTGCCAGTCTCTGAAACAAAGAGGGCATCAACAACACCATTATGTACTCTGAGTTCTATAAAAAATGCTGTTTTGAAATTGACTGTATTCCAACATTCCTTTTGAAATAACTCATGACATAACAGGGGCCTCCGGAGTTTATTTGCTGTAACGATGGGCGGGTTTGCACGACATGCTAAGCCACCGTGCGAGTAAGCTACGCAGTATGGGTTGTTTGCAGAACAACCCATGGTGCCCCCCAGAAGACAATCAGGCTCACCATGGCTTGTTCTCCCCCTCCTTCCCCCTTGGTCCTCCAGCTGGTATCCCAGTGTCCTTCACATCGCAACAGAACCTGTCTTGTCTCTCCCTCCCCGCTCTGATCACTGCCCATTTTCGTTCACTGCTGTGGTAGGGGGTCAGGTTCAAAACCTCAAAAATGTGCAATTGGGTCATGTCTTTTTTTTTTGGCCCCAGAAAATTGCACGATTGTGTTCATTTAAAAAAAATTATTATTATTGTCAGTCTTTAGCAAGTGTGCTCTTATGGCTGTCTGATATGTGTAGTTTGCCTGGTCAATTTCCTTGTATGTTACAGCAGTTAAAGGGATCAGCAAAGCAGAGTAGGTAGCATACATGGATATTGACACAGCCAGTCTGCATATACACTAATTTATGCACAGATGCCAGGGACCACTTGCCAAGTTGTCAATTGAAAATCATTGGTAAAAGGGGGGAAAGTGGAAAAAGGTGCACCAAAAGGTGCGGCGGGACCATGACAATATTCCCCCTTGGCAATGTGATCCTCTTGCTTTTAAGTGTTGAACTGAAACTTCTCAGTGTTCTTCACCTTTTCAACACTTCCCTGACTCTCCAGCTAGTCCAGAAAGGAGAGATATTAATTCCCCACTCCCCTTTTTGTGACTCCTTTTTGGAGCATTTACTGCTGTGGTAAATTACGAAACACATTTGTGCAACTTTCTGGACCTGGGGGGAAAAAGGGGTGGCAAACCAGTGATGGTCACTCCAAAGTGCCGCTTGAGCATCAGTGAAGGGGCTGTCACTGGCGGCTGCAAGGGCGAGATCGTGAAGAGTGGCAGGGGGGTTTGCCACTCTTGCTGAGCGGCTCAGTAGCCGATCCCCGCAGCCCACGATTAAATTGCACTCCTGGGTTTGGATGACATGACGTCAGGGTAGCCTGTTGCCCTAAAATAAGCCACCCTGTGGGAAGCAGTCTTAAGTTCAGACGACATGACAACCCACTGTGGCTAGTTACTCACAATCGGTTGTCTTGTCATGTGAACCAGGTCAGTATCTCCTGGTGATTTACTTTTTCATGGAAAATTCATATATTTGTTTTTTAAATCCTTTCTAGGTAAAAACAAGCGTACTCAGCCTCACTGGTCTCCACCCCAAGGAACAACCCAACCCAAACTCTGCTTGTATAACAGTCTCACTCGCAATAAGGTGACTTTTTGTATTTGTTGATAACAATCTCCCCCAACTGTTTTGGCCCCACCAATTCTCTAGGCTTGGAAATAACTTTTGAGACAGCTGTACCCAGAAAAGTCCTCTCTGTTATCTTTCTTTTGTGTAGTGAGTAGCATTGCTCTGATTAAAAATAAAAGCACACACAGTTGCTGTGGTGCTGTTCCTGTGAAACCTGGCCTGTGCATATTTGGCTGCTTGTAACTGCTGTGTCTCCTTTTCTCCTAAGGACGTGTTTCAGCCTCAAAATGGCAACAGGGTGAAGTGGTATTGCTGTGGTCCGACGGTGTATGATGCCTCCCACATGGGACATGCAAGGTATGGTGTGTGTGGTGTCTGAATAGCAAGTGGCTCTAGCAGTTGAAGAGCAAAGCCAAAAATGAATTTGTTATGTCATATTCATATTGATATCTCTCGAGAACCCTAAGTTTAAGAAAAAACATTCAATGCAGCAGTCCTAATTTAATCCCCTGCAACTCCCATCATAATTAACCCCCTGATCTCTTTCATCACATCTAGTTTGGTCCTTTCCAATTAGAAGTTCTTCATACGAGCCTCATATATTTTTACCATTTTATGATGCACAATATTTTATTTTTAAAAATGTATTACTTACAGGTTAAGAAATATGGTCAGTCTCATTACACCAGCTGAGTTTTCAGTCTCATGTGGGTAACCAAGAACCTTTGTGCCTCTTATCTTGGATGTTTCAAACCATGATTCAGTCTTTTTCAGATAATGGCATGGCTTTGAAATAATATAAAAAGAGTCTCCTAAGGCATAATCCTATGTAAGTTTAGACATTAAAAAAGGCCTACAACTCCCTGCATGCCCCAGCCAGCTATGCTGGGGCATGCGGGATGTTATAGGCCTTCTTCCTGTCTAAACTTGCATAGGATTGCTCCCCTAATGATTTGTTTAAAGTTATGTTTGTGGATAATGAGACAATTGAGAGTTAAAGCTTGCTCATAATGGGCTGGGCATACAGTTCACAGGCTGCCTTGCCCTGCAACATACTAATTTTGCGTAGAGTGCAAAACTCATTTATACTAGGGAAACTCTTAACCTATGAATTTTCTGGCCACAAAATATATTACTCAGTCTGCTTCATGAACATATCTGGTGCATGTAAGTGCATTTGAAGTTTCTGCTATGCAAAGCTAACTTGTCCTTTGAATTATTCTAGATCATACATCTCATTCGATATCTTGAGAAGAGTTTTGAAAGACTATTTCAAATACGATGTCTTCTACTGCATGAATGTCACAGATATAGATGACAAGGTAAATCTAAAATGCGGTAATTTGATTAACTTCTTGGATGAGTTGTATTTTCAAATGTTCCACTGATAAGGAAGGCTCTCTTGTCAGGTTAATTAGTTCTTAATGTATATAGCACTGTCAATGTGCATGGTAGCTTGACAGAGTAACATAGACAAAGAGACAGATCCCCACCCCAAGAAGCTTACAATCTATTTTTCAAAAGAAGACAGGGCAGACAACGGTGGGAGGGGAGAAAAACAGAGGCAAGAGAACAGGAAGAATCTGCACAAATGTGGTTACTTTCAATTCTTGTATCTTTTTTTGAACCTGGAGATGTTTTGCAAGATAAACAGTACTGATTTTCATCGTCAAATTATATAGGTGAGTTTCCTATATATATATATTGTCTTCTTTGTGTTGTAGATCATAAAAAGAGCCAGGCAAAATTATCTCTTTGAACAATACACAGAGAAGAAGCCATCAGCAGCACAGCTACTTGAAGATGTTCATACTGCCTCTGAGGTAAACTCATTTTCTGCTCTCCTCCCCACTTCAGGTCCTATGTAGAGAGGAGGTTGCTATCTTAGTCGTCTTCCTGCTTTGATTCCCTTTATTTATTTATTTATTTATTATTATATTTTTCAATTGCCCATCTGGCCGGTCACCCGGCCACCCTGGGCGATGTACAATTAAAATACAATAAAACACAATAAAACATAATAATTAAAACAATATAAAAAATTCTCATTAAAAACCTAACCCACCCCATATTCCCGCCTGAACAGCCATGTTTTTAATGCACGGCGGAAGCTCATCACGGAGGGGGCATGGCGAAGGTCACTAGGGAGGGAGTTCCATAATGTGGGGGCCGCCACAGAGAAGGCCCTCTTCCTAGTCCCCACCAGCCTGGCTGCTCTGGCTGATGGGATAAGGAGAAGGCCGTCCGTGGCAGACCTTGTTGAGCGGCCTACTTGATGTTGCTGGAGGCGCTCCTTGAGATAAGCTGGGCCGGAGCCATGTAGGGTTTTAAAGGTCAAAACCAACACCTTGAATTCGGCTCGGCAAGCAACTGGTAGCCAGTGCAACTCATTAAGCACTGGCGTGATGTGATCACGCCGGCGGCTGCCCTTAATCAGGCGAGCCGCCGCGTTCTGTACCAGCTGAAGCTTCCGGACCGTCTTCAAGGGTAAAATTTAAAAATTTTAAAAATTCTTGGGTCAGAGTAGGAATCCTCCTTAGCTAGCTGCTTATCCCACCCCATTCCTTTTTTCTTCTTTCTGCCCTCTGTCCAGCCTCTCTCCCACCATAGGGCACACTCAAGCTCTTTGACGGGAGCTGCCACTGTCAGTGCCCAACGGGGCTGAAATCGCCAGAGAATTGCAAGACTCTTAAGACTTGCTTGTGCCCAGACGTGCCACTGCTGGAGGCAGCCAAAATCTTGCATGTTATAAGAACATACAGAAAGCCCTGCTGGGTCAGCCTAAAGGCCTGTCCAGTCTAGCATTCCGTTCCCACAGTGACCAACAAGATACCCGTGGGAAGCCCTCAAGCAGGGCATGAAGGCAATAGCACCCTCCTGCTCATGTTCCCCAGCAACTGGTGTACATAAGCATACTGCCTCTGATACTGGAGGTAGCATATAGCCATTAGGACTAGTAGCCATTGACAGCCTTCTCCATGAATCCGTGAAGTCCCCTTCTGAAGGTGTCCAAGTTGGTCTCCATCACTACATCTTGTGGTAGCGAATTCCATATGAACTTTAACTACGGTATGTGCTGTTTGAAGAAGCACCTCCTTTTCTCTGTCCTGAATCTCCCTCTGTTCAGTTTCATTGGATGACCCCAAGCTCTAGTATTATATGAGAAGGAGGAAAAATGTCTCCCTATCTACTTTCTCCACACTGTGCATAACTTTATACACCTCTGTCATCTCCTTCCCTTACTCCCCTTTCTTCTGACCTAAAAAGCCCCAAACATTGCAGCCTTTTCCTCATAGCGTAGTTGCTCCAGCCCCTAAATCATTTTGGTTGCTCTTTTCTGCACCTTTTCCAAGCTCTACAATATCCTTTTTGAAGACGTGTACAATGACTAGGCTTCCTCCCCTTGCCGGAACTAACCTCAGTTCCTTGACATTCCCTGAATTCACATCATAATCCTCCTATGGAGCTGGACATCTCTGTAGTGCCCACCCAAAGCTCATTAACCTGTTCGGAGGAACCTTCCACTGTCCACAACGTAGGGCCTTAGTGCCCTTTGCCTGTCACTTTTCCTGAGACTACTGTTTGCTGCTAGCTTCCCCTTACTGGCAGTTGAACATAAATCTCTGCACTCTTCCACTGCCTTCTGTCACCTGATAATTGCCCACAAAATTCCAAATTCTCCTGAAAAAAAATACATGTTTGGAATTTAATTGGTTAAATAAAGATGTGCGAATTCCGGTAGGAGGGCTCTGAATTTTTCCTGGTGTGGGATTTGTGGTGTTTGTTTGGAAGGGGAATGTGGGGAGGTTTGGAAGGGGAATGTCCCTGTCTATAATATGGTAGATGCCAATGCATTAGAATTTGCTTCCACTGGCAGTAGCATCCCCTGCACAGAGTTTATGATTATTTCTTTCTTTATTTTAAAAATGTATAAACCGCACCTTCATCCAGAAATGGATTTTAGGGAGGTATACATAAAAATGCTTCCACTAGTAGGAGGGGGAGGTGATTTTTGCCAATTTCCCTCTCCCCTTGGAGCTCCCAGTGCCACCTCCCAACCACCAGAGCAGATTTTCAGAGGGCATAAGGGCTGCAGAGGGAAGGCGGAATCAACAAAAATGGACTACTCCCTCCCCTATTCCATCAGCAAAATTCCTCCATTGGATCAGAAGCCTTTTGCAGCAGAAAGGAGCCCTTCCATTTGCAAGAGGCAAAGTCTGGATCCAACTCAATGAGAATGCCCACTGAAAATTCAGAAGGCACTCTTACCTAGAGTATGAGTGCTTAAATACCATTTTAATTTTAAAATCCTACTCCTCAGATACCTGGTATTAGTTTTGCCTTGAGAATTTTTTCCATAAATGGAAGCTATGAAGGCTTTAAGAAATATTTGATTAGATGGCTGTCATCTTATATGGCGATACTTGTTTGTTACTTTGTCAAAATGTTCATGTATATAAAATTCATGTTTCCTAAATCAGCCCTTTTCAGCTAAGCTACAAGAAACCACTGACCCTGATAAGAAGCAGATGCTGGAAAGGATTCAGAATGCAGTGAAGGCTGCAGTGGAACCTCTAGAAAATGCACTGCAAAAGAAACACTCTGAAGGGGAAGTCAACAGACATGCCGAGGTTTGTACTGCATAGATTTCAGTTTGTAGGCTTGATGCTATTTTCCAAACAGGTTATTTATTCAAAATAACATGGTTGAGAGAACTGAGATTCCTCCACAAGTGCAAAAACAACATCTTTAAGATCCATTTCATCTTTTATGGGGAGACTCCATCAAACTATGTGCACTTTTAGGGTCACCCTTATTTTCTTGAAGCCACTTAAATCTACGAAATTGGGATAGGGCTGTATACAGTGGTGTCCATCCACCAGCAGAACAGACACTGCTGGTGGAACTGATTCCCTTTGCCCCTGCATGCTTCCAGGATTTGTTCCAGAGGGTTGGGGGACCCTTCAAAGCAGATTTGGGGGGCACACATGCGGTGCAGGGGGGAGGAGAGGAAGAGAAAGTTCCATTGTTTGAGTGAATGTCCACTCGTATAATGTTGCATGGAGCCCACAATTTCATAGATTTCATAGATCATAGAGTTATGTTAGTGCTCAGGGCCTAGACTCAAAGGGCCACCTGTAGTCTTCCACACATTCACAGGATCTTTTCAGTTACCCCCTTCTTACTTCAGCCACTGGTTCCCCTTCAAAATGTTCCCCAAATTAATTGGGCCCATTGAAGTGACTTTCCATGAACTGCAAGGGGCTGACACTAGAAGGAAAACTCAGCTTTGCATGTGTGCCAGATGTCTTTGGATCCAGATAAATTAACATGGATTTCTTCAAGCACGATCTAGACTTGATCATGAAGAATCATGCATTGTGAGAGACAGTTATGTGTTATATAATGTATTTTCCAGGTATTGGTGCAAGAAGCAAAGGATATTCTCTCTGAGTGGCTGGACACTAACTTGGGCGGTCAGGTGACTGACAACTCTATATTTTCCAAGCTCCCGAAATTCTGGGAAGAGGAATATCATAAAGATATGGCAGCTCTCAGTGTAAGTAGGCATGTTGGTTCAGCAAAATGTGAAACAACATTAGTATATAGTTTGTGCCTGTTACAGATTTGTAACTGTTGTGCTGTTACAGATTTACTTGTCTTGGAAGGCCTTAGAATGCAAACATATGATGCTTGATTTTAGGTCAGGGCTTCAAGCCACGGTTTTAGTGGCAGATCTTGATAATGATTCAGCATCTATTAAGATCACATACTGACACTTTCTGCTGGCAATCTGAATAGGTCTCTCCCCAGCACTGTGTTTCAAGATACTTAAATAGTGAAAAGTTGCTATTCATACCTAGCAAATCAGAAGTATGGCAAGACACAAATTTTAAAAAAAGTTATCTTTCATCAACAGTTCAAACAATGATGGTTCCCATTCTAATTACAGATTGCATTTCACCTCTATCCCTGGAAACAGCTAACAACCTTTTGATTCCGTTAATTGGAGCCAACGTTGGGTTTCTGGGTTCAGATTTTGCCTGCCTCTTTATGTTCTCTTCAGCAGGTTAATAGTTAATTTTCCTCTAAGCTGTCTTGTTAATAGGCAAATATAGAATCTTAACTGTGAAACAAAAGATGTGCGAGACTGGCGCAACAGGGGTTATTCAGCAGAGCATATTTATAGTTTCTTTCTTTCTAGGTGTTACCTCCAGATGTCTTAACTCGTGTTAGTGAATATGTACCAGAAATTGTGGACTTTGTTCAAAGGATTGTAGATAATGGCTATGGGTGAGTATAAAATGGTCTTAATTTTCCTTTGGTTTATGTAACATGTAGAGATTGTAATCACTGATTCCTTGCTTTGCAGGGAGCCCCGGTTCTCCATGGTGTGTGTGTGTGTGTGTGTGTGTGTGTGTGACAGTGGGAGGCTGGGTAGGTGGTCTGTGCCAGCTGCCACCTTGAGGGCTGCATTGGGTGTCTGCCGGGGTGCCCAGCAGACGCACTCATTCACACACTCAGACATTCATAGAATCATAGAAAAGTAGAGTTGGAAGGGGCCTACAAGGCCATCGAGTCCAACCCCCTGCTCAATGCAGGAATCCAGGTCAAAGCATCCCCGACAGATGGCTGTCCAGCCGCACCTTGAATGCCTCCAGAGTGGGAGAGCCCACCACCTCCCTAGGTAGTTGATTCCATTGTCTTATTGCTCTGACAGTCAGGAAATTTTTCCTGATGTTTAGGTGGAATCTGGGTTCCTGTAACTTGAGCCCATTATTCCGTGTCCTGCAAACTGGGATGATCGAGAAGAGATCCTGGCCTTTCTCTGTGTGACATCCCTTCAAGTACTGGAAGAGTGCGATCATATCTCCCCTCAGTCTCCTCTTCTGAAGGCTAAACATGCCTTCACATACACTCACACTCACACACACACATTTCTCACCACACACACACACACACACACACACACACACACACGCACACCCAGAGATCCTTCACCCCCACCCCAGATAGGGCTTTCTCTAAGGAGAAATCAGAGATTCATAGATCACAGAGTTGGAAGGAGGCTACAAGGCCATGGAGTCCAACCCCCTGCTCAATGCAGGAAACTAGAGGAGGGGTCTCCCATCCAAATAATAACCAGGCTTGACCCTGCTTAGCTTTCCACGCTCAGACAAGCTGAGCCAGCAGTGGGGAAGGGTTTCCCTAGTTAGTGCTAACCCTGGCAAGGAAAATTGCAGGCTTTCCCTTGCTAGCACTAACAAGGGAAACTGGGAGCAGGGTCCCCACGGCTCCGTGAGCTGCACGGGAAGCGGCTGAGAGCAGCAAGCGGCCCGTGGGTTGTTCACCCCTGTACTAGACACTCAGCATGGAAAACAGTGGCAGGACCTGGTCTTTAGATGCAATAGTAGTAATATTTTTAGGGCTCTGTTTTAATGCTGCTTGAACCTTTGGTAAAATTGTGTTTCTGTCTTCTAGTTATGTGTCTAATGGATCTGTCTATTTTGATACAATGAAATTTGATGCCTCTGAGAAACACTCCTATGCTAAGTTAGTTCCTGAAGCTGTAGGAGATCAAAAAGCACTTCAGGAGGGCGAAGGTAATTTAACCATCTGTCAGGGACTTCCCAGTGAACCTACAAAGACAATTTTTAAAAGGTTTCTGAGTGTTCCAAATCTCCCCCCCCCCCCTGTTTTTCGCAGGTGACCTGAGTATCTCAGCAGATCGTTTAAGTGAGAAGCATTCTCCAAATGACTTTGCTTTGTGGAAATCCTCCAAACCAGGAGAGCCTTCATGGGATTCTCCTTGGGGGAAGGTAAGGACAATGGTTTTGATTGAACAAGCCAGCTGCAGGAGCAGAAGGCAATTCTGCTCCCGGGGGAAGTGGGGAGTTGATTTCCCACTTCATTTGCAGTCCCCTGCACCCCCTAGGAAGCCAGTCTAGAGTGTCCCCCAACCTTCTGGAAACAGTTTTTAGGAGGCAGGGTAGGCTGCAGACTCAGGAAGGGGAAATTTGTGCCAGCCCACACAGAAGTACTTTCTCCTTTTGCAGCAGGATCTTTCGATCCAATCCACTATTACTCTGCACTGTATGTACGGTATGTATGTATGTATGATTCATGTAGACTTAACAGTAAACACATTTCATAACAAATGGTCCAATCTAAAGACAATTCCTTCCATTCTCTTTTTAACTCATGGAAATACAAGTCACATCTTAAGTTGCAGGCTAGCATCACTCAAGTGGCCTGCCAAAGCATTGTTGCTTGGGGTCCTCCTTGATTCCCAGTTATGCTCTGCAGCTAATCCAGTCATTGGCACAGATTGGATTCTCAAATTTAAATAATCTTTCACAAAAGCTGCTAGTATTTCCTTGTAGAAAGTGTCATTGAAATATACTTTTCTTGGGCTATTTTTTGTTCTGTGACCCACTAATTTTTATAGTCAGGGCTTCCCCCCCCCCCTTTTTTTAAATAGCCCCACAATGTCCAGGTTCGCATGATCGGGGAAGGAAAAGAAACCATTGTGGCTTCTTTTCCCTGCCCCACGTGTGCTGGTTGCGCACCACCTCATTTCCATAATTCCCCGCCATGGGTTGCCTTGTCGTCTGAACCCAGCAAGGTAGGTGGTGGGGGTGGCTTCCAAACCACCCCACAACCCATGGATTGTTCTAGGGCTCTGGGGTGGTTTGGAAGCCACAACCCAACAGCTTCGGACAACACGGCAACCTGTGCGGGTAATTCAGGAAATGAGGTGGCGTGCAACTCATGTGCGTGGGGTTGGGAAAAGAAGCCACCGTGGCTTCTTTTCCTTCCCCAATCATGTAAACCCAGTCTCTGTTTGTTTGCTTGCTTGCAACCTGAGCCCCTTGCATGAGTGGCTCTGTTAATTCTAGCAGTATTTCATAATTGCGTTCTCCTTATACTGACCAGGAGACTGTCTTAAATCTGGTGTCCAAAGCCAAATATACTACAGCTGAGGGTTTACCCAGTGCTAGGTAACACGTGATTGTTACCTCTGTCTTGCATATGCTTTAATGGCTCAGTTATATCTGGAGGCAAATGAGAGTACATATCATGGTTAGGGTTAAAATATTTAAAAAATATTTCACATACACATGGTTTTATCAGGAGCCTCTGGATAAATTTGGCCATTTTTAGGAGCATCTCTTCTTGGGTGGATAAACACTGTGATATGTAAACTTAAGAGAGAATGTAATAGATTACTTTGAAAGTAATTCAGAAAAACATTTTTTACAAACTTTGTTTCCTTTAGTGCCGATTTTCTAAAAATCTATGCTATCCTGTGATTTGCACTTCCAAAATTTCATCATGAATGTTGACATTTGTGGATATTCCTTCAGTCACTTGAGGGTATTGCTTTTAGTTAAATACGTTTTGCGCAGTCTTCATCCTGTCAAGCCAGGCTATGGAGAGTTAACTCTTGCACCCAATCTAAAGCGTTCCCAAAAACAGAGGGCAGTATGATAGTGAGATAGCCCATGTGATAGTGGGGGACCTATCACTAGAGCAACAGGAAGCTAGTGGTTCTTGAAACAACCAGAAATGAGTGGAAATGCTTGTTTCTGGAAAGGGGCAGATTAGCAGAGCTCTCAAAAAGGAGCTCCACTGAGCTGTCCCTGTTCTGGAAATGAGTGTTTCTGCTCATTTCCAGGGTTGCTTTAGGAAGCACTAGTTCCTGTTACACTCGCTGTGGGTGCCACTAGCACAACAGAACAAGTGGAGGTGCAGCAACAGGATACTGCCCAGAGCATGCAGAACTAAGTTCAGGCAATAAGATAGAAATTGACGCTTCCAAGAATTTATTTCTGCTATTAAAACCTGTTCAAGAGCATAACAAATGTTAACCTGTAATGTTAATGAATGTTGTCCACTATTTAATATTATTGATAATCTAGCTATTTCTTAATAGGGCCGTCCGGGATGGCATATTGAATGTTCTGCAATGGCTGGATCCATTCTAGAAGATTCTATGGATATTCATGGAGGAGGCTTTGATCTTCGGTTCCCTCACCATGACAATGAGTTGGCACAGTCCGAGGTAGAGGATACCATGTTCTAATTCTCACCATGTAATTTCAACCACTGAGCTCTCCAGTTCTCTGGGCTGTGTGTTGCAGAAATGTCTCTTAACATTTCAGAGGAGAGAAGAATTAATTTAATTGAGTAGTTCAACACATTGGCTTTTAAAGGAGAAAATATCACCAAATGGACAAATCCTCAAACTGAATGTAAAAGCAATTCTGCTGTTGCTGCCACTTAACTTTTAAGCAATATTACAGCTGATTTTATCTTAAGTTCTACTTGATTACTAACACTAATGCTTTTTAAGGCCATTCATATCTATTTTATTTTTCATTTAATATTATGACACAATTCACACCAAAACATGGTTTGCACCCCCTACATGCAAGTAGGAACTCAGTGTGGCGTAGTGGTGAGAGTGTTGGACTGGGACTCGGGAGATCCGGGTTCTAGTCCCTGCTCGGCCATGAAACTCACTGGATGACTTTGGGCCAGTCACTGACTTTCAGCCTAACCTACCTCACAGGGTTCTTGTGAGGATAAAATGGAGAGGAGGAGGAATATGTAAGCCGCCTTGGGTTCCTTGCAGGAAAAAAGGCGGGGTATAAATATAATAAATAAATAAACTGTGAGTGGGCTTCCAAACATACAAGCAAACCATAGTTTAGAACTGCTTTTATTTCCATCTGCTCAACACTTCTGATTCTAAGGCACAGGGACCTCTGGAGGCAAAGCAACGGCAATAACTATGGTTTGTCAGTTCAGACATCATAACAAATGAAGCGCAAACTCACTTCAAACCCTGGTATCTGATTCTGATTTGCTGGTTGATTGCAAGCTATGGCTTGTCAGTTCAGGCATCATGACACACCTTAGTTAAGCTTCCTTAACTGTGCCTTGATGTGATGTCTGGGTGGTTTGGAAGCAACGGCCAAACATGTTTTGGCCGTTGGGCTTGAGCCTAGGGCTTACACCCCTGTACACTGATTCCTTCCCTAGTCTGTTTGGCTGTCAGGTCTGAGTCTTGGCCTCGTACTCTCCCTCCCTGCTCCCACTCCTGTTCTCTTCCTGGTTCAGGGAAAGCATAGTTTGCAATTGCATCCAAAAAAGCAAACTGTGGATTGGATCCAGGATCTGCCTTCCATGAGAGGCAGGGCTCCACTTGCGGAAAGCCTTGGCAGAATGGGCAAGTGGGAGAGTGGGATGCAGTGGACCTACTAGCTGGGCTGCTCTGCAGTTGCAAGGAGGGTATATGTCCATTGCTTCCCATGGGAGCTGCTTGAGAAAACATGTTTATAGCTTTTTGACTGTTGACTGAAGTGTGCCTCCAATTTTCATCCAGAAACAAGTTCCCCCGGTATCCAAAATTTGGCAAATACTAATTTAGGGGTCCATAATCCCAACATGTACAATGGTAGACATCTCACCCTACTGCACAAGAGATCAGGTCTTTCTGTTCAAGTTAAGTGAGGTGGTATGGGGGAACAAAAGTTACTTCGCTCTCTCTTTCTGTATTGCTGCACCCTATTGAGAATTCATATTATAACTTACTTGGGTTTGTTCCCATGTATCTCATAGGCATACTTTGACAATGATCACTGGGTTCGCTATTTCCTGCACACTGGGCACTTGACAATTGCTGGTTGTAAAATGTCCAAATCTTTGAAAAACTTTATTACGATAAAAGATGCACTTAAAAAGCATACAGGTAAGACCTTTATTTTATTAGGGAAGAAGCACTATCCAATATTTTAAAAATATTTCATTTTTTAAGAATTCTGGAATTCATGAAAAGAATTCTGGAATTCATGAAAAGAATTCATTTTTTAAGAATTTAACAAGAGGTTAGCCATTATATGATTGATTTCCTTTATTTATCTAAAAACTGTGGAATTTGCAGTTAAGATTATTTATTTTATATTGTAATTGGCATTGCGGTTTTTGTAGTAGTCATATATTGTGCTTCACATTTCCATTTTTTTATTTTTTAAAAACTTTCAACAGCTCGGCAATTACGGCTGGCTTTTCTTATGCATTCTTGGAAAGATACGCTGGATTATTCGAACAACACCATGGAATCTGCTATTCAGTATGAGAAATTCATGAATGTAAGTTAACTTCCCTTCTTCATGTTTTTCTGCTGAACAGATATTGGGACATAATGCTGAAAAGTACCAGGTGTTCTTTTCTGCTGGCTATATATGTATTCTATATATGAAATTGGTTGCATACATAATATTAAAACAAACTTTTTTTGTTTTTGTTTTTTACATAATTTCAAAACCAAACGGTTGAAATGATATATCTAGCGCTAATAGTCCATTGTATTCTAGTCTTGTGCACAAAGTTTTGGATTTTACCATGGAATACCTGGATTTGAAACCCAGCCTAACTAAACTCAGTATTGCAAATAAGATTTTAGAGAGTGCTGCTTTCTCCTGAGCCCTCTTCTCTCCCCGACCCCTTTCCAGCTGGAAAGGAGACAGTGCAACATGTGGATGCCTCTTTCTTCTTTCCCAAAATCTTCTTTTCATTCTCTGGTAGCCCCAGATAAGTCAACTGACAGACTGTTTAACTGTTCTTTCCTTTGTACATAATGGTTGTGGTACAAAATCATCTCAAAATGATGAGAGCCAGTGTGGTGTAGTGGTGAGAGTGTTGGATTGGGACTCGGGAGATCCGGGTTCTAGTCCCCGCTCAGCCATTAAACTCACTGGGTGACTTTGGGCCAGTCACTGACTCTCAGCCTACCTACCTCACAGGGTTGTTGTGAGGATAAAATGGAGAGGAGGAGGAGGATTATGTAAGCCGCCTTGGATTCCTTGCAGGAAAAAAGGCGGGGTATAAATATAATAAATAATAAATAAATAAATAGACAGGCCTACACAGCTTATCCCACTAAGCCAAAGAGAGCCCACTAGCTATGTATGGTGATCAGCCAGGGCTCAGTTGACTTGCTGCCTGCCTGGAACTGCAAAAATGTGGGGTTCTCACAAATTATGTAAGCCCATGGTAGAGGCAGTAGAACACCAGCACATTAGAATGCACCGTGTAAATGATATGTAGTAGCAACAGAATATTTTGGAGGCACCCAAGAATAAGGCTAACAGCTGATTGAAATGAACAAAAGAATGAACGCACCTTTATCACCCTGCCTTTGCCTGATAAAGAGCCCAGTATGGATTGAAAACTTGTCACTCTAAGATTAGTTCAGGTGAGTATCTTCCTTTCCTAATGTAATGTATCATTGCAAGAAGAGACTTTCCTCAAAGTGCCAGCTTTAGAAATAAAACTAGCTTGCAATAGGTCTCCTAACTTGTTTTCTTAGTGCATCATTAGTATTAGCAATTACTTTCCTCAGGCTATGTAAAAACAATGCATGTTGCAATATTAAATTTATTGTATTAATATAAACTTTCAATAATCAAACTTTACAAATTCTTCAATACTCATGCTGTAACATAGAGTCTTAAACATATATAATTATACAAATAACCAGTGGTAATTACCCCCCTACAGTTTCAGGGGTTTAGCATCCACCCAACTTGCTGTATTGTGCTTTATAGAGTTAATGAAAATCTTCCTCTGTTTTTTCTTTTTCTTTATGGAGTTGCTGCAGCCTTTCCTCTTATTTTTTGAGATGGCCTTCAAGTAAGCCTTCCTCTCCGTTTTTTCTTTCTGAGTGGCTTAAAGCATTATTTTTCCTTGGAATGATTTCCAGAATCCTGATGTTCACCATATCCTCACTTATTTTCCCCAACAAGAAACCGGGTTGGAATTCTTGTTTCGTGCATAATTGCCTTTATCAAGGGTCTGAAGGATAGTCGTGGGCTGTATCAGTATCAATACATTCTATAATACAAAAACATTTGTTGCAGTGTTGCTAAACATATTTACAAAACAGTCAATCACCACAAATCCCAATATTTTACTTACGTTATCTTTTATGTGGGTTGCTATTATGCTTAAATCCTCTAGTGGCCATACTGTTGCATGCATGTATATGTACCGGTACTCTATAGACAGCTGTAAATCATTTCAGCAGAACCAATTAATGCTCCCTCAATTAATGCTCCCACTGGTTATTTGTATAATTATTAATTATATATGTTTAAGACTCTGTTACAGCATGAGTATTGAAGAATTTGTAAAGTTTGATTATTGAAAGTTTATATTAATACAATAAATTTAATATTGCAACATGCATTGTAAAAAGTGGTAAAAAATTTTAAAAAACAGATGAAAGAAAGTTCTGATCACGGTGGTGTTTTCACACTTTTTTGGTAAAACTTGTATTTCCGTGATTCTCCTTTGGTGTCAGCTATGTAAAAACAATAGCTTTTCAGAGACCTGGAGGCAGGGTAGCAAAGTTAGCATTAGTGTACCTGCACTTTTGGGCCTTGAAGTGGTCTCTAGCTCAAACAATGTTGCAGGCTTTTGTAGCTTTTCAAGCAATACTTGTTGCTCAGTGGGAAACACTTGGAAACTAATGTGACCAGTGCAGCTGCAAGAGACATGATATCAAAAGTTGCTTTCTATCTGTTCTGGACAATTTCACCGCTCCACAGATTTGCAGGGGACAAGGGAACATTAGAAAAACAGAGCAGGGCTTCCCCCATTCCCCTCCTCCCAACAGTTTGCATAGATCAAGGTACAGATGCTGGCCCATGACAAGAGCCACAGTAGCAATAAAAGAGAAGGCACTCCTGTTGCTCAACAGAAATAATAATCTGTCACGAACAGCTTTCAGTTTATTGCACTAATCCTTGAAGAAATGTGAAGAGATTAGTCATCCAGGTGCTACACCAATAGCAGAGACTGTTGAAAAAGACCCCTTGTCGCGTAAAATACTGTTATCTAGTAACATCTTACAAATAATTTAAGAAGGTTTTTCTACTGGGTTGGATCCAGAGTGTCCCATGAAGAGAAGGGCCTAAGATCCAGCAGAGGCTCCCCCTGGCAGAATGGATGCAGTGATTTTCACTGATTTCCCCCTTCCCCTGTGCTTCCTCTCACACTGTTCTGGAAGGTCCCCCAGCCCTCCAGAGCCACTTCTCAGGAGACACAGAGGAAAGGAGGAACCGGCAAAAATTGTCTCCCCCTTTCCTCTAGTAGGAGCATCCTGTGAGTGTAATTCCACTGACAGGGACTCTGGATCCAACCCATTGACATTTTCACAATCCCCAAGGGAGATGGTAAAGAGAAAAAGAGTGATAATATAAGAGAGGGTTTACAATTTGCAAAAATGCAAACAAATGGAGATACAGTTTTAGGGCCTTGCCTTAGTAACATTTATGAAAGGTCATACACAAAAGGTATTTCGGGGTCAGGGTTAACAGCTTGGCCTGTTGTTTTACTAATCCCTTGTCAAACCTGGGCCCCAAACCTAGGCCTTTCAGGTAATTTTTTTAATGGCCTTCTCCAACCTGGCACCCTCCAGATGTGTTTGACTACAACTCCCATCACCCCATTGGCCATGCTGGCAGTGGGTGATGAGAGTTGTAGCCTGACATGTTTGGAGGGCACCAGATTGGGAAAGACTGTTTAAAAAGCTTTCCTGTCCATACATCAATTTGCCTGTTCCCCCATTTGCCCAAAGAACTCAATCTATATCAAGCTGAGTCAGTGAGATGAACTCAATATATCCTGTATTGGCCCAGGGTTGTCATTTTTAATCTAGGAATAGATCTATAGCAAACCCATTACGGTAATAGGTAGAAGTTAAGTAAAAGATTTGTCTCTTGGAAAGATGAACCTACAGGTTATTATCCAGACTTCAATGCACAATTCATAGGGGGCTGGTGGTGGTGGGAGGTAGAATATATAACAGTTGCAGATCATCATTATCCTATTTTATTTTATTTTATTTTATTTTTGAAGCTTGCAAGAAAGTCTTGATTTGGTTAACTGCAAACATCAATAGCTTTTTTGTTAATGTCTCGTATCATGTTAAGCTAAGTCACTGCTTAGACAAAAAGCCTCTTGAATGCTGGTAATAAACACACTGTTCTTACCAGATAATCGGGTAGATCATGTTCTTAGCTGAAAGTGAGTCTGATATGAGTTAACTAGCTAACTGGTCAGTATACTTTGCTACAGGAAAACTTCAGATTGTGGGCTCTTTCCCTCCCCCTTTTAGGAGTTCTTTTTAAATGTGAAGGACATCCTTCGGGCTCCTGCTGATGTGACAGGCCAGTTTGAAAAATGGGAAAACCAGGAAATAGAGCTGAATAAAAGGTGAGTGAGAAAGCTGTTCTGTTTTTGTTTTTTTCTAGACACTTGTATATTCATGGCAGTGGATCCCATTTTTCAAACTGGCGTTTTCCTTTGGTGCAAACATGGCCCTGATGGTGCTGTATTTCTACAACACTTTCCCCTTGAATCTCAATTACTTGCTAATTCACCTAACAACCAGGCAGCTTTGGTGCCAATCTTGGGCATTTTCATGTGCTTTCTTACTGTTTTCCCTCTTCAATGTATGTCATGCTTGACATAGGTATATTCTCCAGTCTGTTTTTACTTGCCGTACATGCTCAAAATTTCTGCTATGCTATGCAGACATTTTACTTCTTACAGAATTGATGTCCTGCTTTTCCTCCCCCAGGTTATACCTGAAGTGTCAAACAATAGTTCACAGTGAATTGAAAAACTAGAAAAATATAAAACAAACCCCGTGCATAAAATCCATGAATGGAAAAAATAAATAGGGGTTGAGATCTCACTAGAAGACTTTAAAAGAGAGCTATATAACCTTAGTAAACAAGATGGTCCCTGGCCTTTCAATTTGAATGCCAACTTCCAATGTCTTACCTTCTGTCCTCTGAAATGGTAAACTCTAGGAGAAACAAGGGACGGACACATAGGAATGTTGAGGAACTAAGATGGGGTGGGGAATCTGAGGCCTTACAGATGTTCTTGGAGTCCAACTCCCATCAACCTTGATTATTAGCCATGCCGGCTTCATAGTTTATCAAGCTGTCTTGTTTTCACTAACCATAGTTAAAATTAACCGCTATTTACAGTTCAGACAACACACTAAACTGCTATTAATTTAAAGCAGAAGTTTCCGATCGCCTCATGGCCATGCTGGGGAAGAGGAGCATATGAGCCCTTGGCTCACTGCAGCTCATTCTCATGATTTATTTGCTAAACCATGGGGTAAAATCCAACATAGATCTTACTTCGGGTAAATCCATCAAAATGAATGAGACTTAGGTTAGTCGTGATTAACTTGCAGAGTTAAATGCAGAGTTACAGAATGGGGGACACTTGACTCAACAATACTACAAGTGAGAAGGAACTTGGAATTGTGGTAGATCACAAACTGAATATGAGCCAGCAATGCGATGTGGCTGCAAAGAAGGCAAATGCTATTTTGGGCTGCATTAATAGAAGTATAGCTTCCAAATCGTGTGAGGTGATAATTCCCCTTTACTCAGTCAGCACTGGTTAGGCCTCATCTTGAGTACTGCGTCCAGTTCTGGGCACCACACTTTAAGAAGGACGTAGACAAACTGGAGAGGGTTCAGAGGAGGGCAACTAGGATGATAAAGGGACTGGAAACAAGGCCCTATGAGGAGAGACTGAAAGAACTGGGCATGTTTAGCCTTCAGAAGAGGAGACTGAGGGGAGATATGATAGCACTCTTCCAGTACTTAAAGGGTTGTCACACAGAGGAGGGCCAGGATCTCTTTTCGATCATCCCAGTTTGCAGGACATGGAATAATGGGCTCAAGTTACAGGAACCCAGATTCCACCTAAACATCAGGAAAAATTTCCTGACTGTCAGAGCAATAAGACAATGGAACCAACTACCTAGGGAGGTGGTGGGCTCTCCCACTCTGGAGACATTCAAGGTGCAGCTGGACAGCCATCTGTCAGGGATGCTTTGACCTGGACTCCTGCATTGAGCAGGGGGTTGGACTCGATGGCCTTGTTGGCCCCTTCCAACTCTACTTTTCTATGATTCTAACTTATGTCCTATTCATTTCAGTGGGTCTACTCTAAGTAGGACTTAGGTTCGATTTTACGCCATGATTTAGAATTAAGTCTCAACTGTTTAAATAACTCCTCCAGAATGTTTCGTAATTCAGTTGAGTCAGAAGAGTGTAGCGTATAGCCACCATGACTACTAGCCATTGATAGTTCTATTCTCCTTTTAATGCCATCGCTACATCTGTTGGTAGCGAATTCCATCCTTTAATTACATACTGTGTAAAAAAGTACTTCTTTTTGAATGTCTTGAATCTCCCACCATTCAGCTTCATTGGCTAGACCCCAGGTTTTAGTACTATGCGACAGGGATAAAAACTTCTCTCTATCCTCATTCTCCACACCATGCATAATTTTATACAGCACTATCATGTGCTCCCTTATTCACCTTTTTCCTAAACTAAATAACCCCAAATGTTGCAGCCTTTCCTCATAGTGGAGTTTACATATCCTTTTTGAGTTAGAGCAACCTGAACTGAACACAGTATTCCAAGCATGATCACACCATTGATTTGTATAAAAACCTTATGATATTGGCAGTTTTATGATTCCCAACGTGGAATTTACCTTTTTCACAGCAGCAGCTCACTGTGTAGTCACTTTTATTGAGCTATCTACTATGATGACCCCAAGATCCCTTCCCTGATCAGTCACTGCCAGCTCAGACCTCATCAATGCATATGTGAAGTTCGGATTTTTTTTTGCCCCAATGTGCATCACTTTACACTTGCTTATCTTGACCTGGTTCGCATGCAACAACAACCCTAAGTATGGGTTGAATTGTGAGTTGTCGTTGAATCATGGATTGTTGTTGAATCGTGGGTTATGTGCAAACCCTGTACTATGGTTTAACTATGGGTTGCTAATCATGAACAACCCAGAGTTCACAACCTAACAAGAAACCATGGGTTCTCTTCCTGGGTTGTTCATGGTTACTCATTCACACAACATGACAACCCAGAGTATGGGTTGCCTATGGTTGTCATTGAATCATGGGTTGAGTCACGGGTTGTTGTGTTGTGTGAACCCAGCCGCACTAACAAACTATGGTTAATTAACCATGAACAACCCATGAATAGAACCCATAGTTTGTTGTTGGGTTGCGAACTCTGGGTTGTTTGTGGTTAACAAACCATGGTTTGTTAGCGCAGCTGGGTTCACACAACACAACAACCCATGATTCAACAACAATCCATTCTCAACCCACACTCTGGGTTGTCATTACATGCAAACCAGGTCATTGAACCAAATTTGCCATTTTAATTCCCATTCACCCAGTTTGGAGAGGTCCTTTTGGAAGATACTTGTAGCTTCCTTTTCTTCATGGAAGACCAGAATCTTTGACTCAGATAGTTTAGGGATTACATAAATAACATTTTTGTCTCTTTACTTTTTTTCTTGGCTAGTTTTTATGACAAGAAAGTAGCAGTCCATGAAGCATTGTGTGACAACATTGATACGCGTACAGTGTTGGAAGAGGTGCGGTCGCTAGTCAGTCAATGTAATTCCTACATTGCTGCAAAGAAGACAGCCAGGCAGATGCCAAATAGAATGCTGCTAGAAAATATAAGCATTTATCTTACACAGATGTTCAAGGTATGGGATTTTGATCAAATCTTTCGAAGAGTTGCATGTGTTGTTTCCTAAATATGTGTACATGTGTCAGTATTTAAATTTTTAGGTTAGAACTTGCAGAATTTGTGTGGTTTGGAAATAAAACTGCCATGTTTTATGTAGTAGCAACATGTTTATACTACTGGTTTTTAAAATTCTGCTTTTTTCTGGAAATGGACAGGGCCCTTCAGGATTATCTAGCACTGCTATGCAGATATGATGAAAATGTCGTAATACCCTGTGCTTCCAGGAAGCTGTGCTCTGCCAGCTCTTCCCAATAACTTCTGAGTGCAGCTCAGGCCCATCGCAGACGCTAGCCTTGCCTAACAAAGTTCAGTAGTAAAGATTCTCTTGGGTCTGGTTCTTACTGACCAGTGTCTGAGCTGCAGCACTTGAGAATCTGCAGATGGGGACTGACATGATTGAATAACTAAGAGAGCAATCCTATTGTCCCTGGGCGAGCCAGGGACCATACCAGGGGCCATAGGATAGTTCAGATTTCCCCCTCCAAGGTCAGAGACAGTGCTTTGATCTCAGAAGGGGGAGTCACGGATCTGCCTCCCCTCCCCCATCCCCTCACAGCTGCTTCAGGGAGAACTGCACTGGCTGCCTCTCCAAGGTCGGAAACTCAACCTCAGAGAGGGGGAAAGGGGGGCATTCTGGTGGGTGGGGAGGGAAGGGGACCGGAGGCCAGGATATGATTTATCCTGAGTCTTCTCCAGCCTCCTTCCCTCCCCCTCCCAAGCAAAGCACAGAGGGCGGGGAGGCAACAATCGCCTCCACCACTCCTCCTGCCCTGCTGGCTTCAGCCCAGCAGGGCATAGTAATATTGGAAGTCCCCGAGTTTTGGGGCTTCCGAGCAGTGAGGGCACAATCAATAAGATTGAGAGCCAGTGTGGCGTAGTGGTGAGAGTGTTGGACTGGGACTTGGGAGACCTGGGTATTAGTCCCCACTCGGCCATGAAGCTCGCTGGGTGACTTTAGGCCAGTCACTGACTCTCAGCCTAACCTACCTCACAGGGTTGTTGTGAGGATAACATGGAGAGGAAGAGGGGGATTATATAAGCCACCTTCAGTTCCTTGCAGGAAAAAAAGGCAGGCTGTAAGAAATAAATAAATAAATATTGATTGATTGATTGCGCCCTAAGCTGCAGTCTTAGGCTGCTTAGGTGGAAGGAAGTTCATTTAAAAAGTGTAGAGTTATAGGCTTGGTTCTTGCTGTCCCTCAGATATGTGGAGTTGTCTTCCCATGACTTATAATTTCGAGGAATATAATTCTGTTGACACTTCACCACCAATGCTTTAAGAGGAGGACGCCCCCTCAGTACCAATGCATTCGAGGAAGAGTGTGAAGTGAGCCATAGTATCAGTGCACCTTATCTGTGCTCTGTGGTGCAGTTGTTCTTCCAGCTCTTCAAGGCTAGACCCAGAGTCCAGCCTTAAGGGTGGACTGAGATCCAGCAGAGGCTCCTGAGGGAGGGGGGAAAATGAGAGGGGGGAAGGCAATTTTCACTGATTCCCCCTTTTCCCTGCAACGCTCAGTGCCACCTCCTACACTGTTCTGGAGGGCAGCTTTTCAGGAAGGGGAGTGGGCTGCAGAGGGAAGGAGGAATCAACAAAAATCATGCCCCCCCCCCCTTACTCCAGGCTGAACGCTGGATCCAAGCCTTATATTAGAAGTTAACTACCTGGTGCAGGAAAATGAGCAGAGTGACTCAAGTTTTGTTCACATCCCTTTAGCTGGAATTTCTAGCAGTGTTAAAATACCTGCTGGTACGTGTGTGTGTGTGTGTGTGTGTGTGTGTGTGTGTGTGTTTAAGTTTGTACATGTTTCCCCTGCATAGGTCTTTGGTGCTATAGAAAGCGATGATGCTATTGGCTTCCCAGTTGGAAGAAATGGTCCAAACTTCAATGTAAGTAGAAGGGGAAATGCACTATGACAGTTTCAACTCTGTTCATGGCTTTTAGAAAGATTGGATTACATGTTGAAGCAAAGCCGTGTTCTGTGCTATTATGAACATTTAATTGCGAATTAAATGTAACTGAATCCAGAGAACTACTCCAATTGTATTTGGATGTGAGAACAGATTTTTGTAGCTTTTTGAGTTTCTAGGAAATAACTCTGTATTATGGTCATGGTAAGGCCAGTTTTTACTATCTTTTAAAAATCTTGCTAAAACACTTCACTGGAAGTACAGACACCTGCAGATGTTGAATCAGAACAGTAGCAATAAAATCAATGCACTGTTTTTGGGTGCACTAGGGATATTATCCGAAGGGTACTGTGACATCAGACATGAAATCCAGCTTTCTCCACTCTCCCTAAAATCCTACGATGGGTGGTTCTACACATCCGTGGGCAACTGAGACCTGTTGTTTGAGATCAAGGGGGGCTTCCATAGTGATATCCACTGTCATATAATGACTTGGTTCGCACAACTTGGTTCGTCCGGGGTTTGTAGTAGGGTTATGCAAGGGTTGTTTAACCCTTAAAGAACCCACGGTGGCCAGGTTTGCATGACATGGCAAACCCCCCCCCCCCAAATTACCCTGTTCAGGGCTTGCATATTCAAAATCTTGCCCAGCACACACCACAGCTTGTCATGTGTTAAACAATTCCCAGCGAGCCCAGCGTGTCGTGCGAACAAGGTCAATATTTCTCCTTTCCAGGGAGCACGGGAGTAAGAAGGCCAAGAATGAAATATTGAAATGATGCCCCATCCTCCCTGTATCAGAGCTCTTAGGCCTGATGGCCCTTCCTCACCCACGCCATCTGCCCTGCAAAGTTTTGTGAGGCCTACCAGGATCCCCTTCACTAACCTGTTCTTACCGCTGTACCAAAAAGCCTTGTAGGGTAGAGCTTTGGAAGAGAAGGGGCTGAAGAAAGTGTGAAAGGAAATGATTGAACTTGTCGTTCGTTAACAAAATATTTTGTTCTCCAGCTTGAATCTACAGTAATGCCATATCTACAGGTTTTGTCTGAGTTCAGAGAAGGTGTGAGGCAAATTGCCAGAGAAAAGAAAGGTACAGTTAAGTTTATGTTTCTTATAATCAGAAATCTATAGAAATGTGTGGCCTTCTTAAACAAATTAATGCTTTATTTGTACTGTAATGCTCCCTCACACCCCTTACTTGTTCTTTCACTCATTCACATACACATACTCACACGCTCTCCAGAGATCTTGCAGCCAAAAGCTAGGGAGGCTTCAGAGAGTACAGTCTGCATTTACCTCAGGTTTTACTTTTTAGTTTTATCCTCCAATCCCAAAATCCTTAAGGCCTTCAATAAGATGTGTTTAGAATTACTATCTGTGTGTATGTATATGTATGTGAATATCTACATAAATATATTGAGTTGGATTCAGAGTTCGTGTGAGCAGAACTCTGCTTATGGGATGCTCTTGCTGGAGTGGTGGGACAATGACAACAATTTTCACCTTTTCCCCCTGAAAAGCTGCTCTAGAGGGTTGTAGGACCCTCCAGGACAGTGTGTGAGCTTGTGCAGGGAGCTTTAAGAGGAAGAGAGAGAGTTTGCAAAATTGCCAGTGAAAGTATCCAAAGACCCTTCCCCTCAGAGAAGGGAGAGGGGGTGGAAGAGCGTCCCCTGTCTGAGCCCTCAAGGCTTCGGCTCAGTTGGATTTGCTCCCCCATCACCTTTCTCCCTCATTTTTCGCCTCAAGCTGGTGGCTTAGTTGGGAGCTAGCTCCTCAGTTGACCAGACAGATCAGCTGAAGATCGGAGGTCGCCCAGTTTCATGAAGGCTCCACCTCCCTCAGTTGTCACCACTAGCAGCCATTCCAGCAGGCTGTCCTGAGGGAAATGACAGGGGAGAGCAGGGACCTTTCAGCAGCCCTGCTAAAATATTTTTTCCTTCCCTCCCCATTCCGTTTCCCTTGTGTATTATGTCGTTTAGATTGTAAACCTGCGGGCAAGGACTGTCTTGTTTTATTGATTATATGTAAGCCACTCTTGGAGCCTTTTTGGCTGAGGAGCAACATAAAAATTCTTGAAATAAATAAATCAACATCATCACGCACTGGGCGGGAAAGCTAAAACCTCCCCACCCAACACATCATGATGGGAATGAAAATCCCCACCCCCATATCTGATCTGCATGGATCAGCTGAGGAAGGGGCAGTCTGGGGAAGAGTGTGTGTGTGTGTGTGTGTGTGTGAGAGAGAGAGAGAGAGAGAGAGAGAGAGAATGGTGTGCGTTTGTGCCTGTCTGTGTGAATGGTGTGTGTGTGTGTGTGTGTGTGTGTGTGTGAGAGAGAGAGAGAGAGAGAGAGAATGGTGTGCGTTTGTGCCTGTCTGTGTGAATGGTGTGTGTGTGTGTGTGTGTGTGTGTGTGAGAGAGAGAGAGAGAGAGAGAGAGAGAGAATGGTGTGCGTTTGTGCCTGTCTGTGTGAATGGTGTGTGTGTGTGTGTGTGTGTGTGTGTGAGAGAGAGAGAGAGAGAGAGAGAGAGAGAGAGAGAGAGAGAGAATAGTTGGAATGGTACAGTACATGTCATCAGTAATATCCACCCACAGCTGACATGCAGCCTTCAACGTCCATGGCTGAACGTTGGCCCTTGGCTGAAAATGGTTCTGCACCCCTGCTTTAAACATATGTAGGTAGACATTGTCTTTTATTTTATGCTTCTGGTTGAGAATAATGTTAAAATAATGTTAAACACTATTCAATATTCTAGTTAGGAATATTCTGTATTTGGACAGACAAATACCCATAATATCTGTTCTTTCCTTTCGAAAAATATGTAGAATTTCTTCTTTTTGCATTGTAAGAACTTTAGTGCTGGGTGTCTGGAGTTGCCTTTCCTCAGTTTTACGCCTCTAAAGCATGTTTCTGAAGAAGGAAAGGAACCAGTGTATTCCCTTACCATTGGTTGTATTTGTTCTGGTTTTTGAAGCTAGTACTTAACATACATGATTCTGTTTCCTGTTGCTGTGAAGCATATGTATATGGCTGAGGTGTTGTATCAAGACAAAGGCCCTATGCAGCGAGCATTTCTACTTCCCATAAAACTCTGAGCAAAGATAGTACAATTTCTTTCTCTTGCTTGTAGTCTCATTTTTTATACGCAGGAAACTCCCCCCCTCCCCCGAGAGAATTAGAGTTATAACAAAGTCCTCATTCAGACATTGTTGATCAAGCTCTCTTGCTTTTTGACCAGAAGGGCCTTAATTGTGGGATATTAAAATGCTATGCAAATAAAAGTTCTTTTATCCATTGTACAAGAAGAGCAGATACTGGAAACCTTGAGAGCAACATTGGTCATTCTTAGCAGGGAGTTGGTTTACTGTTTGAATGTTCTAGCGATAACACACAGTGAAAGAAAAGTACCCAAAGACTGTTGGATAGCTGTACATTGAAAAGAAATTATTCCTAATGAAACCTTGCCAGGAAATGTCAGTGGGTTTTCAGCTTCTAGCTTAGAGACAAGGAACTTCAAATTACGAGTTTTCTCCGGGACTCGTTGCATTCGCTCACTTGAGCAAAAGTGGCTTCCGATAGATGTGCCTTTAGAAATCTAACTTTACTTACTTCGTAGATAGGTTGGCTGCAATTCATCCAACCCATTTATGCACATGCGAAAATCGTGTGTGTGCAATCTGGGTGTTGTTTTTCAAATCCATTTTGGTATTTCACCTCTCTCTGCATTGCACCACTAACAGCGTTTGAAGGTGGCAAAACCCTCGTAGTTGGAAAGTATCTGGCAGTGCAGTTGGAGGAGGGGGGCTACTGTGCTGAAACAGATACACCTCCAGTTCAGGCTTTTTATGTGGATTTGGCACAAGCTGTTCTCTGGAGTGTTGCCACTATCACTGAAAGCTTCTGTCGCTAGCATCCCTCTGAAAATGCACTGTTGTCCCACACGAGTCCTGAAGTACTTCATGAGGCCATGATATTAACTCTTCAGAAAATCTAATACCGTGGATAATATTCTTCCTTGCCCCCCGCTCCCCACATACACAGTAATGTTTTTGTATACACATCTCTCATTCTCCTCTACCCAGAAGGGTTTTTCCCCTGGCTGCTAAAGTTTAATTATTCATAGTTTTAGACCGGTGAATATTTATAACTCAGGAAGGCATCAGTGCAGAGCAACTGCAGAGAACACTGCCCTTGCAGAGTGTGCCCAGCTTTTCATCACCTATTCCGGTCAATACTTTTCAGATTTAATTTTTTTTAAAGGAATTCTGATCTTTTGATTGAACTCATTAGGTTTTATTGAACTATTAAGGATGAAGATACCCAAGTTGGAGGCAGATGTTAAATCAACTGTAGACTAGACTAGTAACCCCAATAAAATGGATACCTCCCCATATTGGGGCGGGGGCGGGGAGTGCTGGGTAAGGACCCAGTTCATATGAACATTTTATTATGGGCAAATGGACTATGCTGCAATCTTAAGCACAAGTTTACTCAGAAGTAAGTCCCATTATGCGTATTTACTCAGAAGTACGTCCCACTATGTTCCAAGGGGACTATGTTCTCCCTAGTAAGTGTGATTAGGATTGCCATTTTAATCTGCCTCATTAGAAGCAATAAGGTTTGCTTCTGTTTAGGATTAGGCTGCACATGGTATAACTGCATGTGTAGATTCCAAGGTTTGGTTGCTTGCACCTCCAGTTCAGGATCATGGGTAGCCGGGTTGAGCTGGGGCTTTGCACTGAGCTTTGACTTTGTGCTGACACGTTGCGCTTTGAGCTTTGCTCTGAGACCTGAAAAAACTGCTACCAGTCAGAGAAAGGTTACAGCACTGGATTACAAGGACTGATCCAATAAGGCAACTCCTGATATCTTCAACTTCACCATTTCTTTTCTCGGCTTATGGCACACTGCAAGTTGTTTGCTTGTACGCTCATTCCTTACTTCATATGTAGTACAGATAACAATGAAAAGAAATTTTCAAGCTGGGTGTCTTTTTCACCTCCCCGGTTGGCTGTGCATTCTAAGAAGCAAGATAGCAGTCATTATATTCTCTTTTTAAAATAACATAGTAAAAATTTGGGGAGATCATTAGGGGCCTTTATCCAAAAGGAAGACAGCAACTTCTTTGCCCCATGGGATATTCATTGCTCATAAAATGCCCAGCTGACTAATGAAAGAAAGGAAAACATTTCATTGAAGACATTTCATTGAAATTTATGTTAGTTGTTTCCATCTTTTCATTGTAATTGTAGTGTTCGAAGTTTTGCAGCTTTGCGATTCTCTTCGAGATGACATCCTTCCTGAGCATGGAGTTCGGTTTGAAGACCATGAAGGTAATTAAGTTGTAAATACATTATGTGACCCAGTGGACCAGGACTCCAGGTTTGTCAGGATCTCCTTGCTTTGGTTTCCCATTTATAAAATGGAACACTAATGATGTGCCTCAAGGTGTGGTTGTGAAATGAATCAGGCTTGTCAAGCATCTTGCCCACTTAAGGCTGCAGTGCTAAGCACATTTATATAGAAGTTGGAAAGTTTCAGTTGGAACAGTCAGATTTTCTTTCAAGTAAATATAGTTTGGATTGGGATGTGAAATAGAAATAACAGCAAATAATGGGTTGGATCCATTGCTTCTGTCCACCAGTGGAACAGACCCTCTGGTGCAGATTTTGGGGGCATGCAGGGGGCTGCAGAGGGGTGGAGAGAAAGCGGACATCTTCTCACACAAGCAGAAGTCCACTCATGAGACATTGGATTTAAGTCACTAATAGTAAGAAACTGTAGGTTTCTCAAACTGTGACACTTCTTGTTCCTAGGATTATCTACCTGGTAAAGTTTAAGTGAATTCTGTCTTTATTTTCAGAAGTGTGGTGCTAATTCTAATGATGGGCAGAATCTTGCCAAAGTTAGGCATTTTCAAATCCCACCAACTTGAAATTGATGAGATTTAAGGATGTTTTAACTTAGCTTCCAGCCAGTCTTGATGCAGGAGTTACACACACACACACACACACACACACACCAGTTTATTATGTAAAATTATTCAGTTTAAGATATTGCCCTAATCAAGGCTGTATTCCCACTTAGAGTTATGCATTACCTTTGCGGCTCACATGTCCCCAACTGTGTGCAATGTTGCGGCCCAAGAGATTAATACAGGTTGTTTACATTGCTGCTACCTGCAATGAGTCCCCTTTCAGAAGAGAGGATTTTGATTGAAATAGCAACTAAAAATCTAGGGGATAATCCTTCGCATGCAGGCATTATACCTGTGCAGGGAAGAGACCACAATAGGGCATAGCAGAGTTGTGTGTCGCAGGCCTTTAACTGTGTTTCCTCTCCCCTCCCCTTCCCATGTGGAGCGTGCGCAAGCAGAGGGCATAGGCAGCACACCAGGACATTATGGGTTATGGGAGGCTTGTGCATACCTCCTGTATAGGGTTGCCAGGTGAGAGAATTTCAGCAGGTGTAGCTTGCACAACTATAGGTACAGCTATTGAAATTCCCTCTTCTGAACATCTGTTAAAGCTGCAAGAGCCCTGCCCTCTTTTGCATCTGGACACCCTACTCCTATATCCCATCTAGACCTCCTCAGAACTGAGCCCTCCGTGCATGAGTGCCAATGCAGGAAATAATCATGTCCCTGAAAATGTGATACCATTTTTTATCACCAATTGAATGGAACACTTTTATTTTATTCATTCATTTTTGCCCTGCCTTTTGTCTTGAACAGCCTCAAGGTAGCTTACAATGGTGACTACAATTATGTAAGCCACCTTTGATTCTTTGGAGGGAAAAAAAAGGTGGATTATAACAACTACTACTACTACTACTACTACTACTACTACTACTACTACTATTATTATTATTATTATTATTATTATTATTATTATAAAAATGGTAAACAAAAATACAAGATTACAATCTGTCAACTAGTACACATAGCAGAGATCATTTCACCATACACACATGTAACTTCAAGCATATGTTTAAAATTGTATATATTAAAAGGTACATCTGTATTCGCCTGTATGCTACTTTGTTGATCATTAGATTATTTTCTTTAAAAATAATTTTGCAGTGTTTTGGACCACTGCTCCTCCAGGTCTGTCATGTGACTGAAGAGTCAGTAGCTCACAGGAACTACGTCTTGGAACCTTGGCCTTGCACGCTTCCTTTGGGGAAACTATGCTTGCACCAAATCAGTGACTTAGGTTGACAAATCTGTCCTACAATGGCTATACCACTTTGAATATTATTCACAATAGATTGGCATTAAAATGTACTGGAACGATGTTGGCCTTTCTAGCCTTTCTGGCTCAATTTGAGATAATATTCTTACAAGAAACCTGGCTCTGTTCTGATGTTCTTTATTAGCCTTCTCAGATATGAAAGTTGGATAGCCCCAGCAGAAGAACTCCTTCCTTTAAGGAAAAGCAATAGGTCTGGAGCCCAGCCATCACTGCCCTGATTTCCAGATATAAGATTGTTTGTAGTGTTTGGACTGCCCATTTACTACTTTTGTTTATGTACAGTATTGGGCTAGATATACAAAAGTAATGACACATTTCAACATTTAGTCCTTTTTAATGCTGTGTTTCTCCTCCCAGGACTCCCAACTGTGGTCAAGCTAGTGGACAGAGACACCTTGCTAAAAGAAAGAGAAGAAAAGAAAAAGGTTCTACATTTCCCTTCTTTGGCTATATGCCTAATTGTTTTTATTATATTTACTTAAATTAAAATTACTGTACATTCTCTTAATGTAGTAATGTCTTCTGGCATATATCTTGAGTTTACTACAGTTCCATTAACACACATATACAAAACTTTATATTGCATTATGGTTAGCATTGGCACATACCGTACATACACCTGAGGAATGTGTTGAGCTGATGCTTGTAATTCTGTCGTAAGTTCCATATACACAAAATGCCAAAGACCAATTGCTCCCATGTAGGGCTAATAGCTTGATTCTAGAATCCTGAGGTATAAAGCATAGCTGTGGATGGCTTACTAATATAATGCATAGTGATTTAATTCTATATTTTTAAATAGTAACTTTTGCTTTTCAAATTGGCTTTCAATAGATTGAAGAAGAAAAAAAAAGGAAGAAAGAAGAAGCAGCTAGAAAGAAACAAGAACAGGAGGTAAACAGCCAAATAGTTTAAAATGATGCACTTTTCAGTGGCTGGTATAAACAGCGGTGATGTTGGCCAAAGAAGGACATGTTTCAAACGTTATCTTCAGCCCGTAATGTCATTTTATCCTCTGTTATGTGAGTTGCAAGGAAAGGCCAAATTGACAGAGGAACCTTAGTCGACCTATAGGTGGCTGGTGGGCCACCTATTGTATGAGCGCAAACCCCCAGTCAGTTTCCTTGGTTTACACTGAGGATGACACTCCAGGACTCCTAGTTGAGCAACAGGACAATCTTTCCAACTAACAAATGGAAAATGAACTATGCTTGTGATGCTGATGAAGGTGCAGCAGTAGAATCTTAACAGCATCAAAGTCTTACCTTTGGCTTACGCTGGCTCAGCTTGTCTGAGTGTGGAAAGCTAAGCAGGGTCAGGCCTGGTTATTACTTGGATGGGAGACCCCTCTAGTTTCCTGCATTGAGCAGGGGGTTGGACTCGATAGCCTTGTAGGCTCCTTCCAACTCTATGATCTATGAAATCTATGAAATCTAAACTATTATTGTTTGCCATTTTTTTCTTCTACCCATCTGTGTTATTTCATTCTACCATAATAAATGACTGAATCCTAACTGCTAAAAAAAAACCCACCTGAATCTCTGAGGTTAGTGGTGGTGCAAAACTAGAAGAGCAGAAGCAGTAGCCACGATACACCCCTTTATAATCTTGCTTCTGTTAAGCTCATGGCAAACCCACATTGGGAGAACGTTGTTGAAAAGCAGAGGGCTTGCATGTACTTCTCCCATGGAATGTGAACGGACAAGAGGCCTGTGGCTTATGCTAGCTCAGCTTGTCTGAGTGTGGAAAGCTAAGCAGGGTCAGGCCTGGTTATTACTTGGATGGGAGACCCCTCCTCTAGTTTCCTGCATTGAGCAGGGGGTTGGACTCGATAGCCTTGTAGGCTCCTTCCAACTCTATTGATCTATGAAATCTATGAATCAGGAAGAATATTATTTCCAAAGGAAATGTCAGGAAAATCAAAGTCCCTACAAATTTTGAAGATGATTTTATCTTTGGAACCCATTCCAGTTTAAAATCCAAAAGCTTCTATGCTTTCCTGGCACCCTTTTGGATCTTTTAGTCTGAACACCTATGGGCCTGTCTGAACTTTCTGCAGTGTCAGCCTAAATTTACTTTCGGGAAATGTTTTGGTGTGATCCATAACTAATCAGATTAAGCACTACACATTCTAGTTTAGCAGTCAGAAAATGCAATGGAAATCCTATTTTTCGACTGTGGTATTAATTTATCCCAGAGTTGTAATGCTTATTTTATATTACAGGCAGCAAAACTGGCGAAAATGAAAATCCCACCAGGAGAAATGTTTAAATCGGAGCAAGACAAGTATTCCAAATTTGATGAGAATGTAAGAATCACTGGGATTTTTCTTCTGTTTAAAAACAAGTTGCATATTCTATTTTAAGGATCGTGGGGAAACTGCTAGCACAATCTAATAATAATGCTGACAGCCACCTAGTGAGTTCACGGCAGAGGCGAGATTTGAACCAGGAACGTCCTGATCCATCAGCCTCTTAGCTGTTATGCTACACCAGCTCTGCATCCTTCTATGCATGTTTATGCAGAAGTAAACCCCACTGAATTCAATGGGTTTTACTCCCAGACAGCTCTGCATAGCATTGAAGCCTGTAAGTCTTTTGTTACTATCACATTTTCTAGGTGCTTTTCATAATACCGGTATGTAATATTTGGCACATTGTCCATTCCTCTACTTTGAGGATTCTTTTCTACAGTGTGCTATGCATGCAAAGGAAAATGGTGGGGTAGATGAGCTTGTCATCCCTACTACTGCCCACCTGGGGAGGGTGGGAATGTTAACACCCAGAGGGTCAAGTACTTGTAAATAAAGGGCAGAATCAGTGTCTGCTCATGCGACGGGACTTTCTCCCCAGCTTCTGTAACGCCCCTGAAAATCTGCTCCAGAAGGTCCCCCAACCTCCAGAGGAGATTTTGATGGCATGCTGGGGATCTGCATGGGGAAGGGTGAATCACCCCCATCTCCGTTCCAGTGTTGGAAGTAGTTCTGTCATTGGAACGACTTGTGTAGCATTCGCCCAAAGTGAGAAGTCCAGCCTCAAACTCTTCAGTCATTTCCCAGCTTGGTGTAGACCAGTGTTCTCCAACCTTGGGTCCCCAGATGTTTTTGGCCTACAACTCCCAGCATGCCCCAGCCCAGCTATGCTGGGAGTTGTAGGCCAAAAACATCTGGGGACCCAAGGTTGGAGAACACTGGTGTAGACATTACTTTTTCTTTTTTCAGTGTTACAAATGTGGTTGATTGTTCTTGAATAGATAAGCACAGGACTCCGTTTTCTGCTTTTCCTATTGATAATGCCTAATACAGGTGAAAAGAGATAATACAATTGCATCAGCACAGTGCAAGCAAACAAAAACATTGGGATGACATGGTCTTAAGATACTGAATTAATGTTTTCAGGGACTTCCAACCCATGACACAGAAGGCAAAGAACTCAGCAAAGGTCAGATGAAGAAACTAAAGAAACTCTATGAAGCACAAGAAAAACTGTACAAAGAATATCTACAAATGGTTCAGAATGGAGTTGCAAACTGAGAGTAAAACTTGGACAATATGGTTTTTAAATAAATGCAACAGCTGGATAACGTTTGTGGGGATAATGAGTTTTTACTGGCCTTTGACTTTCCACAGTGTGCGAAACTAAAAATAAGTGAGTTTAATATATCAGCTAGTTTAAAAGATCAATAAAGGTTCTTACTTCAACAAGGTCCATGTAATACTTTTATGTGACACAAGTCAGAATAACAGAATTGCTAGCTCTCTCTAAGGAGATATTGAGCTGGCTCAAAAGATCACTGTGGTTTAATTTGCCATGGTGCATTGCAGTGCATGCTGGGTGACTTCTGAATATTCAAGTCGCGACTGGCTTGTCGTGTCATCCAAACCCAGTGGGGGTGGGTTGTGCGAAGGTTAAACAACCCTTGCCTAATCTATGACCTGTTTTAAGGTCATGCAAGGGTTGTTTAACCCTTGCACAACCCACCCCTGCTGGGTTGGGATGACAACAGCCGTGGCTTGAATATTCAGAATGCACACGCCGCAGCCCACCATGGCTTAAATAAGCCATGGTGGGCTGTTCAATCATGCAAACTGGCTCTCTGCGTTGTCAGTAACTCAGGTGGTTTCCTTGTTTAGTGTGCAGCCCAATCTTATGCATGTTTACTCAGAAGTAAGTCCCACTGAGTTCAGTTGGACTTACTCTTTAGTAAGTGTGGTTAGAATTTCTGCCATAGCTCTTAGCAAACCTGGAGTAATGTGTAATGATTAGCATAGCTTTCTTTTCCAGATGTTATAGATTAATTAAATATGACTCCAAATAGAAATGAGGAGATCTAAAGACGGGCAAGTACGGTAACTTGTTTTTCTACAGGAAGGACCATAAGTATTACTCCAGAAATTGTACTTTGATTAAATGCATTGGAGCTAGCATATGGATGCACTGATTTTGATCTATAACTCTTGAATTTGTATAATATACAGATTTCCTTTTGTTATGACCTATGGCCATACAGAATAAAATACTACTATATATGCAGTGTACAGAAAGTTTGGTTCCGTTGAAATCCTAACTCTGTAAAATTTAATGGAACAGAAACTCCAACTCTTACAAACTCCCAGTTTTTTTTAAAGACCTTAAGTCCAGCATGTCTATATAGTATTCATTTGTGTCTAGAAAATTTTATGTCTCTAATTGCCATTGATTTTGTTGTCCCTCCATTAAGAGGCTTCTAGCTTCATTTTAAGTTGACACATGTACCGTATGTTGTAATACATCCTTCCCCAACCTGGTGTCCTCCAGATGTTGTTGGACTGTAACTCCCAGCATTACTGACCATTGGCCATGCTAGCTGGGGCTGATGGGAATTGAAGTCCAAAACATCTGGAGGGCAGCAGGTTGGGAGAAGCTGTTCTAATGCTTTCTAATAATAACTAAATGAGCAAGAATATCTTCACTAGCTCTAGGTCAGATTGTTCACATCATGTGCTTGGAACCTGTGTCAGTTCTGCTCACCCATGAAGCATTCTTATTCTTCACTGTAATTTGCTACAGGCTCTGAAGAAACAGCACAAGGAAAGTGACAGTTATTCAGCAGTCAAAACCAGTATATAGCAATTACATTGTTCTCTTCTTCTTCTCCCCCCCCCCCCCCACCTTCCCCAGAATCATGCTCTTCACCTAGTCCATGAGCCAGGGATCTGAAAAAGGGGTGATTGTTAGCAACTTTAGTGAATATAACTTTTTTGATAGTCTATGACGCTGGTAAAATTGTTAGCCACAATGGCCATCTATAATGAGTAGCTTTCACGGAAAAAAAACACCATAACGGAGCAATCCTATGGCCCCTAGACAGCATCTAGAGAGGGCCATAGGACTGTTCAGATTCCCAGCTCCAAGGTTGGAAAAGAGCTCCGTTCTCGGAGCTGGGGATCTGCACTTGGAGTGCCCCCTCCCCCCCCCCCTGTAGCCAGTGCGGAAAGAACCGCGTCGGCTGCTTCTCCAAGATCCTAAAATTAAGCTTGGAGAAGAGGTTTAGGGGGCATTCCGGTGGACAGGGAGGGGAGGAGACCGGTGCTGCCAAGATACAACATATCCTGGCAGTACTTCAGCCTCCTTCCCTCCCCTTCCGAAATGCCTCAGCTAGATGGCTGAAATCGGCCGTCTAGCTGATTTGCAGGGCGGGAAGGGCACGGAGGTGACGATTGCCTCTGCGCTCCTCCCAGCCTGCATAGGATGCCCATAGCCCTCTATGAGTTCAGCGGGTTATGGGCAGCCCCATTGGATTCTGCCCTACCTGTGTAAAACAAAAACAAAAAATGGCAAAAATACATAATATTTGTCTGGGGCTATACGTTTGACACCTTTTGCCCAATTAAGGCCCAAGGGCTCAAAAGCCGCTGGAAGAAAACCCATAATGTATTGAAATAATTTTTGGGAGCATAACTGAAAAGGTGCAAAAGATACAGCACCAAATCTGAACGTCAGGCATGGGAAAAATCTTGGGTTTTTTTTTAGATTTCACTTACAGATAAAACTGTTCATAGAGGCTGAGGTATGGTCTGTCTTTAGCATATTATACACCCACATTTCCCCCATTTAGCCTTTATGTGACACTAAGCAATGGTTGGTCATAATTCTATTGAAGTAACATTCCTGGTGTACAACAGTACCACACATTGGTCAGCACAGTTCCTTCCAAATATATGGGCCTTTAAATGGAGTGGCTGGTACCATCCTGAGGGATTCAACTAGATACTGTTTTTTAAAAAAATATTCTATGACCCTAGTAGAATTATTAGTTGTGATGCCCACTGGTAATGAGTAGCTTCTACTGAAAAAATACATTTATTGTCTAAAAAGAAAAGGAAAAAAACCCAGAAATACATTGTACCGAAATCTGAGTACAGTACGAGGTAACAAAACAAGTAGACAAATTGCAAGATATTCTAGGTGAAATAAAAGAGATGAACATGAAGGAGAACAATATTTTCTATTATGCCAATATTACACCTGCATTCACACATCCACAAAAAAAGCACAGCTGAATTACAATGTTTTCTCAAAGGCTTTAGTCATAAAAGGCTTTGTCATCATCTTCAAGGACAGATTCAAAGTGGTCTTCAGCAGCTTGGTTGTCACAGTGTTGTACATGGCATATTGCCACGCACATCAAACCATGTATGACTTTGGGTGGCCCAAAGATTTATTTGAGGTGCAGAACCACTGTTCTGTATTCTTTTCTCCCTATATTGAATATTCACTCCAGTTGGTAATGACCAACCCTTCTGGTCCATGGACGTATCTGCTTCAGAGATAATAAGGTGGGTACCACAATAGCTGTCTTAAGGCGCAATCCTATGACTGGTAGATGCTGTCTGGCCAGCCATCAGAAAAGTTGGGAGTCCTAGCTCCGGCCTTGGAAAAGCACTCTTGAGGTCACAGCTGGGACTGACTTCAGAGCGCCCTCCCTATGCCCTCGCAGCCGGTGCGGTTCTTTCTGTGCTGGCTGCAGCTCGGAAGATGGTCTTCAGAGCCGGCACGTGGGTGGGGGAAGCAAGGCTCCACCGGGATACGAAGAATCCTGGCAGTCCCTTAGCCCCTCCTCGTGAGCAAGGGGCAAAAAGACATAGACAGCTGAAATCAGCTATATGTCTTTTGCACAGTGGAGGAAGTGCGGAGGCAATCCTTGCACGCTCTTCCCACGCTCGATTGGATGCCCGTAATCTTCCGAGTTTGGAGGTTTATGGGCAGCCACTTCGGATGGCACCGTGATACACTAAGAATTGTGTAGCAGGAGCAGTTACATTACATGGCCTGGCATTGCTCCATGGATCAGCAGTTGAAATGCTCCGCATTAGTTTCCTCATGCATCTAATAAAATACTAGTTGCCAGTAGGATTGCAAGCGTGGCATTTAAGCAGACTTTAAAAACTTAGCATACAAACGCTGAGTTGTAACTGAAATGTACTACACAGTCACCTTGCTAGCAATCAATGTGTCACTCAAGTTTTACTGTCTTTGTTCAGAAGTGTCTTGACAATCCAAAGAGCAGCTGAGTGCTCACTTTGTGAGATCTCTGTTCAGCTGTGTAAACGTTTTAGATGTTTTTCCTCCCAAAACAAAAATAGTAGAGGTAGAAAAATATCTGAATGGAAAAATATTTTATCTATTTTAAAGTTAGCAGCTCAATTGTTTTGTAACTATGGCTTTTATTGATATCACAAATTTGTTTAACAAACATTGAGGTGCGGGGAGAGAGGCTTCTTTTTTACCGCTGAGGAAATTTGGTCTTCCACAGTTCTAATCTCTCCAAAATGCAGAGAAGTAATGTTATGCCAGTCCTTAAATTGAGAACTGAGTGTGCTTAGTGGACATGGAATGCTGACTGAGTATTGGGGGGGGGACGGGGGACGGGACAGAAAAGTAAATATGTAAGTGAGGGGGGGGAATGGAATGGAGTATTTGGTAGGAGGGCATGGCTGACTGGAACAGTGAACAGAAGCACTCCAACATTGCAATGTTTTCTTTTGCAGCCCCACTTGGGAAACTTTAAAAGTCTTTAACTTTAGCTAGGTTTGGATTTCATGTACTACACTCGGCTGTCATAGCTATGGGGAGAATTCTCTGTGTTTATAGAAACAGTAGATCTTCTCCAGTAGATGTGCTTGGCTTTGTTCAATAGGAGCAGTCTTTACATGTTCTTAAATATTCCATAACCCAGTGCTTCTGTTGACATTTACTTAACTCAACTATAAGCCTAGGAACATACCTGCCTCAATTCACCTTTCTTCTAGAGCAGGGGTCTTCAAACTAGGGCCCGTGGGCCACATCCAGCCCGCCTTGCCTTTTCATCCGGCCTGGCGGCCGATCGGCGGAAGCAGACTTTTTTTTAACTCTTTCGCTTCAAACAATGCTTGAAGCCGATTCTTTTGTCAGCGTTCCGCATCCGGCATAATTACATAATTTCCTGCCGACACTTGGCTCTCTCCCTTTCTCTCTCTCTCATTCCCTCTCCCCTTGTTAACTGCCTTGTTAATTACTGTAAACCACCCAGAGAGCTTCGGCTATTGGGCGGTATAAAAATGAAATAAATAAATAAATAAATAAAATAACTTTCCATTTAAGGGAAAAAATATTCACCCCTATCAAGTAAAAAAAAAAGGACCCGGGTCATTTTTTTTTACTTGATCCATTTGTTCATATTTTTTTCAAACTATAGTTCAGGCCCCCAACAGTCTGAGGGACAATGAACTGCCCCCCTGTTTAAAAAGTTTGAGGACCCCTGTTCTAGAGGTACTCCACAAATGACATGTCCTTTCATAGATTTCATAGATCATAGAGTTGGAAGGAGCCTACAAGGCTATCGAGTCCAATCCGCTGCTCAATGCAGGAAACTAGAGGAGGGGTCTCCCATCCAAGTAATAACCAGGCCTGACCCTGCTTAGCTTTCCACACTCAGACAAGCTGAGCCAGCATAAGCCACAGGACTTTGTTGTTCCATTTGTGAGCTTATAAGAACCAGCATCTTTCCTGAGAGGTGATCACTAAAAAAAAGGATGGCTGGGAGGAGGTGGGGAAGGGCACCAGTGTGCTGTGTTGTTTTTTTAAAGCAAGGAAGATGTGCTCATTTTTCTCTTAAGGGACATTCTGCTGGGCTTTTGAGCCTCTTGGCAGCTTCTAATACAATGTAGTGTGAATGGAGTATCAAATTACTGTTGACAGCAACTGATGATCACTGCCACTGCCCTTCAAAACATATGGGTGGCTGCGGGTGGAGTCACCTAAGGATAAGTTTTAAAATTCAAATACATGGACATTCTCACCAACAGAATTTGTTCGATATATTTTATCATCACCTTCCTTTTGTTGTTGCCGGCGTAAAGAGATGGGAATTGGGCAGGAGTGGGCAAGGATCTCTTGAGCAGCTTTCCCTCAACCTGGGGCCCACCCGATATGTTGGACTGCAATTCCCATCCTTCCCAGCCAGCAAGGCCATTGTTGGGAGTTGAAGTCCAACCCATCTGGAGAGCACCAGGTTGGGGGAAGACTGCTCTGGAATCTGGAATACTGGCCGGGGGAGTGATCTGTATTGGTTCAGCATATGAGCTGGCGTTTAAAGCTGTATGTACATTCTTACTTTCACAACCCAGTGCTTTGAGCAAGCTTAATCTCACATCTGTAGCCAGGCATGGATGACGCAACTGACTGGATGCGTCTGGGAAGGCTGTCACCCAGCAAAGGTATAAAAGGCCATATTCTGATCCATCACTGTCCTGGGGTGACTCTGGCTTCACTCCCTAGTGACAGGAAGTCTTTGTCAGTAATCCTAAACTGTAAATGAGCCACTCTTGAGACTTGCCCACCTTTTGGTATTTTTTAGCTCCTAGAACAGAGAGAGTGCAAGGTGGCACATTTCTCTGCTGCTCAGCCCTTGTCAAATAGAATTGCAGACCGAGGGTCAGTTTATACAGTCAGCAGCACCTAGTGGCAGCCCTGGATTAACAATTAAGCAATATAAGCACGTGCTTAGGGCACCAAGGGAAGGAGGGCACCACAGAGTACCAGAGGACCACAAATTTTTGCATTTGCATTCCCCCCCCCTTATAACAGTTTTATTTTTTAAAAATGCATAAAACAGTGATGAAAATGTGTATTTCTTTCTGTTGCCCTAGTTATAAGTAATTGGCGTATATTGCTTGCTATTTAGTGTTAAATAAATATAATAAAAAACCAGTTTATATTTAATATAGTTGTGTGTTCTGGCGTGGGGGATGGCCTTGAAGGAAACTGAGTTTTTAATGTCTTTATTTCACCTTCAGCACTTATTGAGTCTTAATGTCTTGCCAGCTGAGTAAGGCACCGTTATTGGGCCGTGCTTAGTGCATCAGCTGGCCTTAATCTGGCCCTGCCTAGTGGTAAAACCTTGGCTGGACGACATCCTTTCAGGATACAAGTGGGCTGGGGTGGGGGCACGGGGGTGTTGCTCGTCTGAATATTCCCAGCATATAGCAAAGCTACCATGTCAGGAGAAAGGTTCGACCAAGCCTTCTCCGACAAGCTGTACTGCTTGATCCTGGCTCATTGTACAAATTGGCCCTGACCCAAGCAGCTATACGCATGAGTTCAGCAAGCAACCTTCAATTCAGTGAGAATTGAAGTGCTTATAAAGTCTGTTCTGCATCAAGCTAAGTTCACAGTCCACGTGTGCCTATGCAAGCTTCTGCGTGGGGAGTGCTTGTTGCTGGATCAGGAGCTGCCAGCATAAAGTGTGCATCAGAATGCATTCTACGTGGGAGGGACTGCCCTTCATGGCAGTTGGTCCAGAATGCTGCTACTTGCATTTTGGGGGTAGATGGCTGGAACCTGTGCTCTATTGCGTGCGCTGGCTGCCTGTTTGCTATTCTGCAAAAACAGAATAGTGCTAAACCGATGCCTGACTGCCACAATGAACTGGATGAGGGCTAACAAACTGAAGCTCAATCCAGGCAAGACTGAGATGCTGTTAGTGGGTGGATCCTCTGACCAGATGGAGGGTGTTCAACCTGTTCTGGATGGGGTTGCACTCCCCCTGAAGGAGCAGGTTCGTAGCTTGGGGGTCCTCCTTGAGCCATCTTTGTCACTTGAGGCTCAAGTGGCCTCAGTGGCATGGAGTGCCTTCTACCAGCTCTGGCTGGTGGCCGAGCTACACCCCTATCTGGACAGGGATAGCCTGGTTTCAGTAATCTATGCTCTGGTAATCTCTAAGCTTGACTACTGCAATGCACTGTACGTGAGGCTGCCCTTGAAGACTGTTCAGAAGCTGCAGCTTGTGCAAAATGTGGCAGCCAGATTAATAACTGGGACCAGGAGGTCTGAACATATAACACCAGTTCTGGCCTGCTTGCATTGGCTGCCTATATGCTACCGAGCCCATTTCAAGGTGCTGGTTTTAACCTATAAAGCCCTACATGGCTTGGGACCTCAATACCTGATGGAACGCCTCTCCCAACCACAATCCACCCGGACACTATGCTCAATATCTGGGGCCTTCCTCCAACTGCCACCCCCAAGGGAGGCTTGGAAGGTGGCAATAAGGGGGAGGGCCTTTTCTGTGGTAGCCCCCCAACTTTGCAAGCTCCCCACTGAGGCCCGCCTGGCGCCAACTTTACTATCGTTTCGGCACCAGGTTAAGACTGCCCTCTATGCTGAGGCATTTAACAGCTCCAAATAGTACATGGGGTAGTGGTTATGTCACCTTTTTAACCAGTCTGCTTTGTATAACCTTGTTCTTAGCTATTTAAGTAATTTTAAAATGGTTTTTAAATGTCTAGTGAAATTTTTTCAATGTTTTTATTGTTTGTATTTTATATTGTATTTTATAATTGTTCTAAACCACCCAGAGAGCTTCAGCTATTGGGCGGTATAGAAACGAAATAAATAAATAAATAATAATATAGCAGGAGCTTTTCTCTTATTCTTATATGAATGAGGAGTAGGAGAAAACAGTGGTCTTACTGTTTGAAAGGTATTCCATAGCAAGTGGCTTGTTTCAGACTTTCGCCTAATTACTGGTGTGTAAAATGTCAAAGAGCACAACACTGATTATTCTGGTCTTCACAATTTATTTCGTAATGAAAGTGAATGGGTTATTATGAGGGCTCTCAGATCATCCTCAGCTTTTTGATGGTGTGTGTTGGAAACTCTATGCAGGGATGGGCAGAAGGTAGATCTCAGGGTGATTTGCAGAAGATCAGCCAGGATTTCTGACTCCTGGTTCTTTAACAGTAAGAAACAACAAATTGACTCACTCAAGAAAGTTTGGTGGGGGCCATTAACCAGTCATGGATCTTTGTGTGTAAGGACTCTGATCTCCATTCATTTCTGGTATTCAAAACAAATTCCTGGTCTCAGAATTCTTTAATTCTAAGTGCCTGGCTTTTGCACTAGGCTCCAGTTGGTGAATCTCAGGGTTCTAGCAAAAGAACAAAGTAGGCCTAAAGTCTGCCCATCCCTGCTCTACAGGAATAGTCCCATTAAAAATCTAAGCATATTGGCAAGCACTGATTTTTCTCTTTGCAGCAACTATTAATATCTAAAGGAATACCCCTTTTCCTGCCCCTGTATACATTTGAGTTATTTCAAATTTCACAGATGAAAATAGGGACATGTGAATTTGTAAGAGGTATGGTTAAGCAACATGAAGGTGTGATCAAGAGGGTGTGGCCAGGCAACACGAGGGCACGGCCAAGGGTATAGACACCCACCCCAGGATGCTCTAACCCAGGGCTCTCCAACCTTGGGTCCACAGATGTTGCTGGCCTACAGCTCCCAGCATACCCAGCCAGCATGGCTAATGGCAAGGGATTCTGGGAACTGTAGTCCAGTAACATCTGGGGACTCAGGGTTGGAGAGCCCTGCCTAATTGTTTAAGGGCTCTGACCACTCTGAAGCCACTTTGATCTCCAGACCCATGATGATGATGGTGATTGCTGTTGTCATTATTATTATTGTACCATCAATATGTATGGTGCTTTACCAAGTATAAGAGAACAATTCCCTGCCCCAAAGAGCTAACAATTTAAAATGTAATATAGAGGCGACAACAAATGGTAGGAAGGGGTAAACCGGGGAGGAATATGCCATTATTTCAGTCAAACATAACTTTCAACCTACTTTCCCCACATTGTGCAGGAAACTCCTTGTTTTAAAGATCTCCCTCCCACTTTAAAAATGGATCCCTCCATGGTGGCTTTGTTCTCCTTAGTAGTTTGCCAAAGAAATACTAATATTTAACATTTAGATATCTCTGAGTGTGCAAAGTGGTTCACAGGCCCACCCTGCAAGCTCTTATTTTCTCCACTCAGAAAAAAACATGTGGGCTCTATTGTACTTTATTAAAAAACAAGAACAACATTGTGATTGAACAATAACGCCAAAATGGAATGATGATGCTTGTTGCTGCTGTTTGAGGTAGTTGGGATTTTTTCTTTCTTTCTCTTGAGGGTGTGTTTTCAGCTAACTCCCGTCTAATGCATTTAAAACAACAACAACCCAAAATCCCTGCAAAATAATCCTAATCATTACTGAGCGTTCTCCATTGCACTTCAGCATGTGTTAGAAAAAGACTTTAACATGGGGTACACAGGTAGAGCAAAGTAAGTCCAAGCTTAGCGGCAATTTTGCCCTTGGCATGGCAAAAGAGAAGCTTAAAGTACGTAGCTTGCAATTGTGGGAGGCAGTGGAATTCGGGACTCCGCATGACAAAGTGAGAAGCCATGATGGCTTAAGGCAGATTTCATAGATAGAGTTGTGGAAGGAGCCTACAAGGCTATAAGAGTTCAACCCCCTGCTCAATGCAGGAAACTAGAGGGGTCTCCCATCCAAGTAATAACCAGACCTGACCCTGCTTAGCTTTCCACGCTCAGACAAGCTGAGCCAGCAATTGGAGACTATGTTATTTGGTCAAACTAGCTTGACCAGAAGGCTCCTCTGTATCCTCAGGGACATGACTTCTTACTTTCAGAGACATGGAATTAGTGTCGAGGTCAGAGGTGATGGTGGTGACTGAGCTACTATTGCTCCCACTCTCTTGCTCTAGCGCAGTGCTTCTCAATTATTTTCTGTCATGCCCCCCCTAGGAAGAAGAAAACATTTCGCGCCCCCCGCGCGACTGTAAATAGTATCATTTGTCTATAAAATTGTTATAAGTACACCTCTGCATAACACTGTATCCTTATTAACGTATAAGAGAATAAAAAAAGAAAGAAATGTGGATCAATTTACAACAAAGAATAGCTTTATTAACTGTAGCAGAAAAGATTTAAAGGAGCACAGGATTTAAAGGAACACAATATTAAAAAAAACTTTTAACTGAGGTCAAACTGAGCCCCCCTTTACGGAGCCTCGCGCCCCCCCTGGGGGGCCCGCCCCACTATTTGAGAAGCACTGCTCTAGCCCAAAAGAAGTGGATGCAGAGGCGAGCACACTGAGGGTGTGTGTGTGCACTAAGAGTAACTTGTCTTTGGGGGCTGGTGGGGGACCTGTAGTTGGCATTGCATGGTAAGCAGAAACGGAGCACTGCAAAATGTGTTTTAACCCTTTCACATGTCGCTGCTGGCTTCACACGCCAATCCTATGTAGATTTTAGTGGAGCTTACTTCTAAGTCAGTGTGCATAGGAGAGGACATTTTTAAAGTGGAAGCAGAGAGTAAAAATGTAATCCTGCCTTGCTTCTTTCTTTTTTTTTTTTTTGGCACACAGATGGAGACACAGGACCATGGCACCAACTGCTACCCAAAATGACTGCTTCACCTTCATTCATGGTAAAGTTGGTTGGCCTTGGGCGCAACTGCAGGGGCTCTCCTAAGACTCCTCACCGACCCACACAGTAATAAACCCAATTTTGGAAGTGCCAGATATCTTTATGGGGTGGGCCACTTCCCCTTTTCCAAAATTTCTACACCAAAAGCACCCATATTGGAATTAATGCATTAACACATCTGTGATGAATGTTTGTAAATTCCTGCATGGCCAGAGGGTGGGAAGCTGGGATTGTTGCTTCTTCCCAGCACGTGTACATGTGATGATATATAGACTGTACATCGCTCAGAGTGGCCGGATGTCTGGCCAGATGGGCGATTCATAAATACAGTATAATAAATAAATAAATATACAGATGCGTAAATGTAAGATAAACAACAGAGTCTCGTGACACCTTAAAGGCTAACGCAGTTATTCTGGCATAAGCTTTTGTGGATGCTGTTCACTTCATCATATGCGTGGAGTGTTAACCTTAAATTGGCAGATTTGAGGTTAATACTTCATGCATGTGATGGACAGTGTCCACGAAAGCTTATGCCAGAATGTGTTAGTCTCTAATGTGCTCCAAGACTCTTTGTTGTTCTTGCTGCAACCGACTATGGGTTGCATAGTCCTATAGCATGTTTAGACAGAAAAAAAAGGCCTACAACTCCCAGCATGCCCTTGTCAAGGTTCCGCTACTGCAGGGACCCCTTGATCCGCCTTGTATAGAATTGCACGTTAACGTATCTACCCTTCTTGGAAATGTAATATCCTTCATAGAAACCTCTCTACGACGTCCCTCACAATGCATGGGCAGACAGCCTGCATGTTATTGTTTCCTAAGATTTGTTACCCGCCAGTAAATTTACTTATGAGTAGATGCAACAGACGAGCAAGATCGGCATGCCCATTGTTTCTCTTTCCCTCTTCTACTTAAACACTCTTTCCCAGCTGAGAGAACACTTGAGTATCTCTTCCTTGGCCTCGGGTGCTGCTAGCTGCTCCATCACAAATATTGTCATAAAAGTATTGGCTGAGAGAACAGCACGGTGCTCTCGCCCTCCACTTTCCCACCTCCTTCGATATCTACTGTGCCTTTAACGGCCGAGGGCCGCTCCAGCACCTCCCTCGTCCCACCGCTGTCTCGTCTTCTCCCCGCATCGCCGAACTCTCTCGCGCTTGGAGCAACTCCGCGCACGCCCAGTGAGCCTCCGCTCCCCTTTTCCTTCCCTCCCTCCTTCCCGACACAGCGATTGGCTAATCCCCTTTCTGCCGGAAAGTCAACATGTCCCGCGTGTGGAGCAGCGGCCGCAGCTAACCTTGGACCAATCGTGGCGGCTGTTACTGCGCGAGGTGTGGCAGCGTTACCCAATGGGAGGCAGCCTTGTTCAGGGCGGCGCAGCCCCGAGTGTGTCTGAGAGCGGATCAGCCTGGGTGCTGCTGTTGCGGGCGTGAGGAGACGCAAAGGCCGGGCCAGGTGAGGCAGGGATAGCGGGGGCTGGGTCAGAGCAGGGCACGTAGCAGGCCTTTTCTGCTTCGGCTGCAGTCAGGCTGAAGGGTGCAGGAGCAGGCCGGCCTGCCTGCCGGCCGACCGGCCCCGTTGCTTTGCCGAGGCCCGACTGGTGGGGGAAACAAGTGGGGGAGCGGGTGGGGCGGTCCAGTCCCAGCACGGGCACCATTTTAAGAAGCTGCCGCGGGGGTAGGTGGGCCATTCCGGGATGCGGCGCTTCAGGGAGGGGGAGGAGGAGGAAACGGGCGAGGCGCCTCTGCTCCACTAAGCGGGGCCTGGTTTCCTCGCCCGGGTTGCCATATGCGGACGGGAGGGGAGAGGCTTCCTCTCCACTTCTCAGGGCGGATTCCGTCGTTTGCCCTTCGCTGGATCCCGCCCAACGCACGCACCATCCGCGTTTTCTTCTCCTGTCCCTTTTCTCAGCCATTGTGTTCCGGGCTTTCTGTCTTCGTCCAGCTGGGTAGGCCCCGCCGTTTAGAAAGGGCTATGGGAGAAATAAAGGCGGAAATTAAAGCACGCTGCACGCAACTTACCGGTTCCCCTGTGTGTGCTGTGAAAGTCTTCTCGTGAAAATGTACCGTTAACAGCCCCCTTTCTCCTACACTCTCTCCTACGTAGAGTGCGTGGTACTTAACCCGGGAAGTTTTATCTCCCAATGTTTTCTGCTTACCGCACCCTTTCTTTCTCCTCTCCCCTCCCTCCAAATCGTCGCTGTTGCAAAATACATAGTAGTTTTGCTGCCCGCGTGGTTGTGACTATAAGTTCTGTAACAGAAGCTATAATTTTCTTCTGTGGTTTGGCATCGCTACGTGTAGGTCCAGCAGGAGCAGCACATCTTGCAGGCTTGGAGAGAGAACTGAACTGACTCGCACTTGGTTCAAGTTTGAAAGAGCCTGATAAATGAAAGACCTAAGAACTTCTAAAGTTTAATTATGCTGGGTCAGCTGGATCACAAAAACCTCCTAAGCAATTAACACAGTTGATCAGTTCAGCTGATGTGAAATTAATCCTGGTTTTCAAGCACTGCTGTGGGGCTCTTCCAATGAAGCTTAGATTGTTGCTTAAAACAGTAGTTACCGTGGACAATACTGTGCAGCTCATTGATTGCATACAACAGTCCCTGAAATCTGCCTGTGGAAGGACAGTAAAAAAAAAGCCACATTTGAGAAACTTACGTTAGGGTGCAATCCTTTGCATGTTTAGACAGAAAAAAGTCCTACAACTCCCAGCATTCCCCAGCCAGGGGAATGGTAGGAGTTACAGGATTTTTTTCTGGCTAAATATGCATAGGGTGGTGCCCTTACAGAGTTCTTAAGCTCTTAAAAATGCATATTTTTCCTGCTAACTTGTGTTCCTATTTACCATAGTATGCTTTCATTACTGTATGTCTCTCTTTCTCTCTTCTTGGCCCCCTTTTGAAGAAGCAGTGCAAATTGAGTGTTCGTCCTTGTTCAATGCATGAGTACTTAAAATTAAGTTCCACTGTGTTCATTGAGTATGTGTCCCTAGTATGTCTGCATACATCCAGTTGAACATAGTGGGATTGCTTTTGGGTAAACTTCCTAGTGATTAGACTCTGAGTCTTGAAGTTTAGGTGTGGCTGTAGTAATCCTAATGAATACTCCCGTGTGTTGCAAAGCTCCCAAAATATAGATACTTGTCAATTGAAAGTAGTTATAAAAATGACTGATATCACTGCATATGGTCACTTACAATACTCATGTTTATTACACTTCTTAGGATGCACTCCTGTGTGTACTTAACTGGGAGTAAGCCCCATTGAACTTAATTGGACTTTCTTCTGAGTATGTATGCATAATATTGCACTGTTGTAACAGAGGTGGTGGTGGGTAACTATCACTCCTCTGAGGCTTAGATAAAGACTAAATTACTATGTCTTGCTTATATATTCTGTTGGTTGCTCTTTGAGATGAAATTACTAATTTTGTTGCATAGCAGTGAAAACATCAGAATCCAGCAATGAGTTTACATCTTCCTAAAAATCAGCACATTACCCTTAAAAATCCTAGTTCAAACAAGTATTTGTGGACTACAAACCCCAGCGGGAGGCCTTCTAGAAATGTTTTCTCAGTGCTGCAGGTTTTGCACCACATTTACAAAAGGTATTGTGAAATGAGTCAGGGTCTTCTAGTGGATTGGAGGAACTTTATCACCATGGTGCTGACTGATGATGTTCAGGACAATGTACTATGAAGGTTTATGGTACTTGCGCAACACAAAGTGTAACTTGGTTCCCTACAAAGGCTATATTTTCTTGGTGGGTCTGCTCTGTAAAATGTTTGGGAACTATGGTTTGGACTGATACCTACTATATGTTTAATATGTTTGCAGGACACGGAATAATGGGCTCAAGTTGCAGGAACCCAGATTCCACCTAAACATCAGGAAAAATTTCCTGACTGTTAGAGCAATAAGACAATGGAACCAACTACCTAGGGAGGTGGTGGGCTCTCCCACTCTGGAGGCATTCAAGGTGCAGCTGGACAGCCATCTGTCAGGGATGCTCCTGTATTGAGCAGGGGGTTGGACTCGATGGCCTTGTAGGCCCCTTCCAACTCTACTTTTCTATGATTCTATGTGCTAATAGTATGATCTTACAGATATTTCTGAAAATTTTCCTTATTGAAATGTTGACGACATTTCTGCAATTGCCTTTGGAAAATTGTTCTCATGCCCTCCAACATATACAATTTTTATTTAGTATTACATTTATATCCCATTTCCCCCCCTCTTGCAAGGAACCTAGGTTGTCTTACATTGTCCTCCTCCCTTTTTCTCCTCACAACAACGCTGTGAGGTAGGTTAGACTGATAGTCAGTAACTGGCCCAAAATCACCCAGTGTGCTTCATGGCTGAGTGGGAACTAGAACCAGGAGTCCCAGTCCAGCCCTCTAACCACTACACCACCCTGGCTTTCGTGGTTGATGGAACTTGGTATCCTTCCTCACAAGAGCACATGGTCACTTATTTTTTTATTTGTAAAGTACTTTGTGTTGCTGACTGAATTTGTCAGAAATCTTGTCTTACTACTTGATGGTAACTTTGGGTACATTGCCTTCATTTTTTATTTTGGACCATAAAATAATTTGGAGATAAGCACACTAATTCGACTCTTTGCAGCCTACACAGTCATGGAGGTTGCTGCTCTTATAATGGTCAAAATAGTCTGCTATTGCTCGTGCTTGGCATCAGGGCTTTCGACAGCAAATAATTGTTTGTCTTCTCTGGTCTTCTAAGCAGTATGATTCTAATATTTTTATTCCAAAGTAGGTGTTCAGAATTGCAGCACCATTTGCTATGATAGAGAGATCAGAACTACATGTTGCACGTGACACATGACTGCTGCCAAAAATGACAGCCCCATATCAATTTCTTCTCCCCACCACCTACAACATATTCCATATTATCCTAATCATTACATTCTGTCTTTCTCCTCCCCACCCCACCAGCCAAAGCCAATGACGCAACATTGAATGCATTATCTCAAATGTTACAATAGGGGGAGAGGCAGAGCTTGCCATAGAGCAGTGATGGCGAACCTTTTTGTGCCCGAGTGCCCAAACTGCAACACAAAACCAACTTATTTATTTCAAAGTGCCAACACTGCAATTAAACCTGAATACCGAGGTTTTAGTTTTAGAAAAGGGATTCTCAACTTGTAATATGATTATATGCCAGACTGAAATTGTATGGGGCAAGCTTTACCCCGGGTCCTTTCCCTGCTTCTACAGGTGTCGGATTAGTAAAAGTAAAAGTCAACCTGTACTAGGATGAGCAAGATAAACAAGAAAACTAAACGTGCTTAACACATTTTAGACACTTTATGTCTTGGACTGCAAACACTGCATTAGGTAAAAGTTTGCATTGGGCATGCTTTTGCACAATTAATGTGATTTTTGCTATTGCATGCATGCTGATAATTTGTCAAACCTTGGCTCATACTCCGTTAGTTTGAGAGCAACACATGCAGCACTCAGGTCAACTGTTAGGGCTTTACATCCATTCCAAGCCATGCTCTGTGCATCATTCTTCAAAATCTTTTAAATGTGATAACAATGTAGAAAAGAATTCTGTAACAGGAATTCTAGAATAAAATCATTCTCTTCCACACTGTGAGAAAGAACAAGATCATTAGTGTTTTGCAGAAGGGGACGGTCTTTTCGCGATCTGGTGACCAATGGCTCGAGTGCCCACAGAGAGGTCCCTGCGTGTCAGCTGTGGCACCCGTGCCATAGGTTCGCCATCACTGCCATAGAGAGACATTTTTGGCAGCAGCTCCATGCTGGGTGTTAAGTACAGCCTGATTTCTTATATGACTCTTGCACTTCTATATGTTTAGCTGTTTTCTTAAAAACTTTTTTATCATAATGTATTTTACCTTAAACTTATGAAGCTCAGTTTAACCCACACTCACTAGTGAACATGTTTTTCAAAATACACTTCCCTCAGGTTTTTTGCTTGTGCCTGCTGTTCAAGCTGTTAAGTAATTATGATGTTGGACCGGTTGACAAGTAATGGCAACAAATAGTGGGTTAATTAACCCATGATTTGCCACAGTGTGAGCGACTGCCACTTTGTCCCAATCGGATGTTGATTTGTGATGTGTGAACTGAGACAATATGGGTTAAGCAACCCACAGTTAACCTAAGAACATATTAACCCACAATTTGCTCCATTGTGTGCAAACCGGGTTGTTGTCTTTTAACTTTTCAACTTTTATTTTTTTTTATTCATAATAAAACAAACAAACACAAACACAATAATGGACTTCCAATCTTCTCCACAGCTTAATCAACCACAGTTAATCTTAAAATCTTTTCTGTTAACAAAAAATCACTTCCAGTTATGGCAAAAAAGAACCCTAAAAGGAACAAACACCAGAGGTCTCCACTCTCCCCCAATAAACATCAACTATTTAATCTATTAAATTCAACATTTATGGATACTCCAAAAAAGAAAACCTATAGTTTCATTAAATAGTGTTTTCAATTCCAAAATACAGTATATTAAGAATCCCAAAAGTAAAAAGTCTATAAACTAATTAGCAAATGACCACATACCAAAAGCATTTTGTATTTCCACCACTCCCTCACTCTCTAGTACCTAACCATCGAATCAACACATTTGTATTATTACAATTACTCATTATTCCTTTCTATCTAAACAGAAATTCCTTCACTTTTAATCTCCAAGATATATTTTTTTAAAGGAAAGAAAAGAAAGATAAGTCTAAAAAATTAAGAAATAAGTGACGTCTGACAGAACAGCAGAAGCACATAAGCCATCATGCTACTTATAGAACAAAAAAAACAAAAGACCTTCCCCTTTAATACTTCAAAGCCTCCACAAAACAACACCCCCAACAACAACAACAAATTATTATTATTATTTTTTAAATAAATGTTTCCAAACAGACCAAATATAATTATACCTTACTTATAATAATTTCTCTTACATCACCATTAATATTTAAAATTCAAATAAGTCATATAAGCAATCCCTTTACCTTTGCCATTAATATTTAAAATCAAAAAATTATTTATATTCCAACTAGACATATAGTTCAGTATACATCAACCCTTTATCTTTTGCCAATAAAAGACCGTGAAGATAGTCCCTTTCATTGCTTTCCTCTGTCAAAGGGATATTCATTAAGTTCCAGGTTTTGAACCAAGAATGAAATCAGCTTGTTCTGTTGTTTTGTGGTCTCCTGCATACCGATCTCCGGCTCCGCCATCTTAGATTTTAAAAAGTGCGTCACAACATCTTCCTGAACTGTCTTCTCATGCCACTTCGACCCAATTAAAACTTCAAAGTCTCTGAATTTCTGGTAAGTTTCCCAAGTCCTTATTTACTTCTTCTGTCTTCTCCTCTGCCGGTCCTGTAAAGAAATCCGTCTTACGTTGTTCTTCTGATTGATCCACTTTCAGATTTACGTTCCAAGCCTGGATCCTTACTTCTAATCTGTTTAGAATTTCTCTCTCCATTTCGTTCCACAGGTTTAAAAATGCTGCAACTGCAAACATCTTGCCTTGCGTATAGATATTTCCAAGACGCTTCCAAACATATAAGATTTATAGACCTCCTTTCAGGTTTCCTCTCTTATCTTTTTCGCCTCCCAGATAAACATAGTCTACTTACAGTTAATTATAAATCCCACTCTGCTGCCGAAAGATTCCAATTAGCCACTCCAGATGTACTCCTTTATTTTGGAAGCGAACATGCAAACTTCTGATGATCGGTAAAACCGGTCTCTGGAAAACAGCGCCGTTTTCCCCCACCTCAGATCACCACCGCATTTATCCGTCATACGACACACAAAAGCAATTTATGACCCTATGAGATAATTTGGGGGTAACCTCAGATCTTCGCTTCTCTAATGAGAAGTAGATCCCCCAGCCTGAGACAAACCGGGTTGTTGTCTAAAACAGATACCCTTTAGGGCAGGGATGGGGAACATGTGGCCCTCCAGATGTTGAACTGCCATTCTCAGCATCCCTCACCATTGGCTGTGCTGGTTAGAGCTGATGGGAGTTGTAGTCTAACATCTGGAGGGCCACTGGTTGCCCACCACTGCTTTAGGAGTTTGTTCTTTATTCAGTCTCAATTTGCCTAGGGGACCAAATAACATATCAATCTGCAGTACTTTTTATTTTTAAACAGGCTATTACATGTGAGTTGGCTATATTTTCTGCTACAAGGCTACTGGTGTAGCCATGATGAAAGATGAAGTCTATGGTCACATAACCTTGCTAAAATATAGCCCAAACTAAAAGATATTGGAGAGTTTGAACAAAAAATTCAAGCATAAATGATGAGGTTTTAATTTTAAGTAGTCAGTCTACTCTCAGTTTTTAAGAGTACAGACAAAAGTAGAAATTGAATGTTGATATGGAAAAATCAAAGAACTGAGAAATTTCAAATTCCCTCATATCAGAGAAAACTGTTCAATAATTCTAGAACAGGTCTTGTTTTATATTAAAGAGGTTGCCAGAGACTCTACCCAAACATGCTCTTACAGGTTAATTTATCTAGATCCACAATATTAATTTTAATATTAATGTTACGTACATTTTATTAATGTTAAGTTGGTTAGGTCCAGGTTTCCTAGAACATTTCGGTTGTTGACACTGTTTCAGAGGTTTTCCATGGGGCAGAGATTTCTAGTATTGCTTTTAAGAGATTTCTAATAAATATCTTGCATGACAGCGTGATATGGAATCACCTTATTCTTCATAACAGGTGTGTGTTGTATCAACTCGGTTATTTATTTATTTTATTACATTTGTTAATCGCCCATCTGGCCGGTCACCCAGCCACCCTGGGCAATGTACAATTAAAACACTGCAATAAAACATGACAATTAAAACAGTATAAAAAATTCTTTTAAAATCCTAACCCACCCCATATTCCTGCCTGAAATACCATGTTTTTAATGCGCGGCAGAAGCTCATCACGGAGGGGGCATGGCGAAGGTCACTAGGGAGGGAGTTCCATAACTTGGGGGCCGCCACAGAGAAGTCCCCCTTCCTAGTCCCCCTTCCTAGTCCCCACCAACCTGGCTGAAGGGACAAGGAGAAGGCCGTCTGTGGCAGATCTCGTTGAGCAGCCTACTTGATGTTGCTGGAGGCACTCCTTGAGATAAATTGGGCCGGAGCCGTGTAGGGTTTTAAAGGTCAAAACCAACACCTTGAATTCGGCTTGGCAAGCAACTGGTAGCCAGTGCTGTACCAGCTGAAGCTTCCGAACTGTCTTCCAGGGTAACCCCACGTAGAGCGCATTACAGTAGTTTAGGCAAGAAGAGACCAAGGCATGAACCATTGATGGGAACAGATGATTAGGAAGGTAGGGGAGCAGCTGCCATATCAGATGGAGTTGATACAGCTGCTGCCCGGCTCACAGCTGACACCTGAGCCTCCATGGACAGCTGGGAGTCTAGAATGACCCCCAAGCTGCGGACCTAGGGGAAGATGTACCCCATTCAGCACCAGGTCAGCATCCCCTCACCTCCCCTTGTCTCCCAGCTATTAATGAGTTCAGTTTTTTTAAAACATTGTGTGAGCACAGGCAGTACAGAAACTCATCTCATAATAGCGTCTAGGTATAATCTATAGATAGAGGTTTTCCTTTATATTTTATGCAACAGTATGACTTGGACCATCCCATTGGTCATTTTTATCAGTTATTTTTGCCCCGTGTATCTACTTGCATTTTTCTCATCATCTTAATACAGTGCTAGTTCCTAGTCCGTCCGTCCCCCCCCCCCACGAATTAAGTGTATCACTTTAATAAGCTTCGTTTGTAGGCAAGCACAAACCATAGTTTGGATGAACTATGAAAACTATGTCTCAAACTCAGGAAGTTATAAACTCTCCACAGAGGGAGTTTATAAGCCTGAGGCTTGTGGTTGTAATGCCAAAGCATGGTTTGGTGTTGTGTCTCAACAGCCTCAGTGACCACCTTCATGACAGCAGTCACTTAAACTGCTGTCATATGCCCTGTTACCTAAAATACATACTTCTGGGCTTATTCAATTTTGATACCTGTCCCAAATCTGTACAGGTGTCTTCAAGGTAGGCTTATTGTTTAATTTGAGTGGCCTCTTATTCTTTCTCTGCGAACACCTTAAAATCACTCTGCGACACCTTAAAATACAGTTTATACAAAGTTGTATTAATGTTTCTGTGATTATTCTGTGGAAAAACATTGTGATCAAATACTTGGGCGTTAGAATTTCTGCAGAATTGAATAATTAGTGCCAGCTATATGCATTTTAATTGAGTGAGTAAAGGCAAACTTAATGAAATGGTAGAAGTTGCAATTAATTGAATGAATGTTGGCAATCAAAGCACAGTATCAAAGTTTTATTTCTCTTTCAAACAATTCCAATCTTTATACAACAAACTTATTCTGAATATGTGGCGGGAGCTGGTTGTTATATATCCAGGTATTGCTTTTGCTTTCAACCTCAATTAGCCTCTATTACATATTCAAAATAGTTCATGATATAATGATTGAAATTGTTTGAAAGAGAAATAAACTCTGGTAACATTGAATTTGCTGAAATTTGAACCGTTAATTGCAGCTGTTACGATCTCATTAAATTCTTCTTTACTGATTTAATTAAAAGGTAGATAATTATCCTTGTAATCATTCAGTTCTTCAGATATCCTAACACCAAAATATTTGATTAGAGTGTTTCTCCATGAAATATCACAAATACTTTATATTGTTCTGTAAGTTTAGTGATACACTTAATCGTAGTAATTAGCATGTTTCTTTAGTAAAGTCTCTGGATATAAAGTTGAATATAACACTCCCTAAATGTTCTGTATTGAATTAATAGAAACTTGAATAAAGATAGTGGGTTGAATCCAGACATACCATTCTGTGAATGGAAGGGATTCCAGTCCAGCAGAGGTTTTCACTGAAGGAAGAGATGGAGTTGATTTTTGCCAAGTCCCATTTCACTTCCTGGAAAGCTGGTCCATGGGTTGGGGGACCCTCTGGAATAGTATGGGATGTGGTGATGGGAATTTCAGAGTAGGAGGAATTGGTGAAAACTGCCTTCCCCGTGGAGTGTTCCATGAGCAGAATTCTGCTCATGAAAAGTCTGGACCATTCTCCTTAATACGCAAGGATGGTCCTTTTCTGTAAGTGTTATTTTGGCATCTTGTATTGGCATACTTAAAATTCTCTGTGTGTATTGTCTTGCAGGTGGATAAAATACCTTACAGATGGCAGATAACAGGTACGTTCTGAGTAGTCCATCTCCTAAAAACTGTGTGCATGTAAGAAGTACCGTAGCTACTTTGTTCCAAAAGAATTATTTGTGAAAACGTATCCAGGGACCATAAAATATGTGGATTGTCAGATCTCAAAAGGTTCAGTATTTTATGTAGTATTGCTTTTACAACAGTTCTGCTTCTGAATCTATTTGACAGTACAGTTCTTCACTCAGATGATTCTGGTTTTGCTTTGGATAAAACTCCTTTCCCTTCTGCAGTATTTTAATAAAATATTAAACATATGCTGGAGCACATGTTCATCTGTAGTGTACATTAGATTGTCACCATCTCATACTTTAGATTTGACTTTTGGTACGCTTGTCAAAAAGACGGGCCACTACTACTATTTTTAGGGCATTTACTCCTGTTCTGTTACCTTTCTATTGCTGGTTGGTGTGGGATTTCCGTAAATGGGAGAACTGCAAGAAACCTGCTGTGATACGTTTGTTAGGTATTTTGAGGGTAAAATCACTCTTACCCACTCCAATCTGGACACTGCAGTTGTGTCAGTCTCTCTTGTTCTCTGGATGCATCCAATCTGGTCTGAGTTCCAGTTGTTGCAGCCTGATGTTGATAAAATTCTTGCAAGAGGGGGGTGGGTTGGCCAATCTCCTGTTTATTTAACTTTTCCCATTGTGGCTGTCTAGCAGAGAGGAATTGACTGGATGGGTCCAAGGAGTAATTAATACCTCCTTGAGAGAGGAAGTGGTCCTGGACACCTTGAAGAAGGTGGTAGTGCAACCACTCCTGGAAAAGGTATTTTGGGACCCAGGTGACTCCTAGCAACTATCAACCAGTTGCAAATTTCCCCTTCTTGGGCAAAGTGCTTGAGTGAGCAGTGGCAGTCCAACTCCAGATTCTCTTGCAGGCAACAGATTATCTAGGCTCATTTTAATCCAGTTTGAGGCCTGATCTTTGGCACAAAAACCACCTTAGTTGCACTGATGGAGGTACTGAAACAGCCTTGCTCACCTAGATGGGTAAAAGGTAGGGGGAGTGCAACACTATTGATTCTCCTTGACCTCTTGGTGGCTTTTTATACTATTAACCTCGTATCCTTCTGGATCAGTTCTGGGAGTTGGTGGTATAGTATTGCAGATACCTCCAGAGAACATCTGCTCAACCCTTGACACTTGTGCTATAGGGTCTGGCAAGTTCCCATCTTGTCCCCCATGCTTTTTAATATCTATATGAAGCTGCTGGGAGAGGTCATGTGGGGAACTTGAAGCCTAGCTTTGCTTCTCATTGTCATCTGAGTCAGGTGAGTTTGTGGAATGCTGAACCAGTGTTTTGGTTTGGTAATGGACTAGATAATACTGGATAATTCTGACAAGATACAGATCCTGTGGTTAGATGGGTCTCTAGTTAGTTTGAAGCTTAACTCTGACAAGATGGAGATCCTGTAGATAGATGGTTTTCTAGTTCAGGGAGATTGTTTTCAACCAGCTCTGGATGCAGTTGCACTCTTCCTGAAGGAACAGGTTTTCCACTTAGGTGTGCTCCTGGATCCAGTCTTTTCTTTAGGGTCCCAGAGTGCCCTTGTAGCAGAGTGCCTTTCATAAATGTTGGCTGGTATGCCAGCTGCAACCTCTCCTGGTCAGTCTAGCCAAGGTTATCAATGCTCTGGTAATATGTCATCTGTATTACTGCAATCTGAAAACTGTGAGAAAGCTTCAGTTAGTGCAGAATGTAGTGGCTGTCATTTTGACTGGCACTGCTTCTTCAGCTTGTATCTTGCCAGTCTTAAAAGAACTTCACTGAGTGCCTATTCCCTTTGGGGTGCAATTCAAACTATTGGTGCTTACCTTTTAAAACCCTAAATGACTTGGAACCAAAGTACTTGAAGGAGTGCCTCCTCCCTTCCCCAACCTGCCCTCACTCTAAGGTCATCAGCTGATGCCTTTCTCCAAATACTGCTTCCATCAGAAGTGAGGTTTGTTACAATAAGGGAGAGGGTGTTTTTGGTAGTGGCACCCCAGCTACGGAGTATACAGGCCTGTGGCTCACGCTGGCTCAGCTTGTCTGAGTGTGGAAAGCTAAGCAGGGTCAGGCCTGGTTATTACTTGGATGGGAGACCCCTCCTCTAGTTTCCTGCATTGAGCAGGGGGTTGGACTCGATAGCCTTGTAGGCTCCTTCCAACTCTATGATCTATGAAATCTATGGGGTGTCCTCCCCATGGAGGTATGCCTGGCATCAAATTTACTGTGTTTTAGGTGCCAGGCAACCCCTTTTTTATTTTCCCAGGCATTTGAAAACATTTTTACTACCTTAACTATTTTAAACTACCGTATCTGACTTTTAATTGTGCTTTTATCTGCTGGTTGTTTTGTATATGCCACAAATTCCTGCTTTGTCTGTTACTTGCTGCACCCATACTGCAGTTTGATCACCTGTGCTGTGATCATTGCATACAAGCCAGACGTAATGTGCTGGGGAATTGCCAGTACAAGTAGCTATAAGGATTTCAGTGTTTTTACATTTTTCTTAGGTCTCTTGATCTCCACTTGAAAATGGCATCAAATATCAATTGACTTGCACAATATTCTTGTGCCAGCTAATATTTGCTTAATTGGGAATATCTAGTACTGCTACCTTTTGAGGGTTGGAAATTTTAGAAACTGTTGTGACTAGTGAAATTCTCTTAGCAAGCAGTTTGAAAATCAGCGTGTCATGGGAATGTTTTTGTTCTGAGAACTCAATGTAATGAGACTAATTGCACTGTTAGTGTTTCTCCTATGCACAGTGTTGGCACATGTAATGAGATTAAAAATCTGATTAATTATTTAATCCACCTTGTAGAATTCATTTGAATGTCAGACTGGCAACAATGTATCAGATTAGTAGTATAGCAGAGTGTAAAGTCAAATGCTTGCCTTGTCTTTTAAAAATGTCTATTTACAAAAGCTTGAGCACAGTACTTGAACAAGTGTGTGTCTCATATGTTTTTGCAGTAAAGCAGAAGATGCTGCCTCAGATTCTGTGGAAGCTGCTAAAGGGACAGGTGACAAAAAAGGTAACTGCTTAAAATATGTTCGAACGTATGCAAAGATAGAGAATGAATGTACAGATATAGTTGCCAGAGATCATATGTATCCCTTTAAAAGCTCTGAAGCAGTCAGGAATGATGCAGCTGATGTGCTTCGCATCCTGGTTTTTGTGTTGGCTCATTCCTGCATCCATCTCCAGTGGGGTAAAAGTCCTGCTTGCAGAAAGCGGGCAAGTGTAGCTGGTGAAGGGGGCTGGTGGAGGAATAGATTTGGAGACAGTGACTGCATATTCTGTTGCTGTTTGGAGAAGACTGTTTTCTTCCACTGAGTATTATAATTTTAAAGCTTTGCTAAGAACTTTGTGCCTTCCATGTACTGGATAGACATCAGGGGCATATAGCAAAGTGTTCTTTGTGTCTAGTGCCTTGGTGTATAAAATTTCTCCAGACTTCTGATAAAGCAGGGGTGCACAACACACAGCCTGAGGAGCCATGAGGATTCCACCCACTAACAAGGGAAATCCTACCCTTGTCTCCAGTCACTGGTTAGAGATAAGGGCAGGATTTCCCTTGCTAATGCAGTGCTGGTGAGGGAAACCCTGCTACTTCCTCCCCCCCACATGGCAACCTTTCTGTAGGATTGCTAGCATGGCGCAAGGTTAAAGCCTCCCTTTCTAGCCCATTGATCTTGCTGCAGGATTGCTGGGCTGGGGTGTATGTGTGTGCATGTGCAGATGTGTGCAGCCCCCATCCCCTCGCCAACACCGGACAAGGCCCTTGAGGCCAAAAAGGTTTTGTACCCCTGTAGTAAAGCATGACTCCTAAGGAAGTGAGATGAGACCTTCATATTTGGGCAAATATTATGCGCAGGATGAGAATGGGAAGGGTTCTTTGGCCTCAGAGTAAGAAATCTGTTTTGAGTACATGTTCCTGTTGCATGCTCCGGGCCTTCACAGATAGGGTTAATTAAAATTCCAAATAAATGCAGTTTTAAGTTTCCAGGGACAATAAGGGAAATTTGGATAAGTTGACCAGCTTTTGACCATGGACTCTATACCTCTGAAGGATTAAAACTATACTTCACGTCATTCTATTTTGTTCATTAGCAATTTGCATCTTTTAAATGTTTGTCTTGCCAGTGAAAACCAGTATTGCTATTTTGGAGGCACAGTACTGCAGGAATTACAGCTGAACAGCCTTGGTTTGAATACATTGAACTGGTGCCAAAATAAAAGTGTAAAAAAAGTATACAATCCAGTTATAATCTGATTTGTTAAATTCTACTGCTTCTCTTACAGAAAAGTTAGCAGACCAGGTAATGCAGAATCCACAAGTCTTGGCAGCTTTGCAGGAGCGACTTGACAATGCACCTCACACTCCTTCCAGTTACATTGAAACGTAAGTGTGAGAATCATGACTTGTCACAAGCTGAAAATGTAGGGGTTCAAAAATGTACTTGCCACCGATGCACTTGCATCCCTTAATCTGGTGAGATCAGCCTGAGGACAGGGAGTGCTCCAGATCTCCTCTAGCCTTTAGTAGAAAGGTAGGGGCTTTTCCTGAGCCTAGAAAGCAGTGAGAAGGCTCAGTGCAATGTCAGGGATTTAGACCATACTGTGAACTGGGAGGGGCAGGATTAGTGGTGGGCACAGATTTTGGGTGGCTACCAAGGACAGTCAATATGAACCCCTGTATGCCAATATTGTATGCCAATATGAATCAAACTGTGAAGGGAAAGCTATTTGTTCTTGGATAATTAAGTTATGCAGTGCTATCCTATTATCTTTCTATTAGTGGTGGAAGACTGCCTCATTTAGTATTTGGTTATTTAAAAATGGAAGGGTATGGATTAGTATTTCTAGTAATTTTATTTATTCATTACATTTATATCCTGCAATGAGCTCAAGGTGGCATACATGGTTCTCCCACCATTTTATCTTCACAACAGAACTGTGCGGTAGGTTTGGATGAGAGACAGTGGATTGGTGTAAGGTCACCCAGTAAGTTTTGTGGCTCACTAGGTTATAGGGCATTCCTGTTTGAACTGGACCACTGTGCCTCATGAAGGTTTTATTCATATCTCCATATCTATTGGATCCAATAGCCAGTTATTAGGCCCTAGCCCCAATAGATTTGTAATACAAAAAAATTTAATGGGCCTAACCATAAGTGTAACGCCTTATGGCAATGAACTCTGGTTAACTGTTGCATGAAGAAGCAGTTCATTCTATCTGTTGAATAACAGATAAATTTATTGAGCAACCCCAATTTCTAGTGGTGACAGTGAATAATATTTCTCTTCCATTATTTCCATGGGGTCTTTAAAGTAAAAGATCCTTGCTGTTTTAAGCCACAGTCAAAAGTAAATTATCCATTTCCCTAACTACTTTAGTTATGACTTTTTGTACCTTCTCCAGCCCTGATACCATTTTTGAAGTGGTATGACCGGAAATACACACAGTAGTCTGAATGTGGGGTCCCAGCAAATTTGTTACTGTACTGTGATCTATTTGTTATGTTTTCTAATAACAATTTTCCATTTTTACTGTCATTGACTTAAGGTTAACCTCCCCTCCCCCCATAGTTATGAACATCGAGGTGTTTTTGAGCCTTCAGTTGCCTGACATTAGCCATTTAACATTGAAAGGGGCAGGTCACATAGGCCCAGCTCTGCTGCTCTTCCAGGGGTTAGTAGACTTGTAAAAGCTGCTCTCAGCCCCACAAAATAAACTCATATGCATATGTCCCCTTCTCCTGTGATAATTTGCACCACCATGAGTGGAGTTGGACAAAACTTTCAAACAGTGCAGGACTAACATTTTCAGTAAGTGTATACTGTAAGTCTAAAGCTACTTTAAGTAGATGAATCCAATTTAGGCCACTGTGTGAGTGTGTGAGAGAGAGCACACACAAGTGCAGGGTGGGTGGGAGGTCAGATTTTATTTTTCCTTTTGTCCCACTGCAAAGTTTAAATTGGGAAAAAAAATCCAAGATCACAGTTAGGTAATACCTTTATTAGAAGACCAATCAAGATGTCAGAGAAGACTGTACGCTTTCAAGTTCTCCAGAATTCTTTGTCAGTCTAGGTGGTATTAAAAAAACAGGGATGGAGTTACTTTTAGGGGCTCTTTGTTGCATTTGGCAGTAAGATCTTAAAACAAGAGGAAGAAGGGAAGCTATTGAAATTGGTTGGAGGCCACTAGATGCTGTGCCTACATAAACTTTAAATAACTTTGTTTCTAGCTTACCAAAAGCAGTGAAAAGAAGAATTGATGCCTTGAAACAGCTTCAGGTGAAATGTGCCCATATAGAAGCTAAATTTTATGAAGAAGTTCATGATTTAGAGAGAAAATACGCAGCCCTCTACCAGCCTCTCTTTGATAAGGTAAGGGGAGGTGGGTATTAGGCATCTAAATTCACCTGTAAATATTCTCAATAATACTAGTAAAAAAGGTGTCTTTTTTGTCAGTGAAACAACTCTTACCGTTACTGAAGAGTTTCAAATTAGGCAGAACTAGATAAAGTGTTGTACTTCTATACTGTGTCATTCTTATGCTTAGCTCTCTAGTATGCAGCTGTCCCTTATACAAGCTTGTATGAAGCCATTTTAAGGGTTCTCAAGGCCTGGCTACTAATGTGCTGGTTTTATGTGTGTTGACAATCGGATATTAGTCATGTGCACTGTTCGTAACCTGTTGACAGCCGCTTCTGTTAATGGGTTCCATTCCAGTGCTATAGTAACACCCAAGATGAGAAAAAGCTGGCTATTTCTGCCTGTGTCTTCTCTATTTTGGGTGACATTGCGTGTGTTAGTTAAAAGGGGTGGGTACTATCTCCAGGTCTGTTTTCACACCCCTGCTCTGGGATGAATACATCACATTCAGTTTAATGTCACCTTATACTGTTTAGTATTTGCTATCTAAACGTCACAGCTGAAAGATTGATTCAGATTGCATCTGCCAAATTCTTTCCTCTCTCAACGCTGTGTAGTCTTAGATTGGCTGCTATCCTCCTGTGTTCCAAAAGTGTTGTTGTTCTATACTGTGTAATTCTTATTCTTAGCTCTCTAGTATACAGCTGTCACTTATAAGAACTTGTATGAAGCCATTTTTAGGGTTCTCAAGGCCTGGGTACTAATGTTCTGGTTTTGGGAGATAAGAACAACAGGCAGAATGGTCCTCTTTAACTAATAGATTTGTAACATAAATTAATTTTTATGCTGTTTGTATCATGTGAGCTATTCTTGTCAAGTTTTAATTCTGTATTTGATGGTTGTTGTTGTTATTATTATTATTGTTATTATTATGGAGCGGTGAACAATAAAAAGACCAAAACAGATAAAAGAAACAAAAACAATATGTACATTGAAAACAAACTAAAATTACATTGGTAATTATTTTGATTATCTTGACATGCTTTTAGAATAATCACCTGCTACAATGTATTACTACAATGTTCACCCACTTGTAGTAATTCATCATGATTCTTCTGATTCTGGTCATTTTTATGTTTGAACTGGTATTTTTTATGTTTCAGCAGGTACACAGCTGTAGTCTGTGCTTCCTTCACTTTACCTCCTTTTTTCAGGAATAAGAGAAAAAGCATTAAATCATGTTTAGGTTTTGTTAAGTTAAAATAACTGTTTTTAGCTGTGCTTTCATTTACAATGTTTAAAGGGTTTTCTCTACCTTTTGCCTTGGTTAAAGTACTTAATATACCAAAAGTCCAGTTCTCTTTCAAATATTGCTTTATTTGATTTAAGATAAATTAGTTTGGGAGTGTTAGAGATGTAAAAGTAAAGATATTCTTGGTACTTCTGAATATGTAGTTCATACAATCACTAATTCATTTGAGCAGACACTGGGAACCACTCTGTTCAATTTTCTGTAGCACTCATGTTCCTTTTGGATAACCTTAGTATGTTCTAATGTGTCTTCAATTTTTATACAACTCTTGCACAGAGAAGGGATTTTATCACTGGTGGTGCTGAACCTACAGAGGCAGAGGCAGAATGGCACAGTGAAAATGAAGAAGAAGAAAAACTAGCTGTGAGTAGAAATAATTAAGTAATTTGAAAAATAGAATTAGTAAAATAACTTAAGATGTGATCTTTAACGTTTCCCATAAACTCTATTAATTAAGTGATTCCAATAAAATAATATACTGGCAGAGCCCATTGGGAGGTTTTATCAGCTTGGTGAGTACGATATTTTGAGATGTTTTCCTTTTTTGGAGCTTCAGAAAATAACATGTTCCAAAAGTTTGCCTAATGAAACGAAACATTTCCATATAGCTTTGTTCCAATATTGTAATTTAGTCACGTGCACTGTTCGTAACCTGTTTGACAGCCTCTTCTGCTAATGGGTTCCATTCCAGTGCTATAGTAACACCCAAGATGGGGAAAGGCTGGCTGTTTCTGCATGTGTCTTCCCTATATTGGGTGACATTGTGTGTCACTCAGAAAGGGTGGGGTGAAAAGGGGTTGCAGGGAGGAGTAAGATGAATTTTATTGCAGTTTGGATTCTGCTTCTGCTGACACCCCTGCTCTGGGATGAATACATCACATTCCGTTTAATGTCACATTATATTATTTAGTATTTGCTGTCTAAATGTCACAGCTGAAAGATTGATTCAGACTGCATCTGTCAAATTCTTTCCTCTCGCAACACTGTGGTTTTGCCCCTCTCCAGGTCACTTCAAACAGTCTTGCAAGTAGTCTTAGAGTGGCTGCTATTCTCCTGTGTTTCATCCATCCATAGTGCTTTCCTTTCCCTGCATCTGTTATCTGTGTAGGCTCCTCTAGTGCTATTGGCCTACCAGAGATCAGCAGCACAGAATTATTCATGCTCTGGTGTAGCACAGCTGAGGAGAAGGCAGAAAGCTATGGTAAAACAGAACTGTAGGGCTCTTCTGGTTGCTTCTCTCAGCATTAAAGGGGCTGGGGGGCGGTGGTGGAAAATGATCACTTAGCTAGGCAAAGAAAGAGGCATTGCAGTTTGGCTCCCACTTCTGGGTGGTTGTTTCTACTTTCATCAGACCAGCAGCAATAGCACCTTGGATGCAGCAGCACCTTTTGACATCAACATGTCAAACTAATGAGGTTTTTCATCAGATCTTGTATTTTTTCTTGTTTGTTTTAAATTGTTTTTAGATATATATTTGTGTGTGTGTCTCTCTGTGTTGTCTGTTTATATGTTTGTTTGTATATGGTTTTTATAATGTATTTTAAAGGTTTTAATCTTTGTAAATTGCCCAGAGAGCTTCGTCTGTTGGGCAGTCTAGAAATGTAATAGGTAAATGAAATGAACATCTAAAAGCCTTTACCTTAATTTCTCCTCCCAGCTTCCACTTATTCCCTTTTACTCTCTGCTTCACACAAGTGCTAACTGGTGCCATATAGGGACATAAGGAGTATGTTTAGTGATCAGTTGTTGCATTTCATTCAGCATATGCAGCGTATACCCAGTCTCTAATTGAGTTCTTGTGTTAAGGTCTCCAGCCAGCTTAAAACAAGCCTTGTAGTTCTGTTTAGGGCTTGTGTGGGGCAGGGGAAGGTTTTAGGAGTGGGGGGAAGGAAAAGGGACATAATTTCTGTGTACCCTGGGAATCTCCTGAGTATGCAGAAACCACTACCGGTACTTTATTTTGGGGTGGCTCTGTTTCACTTCCAAATTAATAAGTACAGGACCTCCTCTAAGTATAGCAGTGAGTGATTACTTTTGATATGGGGTGACAACTGGTTAGCAGTAAGAAAATTGAGAAGACACCTAGCAAACCAACCATTTACAGTTTTCAAGAAACTTTGAATATAATTGAAGAGTTTCTGGCCTGGTTTTTAAAAAAGTAATCTAAGTTCATCTCTTCTCTATTTCTAGGGAGACCTGAAAAATAAAGTAGTAATAGAAGAAAAAGAAGCAGGAGCAGCCGAGGAGACAAACCCCAAAGGAATCCCAGATTTTTGGTTCACAATATTTAGAAATGTAGATATGCTGAGTGAATTAGTACAGGTAATGCATTAAAAGGATATTTTGATTAGTGTGTAAAAGGTATGCCATCTCAACTTGAAGATTAAATAGTCCTTGTGTGGAAATGCATATTATGGTTAATAATATTTTGTCACGTTTATAATAAGAATTTTACCTGGCTTTACTAATTGCTTGACAATTTACAGTTTTAAGCTACTTGGTTCTTTATTATATGATTTTGTTGGCATTCCCTTCTCGTTACTTCCCAGTGGTCCAAACATCTTGTATTTTCTTCTTCATCTGCTAAAAGGCAGGTACTTGAAGAAAGATTTAGCTGAGGCTAAATTAAGAGGCACTTCCCTCTTAAAAGCCAGTCTTTCTCCTTCCATTGAAAAAGGTAGCTCATACTGTTTTCTGCTCAGCTTTTTCTCCTGTTTGCCGGCCAGCCTGAAAAATTGCACCTATTCCTAGAGATGTCTGATCTGGCCACAGTTACACATTGCCTTAGTTACATCCTGTTTGGACTACAGTGATGTGCTCTATGTGGGGCTGCCTTTGAAAAGTGTTCAGAAACTTCAGCTGGTCCAGAATGCTGCAGCCAGACTGTTGTCTAGGGCCTGTTACAGGAAGCACATGACTCTATTTTTACTACAGCTTCACTGGCTACCATTCTATTTCCAGGCACAATTCAAAGTGCTGGTTATGACTTATAAAGTCCTATATGGTTTGGGACCAGGCTACCTGAAAGACCATATTTCCCTATACACAACTGCCTGGTTTTTAAGATCTTTGGGGGAGGCCTTTCTCTCAGTCCTGCTACCATTGGAGGCAAGTTAGGTGGCCACCCAAGAGAGGGCCTTTTCATGGCTGCTCCCAGACTGGAACTCGCTGCAAAAGAGGCTAGGTTGGCCCCCTCTCTGTTGTCCTTCCGCCAGCAGGCAAAGACATTTCTATTCAAGCAGGCATTGGACGTATAAGCTGGTCTGTTCCTGAATCCGCTTTTAATTAGTTGGGTGCTGTCTATTTCTTCTTATGATTTTTTAAATTATGTTTTTTATGGATCTGTTTTTTATGTTGTATTTTAATGAAGATTTTGTTTTAAAGTTTTTGTTTATTATTATTTGTTCCCTTGAGCGCCATTTTTGGCGGAAAGGCAGGGTATAAATTAAAGAAAGAAGAAAGAGAAGTCTTAAATCTGCACTGAATCTTACTGGGCTGAACCTTTCCTCAGTTTAAGAGTGCCAACAGTTATCAGAGCCAGCCTTACAGCTGCCTTTTGTGTCTTTCTGCTGCGTAGAAGAAAAACATGAAATTGCAGTAAGTGGTGCCGTGGGGACAGGCTTCACGGTCAAATTTTAGGTGTCTGCTTTCCCATGAGTTTGGACCTTGGCCTAGTTCTCCTCCCACTCCTGCTCCCCACAAAGAGCAAACTAAGATGAGTCTGCCTCTACTCAGTCTATTCAATAATTAAATTTTATGGAATTTGCTGCAAGAAGATGTACTAAGTGCTGCAGACTTAGATGCTTTACAGGGGATTAAGCAAATTAATGGAGGACAGGTCTGTTAGACATGATAGCTAAATGGAACCTATGGGCACCAGATGCTGGGTACAAACAATGCGAGGTGGGGGAGCAGAGCTGTTTACTTCCATGGCCCTGGGCATCTCCAACACAGTTGCTGGCCATTGCTGGAAATGAGATGTTGTTCTCATCCAGCAGGGCTCTTATGCCTAATGTGATGGTGGCCAGGACTCCTGCTGCTTTGTCTCTAGTATTTTGAAAGGTCCTCTCACCTAACTGAATGAATAGCAATAGGAGCTGTGTTTTGAGACGCATGCTACACTCCTTTATTAGTGTGCATGTTTCATGTGGCTTGCTTTGTAGCTTTCTTTGTTACATTAGCCTGGATGCAGAATCACTTGGAAACCTGCTTTGCCATAACTTGGTCAAATAGTCTGAACAAATTGGTTCTTGCAACTGGCAAGCCACATCAACTTGTGTGGGACCTAGCCACAAGTATCTCAGATTTCATTTTGAACACCATACTCCATCTTGGATGACACATGCAGATGTTTCCTGAATGCTTTAGCTGTAACTCATCCATTCCAGTTGGCTTTCATGCCTCAGAGGTGCACTCTGTTTCATAGTTGACTGTTCCTTGAAGAGAAGTATTAAAACCCACTTCACTCGTGGAGTTGTCAGGCACTTCCCAAAAGATGCTTATCTTTTCTCTTTAAGAATCAAGGCTTTCTACCCCCCATACCCATACTCACTTGAGTTGAGTGGCACACGATTATGGCTCAGATAAAAAGGTAACTCTAAACATGGCTTTGTTTTTATACTCAGTGGTAAATAAGCCTTTCCCTTTTAGGCATCAGCCTTTAGCCTGAGTACCATCGTCCCTGCCTGATCAGTAGGGAGGTGGTATTTCCCCCCATTTTGTGTGATTATGCTGGGGCAGATGGCATATCTGAAATTCCTGACGTGTTCAGACTTACTGAAACAGGGGTCCTTCATATACCCCAAGTTGAATCTATTTCAACCCATTGCTTAGATGTTGAGAGGACAGGGCTGGGATACTTAGGATATTATCTCAAAATCTTAGGAATGTGGCTATTGACTATAAGGAGACCACTAACAGTGTATATCAGGGCACTTCAGCTTTCCCCCCACTATTAAGTTAGATCAAGCCAGAGGTCTTGGAACATCCACCCCACCCCATAATTTTGAAGTTCCTCCAGAATGGATTACATCTGGGTCTTAAGCCCCAAACACTATTCATTTATTTAATTAATTTGTACCCCGCATTTCTACCAAAAAATGGATCTCAAGGTGCCTTACAGAAACAATTAAAATTGATTAAAATAATAAAAATACATTAAAATACAATAAAAACATAATTACAGAAAAAAATATTAAAAATTTGGCAGGTATGGAGTAGCCAGAGGTGCTATCTTTACTGCAGGCAAAGAGAGGTCTCCCCTGTTGCCCACTCAACGGGAATGCTTTAAGGTCGCCACACTACTTTCTCCACCATTTCAGCACAGGTTATACTTCAGTGTTTGAACCACTGAGAATGGTCAAGTAGGGAGAACTGAGAATTTGACTAACCTTTGAATTTGTACTTGTTTGCTGAGCAAGGATCATTTGTTTTTCTGTTGTCTTCTTGTCCTTACCTCTTGGAGGCTTCATTTCAATTTTAGCACTAGTCATTTAGCAGGGGTCAGATATTGCTATATCAGTAGTTACCAGCTTTAGAGATGGAGGTGCCTCCTTATCCAGTTCACGGCAGTCTTTCTTCATAGAACCTGCCTGGTAGTGGATAGAGAGTAGAGCACCCAGTCTGTGGGGCTCTGCTTAGAGAGCAAGTAGGAGAAGGAGAATTTACAGGTAAGCCAAATTACGTTCTCCTTCCTTTTTCTGCCCCTCCCCCAATACTAGCATTGCCTTTAGAAACCACTCAAAACTTAATTTTTGCTTTCCACAGCTGATGTCTTTTTCTGTTGGGATTGTGCCTCATCTGTATTTTTTCCTGTTTCCATCCCTCACTATTGTCTGTGGGCAAGGACTGTGTATGATACTTATGGATTTTTTGTGTACACAAGAGCTCTGATCTACATTTTATTAGCAAATCTTAAAATAATTACCCACTTAATATGCCAGTGGTTATAAAAGTATCCAATCTTCTGCAACATATAATTTCTAATCAGAATAAAGTTGGCTCAAGAGTTCATAATTCTTATGCGATGCAAGCCATGTATTTCATCTTAATAAGTTTCCCTTTTATATTTAGGAATATGATGAACCAATTTTGAAGCACCTGCAGGATATCAAAGTGAAATTTTCTGAGCCAGGACAGCCTATGGTTCGTACTATTTAACTTTTAATATAATTTTGAGGGGTGTGGTGGGCATTAATGGTTTACATATGGAGGCAATCAATTTTTATCTTAATGTATCAGGTTAGTAAATAAGAGCATTGCAGCCCTGCTTCCCAAGGGACATTTCTGTATTGGAGCCACATCCTTAAGAAGTATACTTATGACAATAGCACCACCTACTGCTACTGACAGTTAATGAAAGTAAAGACCATTTAAGATAATCTGATCCTTGCATTTGAATTTCTTTTAAACCACTTTGAAATGTGTTCTCATCCATGGAGCTAGGGAAGATGTAGGTCTTTCCTAGTCTGTCAGTTGGAGTGTTAATGGCCTTATTAACACTGCAGATATTAAATTGTCATTAAGTTCTCTCTTGAAGTTATTTCTGTAGGGCTGTATGCAAATGAAATCTAAAGTAGCTAAAATAAAATTACTTAGTGGCACATTTATTTCAGAATAAGAGAAACTATTAAATAGTCAAATGCTCTTTTTTCTTTACTAGATCAGCCTTTATATAGAGTTCTATACTTTATTGACCTAATTTATGAGTGTTGCAAACACTTGAAGTTGTGTGGGCCCATTACTGACTGCTCAGTAGTGCTACGTGGCTTCACCTTCATAGGGTAGATTCCATATCATTATCTATCTCTCTTCATAAACATTTGGACTTGTCAGTTGGATTTGATTTTCCTGGTTCACACAACTTGACAACACACACTCAGGGTTGAGTACGGGTTGTGTGTGTGTTTGTCATTGAACTGTGGGTTGTTTTGTGAACCCAGCCACACTAACAAACCATGGTTTGTTAACCACAAACAACCTACGCTTCACAACCCAACAACAAAACATGGGTTCTCTTCATGGGTTGTTTGTGGTTAACAAACTATGGTTTGTTAGCACAGCTGGGTTCACACAACCCAGAGCCGCTGTGCCTGTGGGTGCCATGTTGCATATGCACCCCCCACTCAAGTATTGTGTTGTGTGAACCTGGTGAGCATGGGTTATGTAAGGCTTAATTATATGTTGAAGCATAAGAATTACGTACCTTTTTAATAGGAAGAAGAGAATTTTATGCCTGATTAGTATTATAAGCAGGAATCTCTGGCTAGAACAACTGTTCGTGTAGCAACCTGTTGCTCCTGGAAGTACTCCAAGCACATTAACTTGGCACATCAGGCCAGTTAGGGAACAAAACAATATGTGTGAACTCTTATCAGAATGTCTTATTGGGTTATAAGCTCTTCCGTGGTTTCCCTGTTCTGTTTTTGGTACAGTGGAACCTTGGTTCATATTGTGGGTATTCAAGGTATACAGTAAAGTTGCAACTTTATATTTGTGTTTTATACTGTGTGTGTGTGTGTCCACCCCCCCCCCCTTGTATTTTATTGCATTGTACATCGCTCAGAGTGACCGGATGTCTGGCCAGATGGGCGATTCATAAATATAATGAATAAATAAATAAATAAACTTGCATGATTAGAGCAGGAACTAGAGATTTGATTTTGGATTCTTCTGCATTGCAAGCCTCACAATACATCAGCCATAATTTGCTACTTTGCTTGAACAAGAAAACAGTTCGTGCCTCTTGAATGAGCAGCTGAATAGGAAACTGCACTTGGCTCACATGGAGAGCCTTTGCTCTCCATTCTCCCTTCTAGCCTCAAAGGGTTAGCTGAGAATCATGGCAGTGGCAAGAAGGTGGAAGAACTGGCAGCTGTGCAAGTGAATGGAGGACATGCTGGGTGACTAGCTTTAAACTATTTGTTCAGTTACAATATATATTTAATTAAAATAATCAACATGTGCAATTTTTATCTACCAATTGGTTATAGAAACCATTTTACTTTCAGGAGAATCTGATACACTTGGCCCTGCTTGTCTGCCTTTCTTACCTGTTCTTCAGTTGTTGCTGGTTAAGGCACTTGTATGCATGTTCATGATTACACATCAGATAATAATTTTGACAGTCTACAAAGATGGAAAAAATTATCCATACTTAATGGATAATGTATTTGTGAACAAAAAAGTGTAATGACATTTCCTTGATCCCTTTTTGTGTGAGGTGATCATGGCTTAAACAACCCACGGTGGGCTATTTTGATTGTGTGAACCAGGTCTCTGGATTGTTTATGGGTTAAACAACCCAGAATGACCACGTTCAGACGACGCACTCACAACCTGCAATCTGGGAGATTGTAGGTTGTTTACAGAAAATGGAAGTAGCCTGTATGCTCCGTGCATCCCCACAAATAGTGAGTTAAATAACCCACAGTTTGCCGCTGTGATGTGTGAACTAGCCCTATATGTGTGTCTTATTTATAAAACACTGTCACAGATACAAAGTTATTTATTTCCTTGCATACTGGTATATATCAGCACATAATACTAAATCTTATGCACAGGATCTGACTCTTCTTGCATGCACACAAGTCTTTTTTTCCTTTTTCTTTCTCTACCCCAGTTCATACAGTGGGTGGGGTGATCCAAATTAGCTGCAGTATTACACAGATGTGAGGTCATAGCTGGGATGGTAATATGGTTGAAAAATTAAAGAAAGTGATCTCCTGGATCACTTAGATCACACCAGTGATCTAAACTTTATTTCATTTTAGAAGTATTTATATCCCATCTTTCAAATGGAAGAATTTCCAAAGAGCCTATAATATGTCACCAGTGTTACGTTAGTCCTAGACAGATACAGGAATCGATGTAATTCTTATGCTTGTGGTTTGTTTACATAGTTACCTGTTCCTAATGATGATCCAGTGTTCATGATTAACAAGTTAAAATGGGCCATTTTTTCTTCGTGAACTAAATGTGCAGTATGTTCAGCTTACCGTTTGATCTCTGTTTGAAAAGCCAAAAAATAGAACACAACTTTGTACACAAGGTTAGGTACTATAAATAGCTGTAGAACAAACCTGTCAAACATCTAGCTCAATGATAGTTTCTAATTATAAACTCAAGATTTGTGTAAGTTTTTGTGTGTGTTGATCATGTACTATCTACAGTCTAGTAGAACAATACAAAACTCAACGCTAAGATGCTACCCCTCAACAGTCATTTTATAAAGGGAGCATTGCCAATCCAAATATTTTCTGGTACTAACAGTTGATCACTTTCTTCCTACCTGCTTGAAAATTGTGATAACTTTAGAACAATAATGGACCTATTTTAGTCTTTCACATTAGAGTTCCACTTCGAGCCCAACGACTACTTTACTAATTCAATTTTGACAAAAACCTACAAGATGAAGTCAGAACCAGATAAGACAGATCCTTTTTCATTTGAAGGCCCTGAAATTGTTGACTGTGAGGGGTAAGGAAATGTATTTCTAAAGGTTTTCTTTAGTTTCTAGTCTGAATGTCAAGGTTGTGCTATAAATAAATGTGATCAGAATATAAAATACATATACTTGCCATATTTTATGTATGCTCTGAAGCTTTCAGCCATTGGTCTGGTGTGTGGGAGGAAATATGAACATTGGCAATGCAACAGTTCTGCAAGCTTGGTTGGATGAGGGTTTTGGGGTCAGTTACACATCTCTCAAACTACCACTGGCTTCTCAGCTCTGAAGGTGTAGTGGTATTGCATCTACAATCACAGAGGGCTACTAAAGTATTTAATACTAGCTTTAATTCTTGGCATTGAAACAAATTCCAGATTTTAACATTCTCTGCACTGTACTGTAGTACGCTTGTAACCAAACATTTGTGACTGCCAATATTGTGGTATACCTTATTTTGTTTTAAGTGAAGATTTTAGAGATAGTTTTTCCTGTTAGTCCTGGGCAGCCCCATCCTATTTGGGTGCCTGTAACCCTCAGAACTCAGAGCATTATGGGTATCCAATTGAAGGTGGGAGGAGCGTGGCGGATAGGATTGCCGCCGCTCTCCCCTCACCCTGCAAAACATTTAGATGGTTGATTTTGACTGTCTAAATGTTTTACCCCTCCTCATGAGGAGAAGAGGCTGAGTGAGGCACTACCTGGATTCAGCGGAAGATGGCGGTGCCCCGCTCCTCCCCTGCCCGGAACCAAAGATGCTCTTCCAGCTGCAAGGTGGTGGTGGGGCTCAGCAGGTGGACCCCCTGCTGTGACCTTGGAAGGGATTTCCCAGGTCTCAGTGGGGAGTCTGACCTATCCTATGGCCCCCTCAGGCATGGTCGGAGGGCCATAGGATTGCGCCATAAGATACATAAAGACTTTTTGTGCCAGGTATTGCAGTTTTCCTGAGATGAATTCTAAGCTGTAACTATATTGACTAGACAGCACCATCCAAATAGTGGGATAGTTTGATAGCACTTAAGCAGCAATTTGATGACTCACTTTTGCTGTAGAGAAGGTGAACTTGTTTGTGTCACAGGCAGCTATTGGTTGGTGCCAGTGAAGCGTATTGCCTAGATCCCCCACCTACCAGTGCCATTTTCACAACCTACCAATGAAATGTCTTTTTCCTATTACTTCCTTCCGCCCCTCCATTTTGGTTAGATGCGTTGTGTATTGCTCTCTTTAGCACTAGGACGTAGAACTCTACCATTTTCTTATTGGCTCTTTCTGTACAGCAAGCCTTGCCCTCCCCTTTTCCTTATGTTGGGTTAGAGATAGCTAACACTGCTGCAGTGCTAAAGAAAGCTACCACTATCCTGATGGGAGGTAAACTTTAGTCTGAAAAGCTACCAAATGTTCTGTGCATCTTTTTCCTTTTTAATATCACTGACATATAAATTTAATTGCAGGTGTACTATTGATTGGAAGAAAGGAAAAAATGTTACAGTTAAAACAATAAAAAAGAAACAGAAACACAAGGGCCGAGGGACAGTCAGAACAATTACTAAACAAGTACCCAATGACTCATTTTTTAATTTCTTCAGTCCAATAAAAGGTAAGCTTGGTTCAATGTAGTCTGTCCTTATTAGGGGTACTCACATATATTTTAGCAAACTTTTCCATATATTAAACATGAAGAAAAGAGTTGAATGTTATGTGTTGTTTGGAATACTTGTCTGTTTAGGCTGTAATAGCTTTCATAGAAGCTTTAGTATTGCTAGACTAAGTTCTGATTTTATGAGTAAGCAGTTTATATGTGAATAACTAACAAGTGGGTTTCTTTACGAAAATGTTGCAGTGTGTCCACTCCCCAGCCAAAAAGAGTGTTCTCTTCAGGGCTGTTTGGTATGTGTCTTCGATATTCTGTGTGAACCCAAATATTTCCGCTCCAGACAATGAGATGATCTCTCTCATCTATATGCCCTCTGACAGAGTGGTGTATCTGTTTTTTTTTTTACTCTACAAACCTATTTACATAAGGAGTTTCCTGTGTATGTCGAAAACGCTACCTTATTTTTAGATGGTCCTATTTTGTTTCAAAATTGATAGGCATTCAACCATCAAGTTCATTATTGAAGTGGGTGATGATATAGCAGTGAAATACAGCCAGGTGCGACATACTGAACTTCTTTTCCTGATAGGCAGTGGTGATCTGTGAGGCTTTTTTGTAGGTAATTGGTGGTAGAGCTTGTATATGTTTAAGTTAATAGGGATTTGAAACCCCCCTCCTGCTGTCGCATATAAATCTGCAACATTGCATTTAAATAGCTCAAACTTCCAATAGGAAGACAGGGTTAGGAACACAGGAAGCTGCTTTATACTGAGTCAGACCATTGGTCTATCTAGCCCAGTATTGTCGACACTGACTGGCAGCAGCTGTCCAGGGTTTCAGGCAGGATTCTTTCCTAGCCCTACCTGGAGATGCGGGGAATCGAACCCGGGACCTTCTGCATGCAAAGCATGAGCTCTACCATTGAGTTACGGTCCCTCAGCATACACGTGTCAGACATCACAATTTGAGCTTCAGCTTAACCTGACTGTGAGCTGTCTTGTTTTAGCTACCTAAGAAAGGTGGGCTATAAATTTTTACATACTCATTGAGTTCTAGTTTCTACCACATGAGGGCTGTAGAGTTCTAAATTTAAATCTGCATGAAAAATAAGAATTGATTTAACAGTCTGTCTTATTCAGGTTGCAACATTGGGAAAAGGGCATTCCTAATTGAAAAATTAAAGTGGTCTGTGCCTTTGGGTGTCCCAGATATCTGATTGGAATGCTTGTGCATCAGTTATGTGGGTGGACAGAGAGAGAAGGCCAATTTGTAAATGAATAAGTGGGCTTCTGGATAGTTGATTGTCCAGCTGGGCTGTTCTTTTCAAACTGTTCTGTTGAAATCTGGAGCATTTATATACGGTATTTGGCAGGAGATGAGATCTGTGCTCCATGGTTCGCTCTCTTTTGCAGCACTTGTTTTGCTGTTGGTGTCTCTTGAGCCCACAAACTGCTCTTTGAACTTCCAAGTTCAAAAACAGTTTGATTATGTGTGAGGGTTGTTGTTTTTTTAAGAGAAAAGTGGTGGGGTGGGATAGCACTCACAAGTTGTGACTTTTTCCCTCCTGAAAAGGGAAATGAACTGCAGCTGTGTAAAGGAGGAAACATATGAGCCAGCAGGGCTGCACAATCTTTTAGTGACCATTCTCACAAGTACAGGAGGTTAAAAAGAAAGGAGGGGCAATTATTTGAGTTACTGCCAGGAAGCAGTGTGGTTGTGTTGCCTCATAGGTTAATTCTTCCACACGATTACAGCCACAAAGTTTCATAGATCATAGAGTTGGAAGGAGCCTACAAGGCTATCGAGTCCAACCCCCTGCTCAATGCAGGAAACTAGAGGAGGGGTCTCCCATCCAAGTAATAACCAGGCCTGACCCTGCTTAGCTTTCCACACTCAGACAATCTGAGCCAGCGTAAGCCACAGGCCTGTGTTCAGTGCTTATCATATGAACCAGGTTTAGGTTTGGTCTTGAGTTTTTAATCTTGTTTGTCAACATATTATTTAGTAGCAGTGTGTAGCTATATCAGAATGGTAGTGCTTGCATTTTAACTTTATGATGCACTTTAAATGTTAGTAGATGACTTTTGAATTCCCATTAAGTTTCTGATGTAAACTTAATTCCCCTATGGGCTTTGTTCCAAAGCTGCATAAGTGCAGCACTTTTATCTTCCATGTTGGAACAAGTAGTAGGGGTATGTTTAGCAAACTTTATTTGTACCTTTATTTGTACAGTTTTCCTCACTAAGCTCTTGGTTCAAGAGGCAAATAGAGGGAACTAGTTGAAAGGAAAAACTTTGAAAATGAAATCCTAGTTCTTAGCAATGGCACACACAAAAGACTGAGAGTATTTCTTGATCTGACAAATTCATATGAATAGTTTTCATACTAGAATATGCTGCAGGGTTGAGTTTTTAAATGGTTTAGACTGATTTTTAAAAATCTTTTTATAGTTTCAGGAGATGGAGAATCACTGGTAAGTTTTATTTTAATATTTTTATGCCCGGGGTACCCTTACCATTAGGCTGAGGTGGTCTGCCTCAGGCAGCAGACTTCAAAGTGCAACAGATAGTATGTTATACATTCTTGCTACTATGTATGCAGGGATGCAATTTAAAAAACACTTTTTTTTTTTTGCATCAGGCATCAAAATGTTTTGGAATGTCTGTTTATACCAGCTATATTTGCACATGAGTTCATTTCTGAACTTCTGCTTCATGTCTGGAGAAGCAACCCCACATGTTGGACTGTGCACACACATTTTTTTATTAGCAGCATTAAAAGTTGTGCATAATAAGAATAAACCTCATCTATTAAGTAGTAGCTTTTAATTTCCTTATTCCTCCTCTGCTCTTTGTCTCCTAAACACTGCTTAATCTCTTGACCTGTCTTCCAGAGCTGGTTGCAAATTGTTCAAGTATGGTGAATTAGTATTTTCTCCTCAATCAGAAATTGATGTTCACAGCTTAGTCTAGTGACTAAACATGACTGATTGGTTCTATAAAAAAATTATGCTGACATTGTTTTCTGCACCAATGAAAACATTCAGGTTTGGGGAGCAGGAAAAAGCTTTATAGTTCATCATTTCTCTTCTAGCAAAGTTAGATGTGTGGTGGACAAACTCAAAGTCTTAAGAAATTATTGATTACAAATCATCCACTCATTTTAAAAGTTTCCTTTGTAGTGGTATATATTCCCATTCTTTTTTTCATATTTTTCCAGGATGAAGATTCAGAGTGTACTTTAGCTATAGATTTTGAAGTTGGGCACTTCTTCCGTGAAAGAATAGTGCCCCGTGCTGTACTCTATTTCACTGGGGAAGCTATAGAGGATGATGATAACGTATGTATACTTTACCTTACCTTAACGTCTGTGTACCTCAAATTTTTCTTTCCCATGTGTAGAGGTATTTTGTTACATTTTGAGCTTTGATTGATTGTAAGGGGAACACAGAGCTTTCTTTTTTTTAAGGGCAAGATAACCTCACTCATAAATTGTTGAGTTCTGCCTGGATAACTAGTTGAGTCCCATTACATTTGAGTTTTGCTTTCTCCTTATCACTCCCTCTAATAGCCAACTCAGGTGGTGAATGCTGACAGAAATGGAGTTAAAACAGGGCCATTGGGGGGGAAGGGGGAAGTTTTTGCATGCTCAGGGAACCCCCATGTTTGGCAGGTGTACCAACTTCAAAGAAACAACTAAAGGGGCAAGTCCCACTCCCAAAGGCCTAATATGTTGGGTGTCAGTTGGAAAAGAGAAACAGAAAACGGGGTGTGGGGGAGAATACCCTGTTTGAGCTCCGTACAGCATATAGTACCTGGAAGGGGGAGGGCTGGCTGGAACCCTGAGGAGCTAGGTGAGGATACACCATAACATTTTTTTCATACTTCTGAAAGAGCATAATACTTGATCCAGAAAGTCATGTTAATAACCATAATAGCATTCAAATAACTGAACACTGCTGTCCAGTATAATAGTAATCCTTACAACAGCCCTGTGCAGTTGGTTGGTATTATCCCCGTAGGTGCTGATGGAGGCCGAAAGAATAGCGGCTTGCCCAGTGTTACCTACTGAACTTGTTGCTGCGGGTGACTTTTGACTGGAGACTTCTCAGCTCAAGTCTCCTAGTCACTACACTGTCCCACATTTAAGGCAACAATAACCTACAGAAAGGCAAGCTGATGAGGTTAGGAAACAAACTCACTTCTTTGAAACAAAGTTTTCTGCTCTGACAAAGCATTTATTTCACAGACATTCCTTCAAATTTCTTTCCCCAAATCACCCCCCCCCCCGAAACACACACTGCACTTGTGCTCTCAGGGTGGATTTAGACACACAACCATGCACCCCATTCATCCATCAGACAAATCACACACATCACACCCTCGTTGCTCCCCAACAGCTTCTCACTGGCTCCCTCTCTTGCTGGCTTTCCTAATCTTCTCCTCCCCCTCTGCTGGCTTCTCTAGACCTCTGCCTTCCCAGTCCCCCAAGCTTACCCTAAACAGACCTGTTTTTCCTTTCCTCATTTCTATTTGTACCGGCTGGCTGGGAAGCAACAGATCTCCAGCCAGCAGCTGCCCCACCCCTATCCTTTGCTCTGAAGAATGGCAGAGGCATACTGGGCAAGGGAGAAGAAGAGGGTTGGGAGGCTGGAGAGCTGCTGCTTCCCAGCTGCCCAAGGTAAAAAATCTTTTCAAATTCAAAATAAGTGTACACATTTTTTTGACAGCCCCTTTTAATTGGAGGGGGCAGGAGGCTTCTGCAGGCACCAAAGGGTGCTGCTGCCTGGAGCACTGTTGTGCCTGTGGGTACGGTGTTGCTGCCCCAGAAACAATTGAGATGAAGCCAGTTACATGACTGATTATTGTTTGGCAAGATTTATTAATACTGTGATCTAAGACATACATGCAATTTTGCATTTAACCAAATTGAGACCATGTGCACTTCTTTTGAAAGAACTCTGGAGGAATAGCCTAGCCTGAATAAAGCAGTCTCCTTTTCTCTTCTCTTAAATGGCATAGATGTTAATATAGAAAGACTATATTCAGTCCTTCATTAGTGTACATATGAAAGTGTTAGTGTGTGCACTTGAGATCACATTGAGTAGTTATATATTGGAGTGGTAGAGGTACAATCTAGAATGTATGTCTTCACTTAAATGCTTAATCTATTAATGTTCAAAGTAGGACCTAATCAAGTTTTCCCCTCACTAGTTTGAAGAAGGAGAGGAAGGAGAAGAGGAGGTGAGTAAAATCCTGTTTCTTCTTCGTGGTCTCTGTGCATCACACACATGGGCACTGTGGCTGCTATTCCCTTAGTTCCTCTTCAATCACATTAGTGGTTGCCTCGGGGGAGCTTCTCCATGTCTTTTGATGACGGTTATTGCTGAGGTGTTACCTTAAAGTTTTATTCTTCTCCTTCTATCTTTCTATAGTATTTCCTACTTTATAGTTTTATTTTACTCTCACAACTACTTTCTAGTGAGGCACCAGAACGAAATGGATGGCCATGAGGGCCCCGTTTCGGAAGTGCGTCCAGTGTGGCAGAAAATTACCACCAAAGGACAGCTAGTGTCATAGTTGGCTCCATGTCTTGGTATGAGCTGATTGTAAGAATAGCCCTTTGCACTGGTGTTGGGAGCTAGCCTACCTCCATGCTTGGGCAGCTGTTATATGAATTGCCTACCAAGTCATACTCTGTAAAGTAAGACTCATGAAAGATCATGGTTTCCTGGCAGCATAGGCTGATATCTTTGATCTGTTTAAGAAATTTCCCCCTCGGGAATGGAGTGAGAGACTGGCACCATACAAAATATTTGCTCTGAGGTGTGTGTGTGTGTGTGTGTGTGTGTGTGTGTGTGTGTGGATGGAGGTGAGTGCTTCCAATTTTTTTTTTCTTCAGTGTTGCTTCTTCATGAAAAGTTTCTAAATAAGTAGTACTCCTGTTCTTATAGTGAGTATGAGGTTTCTTCCTCATTTTCAAAGAGATTTCGCTTAAAAAAAAAAAAAGGAACTATTTGTTCAAATGGTTCTTTCTATGAATTTCGTTGACCTGGTTAATACAGCTGCTAGTGCTTCGGGACAGTTATTAGCAAGGAGGGAATCGAGTAGTACTAAATCATGCTAGCTTATGCGGAGAGGCAAACTAATTCAAAAAGAGGGTAGATGGGGAGCAAAACTAGCATTCTTGGTCAAAATACAGAACTTTAAAAGGAGGGTTGCTTAATCTTAAGGGCCAATAGAATATTTGCCAGTGAAGTGAAAGGGTTGTATCCACTGGTGTCCTTCCACCCGCAGAATGGACACCACTGGCAGTTCGAATGTTCACTCTACCTGCAGCCTCCTGTGGGCATGTGTCCCAAATCTGCTTCAGAGGGCCAGGTTGAGGGACCCTCTGGAACAGATTTGAGGGGTGTGCAGGAGGCTGCAACGGGGAGGAAGGAAAACTGTTGAGCGAGTAGAAGTCCATTTGCATAACACTGAATTTAACTCTCATAATCCTGAGTTACTAACTTCCAATTGCGAATAATTTAGATCTTGGAATTAAAAGCGTAAGTCCAGTGCTAGATATTCTGCAGTTGGCATGGGAGGCATCTATCTAGCTGTGGGTTATCTCCTACTGCTCAGAAGCAGGAACCAGGTGACTTGACACCCCCCCCCCCCAATGAACCTCTCCCTCTGTATGCCCTTCCTCAGTTCTGTATCGGAACTGCCTTTGCTTGGCGAAGAAGCTAGTCTTTACTTTCTGCTGAGTTCGGGCCCTCCTAATTATTCCCAGATTATCCCTAATAATAATTAGTAAAAAACAAACACCCACATTTTTTTTCTCTTGGTGCTATTCCTTTTTATCACTTACTCCCTTCTCTATGGCTCTTTCTGATGGCTCCAGTTGGAAAGTGAACAGACAAGCCTGAATCATTTCAGAATCATTAGGAAGCAACTGGCAGCAGCTTCATCAGCCACAAGCAAAGCTCTGACAGTGAGCCATCCCTCTGCAAGCCCTGGTAAGGCAGCAAAATGCCCAAGCCTCCCAATAGTGGACCACATTCACCCCGGCTGTCACCATGATGGGGAACCTGCAATCCACTCAGCCAAAGTACCCTCCCTTGTGCATGGTCAAGGCTCTCCACTGACCTTGCTATTTAGGGAGCCTGCCAGAATTCCCAGGACGCTGCAAAATCAGTGCCATTTTCTATCAGTGGTTCTGAAAGCGATAATATTCATGGGCATGAGAGGATGCAAAAGGGCAATCCAACTCAGTCTGACTCTGAACTCCTTTCAACTTTAGCCGAAGCCTTAGCTGAAAATGCTTATTCAGCCTCAATTACTCAAGTTTCCCAGGATCAGGTAGGTAACCCTGAATTTCCTGAACAACGTGGATTCCTGGTGAACTAGCTCAAAATATAACTACAGCAGTCACACTACCACAAACACCTAGGCCACCACCATTGGCACATCCCAGGGACTCATCTCCCTCTCTTCAGAGAGGGCCAAGAGGATCCAGCACATCCTTCCTCCTTCCTAGGGCAGCCCCTAACTCCCAGGATATTATACAACTATTGCATTTCCTACAGTTGGATCCCTCCCAGGCCAACAGGAGAATGTAACATTGGTACTCACCATGATGGTTTCTGCTTGTTGGCATGCAAAGGCATCCAACACCACATCCTCAGGACAAGTGGCTACCCACAGCATATATAGACCAAGTTTAACATTTCACACTGCTCACAGTTCTCTCCCCACGTCCGTCCCCCCCCCAAAGAATGTATGTCTTAACATTCCACATGAGTCTCTTTTTGCTACAAGCAGGGAAAGAAATTAAACAAAGGCCCTATAGGAAAAGAGGGTGGAGCAGAGTCAAGTCACATGGTGCCTACTTTAAAAACAGTAGGAGATAACACATAGTTGGATGCCTCTGCATGCCAACAAGAAGGAACCTTCACGTGAGTACCAAAGTTCTGTTTGATTGTGCTCCTAAAAAGCATTCTTATCCTACTTCTTTTCTTTTAAACATAAGGAATTGGAAGGTGAAGAAGAAGGAGAGGAGGAGGATGAAGCAGAAAGTGAACCTAAGGTTAGCTTTATTAAAGCTTGTGTGTTAAGTCACATTATAGAATATACCACATAACAATGAATTGTAGTTTACTAACTTTGTCATAAGGCCCAGTTTTATTTTTGTTCAACATAACTTGAATTTGGGTTGAAGAATTTCTTCACTGTTCCTTTCTAGAGACCAAGTTAACAATAGTCTGTTTTATTCTGTTTAACAGTACACATTAATGTTCCTTTATTAAAGCACAAATACAACTAACACACCCTGTCTGTCTTCATATAAATGTATATAAACTATATATACATTTAACAAAGCACGTATGCACATTTTACATGATTTGGAGGCTGCTGCGGAATAAGTGTTACTTTGGCTCTGTCTATTTTCTGTACATTGGTTTTTTCTACTAAAGGCTGCTTTACACATTCCACTTTTCCTAGATGTGTAAAATAAATCCTGTTTGCAAATTGCATTGTAACTTCCACACATGTAATTGCAGCAAAATTTACACTAGTGGGATTGTCACTTTACATTTGTACGTAGTTTGATACTTAGTTTCCCCCCTTAATTAATATTATGGCCATGTAGGGAAAAAATCATGGTTGAAGTGGCTCTGGGTGGGTTCGCATGTCACGCTAAGCCACCCCTGTGAATAAGCTATGCAGTGTGGGCTGTTTGCTAAACAACCCACGGTATGCCCAACAGACGATCAGGGTTGCTGTGGCTTGTTCTCCCCCTCCTTCCCCCTCAATCTTCCAGCCAACTCTGGCATGTATCCCAGGGACTTTGCGGCAGAACCTGCCTTGTCTCCTTGCCCTGGTAACCTCCCCGCTCCCAGCGGGGAGGTTACCTCCTTTTTGTTCCCCGGCTTTTAATTTTTTTATTTTTTGGCTCCTCAAAAATGTGCAATTGGGGGTTGTTGTTGTTATTATTATTATTATTATTTCGCCCCTTTCTCCTGGTCTATTTCCTTGTATGTTTCAGCTGTCAAAATGCTGTGAAATGGAGTAGGCGGCATACAAGGAAATAGGCAGCCTCATTCTGTTAATCAGCTAATTAGTGCACAGTTGCGAAGGACTGGGAGAGAAATAATAGGAAAGGAAAGGAGGGACCCCGGTAGTGTAAGTCAGAAACACCAAAAATTGTGGTGAGGGGGGAGCCAGCTGCTCCATTACTTCAGGTGTGCAAATTTCCCCTCCATTTACTTCCCCGCCATTAAATTTACATTTATTTCCCAGGCCTCAAAAATGTACAAATATTCCAGACAGTTAAAAAAAAAAAAGGGTGGCAGAACAGGATGGAGCAAATGGGGTGCCAGCACCAACAGTGCTTACACAGTGGGGCCCCATTCACTCCGTTTCTTGCATCCACCTTCTCAGGGTTTTGGTTTTTTTTAAACTGTCAGGGAACCGCAGGAACTGCAGCAGTAAGTGTTCCAAAAAAGAGCCATGAAAAGCTGGTGGTGTTGGTGAGTTAATATCTCACCTTTCTGGAGTAGCTGAAGAAGTCGGGGAAGTGTTGAAAAGGTGGAGGGCACTGAGAAGTGTCAGTTCAACACTTAAAAGCCAGAGGATCACATTGCCAAGGGGAAGATATTGGTCCCCCCCCACCCCTTTTGGTGCACTTAGTCCTTTGGCTTTCCCACCTCTATTTTTGGTGCTTGTGACTTGTGCTACCAGGTCACTCCTTTCCATTCCTGTTATTCCCCCCCACCTCCCCCACCCCCGGTCCTTCTCAACTGTGTGCAAATTAGTCAATAGGCAGCCTTGTGTTGTCATTTTCCTTGTATGTTGCCTACTCCACTTGGCAGCTCACCCGGAGAGCTGAAACGTACAAGGGAATTAACTAGGAAAGACTACACATACTGGGCAGCCATAAGACCTCACTTGCGAAAGAGCAGCACATTAAAAAATAAATAAATTACTGCCTCAACTGCACATTTTTCTTGCTCCGAAAAATAAAATAAAAGCCAGGGAACAAGTGATGGCCCTTCCAAAGTGCCATTTTGGCATTGGTGGAAGGGCAGTCACTGATGAGATTGTGAATAGCGAGCAGCATGGGATTTTTTGCCACTCTTGCCAAGTGGCTCTGTAGCCGATCTCGGCAACCCATGATAAAATTTGTTTCCCGGGTTCGGACAACATGACCCCATTGTGGGCAAGAACAACCCTGCAACAAACCATAGGTTCTCTCTGTGGCTTGTTGCAGAAAAATAAGCCATCCACACTAAATGCTCCGGGTTTGGACAACACAGATTGGGTTGTCATGTTGTGGAAACCCAGTCTCCTAGATGGATTAGGTAACTCGTCTGTCCATCTGTCCATCCCCCTAGTAGGCTTGTTTTAAGACTTCTGCATGGCTAGGACACCCTCTTGTGATCAGTTCTAAACAATCTTTATTTACACTTATGGCTAGACATGTACAATATGTGTTGTTGGGGAGGACCTATATTAAAAACACAAAGAGCGAATAATATACAAAAAATATTGACATGCAAAAATTGAACTTGCAGCTTGATGAAGACATGTGCACCTAGACTTGCATGATATAACCAGCACACTCTGCACAATATTATATGTGTGGCTTCCTGATGGAGATAGGTTTTTTTTAGGACCATCACATAATTATTGTAGTGATAAGGTAGTAACTGAGTTGACCAGTTAAGCTTATCAGTGGCTATGTCAAAGATCTTGTGGGTGGGAAGAGTATTTTGCTGATTACTTGAAAATATGACCATGATTACTTTGGAGAGTGGTTGTATGTGACAAACCATTTCTTGTATCTTTTGGAACACTAGTTACTGCTGTCTCTCTTTCTTCTTTTTTTTACCCATTTCACTTTTCTTTCATGCTGACAGTTCCTTTCAATTTTTCTCCATTTAGGTGTAATTTAAGTCTGTTTATCATTCATTCATTTATAGGTAAGGTTGAATTCCATTAATACATAACTTCCAGGCTTCCAGTTTTTGTAGCCCATGCAATGTGGTTCATTAAAGTACCTGTTTGGTTTCTTTTGTTTAATATATAGAAAAATTGGGTACCTAACTTGGATACCCTCAGGGACTTAGTTGCTATTTAGAAAAATGTGTAGAACACTTGTAACTGTGAAATCATGAGTAATGTCAGTATTTATAGGAACTTCCCTTTCTTCCTGATGCACTTTATGCTACTCTTGCCTTAGCTATGTGCTTTTAAGACAGGCATATTTCTGTTGTGATTGCACTGGCTGTGAGTGTTACTTTATGTAGGTTTCTGTTTTTAAACTTGGTAGTTGCATTTCTGCATATTGTCAGTGTGTTGTACCTTGTTACAGGACAAACTATTTTCCAAACTCTTTAAGTTTTATCTAGGCTTGACAACTGGGGGAGAGGTTATATATGCCAAATCAGTCACCTACTTAATGTTTACTTGAACTGAAATTATTCTGAATTTCCCTGATCTTTTTTCCTTTTACGTCAACTATGTATCTTATTTTTCTCTTACATACTGATACATCTCACCTGCTTTATCAAGGCTTGTACTTTGTTTTGAAGTTCTGAAATTAGTCACACTAATTGTCAGTAATGACAATTGCATTCTTCTTAGGTCACACTAAACAGTGAGTGTGAGACTTGCAACTTTTACATCTAGGCTGTTTGCAAACACAGTCAATTTTTCTAATAAAACTTTTAAAATCTGGCTCTTGACCCAAGGACAAAAACAAATGCTCTTTCTCTTCCTGAGCTACTGTAACCAGCCCTAAATGCACCCCAAATTCATTCATTCTCCTGTAGTTCCACAGGAATTGCGGCTGAAGTTAAAATATTCAACAGGTGTAGTTGTACTTGTTGACATTTCTAGTCACTTTTGCTGCCCTCACTTGTGTATTTTCAGACTAAACCGTGAACTCAGTCAAGTTTTTCTCTTGCAGTCTAATTTTCCATCTCAGCTGTTCATGTTCCCTCTACATGGTTTTCCTATGCCTTGAAATACACTGCTCCTTCCCCTGTTTTCACAGCATTTACCAGTGCAGCATCTTATTAACTAACATTTAAGAAGGTTACCGTAATAACAGTTTGAGAAAATTCTGGCAATATTTAATTACGCTAAAGGGCTATTATGCCTTGAAGAAGATCAATGTACAAGATAATGAAGATCAATCCTATGAAAGGAAATAGTCCAAAGATATTTTAAATCACTGTTCCTTTACCTGTTTTATCATAGTGTTTATTTTAACTTAAGGGAGATTGATTACAATCTCACTTAAATATAGTACTTAATTCAACATATATGAAATAGAATTCATAGCTTATTGGAATATCCAACTAATTCCTATGCTTTTCTGAGATACTGAGGTATCTCTGAGATACTGAGGGGGTTGGACTCGATGGCCTTGTAGGCCCCTTCCAACTCTACCTATGATTCTATGAAATATGCCAGTATTTAATGTGTTAAATCACATATAGATTGAGATTATCCTTTCTTGGTAGGATTCCTAAAAGTACTGTGCCAGATACTTGATGCTTTTATGGTGGAATTATAAAATAACGAAATACTCTTTCAACTACCAGAATGTTTGCTAATGTTCTGATCTCTCCATGTTTGTCTGTTTTAATTATTCTGGCAAAAATAGACACACTTCTTTCTGTTCAGCTTAAAACCTGTCTTCCTAGTATCCCTTTTCTTTCTACTTTCTTTCCTCTATAAACTAGCTAGACTTGCACTGCCTATATTTCTCTGAAAATATTAGAATTAACCTTAATTTTTGGTAACCACTTAACTCTCTCCTGTTTTCTTGTATGTTCCAGTTTTGTCTAATATCAGTAGGCAGAATCATGTTACCAATATGCAGTATGCGTGGATTGTTTAACTTGAGTCTGTGTAAAAAATTCTTTTTATTGAGGGAGGCATGTTGCAGGGGTGGCCAGTTTCAGGCCCTTATGCACACATTAGATATTCGTTTAATTTGTGTCAGCTTCTCCAATAAATGTGGAAAGTAGTATATGAGCCCATAGGCATGATTTTAATGTGGCTAGCTTGTTTCCCCCCCTCAGTTCTGATCCAGGAGGATATTCAGAAGAAGTTTTTGTGATTTGTTTCATAGTGGCATTTCAAGTTGCTTGCTTTGAAGTGAGTGATATATAGCAGACAAGGCACAGGGATCTGTTTCCTTTTAACAGTGAATGCAAGATCTTCCATTGGGCTTAAAACTTTGATTTTCTTTCTTACAACTTAACGGTGTAATGCTTTTGCAGGATACTTCCATGAATCAAAGATAGAATTAGATGTGGGCTTTGATGCCACAGCAAGCTCCAGCATCAGATTAAAAATGGTGCACTGATCCTTTCTGGACACTACAAACAAGTACTGCCAAACAATTTCTGCCTTAGGAGGTACAACTTAATCCCCTCTCTCTTCTGAGGTGATGTCTACAGAGCATGGGTAGAGGAGAAAGGAGGACAAGGCCCCATGGCCTGACCTCCAGGATTTGGTAGCTGCTGCCTCTTTTCTTTCTGCTCTGGGCTTGTGTTTGTGCCTTTGTGGCTGAGCCTCCTGTCCCTGTCCTCTCTACACTGTTCACTCTTCTTCAGCCAGTTCTTTGACAGCTATCTGATTCTCTCCATTCCATGCCTTTTAGGCTGCCTCTTCTTTTCTCCCTCCATGCTGCTACGGTAATCTCCCCCCTCTTGCGTCTCCTGAGTGGTGTCCATGCTTCTTCAGTTACTATTTCATTGCATGCCAGATACTTTCCCTTTGCTGTCAGCAGCGCATGCAACCTAAGTGGCTGAAGAGGGCAGGGATTGCCCAGTTTGGTGTCTTAGGAGGATGCCAGGAGCCGCAAAGTGCAGAGACACTTTTGTTGCTCAATAACCACATTGGCACCATGAGAGTGTACTTTTAGCTACCTTTTGCTCTCAGCATATTTTAATTCCAGTCAAAAGTAACTGAATTCTTTCATGTATCTTTTAAGGAGACAACTGATGCTTGAGTTTCACCCCTGCCTCTAAATCTTTGTGAAACATATAAATCTTTTGCCTTGAAAATTGAAGTGACTTACAATATGCATTAATAAAAACCCTTGAGAATGTTCATATTTTGAATTGGACTTAATTTTAAACCTCGGGGTGGACGGTGGCCAGTCTGAGTGGTGGGGCAGAGGGCAGGTCAGCAGAGGCGGAGCCAAGGGGCCACAAGAGGCAGATCAATCTTTGAATCCCCAACCATCAGCAGCCCATACCACAGAAAGAGAAAATTGAGGCACAAAACATGCAGAATCTTCAGGGGGTTTTGGGAGTGCTCATGTGCCCATGGACTGTCCTCATTTTTTAAAGTTTGGCTACCCCACCTGAGGTCCCCCCAAAATCCCAGGATCATACAGGAAAGGATGTTTTTTGGGCCAACCCCTCAATTCCAGTAGGATCTCAGTGTTTTGTGCTCAGTGCTTGTGCTTGTGGGGATTCTCAGTGCTCGGGGTACGTGAGTTTGACATTACTTTGACATGTGTCAAACCGATCCCTCCCTCTTGTCAGTGGGAATCCCCTCCAGTTTTGAAGTTTCCCCTGATGCTAGCAGCAGGGGGACACTTGCAAAATTGGGGGGGGGCAGGGAGACCTGATCTCCCCCAAATTAACCAGGGGATCATGCTGCGAAAAAGGGGGAAAGAGCCCCTTTCTGCAAATCCTGGTCTCCTGGGGCTTTGCAAGGAGTTGACAGGTCCGGACCTGTCAAACCTCTCAGTTCCTTGCGAAGGGGGGAAATAGTTACCTGCAGCCTGAGGTAGGCACTGTACAGGGTGGTTCCTGCTGGATTTGGCCAGCGGGCACCCACCCTGGCTTGTACCTAGCTCAGGGACCCCCTTGTGCCAACCCGCCCTGTCCGATTTGTGCAAATCAGGCAGGTCAGATTTTTTAAAAATGGGCACAATTATTTGCACACATTATTGGTACAATATTTTTTTAAAAAAGGGGTGACCATGGGCAGCCCTCCAAGGTACTGTGGGAGGTCCTTGGAGGGGCATCTCATGGATGCCTCCATGGGGATAATGAAAACCTGCTTAGCAGCCAGATTTCACAATCCCCCCCCAAGGTTTAAAAAAAAAAAAGCTGCAGGGATCCTGAAACGGGTCATGGCAGCAGTGGGGAGTGGAGGAAGCCTTTGACAACCACCCCAAAGTGCTGCTTGGGCACTTTTGGGGCGGCTGGCAATGGCAGTTGTTCATCAGCCACTTGGCAAGAGTGGCAAGGGTTTTTTGCTGCTCTTGCCAAGTGGCTCGCTTTTAGTCGTGGTTGACCCATGATGGGTTGTGTCGTCTGAGTTCGGATGTCATGACAACCCATTGTGGGTCAAACAGACCCTGCTATAAGCCATGGTTTATTAGGGTGGCATATAACCCAAAAATAAAGTACCCTGACAAAACTGTCCTGGGTTCATACAACACAATAACCCACCGTGGCTTATAAGCCATGGTGGGTTGTCATGCGAACCCAGTCTCAATGTTTAAAGAAGCTCATATTGAAGCTTATGTCTTGACCAAAAAAAAAAAGCCTTTCAGTATGTGTGTAGTTTTAAATCATTTAATAAAACCATTATTTAATGTGATGTAACCTATTCTTTTACTTTGGTGTTATTTTTGAATGGTGGTCAGGGAAATTGACAGAAGTTGGTCAGGGAAATGGAAAATGAAATTTTAGTGGCAATCCTGGATGGAAGAGCGGTGCCCAGAGCGCCCTCTGATTGGAGCCACCCCTGCTTAAACCCTAATTTAGTCATTCAAAAAGGCTTAAAATCCACATGCAAGGGGAGGGAGCACTGCAACGTCTCCCCCCTCCCTTGTTGCCTTCTACTTGTGGAGGGCGAGTGTCTGAAGAGGAGAGCCTGCTCTATCCGTGGAGGCTCTACAGGTGATTGGGAGCCCTGATTTTCCAGTGTTCTCAATCACATAGAAAGCCACCACAGATGGTGAAGATTCCCTCTCCCCTCGCATGTTGATTTTAACCCCTGCTTGAATGCCTGAATAGAGCTTTAGTCATGGAAATAACTAAGTTGCTTTCTTACTAGAGAAACCCGAGAGTGTGTGTGTGTTTTGAGTGACACTGTAGTCCCCTGATCTTCATTGTCAGGTCTGCCAAAGATTTCAACAATGTTATGACTTCAGACTATCTCTCTGTTCAGATTAGAAGTTTTAGAAGTGCGTTCTGCATGAGATGTGTTTAGCTGATAAAATTATGCCTAACTTCCTGTGCTGGTTCTTGAAGCAAAAGCATTTAGTGTTCATAATTTCTGTGTGTGAGCTCCAACGCTACTGATGGAAGGTGTCCGTCAGCAGAACAGGAAGGGGGCAATAACCCCCCCCCCCCCGCAGTCCCCCATGTCAACAAAATTTCTGGAGGGTCCTCTTGTCCCCCACAGCAGGTTTGGAGGGCATGGGGTGAATCCCCCCCCCTTCTGCAGATGGAAACTTTCTATCACTAGTTAGATTCCACCCTATATTTATTCACTGCAATTGGCAGCCAAGTTAGTAATAAAGGGATCAGTCGCAGTGCCTAGCAACTGGTGGATTTATTTGTATATAGCATTTTATCAGGCGCATAAATCAGTCTTGATGTGTAGAATATTGCTTCCCAGAAATGTGGATGGTAGAATACTATGATATATTGCTAAGTACTAAAAGGGGGTAATTCTAACACTAACCAGGATTATCTATGCCAGGAATAGGGAAACTTTGGCCCATGGGCTAATTTGGCCCTCCAGGCCAGCCCATCTGGACCTCAGGCAAGGCTCCTCCTTGAAGTCCCCCCCCATCAGAAGTATGAGGGGGCAGGAGAGTGACTGAGCTGGGGCTCAATCCCCTTGGCTCTTCCATCATTTTCTGATGGAGGAGCAAAGGGGACTGAGGCAGCTCCACTCTGCTGCTCTCTCACATTCCCCACTCAGGAACACGAGAGAGGGATGAAGCTGGTGCCTCAGTGGTCTTCACTCTGCTGGGCTTTCCTCTAGTTGGGGAAGGCCCAGGCAGAGTGAAGCAGCCTCCCTGGCCCAAGCACCAGCTGGAGGGGTTCTGTCTGGTGCTTTGGTCGGGGACCCAATGACATCAGGTAGTCCAGCCCCCAGACCCAAAACAGTTCCCCACCCCAGATATATCTCATGATTACCGGAAATAAATGTAATACACTCAGAAATTTTGAAGCGATGGGGGAGGGGGAACACTTTCTGTTTTTTTGGAAGGGGAAATAGGAGAGAATTGATGAATAAATTCCTTGGTGATATTTGAACAGTAATTACAACTATACGGCAGATACCATCAGATCCCTTATCATTAACGGCTATTTATTTGTGGATCCGCAGAGATTGAAGGTCTGATACATTATGAGTGTGTCCTTCATCTGCATTACCATGTTCAAAAATCCTTAAGGCTTATGTTATCTGGGTTGCAACCTGAATGTTGCAAATACGTTACCTGCTATAGTGTCAACTGTCAAGTGACCCAGCAGGTTACACTTGTTGCCTTGGCAGCTTCAAAAATTTGTGCTGCAGCCCTAACTGCCACCACAGTTAACTGTAAATATGATTCTTTGATGTAAAGGCCTAGATGTATTTTAATTCAGACTCATTGAGCTCTTTATTTGTTTAATTACTCCAATGCTTTATTCCCGTTAAACATTTTGTAATAAGCTTTATTAATCAGCTTGCAAATAAATGACTGACTGACTATACCCAGCGGTTAGGATGTTGCAGCTTGCAACTCCATTAGTATCTCTTTTCCAACTTCCAAAAACTAAAATAAAAGTGAAAATAGAACTATGAACATTGTAGTAAGCAAAAGGAAGTTGTTATTTGTGGTAAGACCATATACAGACATCCAGGATTATTGTGCAGAAGTGGAAGAAACTCATGGATTTAGAGTAAAAGCTCAGAAAATTAAAATCCCTATAATGGGCAGATCCGAAAGTACTTTCTCCATATGATGGGTATCTTCTGCTCACAAGGCACTCTTACATCTCTTGTTAGATCCAAAGGTGTTTTGCTTGTGTGAACTCTTGCACAAGCTTTTCCAGAACAGCTCTAGCAGTGTGTTCTTCTCACACTTCTTTGGATCCAACCCACAATAAATGAGTAGCAACTGCAATACATCTAGATATTCATTTTAAAAAAATAACAGTATTGACCTCATCAGTATAGGCTAAATTTCTTTTCACGCTCACATGAGAGTAAACCTTTTTAAAAACAAGTCCCACTAAATTCTAAATAAAATTGTGTAAGTGTGGGCTGCCAGTGTCAAGTGTAAGGACAAAAACAGAGCACATCTGTTTCAAACCCATATTTATATCCCAACCCATCCAGTAAACAATAGAATATCAGCGTAATTGGTATTGCTGTCTGAAAGCTTCATAGCTATTGATTCTGAACTTCTACTTAGGTTTCTTGGATGTCAGAAAATGAACGTTTTGCATGTATTTAGGCAAACTTCTCAGCTCTCTCATACACCAGTTGCTTGTTTTTGTGTGTTCAGTTTCTTTCAAGTGATGCATAATGTATAGGAATCTGAGGCAAGTGGGTGTTGTATGGAGGCAATATTGCAAGAGCATGCTTGGCAGACTCCCAGATTGCACTCCTTTACTAAATACCTGAAGATACTTTGTATTGTGCAATGTTTGAAAGTACTTTTCCAATATCAAATTCTAAGTGTTCCTTGTTCAATAATCTAGACAAAGGCAGTAGCAGTGCTATCACTGCTAACTAGCTTTGAATCTTGGACCAGAGTTGTTGAATCTCTGGAGAGAGTTGTTGAAGCATCTCTTATATAGAGTCTAGAACTTAAATATTAACAGTTTGTTCTGTGTTAGCATTACCGACAGGTGGCCTGATCCTATAACCTACTGCATTGGTAAACATGTGGAAAGGAGTACTGCACTTGGAGCAGTATTGCAATATGGGTATTAACTTGAGTATCATTTGAACCAGGAGTTGAACTGGCATAACAGTCTACCAGTAATCTCAGTGTACTGTTGATAACATCCACAGCCAGTACACCAGCCTTCCCCAACCTGGTGCCCTTCAGGTTGAACTACAGCTCCCATGAACCCCAGCCACCATGTCTGAAGGTTAGGGAAGATGGAAGTTAAAGTCCAAAACACCTGGAGGGCACCAGGTTGTCCAAGGCCGCAGTATATGATATGTAGTGGCAACTAGAGGCAGCGTGTTTATTTGCTATCAAGAGATGTCTTGGAAACCAGAGTTCTAGAGCTGTTTATAGCATAGGGAATGCATACAACAATGCTTATTCCAGCATCTGTTTTTCCCTACATCAGGTATGGGGAAACCTTCCCCCGGTGGTCTGTATTTACTCGGGGGCAATGTGTTTGGGGCTGCATGCTAGTGGTGCCACCCCGCACTCTTGTGCTCCCGTCTATTCTCTCTCTTGCACACATACATGCACCACCATCACCATTTACTCAATAGGAGTTTTTTCCCCCTCCAGTGCAAGTAGTGTAGCATCTGGGGGGCTGATAAGGATTCTGGAGGAGGGGGGGCGTTAAGTCTTTGGCCCAGTCTGGATTGGAGAGCCAGCATCTGGAATTTGCATTGCCAAAAAAGGAGCCGTTGGTTTGATCCTTTTTTTGACAATCCAAATTGCAGGGGTGTCTGTGTGTGTGTGTGTGTGTGTGTGTGTGTGTGTGCTATCTGGATCCAGATTGGACTGCCAGTGCTTGCAGTCTGCTGCTTTTCTGTGCTGGTTGTGGAGGAAAAGAAGTCCCTCCCTCCACAACCAACAGAAAATCCAAGGAGGGAGAGGCCTTGGGGACCGGATGGGAGGTCTGTGGGGGCTGCACCTGGCCAGCAGGCCAGAGGTTCCCCGTCCCTGCGTAGAGGCTCAATTTTCCACTTGTGCGGTGGTTGTTCACAGTTAAGCAGTTAAGTGACGATATTAACAGAACTGCTTCAAAAACTTGAAATTCCTAGTTGTGGTGAGAGTTTTAATTCTTCTAGGTGTGGAGAGGGAATATTATTGACTCAGTGGACTGTATCCAGTGGTGGCTTTGCGCTAGCGGCAAAGGCTTTTATTCACGCAAGGCAGGACATCCATTTTCAGTGATTTCCCCCATTTATTGAAGCCCTCCACACCATATCCCACACCATATGTTCTGGAGGGTCCCCCGACCATCAGGAGCAGTTTTTCAAGGGGCTGCAGTAGTTGGGTTTATTTGGTTTGGCAAAAATCAGGTGCCCCGTCTTCTGGAAGTGCTTTCTGCTAGGAGATATCATTGGATATAACCCAATATTCCTGTCACACCTACACTGATTATAATTATAATCGTTCTCAAAACAACACAGCCTCTAGCTTTTTTTTTTAGGGCTGTCATCTGAATAAGCTATATTACTTCTGAGGAAACCTGCATTTGGGCAAAAATAGTTTTAAAGGAAAAGGCATATTTTCTCCTCAGAAAAGATGATGTGTGCATGAGCAGCAACAGCTAACAGAAGGGGGAATGCTTCTTCTCTTAAAATGCGAGGGAAGCCTCTTCTAAGATAGCATGCTATCTCCAGCAACCCCACCCACTCTTAGCACAGTTCCTCAGGCAACCTCTCTTTATGTACCTGAGGGAAGAGCAGATGTTGGTTTGCAGTTGGTTTACAGGGAGGGACAGAAATGTCTCCAGCATCTCCACCCACACCCACTTGCAGCCAGCACATGATACGTTGTATTCATATATTTAAGGTGCAATCTATGCTGGCTGGGGAATGCTGGGAGTTGTAGGACTTTTTTTCAGTATAAACATGTATAGGATTGTTCCCTTAATGAGTTAATCAACTAGACATTGTAGCCCTACTTTATGCTATTCTGTTTCTGTTTTCTCTCCCATTTGTGGCCCTGAGGAGATGAAGGAGCTGTATCCCAAATACCACTCTGAAAGAAACTGCCCCAGGGATGTTGGCAGATGATTTTGCTGGGGGAAATGATTTGAAGTGGGTGGTTGGATGAGTCACTAAAGCTGGACTTTTCCAAAGTATCCCAAGAGAAAATCATTGGGGTATCCTGTCAATTCCACAGGGGTCTTTTCTGTTTCCTTCCTTAGTTTAGACCTGGTTCTAATATATCTAATTATAATACACTGGGAGGAATACATAAAAATAGTACATCAGAAATGAGCTTCATCATCCAAAAAGCCTGTCTACCTTCATAAGCCAATTTGATTTCATTTTAAATTATGAATGTGATGTTTTGAGTATTTCCTATATTACTTGTGCTCTTGCTTTTGAGAAGTTACAGTATGTTTTCTACTATAGGCATCGTACTTATCAAGTGATATCTCTCAAAATAAGTAATGCATTAATTTTCAGGATTATTTGACAAGTTTTTTTCACTGAAGAAAATAACTTTTGAATTTTGTACTCTCTCTCCTGCTAAAAAGTTGGATAAAAATTAGGGAACCCTACATGTAAATCAGAAAATTGAGGTGAACACAGTTGATAGGAAGGATTAGGGCTCTTCCACCCATGAGCTCAATTTTAAAAATTTATTATATTTATATCCCGCCTTTTTTCCTGCAAGGAACCCAAGGTGTCTTACATAATCCTCCTCCTCCATCTTATCCTCACAACAACCCTGGGAGGTAGGTTAGATTGACAGTCCATGACTGGCCCAAAATCACCCAGTGAGCTTCATGGCCTAGTGGAGACTAGAACCCGGATCTCCCAAGTCCCAGTCCAACACTAACCATTACGCTACACTGGCTCTCTTTTCCAAATTTAGCTGAGCAGCCTCCACCTTCCAGCCTGGTGGTTTCCACTTTTTGTACAGGCGGTTAGAATACAATCCTCTACTATTTCTCACTGGTCCTTGCCTCTTGTGAGTGTCCCAATTATTGTTCTTTAAAAAAGGGGGTGGGTGGGCTCTCCAAATGTTGTTGGACCCCAACTCCTATAAGCCCCAGCCAGCATAGCAATGATCAGGGATAAGTTAGTTGTAGTCCAACCACATCTGGAGGGTCTAAGTTGCCTGCCCCATCTTAACACATGGTATTGCCTCAGTTCGTTCTGTTTCCTTTCAGAACTGGGATGCTGTATGCCATCAGCTTAACTGTATGTTTTTTCCTTTTTTAATATCTGATCGGTGTAAGAAACTTTGAGGCTACTGTCCTAAAACACAAGAATATTCTCTCCTTATAGCTGTACAGGGCTAAATCTCCAGCCCCATGGTTGGTGCCATTGAATATTTTGGAAACTGATAGAATGACAGATACCAAGAAGAGCTCCTGCCTTCAGAATGTCTGAAGGTGCCTGATGAGTGTTGCCTCTGAAGTTATGCAGATCTGGGTCTTACCAGGCCTGAATGGCATTCCACCAGGGAGTGGGGCAATGGCATGCACTCCCAAGCTTCTTGAAGAGTGAGATACAAATTTAAAAAATAACAAAGAACCAGTGAATAACCTTGTACAAGCCTCTTTGTGAGAAGTGCTCTATTTTATTTTATATCCTGCCCTTAAGCGAAGTATCAAGGCAACTCACATGATTAAGGGATATAAAACAGTTAAATATTTTATGTCCAGAGTTTTGGGAAGGCAAATGTAAATGTCCTTAGTGTGAGCTGGTTTTGTCTTTTACTCCCATTGATTGTACCAGTTGCTGGGAAATCACAAGGGGAGAGGGCATCCCATAGGCATCTGGTTGGCCACTGTGGGAAGTGGGATGCTGAGCTAGGTAGGCCTTTGGTCTGATCCAGCAGGCTTTTAACATGATTAGAATAAAGAATAATGACAGACTATTAGTCTTGGCCTTCGTGCTAAAGATGAAATAGGATCAAAAGAATCTTAATATAATTGGGAATATTTGCTTTCATGGTGCCACTTGTGAACCATAGTTTTGCTATTGCTTATGAATGTGGATTAAACTTGTTGTCACACTAGGGTACCTGTTGTTTAAACTTCATTTTCTCTTTTCCCTTTCAAACAGAAAGATGCCAGCCAGCCTGCTGAATGCAAACAACAATAAGGAAATACCACTTCTGAGTGATATTTGAACAACCTGTAACAAATATTTGGATACCTGGCCTGCAGTTCAGGATATTCCATTGCTGCAGCACAATCTTATTAACAATGCTTAAAACTAAATTGTTTTCAAATGCATGATTTTCACTAACTTTTTTTCTTATTTTTTTTTTTTTTTGCTTAACTTGTACAGTGGCAACTTAATGCATTTGAGAAATATGAGGTTCAATTAAAGCACACTCTACGGCCTTTGGTACACTGTAGCTCAATTGTCTCAGTAGGCTTTCCAATTTAAATTTTTCAAAAAAACAACAAATCTAATTTGCCCTCCTGAAAAACATGCCCTCAACACAAAGTAATTTTTGTCTAAATATGTGGAATAGTTCACATAAGAATATATTAAATTAATAAAATAAGTCAAAACAAAGCAATATGATTTCTGCTAGCTTTCCCCCCCCCCCCTTTAAAATAGGTTTCCTTCCAATCAGACTAGTGCTACAGAGCAGCTTAAAACATTGTCATTTCCAGTAAAGGTAATTTGAATTTGAAGTAACATTTCCTTTATCTTTTTTGGAAGGAGGTGGTGGTTGAGAGATACTTAGTTGTTCACCTTATTTATTCATGTTTGTAAGTACTTTGATGAACTAGTGCTTTTAATAGTTTTAAATATACTTGAAAAATATTTTCCTGTTTATAAAATATGGGTACTTGTATATGGAAAAATCATACTCTGCTCACAGGATGAGTGCTAATCAAACATTTCAAAACAACAAACTGAGGAAGAGAAGGGGAGATCCTGAGATGGGTCTCATAGTTTGATGAAAGTGGGTTGCAGCACTAAAATGTATCACTGGTCTGGCTTAGCCTGTAGTACTAGGCCTTGTTCAGATGATGCTCCAGACCCAAGTTTGGAACATTAGAAATGAGGTGCAGTTTCATGTGCTCCTTCATATGTAGTGCAACTTCTTGTTTAGCACAAACCATAGCTTGCTGTGATGTCTGAATTTACAAACTGTGATTTACACTTGACCTGCAAACCAACATTTGAAATTGTATTGAAGTTGGTTTCAAATTCTGGTTTGGAGGTCAAGTGTAAACCACAGCTTGCCAATTCAGACATTACAGCAAACTGGTGTGTATTAAACAAGAAACAAGGCAGTGCTACACTGCACACAAGGAATGTTTTGGATAGTTTGGAGTATTGCCTGAACTGGACCTGAGAGAGTCATTTAATTGGGAAAATATAAAATGAATTCTAAGTGAGTGTGTAGTTCAAATATTTTATTTGCAATACTCAAATCCCTCTGTTCCACACTTCCATGGTTTTTAAAGCTCCAAAATCCTTCAAAAGATCCGTTCAGAATTCCAGTTCACATTTCTATACATACAATGCCAGCTTCTGGCAACAGTTCATAAGCAACTGTATGAATGCTGTTACCAGGCATGTAGAGAGTGCTCCAGCCTTACCTTATACATTTGTAACTTAATACGGTGTTTTCGATTTGTACAGAATAGTTAGAATATTCTATTAAAGTTGTGAAACATGAAGCATATTGTCCTGACACTTTCTCTAATACAACACATAACTTTTCTCTTGAAGTGTGTGTGTGTGTGTGTGTGTGTGTGGTGAGGGCGGAGTGTGAGTGGGCAGGGCAGCATGAGCACTGCATACATGAGCACTGTTGAGATTTCATTTATTGTGCCACTTTGATACTTTATGTACATTAGTACCATAAAGAACTTATTCTGATTACAGAATTCAGGTGTTTAGAGGCTTGAGAATCTCTGCAAGGAACAGATCTGCAAAATGAATTATAGAGTGCAGCAAAAATCATAGCTATTCCTCTAGGTCAATTTGGTCCAAAAAATCCAAAAGCCACAGTAGGGCGATACTTCTATTAGCACCAATGTAATGTCACAAAATAGTGAGCGTATTTTCAAATTCTCCAGAAGTCTTCAGGCTGGATGTTAAGCAAAGCTAAAAGGGGGAGAACAAAAAGGCAGGGCATGATGATGAAGCCCCAAGTTTGTAATGTTTTTTTAGACTGTACTGGAGATGTTTGGCTCCCTGTGTGACTGGGAGGAGAAGAGCTCCTTAGGGTGCAATCCTATGCATGTTTAGAGAGAGAGAAGTCATACAACTCCCAGCATCCCCCAGGCAGCATGGCTGGCTGGGGCATGCTGGGAGTTGTAGAACTTTTGTCTCTCTAGACATGCATAGGATTGCACCCTAACAGAATAAGATGGGAGGTTGATCCCAGACTTTGCAAGGCAGGCTGGAATATCTCTCTCTCTGTGTACCTGAACTGAAATCCTTAGAGACACAATACTTGGATAATCTGCAGTGGTAGAATTTGTATCAGGTTATTTTGACATTGTGAACCAGAAATGAAAATTGAAGTAAACATTTGTAAGATTCTAGCTCAGTTTCTCAATTTTTTGCACCAGATTTGCTGGCCTGTTTGAAGTCTGTTTGAAGTCTGTGGTTTGTTTATTTATAACAATTATATATACCCTGCTTTCAGGAAACAAATCCTTCCAAGGCAGGTTTCAAGTAACATCAAAATACATTAATAAAAACACAATATCAAAATATTAAAAGTAATCAGGATCCTTCCCATAATGCATTTGGGGGTTGATAGCTCTATGGAGGGGAAGGGAGCAAGTGCCTGGTGTTCTCTCCTGCTTCCCCTTCTCTCCTAGAATCTCCTACAGGGGCAGTTGATGGTAGATGGCCGGGATGGGGTGGGATCTAGCTGGAGCAGGCCTGGTGACTTCCTTACCTGCTTCCCTTTCCCCTGGAATCTGGAACGTCCTGATTGGATCTTTGCACTTCTTGCTGTTTGTTGTATGTGCAAACCAGCATCCTGATGTTTTTCTTTTACAGCATTCTGTCCATCTTCATACATGGACAACCAGGTAAAAATGAACCAGGGACTCAAAGTCTAGCCCTTCTGTTAGGGTCAGGGCAAGAAAGCCTATTCAGTTCTTAACCATCTTAGTAGTACTGATAAAGTTAATTTTGAAGCCTTTCAGTTAAAAGTCCAATTCTCCTCACCCTGAGCAGTTAACGATAAAACAGTTTATCCTGCTGAATATCTGTTGTGGAGACTTTGTTCAAAACTCTTGGAAATAGACCAGCAATATAATGGTGCCTATGCATAACCCAGCTTTGTGGAGTCACTATTTTGTGTGTGTGTGCGCGCGCATGCGCCTGCCACTTGCTAGAAAGCAGTGGAAGAAGGCTGTTGTCCTTATGCCATGTTTGTTGGCTTTCCAAAGGAATCTGGCCACTGGGAAATGGGATATTGGACTAGATAGGCCATTGATCTGATGTAGCAGAGCTCTTATAAGTAGGAGCTATCAAGCGGGAGAAGCCAGGCAGAACCATGTCACCACAAAAATCCAAGAAGTAGGGGAAATGAGAGAATTGCATGCTGGGTGGATCAAAAGAGGCCAATGGATTCAGAATGATGACACGGACGAAATCCTTTATGCTTCACAAGATAAAACTGCTCTGTTAAGTACAGGCTATTGCTGAAAAATTTGGGTTCTCATCCCAACTTGGCCATGAAGCTCACTGGGTGACTTTGGGCCAGTCACTAACTCTCAGCCTAATCTACCTCACAAGGTTGTGAGTATAAAATGGACAGGAGGAGGACTATGTAAGCTGCCTTGGGTTCCTTGCAGGAGGACAAAAGGCAGGATAAAAATGTAATACCGGTAACTTAAAAAAACAAAAAAAAACAAAACCCTTTCTTAAAACACAGAAAAAAATAATCATAAAGACTTTCCTGCTTTTTCACCACCCTGACACCAGGGAAAAGAGCCAGGCCCTTGGAGGCAAGTAGGCTGCTGCTGCTGACAAGGAAGCCTCGGAACTTGTGAGGCTGTGATCATCCCACAAAGGGCAGAGCATGGTCCCTAAGGCTGGATTCAGACATGTTAAAGCTTCCTGTAAATTAGTAGTAGTGCTTTATCACTATTATTTCAACTGGTATGCCTAATATTTCCTTCAACAATGTTTTTTTTTTAAAAGGTAACGCCAGTAACCTCTTACAAGAGGTAGTTTAACTCCTCTCGGCAGTGGCTGAGGCTTGTAGATCAGCTCTGTCCTGAAAGAGTTCAGATGCAGCATAGGACTGTAAGGCTCACTTGTTTCCAGTGTTCCTGATGTCATCGCTTAGTGATGCAAATGTCAGCCCCATGGAAGGGCATAGAAGAAAGGCCTTTCACATTGTTGCATCATACTGGAATATTTTCTCTCAAATTGTTCATCACCAGCCGCGTTCTCATCCATATGTGCATCTCCTAACTGCTAAGTAATAGAGTCCATAAACGAAGCACTTGTTTGCTCCTCTGATTCCTGGCCATGGTGCATGTAGTGGCGTTTGTATGCCAGGTTCATTTTGTTCTTTCCATATAAAAGCTAACAAAATTGTAATGCTATTAAGATATGAACAGCTCCATTGTGAGTACTTTTCAATGTAATTTAAGGTGCAGTCCTATGCAGGTGTAAACAGAAAAAAGGCCTACAACTCCCAGCATGCCCCAGCCATGCTGGGAGTTGTAGGCCTTTTTTCTGTCTACACTTGCATAGGATTGTGCCCTTTAAGACTTTTTTATTTACAAAGCATCAGACTCCTTACTTGTTGGTTTTGTGTTTTTAGGTTAGATTATTCCTGTTGTATTTTAAATTGTTTTATTGTGATAGTAGGATTTTATTGTTGTTTTACTGGTACTTGTTTTATTAATCTTGTACGCCTTTTTGAGGAAGGGCGGGTTATAAGAATTTTAAATAAATAATAAGCAATTGTAGAGCACAAGCGAATAGGGATATCTGTTACAGCAGGGGTGCAGAACCGTAAGCCCAGGGGTCTCAATCCAGCCTTCTATGGTTCCCCAGACAGCTTCACTCGCTTTCCCCCAACCACCAGTCATTTGGTGGTTTCCTGGCTTTTGTACAGTTTTTCCCCCATTCTGAAAGGTTGAAATGCTTCCCCCTAAGGCAGTGTTCTCCAGCCTTGGGTTGCCCTACAACTCCCAGCATGGGAGTTGTAGGCCAAAAACATCTGGGGACCCAAGGTTGGAGAACACTGCGCTAAGACTTAGTTATGGGCAGTAAGAGCTTCAAGCTGAAGCTGAAACATGCTGGTTTTGACCCTGCCCCTTTCCCTTTTGGCCCCGCCCACCACCCTGAAAGCTTCTCCAAAATGAAATTCGGCCCTTGGGGTGAAAGAGGTTCCGCACCGCTCTGTTGCAAGCTTCCTCCTGAATATAATGCAAGGTCCAGGGATATATCAGTTGGACTCAGTATACAATTAGAATGAACAAACACAAAGGCCACAATTGCATTTTGTTACTCTTGGTCATAAGATGTCAAGGCCAATGGTGTAGCTAGGGCTCAATCTAGATGGGATGATCATGGCAGCTCCTTGGCTGGGCAGACTGAAACATTGGTAATTTCAGACCATGCCCCAGTATGTTTGGAGTTACAATTTTCAGATTTGGGTAGTCCCCCGGGTCTTTGGCGTTCTAATATTTCACTTCTTGATGAGGTGTTTAAAAATCAGATCTTTGCTGAGTTACATGAATATTTTGAAAATAATGAGGGTACTGTTGATTCTTGCACCATTGAGTGGGAGGCCAGCAAAGCTTTTATGTGGGGTTGAATTATCGCTTATGCTTTGTATAAGTAGAAAATTTTAAAATGCAACAAACATTCTTAATGAGAAGTTGAAATTGCTTATAACCTAGTTCACAATTTCTCCATCTGTACAGCTCTATCAAGAGTTGCAGGACGTGAAATATAAGTTGAATAATATTCTCTCACAGCAGGTGGAATTTACTTTCACCTGTTTATGACAGGCGTATTAGGAAAACTGTGAACATCCCCGTAAGATTTTGGCATACTGTCTTAAACAGCAGAAATACCATAATGTAATTGTATCTATTAAAGATGAGAATGATAAGATACACACCTCTCCTGTAGAAATAAATTCACAATTTTAAAAGTTTTATTTGGATCTATACATGCATTAATCTGCCTATCTACACACACAATCTTGATGAAACTGTTAGCAACAAGATAATCTTCTATTGTTTCCTGCCTGGCCCTATTTGCACAATCAGATCACGGATCACAGAGGGGGAAAGAAGCCACTGTGGTGTATTTCCCCTGCCTGTATGTGCCGGGGGATTTGCATAACTACACTCACTGGCACAGCTTGTGTCATGCGAACCCAGCAAGGATGGCTTGTTGCCATGGTTAATAAGCCACTCCAGAACCATATACGGTAATAATAAGAACAAGAACAATAATAATAGCCAATGGGTTTCGGGTGGCTTGTTAACCACGGCAACAAACCACTCTTCACTGGGTTCACATGACATGGCAACCTGTGCCAGTAAGGGTAATTATGCAAATCCCCCCCCCCCCCGGCATACAACCAGCATGTGTGATGGGGGAAATAAGCCACCTTGGCTTATTTCCCCCTCCGTGATCATGCAGACCTGGTCAGTATCTCTTCCTAATGCATTTTCCCATGGTGGTGGAAAAGCAGCCAGTTTTGAATGGACAAGCACTTGCAAAGAAAAGGTCCGCCACTCAAATTTCTAGCCTCCCATGGGGGATTCTCCTTTAAAAAAAAGTTAAAATAATCACTCTTTGATTTTAGAAGGTTCTCTGTTTTATTGCAATATATGTTTTTCACCAGTTTTATTTTGTTTTGTTTGGAACTTTATTATTGTTATTAAAAAATTATTGTTATAGTTTTATTGTAAATCACCTTGAGCACCCGCTGAGTGGTGGAGTGATTCAGAGATACATGAAATGATAAAATAAATAAAAACTTAACATGTGCTTTGTCCCTGAGTATCTTGGGCATAGTACAATCAAAGGAAAACTGATCAAATCTGTTAAGGAAGTTAGAGAGAGACTAAACTGGGGCAAAATGCATTTGCCAGCCAGCTAGGTGAAGCTTTTCTAGCAATTGTTGGTTATTGTTCAATTTGTAGATTAGATTTAAGTCATAGACGTCATTGTGTGCACCAATGGTATTTAAAACAAAGGGCAAAAAGAGGTTTAGTAAGCTAGAGAACAGATTAATACGTTAGGCGAGCCCTTACAAAAGCGTTGCCTTTTGGACTCTCATGTCATGCTATCATTGTGTGTATGAAAATCACTGACTCTCCAGATTAGCGATGCCGGGTTATGGGTGAAATGTGCAAATCCACCCACATTCTGTGTTCAAGCGTAACTGATATGCTTCTCTTCCTGTAATTAAGCCCGAGTTCCTCTTAAAATTGCTGCTTTAGATTCCAGCAGTGAAATGGGCTGGCAAGGTCATGCTGCTCTCAGCTGCCTTGGGAAACAGCAGTCTCTCAAATCATGCCAAAAAGATTTTATTCATTCATCAGCAGGGGATGTGTTGTCCTTGGGCTGGTCTGACGGAAGAGGAAATTTTACTTGGATTGCCTCTAATTGTTTTGGTTTCGCCTCTGGCAAAACGAAGCAGCATTCCTTCCACAAGCATCCCTATAAAACCCTTGGACTTTCCCCGTCAGTTCCGATGTGGTGACAAAAAGTGCCATGGGAGGCATTTGTTTTTTCAGTTTAATCGTAATCTTGATATCCGGTCTTGCAATCCAGATTTTCTGCGGCAGAAAAGTAGTGGTGGTGTTATTCTTGGACAGCTTGAATCTAGGTCAGTCTTCCCCAACCTGGCTGGGGGATGCTGAGAATTGTAGTCCAACACATCTGGAGGGCACCTGGTTGGGGAAAGCTGCCCTAGGTCACAATTACCGGTACATAGCAGTGAAGCTCCCTCACTGCCGTTCAGCGGAGCATCAAAGTTTAAATTTTGCCTGGAAAGGCACAGAGAGTGGTCCTATGGAGGAAGGTGACTGCTTAAGAGAGAGAGACATTTGGAGGGGAAGCGGGGCATGACTAAACCAGGGGAAGCAGGAAGAAGACAAGACACAGACAGCGGCCCCAATCAGCAGCAGAGGAATTAGCAGAATCGTCACTAATGCAATATTCATTCATTTCGAAACATGCAGCAGAGAGAATCAGATGGCAGTTTGGAGGAACAGGTGCACATAGGGCTTTGCAAAAAGATGTGGTACTTGAGGAGGCTGTTGTTGGTTTATAATATATAAACTTTTATATAGTGCCATGAACGTGCATGGCATCTTACAAAAGAAGGAGCTTATAAATATTCAACATAAGGGAGTCAACAAGAAGCAGAAGGAAACAGAGGCAGAGGTAAACAGGAAGAATATGGGATTATTTGCGATGCGTACTGTGTGCTTAGTCACAGTAGGGCAGGGGTATTTATTTTATTCATTTATTATATTTATACCCCACCTTTTTTCCTGCAAGGAACCCAAGGCGGCTTACATAATCCTCTCCATTTTATCCTCACAACAACCCTGTGAGGTAGGTTAGGCTGAGAGTCAGTGACTGGCCCAAAGTCACCCAGTGAGTTTCATGGCTGAGCGGGGACTAGAACCCGGATCTCCCGAGTCCCAGTCCAACACTCCCACCACTACGCCACACTGGCCCTGGTGTGCAACCTGGTGACCGTCAGATGTTCTGGACAACTCCCATAAGCCCCAGCCAGCATGGCCAATGGTCAGGGGTTATGGGAGTTGTAGTCCAAAACATCTAGAGGGCACCAGGTTGCAGAACTGTGACGTAGGGACTAAAGGGATGGTGCCAAAAGTTTCACAGAATAAGAGATCTTGAGGAAGAATTAGTTGTAAGAGAGGTAACAACACAAGTGTTCTAGAAGGCAGTTCCAGGCAAAAGGGGCAGCAAGGGAGAAAATATGGAGTCATCGTCCCTATGTGTCAGGCCTAGGAAGTGGCGTGACAGAATGCATGGAGGTCAGAGAAATAAACCAACAATACATGAACTTGTGTGGAAAACAGGAGCAGACAGCAGAGGAGAGGGGGGCATACAGATGGAAAGCCTTAAAACAGAGGACTATAACCTTGGAATTGATGCAGAGCATGGCAAGGAATCCAGTGTTGAGAACAGTGATAGAAGTTAAATCTCTTATCAAGAAGATGATAAATTGTACCAGGCATGACATTTTGGAGAGTCCATTGTTTTAGTGTTATAGTTTAAACCACCTCTTTCTCTTTTTAAACTAAGGAGATTAATTCTGAACTGTGTGAACTGCTTATGCAGTGGCGAAAATGGACAAGAGTGCACAATGGCTTTCCGGGAAAGCGTTTCATTCATTTTCATCACTGAGCTCAGTGTTCTAACAAAGCACACAATCCACTTCCCTCATTGCTTTTACACCTACAACTGTCTTGTTTCCAAAGCCGTAAGTATTTGAACACACAGCATGTTGGAAACTGATCAAAGTGGAAACTAAAAAATTCCAGGCCTGCCATGAATATGAGCTTTATGCAGCCTTGTTTTGAAGCAGGAGTGAGTCACTAAAATACAATTTGTACGCTTCTTTTCTCTCGGCTTTGACTTAATTGAGGGTAGGGGGATGGAAATAAGCAAAGCACAATATAGTTTCACTTGAGACGTGCCTCTTAATTGAATCTGTGGAGGATCACTGGGAACTGGACCCACCTAAGAAATTAAAATTGAGAGAAGGTACCGAATTGTATTTTTCCCAATGCAGTCCAGACGTTGATGTGATAAGAACATAGGAGCCCTGCTGGATCACACCAAGGGTCCATCTAGTCCTTCATTGTGTTCACACAGTGGCCAACCAGCTGCCCACAGGAAACCCACAAGTAGGACATGAGTGCAACAGTACTTCCTGCCCATGTTCCCCAGCAAATGGTGTACATAGGCATACTGCCTCTGACACTGGAGGTAGCATACAGCCATCAGGACTAGCAGCCATTGATAGCCTTCTCCTCCATGAATTTGTCAAATTCCCCCTTAAAGCCATCCAAATTGGTGGCCATCGCTGCATCTTGTGGTAGTGAATTCCATAGATTAACTATGTGCTGTGATGAATTGGTTTTGTGAGCATTTTGAGTTATATTGAGATACCCAAGAAAACTAACACATTGACTCTGTGTTTTGAACAATAAGGCATTGCCACAGACCTGTTTTTCTTATTATGCCAAAACATGTGCAGAGGCTAGGAGATCTTGTAACATTGGATCAAGCAGGGTGAACTCTAGCAGCAGCAGCTTTTCGGAAACCCAGGTCCTTTAGATCGTGTGTGGCCAGAAGTCAAATCAGCAAGGATTTCTGACTCCCAGTGGTTTACCAACAGAGACTACAGAAAGCCATTATTGGCTCCTCAGTTACAGTGCTGAAATCAAGAAAGAGGCTACATTTCTCAGTGCCCTAAAAAACTGTGCCCTAGAACAGCTGGTCATGGAACTGACCAGAGAGGAGGCAACCCTAGATTTCATCCTAAGTGGTGCATCTCAGGACCTTGTGTGAAATGTGAGTGTTGTCAAACCCACTGGAAACTGTGACCACACAGTGCTATCAGATTTTATATATATTTCAGTGGAAAATTGCCAGGGAAGTCCAACATAGTCACATTTGTCTTCAAAAGAGGAAACTTCTCTAAAATAAGGGAACTGGTAAAAGGAAGTTGAAAGGGGGAGTCAAGAGGGTTAAATCTCTCCAAATTGCTTGGAGGTTACCCAAAATCATGATAACAGAAGCTCAGCTAGAATATATACCACAGGTTAGGAAAGGTAGCACCAAGTCCAAGTGGTCACCAGCATGGTTGACGAGCAGTGTCAAGGAAGCTATTAGAGAGAAGAAGGCTTCCTTCAGAAAATGAAAGTCTTGCCCAAATAAGGAGAACAGAAAGGGACACGAAGGGAAGTGCAAGCAGACCAAGGGCAGAGCAATCCTATGGCCCTTAGACAGTGACTAGAGGGCCATAGGATTTTTTGGATTCCCAGATCCAGTGTCGGAAAAGAGCTCCAACCTCCGATCTGGGGATCTGCTCTTGGATCTCCCTCACCCACCCTTGCAAAAGGCAAATTCCATGTTAGGCATAATTAGGAAAGGAATCAAAAATAAAACTGCCAATATCACAATACCCTGATACAAACTATGGTGCGACCACACCAGGAAAACTATGTACAGTTCTGGTCACCACACCTGAAAACAGATGTTGTAGAGTTGGAAAAAGGGCAAAAAAGGGCAAGTAAAACAAACAAGGGGCTGGAGCAAGGAAAGGTTACAGCAGCTAGGATTGTTCAGCTTAGAAAAAAAGGCGAGTAAGGGGAGGCATGATAGAGGTGTACAAAATTATGCATGGTGTGGAAAAAGTGGATACGGAGACATTTTTCTCCCTCTTTCATAGTCCTGGAACCCGGGGTCATCCCATGAAGCTGATTGGTGGGAGATTCAGGACTTCTTCATACAGCGCATAGTTAAACTATGGGATTCGCTACCACAAGATGTAGTGAGTGATGGCCACCAACTTGGATATCTTTATAAGGGGGTTTGTCAAATTCATGGAGGTGGCGGCTATGCACCTTGCCCTTTCTTGTCTCTCCCCCCCCCGCCCCACCCACTGTTTCTGGGTGTCCAGCCTTATTTTACAAGTGGATATTGCTGAAATAGTGTCTTCTAACTTCTGCTGCATTAAGAAAAATACTCTTTCAGAGTGCAGCCTTCGTATTAAGTAACCAAGTATTGTTAAGGCAACGATCCTTTGTTAAGGCTGTCCCTAGCTTTATTAATACAATGTGCTGAAAACTGATTACTTAAGGCAGTGTAAGAATATGAAAAGTCACTCCCGATCTTGCAAATGAGTTTCATCATGCGACATTCGTTGATGAGTTTGTGTCAACTCCAAGCACACACTTGCATAATGGCACGATTCAGAGCCATGTTGAGTACTACTTCTGACTATGTAGCAGTGCGGGATGTGGTCAGAGATCCAAAACTCCCTTCCTTCTTGGAAGGTGAGGTTTGCGATTATTGCAGATCGTTGGGAATATCAGTAATAGAACCTGCCCTTAGAATTTCTTTGTCTTGTTGGCTAAAGTTTATATTAAAAAAATATATGCGCAACTTCCAGGCCTCAGCAGGATTATACCCCGCCTTTTTTCCTGCAAGGAACCCAAGGCGGCTTACATAATCCTCCTCCTCCTCCTCCTCCTCCTCCTCCTCCTCCATCTCCATTTTATCCTCACAACAACCCTGTGAGGTAGGTTAGGCCTGTGGCTTACGCTGGCTCAGGTTGTCTGAGCGTGGAAAGCTAAGCAGGGTCAGGCCTGGTTGTTACTTGGATGGGAGACCCCTCCTCTAGTTTCCTGCATTGAGCAGGGGGTTGGACTCGATGGCCTTGTAGGCCCCTTCTAACTCTATGATCTATGAAATCTATGAATCAGGAATGTATGGCAGTGGATAGTTGATATGTGTTCTTTGTTGACATTTGAGTTGGCTCTTTTTCAACAGAGTGGCAGGGAAGAGGACTTTCAAACAATTTGGTTGTTCACTTTGTAATCATACATGTTTTTAGTAGATTGTTTTTCTTTTCTCTCTCTGTAAATTTTTCGACATATATTATTCATCAATATATTATAAATTGGGTTTTTAGCCTTGGTTAATTTAGATTACATTGACTGTACCAATATAATACTTATTTACAAAAAAAATACTTGTGATGCATTGAAGTTGATATTTGTGTTTATTTATTTTTCACCTCTTTTAATCATTTTTTGGGGGGCAGTGGGGAGGTAAGTTTAATAACACTGAGAAATAAAAGATTTAAAAGATTGAGGAGCTGTCCAGCAAGAAAAGAAGGCTTAACCCAGGTGTCAGGATTTGATTGCTGAAACAGCCAAGCAACTGTGGAAGAGCTCCTTGCAGCAAAGGGCTGGGCGGTACTGGTGTTGCATGAGAGCAGCAGCCAGGCAGCGAGTGGCATTTCCCATGGCAGGCCTTCTAGCCCCACCCTTCCTGAAGCATCAGGTTGCTCTGATCCTGGAGTCACTTAAGGGAGAACCTGGAGAAAAGCCTTGGGAAGGGTAGCTGTGTGCTGCCAGGTGAGCACTGTGCCGTCTAATGATGGCTTCTGCCTGGGTCCAGGGGGTGATCATGAGTGCGTGAGGAGCTCAGGCATGGGGCAAAGGGTGTATTGTATACAGTATCTGAATCCCTGGATTTGGTAGCCAGCCAGATCATAGTTCACGGCTGTTGTCCCAAAGTGCCCACTAGATGGTGCCAACGCCTCCTAGATCCATCTGCAGCAGCCTCCTTTTTCTGAGAAAGTGCCCAGGCTCTGGGAGAGGGTGGGTCCTGACAACTATATGCAAAACTTTGCAAAGTAGTCAGTAAAAACTAGCTGGATGTTTGAGAAGGCCCTGAGCAAATTATGTAGCCCGCCCCCTCCCATGCCCATTAGTGGGGCATTTCCCAAAATGTCTCAGAACTAGACTTAGGTAGGGGGCATTGTGAGGAAATTAAAAGTGTGGCTGGCCGGCCACCTGGCACTGCTCTGGGTGCTAGGCCAGATTTTTTTTAAGGGGAACCCAGTAGAGCAGGACTCTCCAACCTTGGGTCCCCAGATGTTGCTGGACTACAGCTCCCAGAATCCCTTGCCATTAGCCATGCTGGCTGGGTATGCTGGGAGCTGTAGGCCAGCTACATCTGGGGACCCAAGGTTGGAGAGCCCTGGTCTAGAGACACAAGCTGTGGGTCCTCCCATGATCGTGGCAGCTGTCCAGTGATGCCGGCTGCTGACACCTGCCCTGAGTTAAAAAGCGGGCGATGCAGATAAGCTAAAGACAGTACGCTACGCTCAAAGGCCTCCTTGCTCTCAGTAACCCAGGTTAACAGAACTGCGGTAGCTCTCTGTATTTTTCTAGGCACTTTTAGGTGAAGCAGTGTATTTAGCCTGAAAGAAATCATGTACTGACCGAAGCTTCTGGGTGTGTGTGTGTTTCTGAACTTCCTGCAGGTAATGTTTAATCCTGCATCTGTGAGTGCAGTGACATTTTAAATAAAGCTGGAAAGATCCCCAGTAAGATAGGGTTGTTTTTCGTGGTTGCTGAGTGCCCTTTTGGTTCAGTCTCTTGTGAAGGAGAAAGGAAATGTGTTTAGCAGGAGAAACAGAAGTCAGTGATTACTCCTGTACAAAGTGCACTTGATTCTGTGGGCATAAAACTGAGGAATGCCCAAACCCGTATCGAGTTCTAATTCAAAGATAAGGCTGTAAGGGCAATCACGCTTACCACATCTGGCAAAAACTATTCTTGGGATTATCTCTTATAAATTTGTGCCTCACCTGAAAGGTGTGTTTTTGCTCAAAAGCTGATTGGTACCTACATTGTGGAATATATATTTTCATTCTACCCATTCCACTAACTGCAGTTCTCTTTCATCTATAAGACACTGATTTTCCCAGGAGACCACATACATTATTCTTTACTTATCTTTGAAGCCATTAAAACGAGCTTCCCCAACTTGGCCCTCTCCAGATGTTTTGGACTTCAACTCCCAGCTGCCTCAGCCAGCATGGCCAATAGGGAATGCTGGGAGGTAGTCTAAAACATCCTTGGGGAAGGCTGCATTAAAATGATCTCCGCCTTCTCACCATATGAAAATAAAAGGGTGGCTGGATCCAGCAATTCAATGGTTCTCAGAGGGCCAGACCAGAAAAATGTAAAAAGAGGGACCTGGAGAGGCATCAGCGGTGGGCCCTGCCAGGTTGCCAGGTGCTGCTGCCAGCCCTGGATAAAAAGCTGTGATGTAATGAAGCTAAAGGCAGCCTATAGCAGCCTTCCCCCAACTTGGCCCCCTCCAGATGGGTTGGACTACAGCTCCTGGCTGGGGATGATGGGAGTTTTAGTCCAACGCATTTGGAGGGGGCCAGGTTAGAGGGAGAACAGAGAATGGATTTTTGAGTGAGAGGACTGTGAGCTCAGTTCTGGTACTGAAAACAGTTTCCCAGGATGTGCTTAGAGGAGCCCTGCTCCTTCATTCTTAGGGTAGGTCTTCCCCCTTGAGCCACTGTTCTGCACCTGGCTCTGGTTGGTGGACTGCAGGGTGCTAGTAAAAACAAAGTAGATCCTGCAGGCCAGAAGCCCTCCCTTATATAGATAAGCCATCAGACACCACACTGAAAACATAGGGAAATAATTCAGTGTGTCCAACCTGGTCACTGGTGTAAAATGATAGCCACCTGCATTTTTTCCATTTGGAAGATAGCCATTAAAGATTTGACTGGGCATTTCTGGAAATATCCCACGAGGGATACGGAAAGCCATTGGGCCAAAACACAATTTAACACTGTTTGTAGGAGGAGACTGGCTTTTATTTATACTTGTGATTAAGTGTGTACGTTGTTATAGTTCCTAGGGCTTGTTATGACAAATGTTTCAAAGTCCATTGAAATGTTAGTACTGGTTGTAATTTATACCTGTTTCATCCCACAGATTTGCAGTCTTCCTACAACATGCACAGATTGGCCCTGGCCAGCATGGCCAATGGCCAAGAATACTGAGAGTTGTAGTGCAAACATCTGGAGGGTCCCAAGTTGGCTACCCCGGCATAGTATACTATAGTTCTAGCATACAAGGTTTTGACTGAGACGTACCATTTGTATTTATTTATTTTTAGCACTAAGCTTTACACCTAAGGATTCACCTGGTGCCTTCCAGATGTGTTGGGCTACAGTCCCCATCATTGGCCATGCTGGCTGGGGATGATGAGTAGTTGCAGTCCAACACATAAGGAGGGAGCCAGCATGGAGAAGGCTGGTTCCAGTAGAGCTGGATTTGTCTTCTTCTTTGCTACTTTTTGTTTTTAAATTAGAACTTTATTCTGTGTGCTTCTATATCATTCTTTTGTACTTTGGCTATTTCTTCATAAATAAATAAATAAATAAATAAATAAATAAATAAATAAATAAAAAAGCTTTGGGTGCATAACCAAAAAAGAGAAAGCCTACTAGATTGGGATCTGAGGCAGGAAATGTGCTAAATTTGGACTCTTTTTAAGCAAAACGTTTTTCAAAGTATGGATCAAAATTCAAGTCTAAACAGATTCAAACTTGCTATTTTCCTTGAATAGACCAAACAGGAAAAGATGAAGAGTTCAGAAGATCTAATCCGTCCTTCCCCAACCTGGGGCCTTCTAGATGTGATGGACTACAACTCCCATCATTCCCAGCTAGCATTGGCCATGCACCCCTAGAGGGCACCAAGTGGGGAGATGCTGATCTAATTCCACAGCTGAAATGTGCGCTTCTGCTGAGTCAGTGGCACTGAGCTCCCTGAATGCTGAGAGCCTTTTAGGCAAGTGGGTGTGTTCCAGCTGCAGGTCCAACACAGCAAAATCTGGTCTTCATAAAACAAAAGCCTGTTGAGACCTGAGCAGCTGATGTGGAAATTTGCAAAATGCTAAGAACTGCTCACTTTTTAAAAGGTGTTTGATCATTTTAAACACAGTTCACTTTCTCCACCCTACCGTGGTACAGAAACCTGAATGACTCATAGGACAATGCTGATGATGCCTCTGTGGTCTGATGTTGCATTAGAATATTTACAACCTCCTTCTGAATGGTCATTATTCAGTATCATCTGTAATGGCAAAGAATTTCACTGCATTTCCCACAGGGCAAAGCTTGGATGTCTCCTAGTAATTAGTCTGTGGCAATTTCTCTGGACTTTTTCTCTTCCCATCTAATGCCAGTTGATGCGATCAAGCCACTCTAGTCTGTTTAAGAGTTTCAGAATGGCTTAATGAAGGGCCTGTAAGATTGTCTCCTCTCCTATGAATTTGCTCATGCCCTCCAAATCAACTTCAGTGGCCCTACTCCATGTTCCCCCAACCTCTGAGGGGCAGTGGGTGGGCTCAAGAGACAGTGCCCTTTTGGTTGTGGCACCTAAATTATGGAATATCCTCCTCCTAAGAGAGGCCTGCCTGCCTGCCCTTCTCACCTTTTGGCAAGCAGCTGAGCTGATCACCTGCCAGTTTCAGTCTGTGGAGGTTTTCTGTCATTTTGTTAATTGCTATTTGTGATTGTTTTATTCTTTCATTGTTGCCTCACAATGCCAAAAGACAGGCTGTAGAACATATTAATTAAATAATCAAATATGGAAAGCATGGCAAAATGCTTTTTGGTAAAGAGTTCCTGTTCGCATATTAGGTTGGGAGGGACAGAAGCCACAAAATATCCCTGTGGAAATTCAGAGGCAGCTCTTAGCAACATTCTCCATGTCCCTTACCAGTGCTGGGGTAGTGTAGGGCTGGCACAGACATAAATACATCTGGATCAGTTAGTGGTAGATCTCTGGGTTATTTGCAGTAGATTGGCAAAAGTTTCTGACTTCCAGTTGTTTAACAATAGCAGAAACAAAATGGCTCTCCTCCCATTCCAAATTAAACTACTAAAAAGAACAAAGCTTGGGGTAACCAGAAACAGATTTTTGTGGAGAAGGGCTGTAGGCTCCGTTCAGTTCTGCTACTCAGAACAAATTACAGAGCTCAGAATTCTTTGATTCTAAGTGCATGTCTTTTTCACCACCTCGGGTTGCTGGATTTGAGGATTCTAGTAAAAGACCAAGGAGATCGTGCACATCTAAGTCTGACCACTGCTGGAGAGATTGAGCTGTGACTAAGTTTCACTTCAGCCATGAACTCACTAAGTGACCACTGTTTTTTCTTTTAATTTAGGCATATGCACCTCATCCTTCAACCAATTTCAGAGTAGCTTACATAATCAGAAATATAAACAATGAAAATACAATTAAAATATAAAACACAAATAACAGCAAAAATATGAAAGCAGCATAAAATCAGTCAGCACAGCCTATTGTCAAAATGACATCAAAATAAAAACATAAGAACATAAGAAGAGCCATGCTGGATCAGACCAAGGGTCCTTCCAGTCCAGCATTCTGTTCACACAGTGGCCAACCAGCTGCCCACAGGATCCCACAAGCAGGACATGAGTGCAACAGCACCCTCCCGTCCATGTTCCCTGGCAACTGGTGTACATAGCCATACTGCCTCTGATACTGGAGGTAAAACATAGGCATCAAGTGAGGCTCTCTGTGGAGAGCATGCCACAATTGGGATACCATCACCAAAAAGGCCCTTTGCCAGTACAGTCATGCCTTGGATTGAGAGCATAATTCGTTCCGGAAACGTGCTTGTAATCCAAAACACTCTTATATCAAAACGAAATCCCCCCAAAAAAATTTGTACAGAGATTTTTAATTTAAGCTGTACTACAGTACTTGTATTGCAAGACGTCGCTTGTATATCAAGTAAATATATATATATATATATATATATATATATTTTAAAAATTTGCTTGTCTTGAAAAACGCTCTCAAACCAAGTTACTTGCAATCCAAGGTATTACTGTACATAAGAACCTGCTTTATACTAAGTCAGACCATTGGTCCATCTTAGCCTAGTACTGCCAACACTGACTGGCAGCAGCTCTCCAGGCTTTTTGGCAGGTGTTTTCCCTTCCCTACTTGATGATGCTGGGGATCGAACCTGGGACCTTTGCCACTGAGCTACAGCCCCACCTAGTTAAGCTACAGACACCTGCCATAGCTCAAATGGTGGGGACACTTTGAGAAGGGCTTCAAATGAAGATCTTGGGGCCCAGGTGGGCACATGTGGAGACAGGAAATCCTGTAGATATCCTGGACCCAAACTGTGGAAAGCTTTAAAATTCAAAACTAACACTTAGAATTGACACTGAAAACAGACCAGGAGCAGTGCAACTGATGAAGTTACTATCTCTCAATCTCTCAGCCCCCATGTGTAGGATAAGGATTACTGAGATAGGGTAGATAAACTTGGCAAAGAATGCTCTAAAAAGTTCAAGTGTTATTGCTACCACCATGATTACCAGAATGATTCATAGATTCATAGATCATAGAGTTGGAAGGAGCCTACAAGGCTATCGAGTCCAACCCCCTGCAATTCCCTTATGAGGAAAGGTTAACAATGCTTGGGACTGTTTAGCTTAGAAATATGGTGAGTAAGGAGAAACATAATAGAGGTGTACAAAATTATACATGGTGTAGAGAAAGTGGATAGGGGGATTTTTTTCCCTCCCTCTCTCATAATACTAGAACCCGAGGCCATCCCATGAGGCTGAATGAGGGGAGATCCAAGACAGATAAAAGGAAGTACTTCTTCTGTAGAGAAAAAGCGTCAGTGTTTCCTGCACCACACACACACACACACACACCTCCTCCTAATGTGTAAACAAGTATAATCCCAGCTGGGGGCTGGGAAATGCAAAATGTACATAGTTTCTCTGATGGCTTCTGATGCCACAGAGTCGGTGCCACAGCTATTTGCATGCAAATGCGGCAAAGAGCATCCCCTGCCTGGCCCAGATGAAGTTAATCCTGATTGGCTAAAGACACCTGGGCTACTGAAAGTAGGGGTGGGGGGGGAAGAATCTATACTGCTGCTGTGGCGTTTGGGTTTCGTTGTTGTCTGCACGCTTCGCGCAGAGGAGAGCTTTTGCTAAGGCAAACCCTGAGAAGACCAACCCCCAGGTAAAGGGAGTGCCTGGGTATTTATATAGTAAAGAACTAGTTTTGTTGTTTTATAGCTCTACTTATATGTACCAAAGTGTCTCCCCACCTTTCTCCCTCTTCCCTCATTCCCCACCTTTTATTGTAATCTGTTTACCTTAAATAAACTTTCCTGGTTTTACCCCACACGGTGTGTGTGGTTCAGTGCTAAATCCAGTGTATAGACAAGGGCAAGGCCCTGAGAGAATCAGTGTCAAGACAGCAGAGCTAAGGCTGGCAGTTTTGCATCTTTTATCTCTGGTCTTGAGAAAAGGACCGGTTGGCAGTCCTTCACATCTTCATATAGCGCATAGTTAAACAATCGGATTTGCTACTGCAAGATGTAGTGATGGCCACTACTTAGTTTGGATGGCTTTTTAATGTGCACAGGCATGGATGGCGTCTTAACTCCTTCGCCATAACAACTTTTCCCTATCTGGAAAATAACAAACCCTTGCCTGGTTTGACAAACAAAAGTTCCTCAGGTGGGCTGCAAAATCCGACCGCTAAGCCACCAAGGGAAGGGAGAATGTATTGGCTGATAGCTTGTCTCGGATTCACACTGAAGAATAAGTAGAAGATGAGGTCTGGCAGGAATTCCCTCCCAGTCTCATCTCCTTAAAGGGGGGGATGTGAAGATGGGACTTGTAGTAGCTGAGACTTTAGAAGAAACCCTGTTAGATGTCCCTTCCCCCCCCCCCATTGCTGTTTAGCTAACGGATTTTTACTGTAGTCTTTTGGAATGTACTGGGAGGCTGTTTGGGAGCACCTGGGAGATAAGGGTGAGCTGCAGAGCTGAAAAGCAAGGTCAGGCGTTAATTGGGATGAAGTCATGAGAAAGTGTCTACAGCTGAGAAAGGGCGGGGGCCCCTCCTTCGACAGTTAGGAAGACAGGATTGGTGAACGCTGGGCGGGAAAATGGACCCTGGTGACAATAAAGGAGCTAGGGGAAAAGGCTTCAGGGTTCTTCCTTTGGGGCGTGGATGCTGGGAAGTTCCATCTGGGCAGGTATGCCACTCTGACAGGGTAGCTAGGAAAAGCTAGGCCTGGTTTGACTTGCTTTGTTCTTGCAGACTCTTGGGGTTTGTTTTTATGTTCTTTTAGAGTCCCTTTTTATTCCCATTCCCTTTTCCTCACAACAACTACCTCACCCCTTTTCCCTTACCTTCTTTTAGCCCTTTCTTATTTTACTTATATTGGACACTTGGAGACCCTACACTGACTAATTTGTTATCTTTACTTTTTAATAAAGTCTCCAACTTAATCTTGGCATGTGTTCCTTTCTAAAGGTTGGGGTTGCTACACCGGTTTGGTGTATGGGACCTTGGGAGGAGTGTGCCAGTCCAGGGAACATTGGGACTGTGGCCTGCCCTGCAGGGTTGGTGTAAGATCAGCCTCCTTCACAGATAGCAACATCTGCAGCATTGTTGTGGTCACAATGAAGCTGGTGTCATTTAGGTTTCTGCTGATCCCTGCAGATAGACACTAGCTTCTGGTGCACTGCATTACCAGCTAACAATGAGCACCTAATCCTAGGTAATAAATGCTGGCAGAACAGGGACACACCAGAAAGATCTACGTTAGCTCATTCTGTCTCTGTTTCTTATAGCAGTTGGTTGGATTAGATATCATGTCAAACTGCACCTAGGTTTTCTGCTGACTTTTAACTCATTTTCTTTTTAAACCTTCCAGCCTTTTTGTCCCTCAAGCAACTGAGCTTTATGTAGCTGTAATGAATTTAATGTTGAAACTTTCCGGGCTGGCAATTGTTGGCTGAAAGCTTTTCTCCCCAAGCCCTTCTAAACGTGTGACTTGGTGGAATCTGAAGAGAGAGTATCAACAGCCCAACCTGGTGCCCTACAAATACGTTGGAGCACAACTCCCATCATCCCCAGTCAGCATACAGTCCAACTCATCTGGAGGGCACCAGGTTGAGGAAGGCTGATGTAGACAAAGCTCTGAAACGATGCACAGATCAATCCTAAATCCAGTGACTAGAAAAAACCTGAAATTCACGACAGTAAGAATACCGTAGATGCGAATTTATATACATACTTGAAATAGGCTGGGGAATGGTAGTCTGTTTCATGTATGCAAATAAATACATTTTTATTAAGTAAGGTGATTAGGGTGTCATACAAGTTACATCTGTGAATTCCCTCTTCAACGCAACTGTTAAAGGTGCAGGAGCCCCATCCTCTTTTTCACCTGGCCACCCTAGGGTGGGGTGGAGCACTGTATGTCTCTGAGAAAATTTGAGGGGGCAAGGAGAGAAAAGGATAAGGCACCAGTGGAAGGTCCCCCCCCCTCTACACTTAATTGCCATGCAGGCGGGATTGGAGGGCGGGGTTGCAGCATGTGGGGAGGGGAGGGTTAGCACTTTCCTCTCCAGCTGCAATCCCCCTTGAAAATCCCCCCCCAAGCATGGCAATAAAGCAGAGCAAAAACCCCTTCCATTGGCAGCAATGGATACTCAGGTCTCTGGGAAATAGATCTGGGCCAGAGCCCAAGGGCCCTAGCAATCAGGGCCGGCGCTACCGCTAGGCAAACTAGGCGGTTGCCTAGGGCGTGCGGCTGAAGAGGGCGCGGAAACGCTGCGCTCCTTGCCGCTGCGCCGCCCCCGCCAGGCCTCCACCTCCCCACCCTCCCGCCCGCTGCCGTCGCCGCCGCTGCCGCCGCCACCGCCACCGCCGCGCCTCCCCCGCCCTCCCGCTCGCTGCTGCGCCTCCCCCCGCCCTCCCGCTCGCTGCCGCTGCGCCTCCCCCGCCCTCCCGCTCGCTGCCGCTGCGCCTCCCGCCGCCATCGCCACCCCCCCAACCCCCCTGTCACCTACCTTCTCCGCATCGCGTCGCTTCCGGAGCCCTGCCCGCGTTGTTTTGGCGGGAGGAACCAGGGCAACAGGGCTTAAACAGCCCTGTTGCCATGGTTTCCCCCAGCAAAAAACAGCGCGGGGGTCCCGTCGCGTCGCGTCACTTCAGGAGGAGGAGGAGGAGGCAGCAGCAGCCGCCGCTGCCGCCACAGCCAGGGCGGGGGGGAAGGTAGGTTGGTGGTGGCGGCGCAGGGTTTTTTTTTTGCTGCTTTGGAGGGGGGGGCGCTAAATTTTTTTTCGCCTGGGGCGCCAAACTGCCCTGCACCGGTCCTGCTAGCAATAATACCCAGGCCTAAGTTATAAGCATTCAATTCTATGCGCCTCCACATATGGCCTGAAGTGGCACACACACCCAAGCAGACACTGTTTTTACACTCTCAGTGGGAACTAGGCCTGAATCTCTGTAGCAGGAATGAATTATTACAACAGGCCCTAAGGCTTAACTGTGCTGCTGTAGGTTGAGTCATCATACCAGCTGAAAGAATTTACATATATCGCAGAGGTGGGCAACCCGTGCCCTTCCAGATGTTGTTGGACTCCAGCATCCATCAGCTCCAGCACATGACCAGTGGTCAAGGATGATGGGAGTTGTAGTCCAGCAACATTGGAGGGCCACAGGTTGGAGGGCCACCCCTGTCATATAGGATTTGATATCTGGCTTGCTCTTTGTTTGCCTTGTGGTACCACATTGCTAAACCCTTGCTGGATAAGCATGATGTTTCTGCCTCTACTCCATCCATCACAGCTTTAACCCGCCAAGAGGTAACACCTCAGAAGAGGGGAATACAGTTCAAAATGACCTTGAAAGAATGGAAAACTGGGCCCAAAATAACAAAATGAAATTCAAATTCAACTGAGACAAATGCAAAATCTGCATCTAGGACAACAAAAAAAATCAAATGCACAGGGATACAGTGGGGGACACTTCATTTGGCAGCAGTACATGTGAAAAGGATCTTGGGATTGTAGTTGATCATAAGCTATTCATGAGTCAACAGTGTGATGCAGCTGCAAAATAAAAAAAGGCTGATGCGATTTTAGGTTGCATAGCACTGTCGTCTCCAAGCCATGAGAATTAATAGCTCCCGTTTATTTGGCACTAGTCAAACCTAATCTGGAGTAGTGTGTCCGGTTCTGGGCACCACATTTTAAGAAGGATGTAGAAAACTGAAACAGCTTCAAAGGAGGGCAATGGAGATGGGCAGTGGTATGGAAAACCAATCCTGTGAGGAAAAATGGAAGGAACTTGGGTAGGTTTAGTCTAGAGAAGAGAAGACTGAGGAGGACTAAATAGTACTCTTCAAATACCAGAAGGGCTGTTACATGGAAGACAGACTAGGACTAGATCTAGAAGGCAGGACTTGACCTAGTGGTTTAAAGTTATAGGAAAATAGATTTCAGTTCAACTTTAGGAGAAACTATTTAATTGTAAGACAATGGAACCAGTTCCTTAGGGTGGGGTGGACACTCCCTCATGAGAGGTCTTAGAGCAGAGGCTGGACAGCCATCTGTGGGGGGTGCTCTAGTTTAGCATGGCCTGCATTAAGGGGAGGAGGGTTGGGTTAGATGGCCTACAAGGACCCTTCCAGCCCTGAAGTGCTTCTTTGGGGGCGACTGTGTTAATTTATTGCTGCAAAATGGTTTTGTGGCACCTTAAGAACTAATACAGTATCATTAGCCCACTAAGTCAGATGTAGTTTATGCCACAATAAATCTAATCTGTGAAGTGTCATTAAATTTGGTTGTTGTTTTTTTTTTAAAAAACCTTGATGTTGCCAAAAGGGAAGCATTTGTTCAAGGGCTGCCAATAAAATATCTGTTTCTGGGGAGTGCTTTTTACATGCTGGAACTTCCTGTTGGGTAAAGTTTTCTTAAGTTAGTTGGGCCTGAACATCAGGAGAGTTCCAGCTGAGCAAGGTGTGCAGATGATAGCTCTGCTGGTATGAAGTGACTTCTGGTATGCCTGACTTGTTCTTTTTTATGAGGAGACTATCATAGTGATCAGGTTGTTCCCCACCAGCACCTCTCACCCTTTGTACATAATCACTTCCTTTCACTGGCCTGTAAAAAATATGTGGCATCTATAAACCTAAGCTTGTTCCTCAAGAATGGAAATTAACAGAGAAGTCAACTGACCACAAAAGCCAACAAAGCAAACATCTTCCTTCCCTGTCATGCCCCAGTTCTGGGGTGATTCTGATAAGATTTTTATCGTGCAATCACCCTTCATGGAATTTGGAGGTGGGAATGTTCCAGACATCACCATTTTCCATTTGTAGCCCTCCTTTTCCCTCCACTTCTTTCATCTTTTTTCTTACCACAGAATATCTGTTAAGGAGGGAAAGACAGAATTAGCAGCACAAGGCCTTCTGGTTGTTAGTGCTAGGAGCTGCCCATCTCGAAGCACCCCTGGGCTGCTGCTCAGGCCTTTCAGCCCCACTCCTGCCTATAGGCTGCTGTCTAGAATAGGGGTGCAGAACCTGTTTCAGCCTGAGAGCTAAATTCCTTTTTGGAGAAGCTCTTGGGGGCCACATTCAGTGGTGAGTGAGGCCAAAGGCAAAAAGGGTTGGGCCAAAATACCCCAAATTCCAGCATATTTTTTTAGCTTAAAGCTCTTGCTGTAACTAAACCTTAGGAGAGGCATTTCAATCTTTTAGAACAGTGTTCTCCAACCTTGGGTCCCCAGATGTTTTTGGCAGATGTTTTTGGCTGGGGCATGCTGGGAGTTGTAGGCCAAAAACATCTGGGGACCCAAGGATGGAGAACACTGTTTTAGAATGTGGTGTGGTAGTGGTGGAACCACGCAAAAGCTGGGATAGATATTTGGGGGGAAATGGGGTGGAGCCAGGGAAAAGGGGCATGGTCTTCTGGAGTCCCCCAGAAGGTTGGTTTGGGACTCCCAGGCCTGAAGTTCTTTTGCATCCCTGGCCTAGAACCTGGACTGTTGGAACTTTCCCAGGTTGCTCTCGATCTGCTCCTCCTCACAGACTTCCTGCTGAGCCCTAAATGTAGCTTCCTGCCTGTCGGATCTGATCCTGCTCTTAATATCTATGCAGTCAGACCTAAGCACGCCTAACTTGCTTATATTCCAACCAACCCACTAAAAATCTGTGCAGTCATTTGTTGTCTTGAAATGGATACATAACAGCAAAGCATCCAAATCTGCTTATTTACACAGATGAGAATTTAAGCGAAGCGAAGCGAAGCAATGGGGAAGCAACTCTTGGGCTACCGAAAAGAACAGGAGGCACAATGGCAGAAGTAATTCCATGTTGATTTGTGTACACAAGAATGCATTATTGGGCGGTGGGGAATTGCTCTGAATTAGTCACTCCCACAAGCTCAAGCAGTTAGAAAGGTAAACAGTGCTGGGGACTTTCAGAAGAGACAGTCCATCTTGTTCTTTCTAAAAACCAAGGATGCACCTACTACTTGAATGATGAATTTAGCGGAGGTAGTGCCAGCTCAGATACAAAGAGAACAGGAGGATTCATCTTCCCTTGAAAAATAAATCCATTGCCGGATTGGCTGGGTCTAGGCGGCTGGACTGTGAAGACAGCAGCTTCCTAAATCATGGCCATGAAATATTATATATGTGTTTGCTTTTAACTATCCTCCTCCATCATTTTGTGTTTTGTTCTGCAGTTCTTGGTAATGTGGTTCTTGGTATCTATTCTTGGTAATGTGGTTCAACCTCAACCACTCCCTGCAAATCTCAGCAATGCCCAGTCATTCCTGGAGTGCTATTAATGTGGTGACATCATGGCCTTCCTTTTAAGGGGGCATCCCCTGGGATCACTTTTCATGTTGCTAGGTTTGCTTACAGCAGGGATGGGGAACCTGTAGCCCTCTTGATGTTGTTGGACAACATCTCCTAACATCCCTGACCTTTGGCCATACTAGTTGGGGCTGATGGAAGTTTGAGTCCAGCATCATCTGGAGGGTCTCAGGTTCCCCACACTGCCTTACGGGATTGCATCACTGCCTTGACATCCCAGAGAAATTTTGCAGAGACTTCCCCCTACATCTGCTTGTGAATCATGATTCTGAAAATCTTTTCCTTCTAATGTGACCATTTTCATATTGGAATTTACTTGTATGCACTGGCTGGGGCTGATGGAAGTTGTTGTCCAAAACATCTGGAGGGCATCAGGTTAGGGTAGGCTGGATTCTAAGGCCAGTAAGATCTGTGGAAAAGGCCTTGCTCCACATTTCTCCCAAGGGACATGATGTAGGATTGTGTGGGTTTGGGCACCCACACTTTTAATTCATCAGTTAATGAGTTGTGTTTATGTTCCATTCTCTCCAAGAGGTCAGGATGGCATACATGGTTCTCACTTCCCCATGTTATTCTCCCAACAACCCTGTGAGGTAGGTTAGGCTCAGCTGAGACATGCCCAGCGACTTCTAACAAAAATATGATTTTGTTCCCTAATGCATTTGTTGGCAGTTGCTGACTATTGCTTTGTAGCGTGTTTGTAGATCGCTGTAAACTGGGGCAGGGTCTAGTCTTGATATCCTCTGAGGGATCCCTTACAGCTTTGTGATTCTTGGGTTTAAGTTTGGGGTTTCATCAGGAGAGTTTTAATGGAGCCGGTAAGACTGCTGGAGATTGTCTTGACGGTGCTTGTAGTGTGTTTAAGTGCCCTTCTTTTGTTAAGGAGAGACTGTCTCTCAGTGGATATGCTCTTCTGGAAGGAGAGAGGGAGCCAGCCATGCACGTACCCTCCCAGCTGTGGAATGTTTTAAATCAGAGGTCTGTGTAAGCAGGAAACAAAAGGACAAACCTGCAGTTTTTGACCTGGGACACAAAGTCCTGAGTAACTTGTGGCAGAGTGACAGGCAGAAGCCCAGGGAACATTCCAGAGGCTCTGATTGGCTGAGGCCGGGAGCATAGAACCCCAGGGAGTTGGCAGTTAAGGGAGTTGGTTGTCAGTTGGAGAAGAGAGTGGGTTGGAGTGAGGGAGGGAGTGGAAGGTTAGTAGAGTAGGCAGGGAAAGGTGGTACTGAAGAGAAGAGTTCAGACAGGAAATCTAGTACTAAGTTGTGAGAAAGCAAACGTGAAGGTGTTAGTGTAGAACAATTCACAGGAGTCTCCACTTAGGGAGTGAAGGACCTTCTGTCTGAGGAAGAAGGAGAAACTCTGGACTAGTGTGACGGACAGTTAAGTTCCCTGGTCTGATACTGTAACTTTCAAGTAACCAAGCCAAGTTGATACAAAGAGCACTGTATAACATCTGCCTGCCTTTAACCTGAATCTAAGCAAAGAACAAGTTTGAATGTAACTGTTGAAAATTCCAAGTTATCTGTGCCTGAGTTGAATATCAGTTTAGAGACCTTGTTAGAACAATAAATCAACCTTTTTATTCAAAGTTCTAATTCTCCAGAGTCTGACTGGTGGACAGGAAAGTAAGAAGGGAATTAACGGAGGGGCACCCTGCTTCAAGTAATCAAATAAAACAAACTGCTCTTAATAAAAGCAAACGTGGGTGAACAGCTACATATAAGACCTAAGACATATAATCGGCAAACACAACTTAAAAAGACAGCTTCGAGTCTGAAGTGACCCATACAAGGTGGCACTTGGTGAGAGCGAAGTACACATTGAGGGTGTGGGCTTTGGAGCGAGGGGTCCCGTCCGCTACATAACTCTCTGTAGGAATCCTATGCTGCTCATGCTCCCCCCCCTGCCCTGAAAGCTTTCAGCTGTGAGCCTCCATCTATGCTCCTCCTGTACAGATTTGTAGTAAACAAATCATGTATCACAAAAACAGGAGCAGGCAGAGGGAACATCGGGGCCTTCTCTAGTTGGACTGCCCCTGCCCCCCAGGGCTAACTGATACTCTGTTTTTTCTTGTATTTAATTAGACTGTACATTGCTCAGAGTGGCCGGATGACTGGCCAGATGGGCAATTCAAAAATATAATAAATAAATAAATAACTCCATAAGCCTCCAGTTACCTCATTCCAAGGAAACCAGAACTCTGGGTAAGGCTTGCCCCCCTGGTGATCTGACTGTTTGGAGAACTGGGGTGTGAGCATGCAACATTGTTTTCTATTCTTAAATGGATTCTTTAGTTTAATAGTTATTGTATTTGTAAGTCTCTTTGACAGGAAAACACAGCTGGAAATTTAATGGTAAGATTCTTTCCAAACACTTTCAGCTGTTCTTCTTGGTTGTAGCTCTTGGCACTGAAAGGCTGTGATTTGCAGTGGCTATCTACGATACACTAATGTACATAAGTTAGCCCCAATGTCTTATTTTATTTTATTTTTTTAAGGAAAATAATTTGAGGAAGAAGGAGGAATCTGGAGTAGGGAAGTGGTGGTTTTTTTTAGGATGTTTTAAAGATGTTTTTAAAGATGTTTTTAGGATGTTTTAAGATGTTTTAATAGTATGTATTGTGTTGTTTGATGATGATGATGATGATGATGATGATGATGATGATGATGATGATGTGTGGAGGCACATAAATCTTTCTTTGCCTGTCCTTTCTCCAGTCCAGATCTTTCACCTCCCCTCACATCATCTTTCTCCTTCGCAGCCTTCAAAATGTATGTTTTGCATCCTTCAAGGGGAAAAGCCATGGAGGTGTGTGTGTGATTTGGAGAGAAGAAAGGGCCTGTGGGGAAAGGGTTAAGCATCCCCCCCTTGCTTTTCCACTACAAAAGAAATCTCCCCTGAAGTTGCTTTCCTATAAAGGCAGACACAAACAGCAGCCTTGGAATGAGTTCCCAGGTCATCAACAACCTGGGTTGTTATTGCAGTGGGAGCAAGCATCCTCCAACAACCCAGGATTCTGGGTTTGGGCATCCCTGGGTTGTTTATCACAATGAGAGCAGGGCCAAGCACTCTTGCTCCCACTTGTTCATGACTACCTATGTTTTAAACAACCCATGGGTAGTTGTGATGTGCAAACCATGCAAATGAGTGATGACCCACATCACTGAACAGGCTGGTTCTATGTATAGCTAGCCCCTAAGACAGGAGCTGGCAAATATGTGATTCACACTCTCCCTTGGAACTCTTTGCTGCCATCCAAGACTAAGACAATGTCACATGTGCCACCTAAAGCACTTTGAGCCTTTCTACCATGTGCTGGGGCATATGTGTCTAAGACAGAAACGCAGTTTTAACTTTGCTTGTATCTAATTTTTTTTTTTTTTTTTTTTTAATAAATCAGTGTATGGCCATGCAGGAAGACAGATGACTGCATTTTGACCTTCCTGTATTTCTGTGTCACCTGCTAACAGACACGTTCTTTCTGAATTGTGCTCTTTAAAAGGACATGTATGCACAGGAATGCAGTTGCTTTGATAAAATGCTTTGATAAAATAAGAAACAGACACAGCGTTGGAGAAACTGGCAAGACTTTCCACTCCACCTCTGTTTCAGAACAGAGGTGGGGACAATGAAGGAAATGCTGGTGGGAAGGACCAGACAAGCATCTGTGAGGTGTTGCATCAGAGTCTAGTTGCAGGACAGTGTGGGCCACCATCCAGGGTAGCTGTAGGGGGGGTGACATTTAAAGTGGGGAAAGCATCATCATTTGGGAATGGCACTATGCACATTAATTGAAGTAGGGGAAGATCCCTGAGTGATAATTAAAGCATTTTAAAATGCATATGCGATGTACAGGAGGAATACCGAGTTCTGCAGTCTCAGCACAGCTTATTACACACAAATTGCCTTAGAACAAAGTATAAGCTACATTAGACTCTCATGTCAGCCACGCCGATGAGTACTGGCTGGGATCAGCAGAGCTAGAGTTGCAAGGAAGCCTGGAAGGAAGCAAATGAGTGATGACCCACATCACTGAACAGGCTGGTTGCAGACATACCAAGGGGCAGCAGAATCCTTCAGTATTCCAGAAGACCGATCTCGCTTCCAGTACAAACAGCCTGCCCTGAATGAGCTTAGTGGCTTTGGCTGCGATCCTATACCCACTTACCTGGGAGCTCAATGGGACTTACGTTTCAGTAGACATGCATAGGATTGCACTGTTATATATTATGAGCTTCATATTCTATTTTATTACATTTATATCCTGCCTTTTCCCCTCCTGCAAGGAACCCAAGGCCGCTTACATGGTCCTACTCCTCTCCATTTTATCTCCACAACAACTCTGTGAGGTAGGTTAGGCTGAGAGTCCATGACTGGCCCAAAGTCATGGCTGATCGGGGACTAGAACCCGGATCTCCCGAGTCCCAGCCCAGCACTCTTACCGCTACACCACACTGGCTCTCATATGAGTGGGTTGTGCATGAAACATGCCGTACCTCTTTTCCCCCCTTGTTTTTTTTACATGGGGTCACAAAACTGATGATGCAAAACTTAATTTGAAGGATAAATAAATAAGACATAAAGCTATTTGATCTGGTTCAAAGTTTGACAGAAGCTCCTTTGCACTACCATCTCTATGAGGATTGAGTGTCAGCGTAATCTCCATGTCATCTACGAGTTGGTGCAGCCAGCAATGATAAAAATTATTCCAGACTGAGGATGAATCCATTTCCACTGATTCAGTTGACTGACAGAGTTTACCTTGCTTCAGTTGACCCTAAAGCAGCTTACATACCGTATGATCTCAAGCAGTCTCCCATCCAGGCAGTTTTCAGTGTCAGGTCTGTTATTTATTTATTTATTTAATTAAAGGCAGCTGATTAAAGTTGAATGGACTATGAGCAGGGCATACTGAAAATGCACAAAATGCAGCTGGGATATTCCCCTGCCTTCCAGACAGAGATGCACTGTTTGCACAACATGGCAACCTACTGTGGGTTATTTAACTCACACTGAGGCTGTAGCGCGTGTGTGGGGTGTGTGCAGCCGCCATTTTTAACATGCAACCCCCACTTGGAGGTTGTCATGTTGTGTGTGTGAGGGTGATCATAGCCACCAGGGTCCTACTGCTGGGCCACAGGCACCTGTAGCACGCCACTCTTTTGAAGACACCTTAATTGAAATGCATGGGCTACACCCTGGTGCTCAGCATGGCCCTCGGCAACAGCTTTATGGGCACAGAGGGAAGGGAATGTAGCTCAGTGAGGGTGCAGCTGCTTTGCTTTCAGAACATCCCAGGATACCCCAAGTCCCAGGAGAGCCACCGCCAACCGGAGGAGATTATGGGCTGGATTCAGACTTACACTGGATCAACTGCACTGATGGAAGTGGGCTTCCCCACCCCTTCAAGGCAGCCCCTCCAGCCCCCTGAAAATGCTACACAGAGACTGGGTTCAGACAACACGATAACCCACACCCAAGGGTTGAGTATTGGTTGAGTGTAGGTTGTCATTGAACTGCGGGTTGTTGTTGAAACGTGGTTTATTGTGTTCTGTGAACCCAGCCGAGATAACAAGCCATGGCTTCTTAACCATTGACAACCCATGAAGAGAACCCATGGCTTGTTGTTGGGTTGTGAACTGTGGGTTGTTCACCATGGTTTGTTATCTCGGCTGGGTTCAGACAACACAGTAACCCATGGTTCAACAACAACGCACTGTTCAATGACAACCCACACTCAACCCATACTCAACCCTTGAGTGTGGATTATGTTGTCTGAACCCAATTGATGAGTCAGGAGACCTTGTTGGATGGGGTGAGCTGTTATGTGGAGGGGAGGGGGGAATCCCCCCAAATGGGGTGTTGGGATCTTCTGTGAGCAGGGCCCTTCCTCTCCTGGAAAGTCTCATCTTCTCATGGAAGGCAGACCCTGGATCCAACCCAGTACATTCTGTACTTTATCATTTTCCGGGATGAAATCTCCCTCCCCACAGTCATTCTTTTATCGTCTTCTCCCGTACAATCTGCCTCGCACACTTAGGTCCTCTGGGAGGAATTTACTGCAGTCAGCCAAGACTAGGCTGGCGAGTACTACCCAGAGGACCTTCTCTTCTGCTGCTCCCAGACTGTGGAATGGCCTGTCGGAGGAGACTCGTCAACTAGACAGTCTCTTGGCTTTTAAAAAGGCCATAAAGACTGACCTCTTCTGACAGGCCTACCCAGTGAAATTTTAAGAGTTTTTAGGATACTTTTAAAGGTTTTAAAGAATATTTTAATAATATTTACTATGTTTTTAACTAGTTATGTATTTGATATTTACGGTTGTTCCCCGCCTCAATCTGAGTGGAGAGGCGGGTAAGAAATAAATAATAATAATAATAATAATATATATATAATTATATATTATTATTATTATTTTCCTTTGCATTGAGTTTTTCAGAGTTACAATCAAGAAAAATGAAAAAAGTAAATAACCCTCACTCCCACCCCCACCCCTCACTCAGACTCTCCTTGCTCAATATTTAAAGGCTATAACTTCCCACAGTCATTCTGCTGGAGAAGTTGGCTTCTGTGTGAGTCACATGAAAAATGCAGCTTGCCAATTGGTTGGTTGGTAGGCCGTTGAATGAGTTGCGGTCCGGACATGCTTGGGCCTCTTACATGCCTGCAGCTCCAACACAAAGAAATGGAGTGAGTGGGGGGAGGGCTTGTGAGTGGCATCTGGAACTCATCAAGGCTTCCTCTCAAAGGGGCTTTGATAAGGAAAATTGGAGCCTGCTCTGCTTCCAGCGGTCACTTAAAGTCACAAATGAAGGCTGGTCTTGTTCTAGGTCTAATTTGAATATTGCCCAGTTACCCCATAATCCACTGGGACTGCTGATGTTTGCTGGATGATGTTTCAATAGCAAAATATTGGCATTGCACCTCAAAAGTAAAGCGGTGCACTGGCAAAATTATACTGTAAGATAGAACAGTAAGTTGTTGGGTGTCGCAAACAAGAATGGACTTTCATTCCAAAGCGTTGTCTGCAAGCTTCAACACAAAAATCATGACTGACAGAGGCAGAAGGTCTGCCAGTCAAAGCCTTTTACTCTCTGTTGTTTGCTCTTCCTGTTACAGATCTTCCAAAGAAAGTCAGCGGTTGAAATGACCTCAATAATGCCCGTTTCTAGTCATAATGTGCAGTACTGCACGTGACTTGTTCCACCTCCACCCCCCATTTCTAGACTCAATCAAATCCTCAAGCTCTGCAGAATTAAAACTTGTTGATGGGAATTCCTTTTACATAAACTGCCTTTACAATAGGAATGGAGAAGAAATTTGGTTGATTTGCGTTTTAATGTGCTTACCTAATTTGCACTTTCAAACCTACGGTATACACGAACTGAAATTCAGGGCACAATCCTATCGATTGTAACCTTGATGCTTGTAAACCCCCAAACAGCTAATTTCAGCTGTCTAGCCGAAGCTCTTTGGAGGGGGAGATAAGGAGGCTGGAGCACCATCAGGACACCTCATACCCTGGCGGCCCCACTTGCCACCCCTCTGCACCCCCTCTGCACCCCCTCTCCATGGTCAATTTCCCAACTTCAGAGAGGCAGCCGGTGCCGCACCGGCTGTGAGAGGGGCAGGGGGATCAGAGCACATATCTCCTGCTCTGAGGTTGGAGCTGTGTTTCTGACCTCGGATCTGGGAATCCAAATCATCCTATGGCCTCCTAGATGCTGTCTAGGGGGCCATAGGATCGCCCTCTCAGATATCCTTTGAAATGTGCACTTCTCTGAATTTTGCAGTGGAGTTCTCCAGTTTAAAAAAAATGCATACAAAAATGTGTATATTAGGAGAAAGTGCACACCACAATGCATCTATTGGCGGAAACATCATTTAAAAATGCATCCTATTAGGCAAAATTACTGGTGAAATGAATATATTAGGCAAAATTGCATACAAAAATGCATGTATTAGGAGAAACGTACACAAAATGCACACAAATGTTCATGTGGACTTTAAAAAAAAAGTCATTCCCAAGCTGATGCGGAAACAGGATGAATTTAAGATTGGAGAATCTGAGAGAAACCAAAATTGACTGATTCATCCATCTCTACTTGACAATAGTTGCTAATGCTATTGTGGAATTATTCAAGGCTCCCCCCCCCCACCAAACAACTGGTAGTTAGGGAAATGTCCGTATAATTTAAAGAACCTATACATGCTCCCAACATGATTTTTCCAGACACCCTCTTTTACTGGATCAACTTTTATTTTATAGAGATGCAAATGATTAACTTTTGCAATTCACATAAATCTCTCTCTGTCATTTTTTTTTTTAAAACTTCTTTAAAGTACTTCATGGGAGTTACATTAAATAAAAATACATTAGGATCCAGAGTGTCCTTTCTATGAATGAATGGAAGCGTTCCTTCCAACAGAAAAGCCTGAGATCCAGTGAAGCCTCCTGATGAAGGAAGGAGTGGAGTGGGGATTTTCACCGATCCGCCCTTCCCCCTGCAGCCTCCTGTGCCACCTCCCACACTGTTCTGGTCCCCAACCATCTCAAGCGGTTTTTCAGAGGACAAAGGGGGCTGCAGGAGGAAGGAGGAATCCACAAAAATTGCCTCCCCCATTCCTCTAATGGAAGCATCTTGTGAGTGAAACTCTGCTAAAGGGAATTCTTATCCAATCCACTGTACATCATCTTCTCTTCCTCAGTATATTGATATTGCATCTTGTTATAATACATTTTATATTATGTTACCCTGCTTTATACTAAACTCTGGCTTCCATTTTGCAAATGGATATTTCTTCCTGGTCCAGATTTCCCTCCTCCTCCCAACTTTCTAAACTCAACAGAAAAAATAATTGTAAATGAAGTCATATATGGATGCCGTGTTTATTTCTTCTGCTGCTGCCTCTCATTTTCCTTTGCCACATCACAACATACGCTTGCATTTATATTGTTCCCAGGGTGTCCCAGGGACCAGCTGCAGCTGGCATGGCAAAGATGTGATGATGGTTTCACAGAAGGCTAACACCAACAGGAAAGTTTAGGTTCAGCAAATGTTCTTATTTATATAAATTCTTCTAAAACACGTTATAATTGGAGAATGTCCTTACATTTCCCCCCATTTCTTTATTTATTTATTACATTTATTTATCGCCCATCTGGCCGGCAAACTGGCCACCCTGGGCGATGTACACAAGATAAAAACAGGATAAAATACATTTAAAACAGTATAAAATTTTAAAATCTTAGCCCACCCCATATGCCCACCTGAACAGCCAAGTTTTTAGTGAGCGGTGGAAGCTCAGCAGAGAGGGGGCATGGCGGAGGTCACTCGGGAGAGAGTTCCACAGTACAGGGGGCCGCCACAGAAAAGGCCCCCCATCTTTCCTCTTCAGGTGCCATGCTGGGGATATGTACCTGTGTTCCTCCATTGACCAATACTTGAAGGGCTGTGTGTGTTTGTTTGTGTGTGAATGTAAGATTGGGGCCTCATTCTTTGCTTTCTTGCAACTGTTAATAGGCATTGCCCTCTGCTTGTATTTCTTGAGAAAGAAAATCCTCTGAAAGAGAAGACAATACAATAACCAAGGCCATGTGTAAGGCTGATCAGAAAACCAAAATGTATGTTTTATTAAAGAAACATTAGGATTTTTATTTTGATGGCATCACTAGCCTAGAATGGAAATAATCAAGGCCAAACCAGTTCTGTAATATGATTTATACATCCCTGGATGCTGGAACCATATACATGGCTTGCTCAGCAATAACATTCCACACAGTTGATTGAAAGCACTCCAGGGAAATATTTCTGCACTATTCCACAGCTGAACTCATCAAAGGCAAACACTGGAGAAAATCAGTATACCTTTGTTGAAAGAAGACAACTTGGCTCCAGTTTTGTTCACCCAGGTGCAAAGGGTTGGATCTAGATTTAAGCTGGATCAACAGTGCTGGTGGAAGTGGACTTCCCTGTCCTCTCTTTCCCATGGCAGCCCCTCCAACCCCGTGAAAATGCTACACAGAGTCAGGAGACCCTGCTGAATGGGGTGAGCTGTGGTGTGTGGGGGGGAGGGGTTTCCCCAAAATTGGGTGGAGGGACCTTCTGCGAGGGGAGTCCTTCCTTTTGCAGAAGGCAGATCCTGGATCGAGCCCAAGGTGTATGAATTTAATGTGGAACAACTCAAGAGTGGTTAATATCCAGTTAACAAAAAACTGGAGAATCTAGAGTTGTTCATTCTAGCTCCTCCATGGGTACATTGAACACATGGGGCAGGAAGTGTGGTGGATGTCTGCATGAAAGAGCTTGAGCGGATGGCCTTTTAATTTTCTCTCTTGAGAGGGGATTGAAGCAAGGAGTGTGTCTGTTTAACTTAGATAAAAGGAGGCTGAGCCTGAGAACAGGGTATCATTGTTAGGAATATAATGTAATTAGCTGTCTGAGTTAAATAGAACTATCTGTTAAAAGTTTCTATCTGCATGGGCCAGACTACCTCCATTAGAGGAGGTATGGAAGATCAAGATGTGCAAAGCTGCTATCTGCTGGGTTCTGATAACTCCGGCCACTGGCAAATCTGCGGAGGAAGTGTGTATCCTCCTGCTAGGACAAGCCTGAGATTCTTGTCTTTCCCTGTGTGCCACACTGGAGGACAAAATACTACCTGGAAAGGAATGGACTTTTGATTGCCTTTGTTAGGCTAATTAACATGTAAGCACCTTCAACAGGGTAACCATTTCAGTTCCTGTCTGATTTATTGGTCAACCTTCCTGCCTCAACTTGTACCCTGGGGCTAGTTCCCAGATTATCAGTGGATTTGCCTTTTTCACTGCAGCTGCACACTGGGTCGACATTTTCATCAAGCTGTCCACCACAATCCCAAGATCTCTTGCTTGGCAGGCACAGCTAGCTCAGATTATAGTTGAAATTGGGACTTTTCTCCCCAACGTGCATTACTTTACGCTTGCTTACATTGAAGTGCATTTGCCATTTTGATGCCCATTCTCATTTTGGAGCGCCTCACAATCCCTTTTTGTTTTCACCACCCGAAATAATTTGGTGTCATCAGCAAACTTGGCCACTTCACTGCTCACTCCTTATTCCAGATCATTTATGAATAAGTTGAAAAGCATCCCAGTACAGATCCCTGTGGGACCCCACTGTTTACATCTCTCCCTTGGGAGAATTTACCATTTATTCCTACCCTCTGCTTCCTGTTCGTTAACCAGTTACTGATCCATAAGAGGACCTCCCCTCTTATTCCATGACTGTTAAGTTTGCTTAGGAGTCTTTGGTGAGGGACTTTGTCAAAAGCCTTTTGAAAGTCCAAGTAAACAATGTCTACCAGATCACCCCTGTCCACATGTTTATTTACATTCTCAAAGAACTCTAAAAGGTTAGACAGGACTTACCTTTGAGGAAGCCATGCTGATTCTTTCTCAGCAGGGCTTGTCCTTCTATATACGCTGATTGATTTTATCTTTAATAATGCTTTCAACCAATTTACCCAGAACAGATGTTAAGCTAACTGGCCTGTAACTTTCCAGATCCCCCCTGGATCCTTTTTTAAAAATTGGTGTTACATTGGGCATTCTCCAGTCCTTTGGTACAGAGGCTGATCTTAGGGACACACTACATATTTTTGTTAGAAGGTCAGCAATTTCGAATTTAAGAACTCTAGGATGGATACCACCTGGGCCCAGTGATTTATTGACTTTCAATTGGTCAATAAGGTTGAGAATTTCATCTATTGCCACCACCATTTGCCTCAATTCCTCAGACTCCCTTCCAAAAAACATCAGTTCAGGCACAGGTATCTGTCCTATCTCTTCTGCGGTGAAGACATATGAAAAGAATTCATCCAGCTTCTCTACAATCTATCCTCCTTTAGTACTTTTTTAACTCCATTATCATCTGGTGGTCCAACTGCCTCCCTTGCTGGTTTCCTGTTTCTGATATATTTACGGTAATAAATTCTTTATTGTTGGCCTTGATGTCAGCAATATGCTCCTCAAAAATGTTTTTTTTGCATCTCTTATCGTCTGCTTGCATCTCCTTTGTGCAAGCTTGTGCTCCCTTTTGTTTTCCTCATTTGGGCAAGACTTCTCTTTTCCAGGGATGTTGACGAGTCCTTGGTCTCGAGTCACAAGTCGAGTCACGAGTCTTTGAACCCGAGTCTCGAGTCCGAGTCCTTGGTCCAAAATGGTGACTCACGACGAGTCCCGAGTCACTCCCAAAGCTGACTCCACGAGTCCCTATTAAAATCAATGGGGGGTTTTCCCAAAAAAATAAGGCTACTTCAGATGTGTGGTTTAAATAAATTCTAGGCACAAGTGTGCCTTTTTATTTCAAAACTCTGCAACTGATTTTGGCAAGAACAGACCAGGCCGAAAAACCCAAAATAACCAGGCAGGCAGAGGAGGCAGGGAACCCCAAAGCAGGCAGGCAGAGGCCTTTGTCTTGGACAATTCAACTGTTGAACTGGTCAAGAAGAGACCAGGTAGGCAGAGGAGGCTGGGAACCCCAGACAGGCAGGCAGAGACAGCCAAACCCAAAATGTCTGAAAGGTTGCATTTTAGAAAAATGATTTTAAAAAATAAACTTGCTGTACTTCCTAAAACTTATCCATGTTGCATTTGAGGAACATGATTTTTTCTAAATGTTTGGCCCCCATTCTGGAACGGTGAGATCTCATCACAATTCCACCCTCACTGAACACCCACTCCACTGGTGATGAACTTGCTGGAACCAGAAACACACTCAGAGCAGCCACACAGAGTAATCTCAGGTCCTTCTTCTGCCTGTCCCAAGTACGCAACACATCAATCAAAATAAATCTTGACACACTGTTGGGGCTGCACTCCTGGTAGCCGTCCATAGTGGCCGAGCAGCAGCACACCTTGCTTCCATGCGCTCTTCGCACTCCTCTCCACTCCTTCTGGCACAGCCCAGGGATGTTGAAGAGTCCTTGGTCTCGAGTCCCGAGTCGAGTCTCGAGTCCCATTAAAAATATTGGGACTCGAGTCCGAGTCGAGTCAGAGGGGGGACTCAGTCCGACTCAAGAGTCGAGTCCTCGAGTCCGAGTCCCCATCCCTGCTCTTTTCTGAAGGAAGCCTTCTTTTCATGAATAGCTTCCTTGACACTGCTCATTAACCATACTGGTGACCTCTTGGACTTGGTACTACCTTTCCTAACCTGTGGTATACTTTCTATTTGAGCTTCTGTTATTGTGGTTTTGAGTAATCTCCAAGCATTTTGAAAGAATTTAACCCTCTTCACCCCCCCCCCCCTTCAACTTCCTTTTTACCAGTTCCCTCATTTTGGAGAAGTTTCCTCTTTTGAAGTCAAATATGACTGTGTTGGACTTCTTTGGCAATCTTCCATTTAACTATATATTAAATCGGATAGCATTGCGGTCACTATTTCCAATTGGTTCAACAACATTTACATCTTGTACTAGGTCCTGGGCAACACCACTTAGGATTAAACCCAGGGTTGCTTCCCCTCTGGTCAGTTCCATGATCAACTGTTCTAGGGCACAGTCATTTAGGACACCAAGAAATTTAACCTCTTTGTCATGACTGGAACATGCATTTATCCAGTCAATGTGGGGGTAATTGAAGTCACCCATTATTGCAACACTTCCTCATCTGGAGGCCTCCCTGATTTCATTTTCCATTTCAAGATCACCCTGTGCTTTCTGGTCTGGGGGACGATAGCATGTTCCTAGTACTAAATTAGTTTTGGAGCCAGGTATTGTCACCCACAGTGCTTCTGTGGAAGAATTTGCCCCTTTTAGGTTTTCAAGTCTGCTGGACATTATGCCCTCTTTGACGTACAGAGCAACACCTCCTCCAGTACACCCTTCCCGGTCCTTCCTATAATCTTTATATCCAGAGATGACCATATCCCACTGGTTCTCCCATTCCACCGGGTTTCCGTAATGCCCACTATATCTAGGTTCTCCTTTAAAACCAGGCAGTCCAACTCTCCCATTTTGACTCAGAGGCTTCTAGCATTTGCATAAAACACCTATACATGGTGTCTCTCCCCAGATGTCCCCGGCATGTGTAATTTCTGTTTTGGCACTTAGGCCTCTTTGATTGGCTATCATTTTTCTTCACCATATGCTCATGGCCTATTTCCTCCCCTTCTACATATGGGCAATCAGAAACTAGTTCATCTTCATCCCCTAGGGATGATTTAACCTGAACTGGATGCTTTCCAGCTCCTGTCGGCTTTCCCCCAAGGTTCAGTTTAAAAGCTGCTCTGCCACCCTTTTTATATTTTGCGCCAGCACTCTGGTTCCGTTATGGTTCAAGTGCAGCCCATCCCTCTTGTACAGGCCTGGTGTTCCAAAATATTCCCCAGTGCCTAACAAATCTGAACCCCTCCTCCCTGCCCCATGGTCTCATCCACGCATTGAGACTCCTCAGCTTCACCTGTCTATTTGGCCGGCGTGTGGATCAGGTAGCATTTCAGAGAAAGCCACCTTGATGGTCCTGGGTTTCAACCTTCTACCTTGCAACCTAAATTTGGCTTCCAGGACCTCATGACATTTCCCCACATCACTGGTACCAACATGGACCATGACTACTGACTCCGCCCCAGCACTATCTACAAAGCTATCTAGATGGTGCAGATATCCGCAACCCTCTCACCAGGCAGGCAATTACCATGTGGTCTACATTCCCGGCGTCACAAGCCCAGCTGGCACAAGAGGATATTTGTTTGTCTTCTAAGGAATGCATCCCTTCTAAGAGATCATTTCCCTCTGCCCTGGAATGACGCCCTCTTTGCCTGAGACCCCCATTCTCTGTGACAGAAGAGGAGCTGTCACCCAGAGATTGGGGCACTGCTCACTGCTATTTGGTCCCTGAAGGTCTTGTCTGCCAACCTCTCTGCCTCTCTTAGCTTCTCCAGGTCAGCAACCTTGGCTTCATGGGAATTGACTTGTTCCCCGAGAGCCAGGAGCTCATTACACTGAGCATATGCCCACAACTTCTGTCCAGCTGGCAGATAGTCATACATGTGGCACTCAGTGTAATATACTGGATAGCCCCCATTCCCCTGCTGGCTTACTACCTTCATAGCTGGGTTGTTGTTGTTTTTAATTGGTATTACATTGTGAGTTGGATGCTCCTCCTGCAGCCCATTCTTTACAAGGCGGAGGGCCTGGTTCCAGCAAGTTCATCACCAGTGGAGTGGGTGTTCAGTGAGGGTGGAATTGTGATGAGATCTCACCGTTCCAGAATGGGGGCCAAACATTTAGAAAAAATCATGTTCCTCAAATGCAACATGGATAAGTTTTAGGAAGTACAGCAAGTTTATTTTTTAAAATCATTTTTCTAAAATGCAACCTTTCAGACATTTTGGGTTTGGCTGTCTCTGCCTGCCTGTCTGGGGTTCCTGCTGTATCTACACAGGTGGAAACCCATTTCTGTTTGCAGATTTGGATCAGGTCTTTCTTTGGCAGGTATTGACTAGTGTAACACACAAGCAGCATTTCCTGCTAAAAGATTTTTGTCTAGATTAGCACATCTCATTGGTATGTCAGATTTTGAGGAAGCGGTTCTCAGAACCTTACAGCGATTAAAGAGAGATTCACTTCAGATATGTGGTAAAATAAAGTGAACATTTCACATAATTTATTTGGAATGGCTAAAAATAGCAATATTAAGACAGATATTTGCTTAAAAAGCATTCATCAAAAATAAATACAAAATATAGGTCCTACAAATAATTTAAACTATGTTTTTTCTCCCCACCAGGTGGTACAGAATAGTCTTTTACATCTTATAAATAGAAAACGAAATAGTAGTTTGCAAGCTGGGCCTCCTCTTGGTTAGCCAGCCTTTGTGTTTTCAAAGCATCTTTGGTTTGTAAATGTCTCTCAGCAAAAACGTGGCATTTCTGCTCAGCAGCCTCATCAAATCTGAGGAAATCTAGCAAGCTCTGGCACCCGTCTTTGCTTTCCTTCATTGGTATCTTGCTCCAGTGCAATCAAATCACAGTCCAAGATACTTTATCTTGTTTCGCCATCCAGAGTTATGTTCTAGAAAGGAAGAAAAAATAGAGAAGGAAGTCAACACAATGGAAGAGAGGATGTATTTCTCAAACAAAGCTAACACATTGCTTTCAAAGTTCTGCCCAAACAGAGTTTTCTACAAAAAAGAAGTCAGCATTGTACTTTCTTAGATCCAATGTAGGTTGTGCCCTCCAGATGTGCTGGACCACAAGTCCCATCATCTCCAACCAGTATGCCCAGTGGGGTCTGAAGAGACTAGAACCAGGCACTACCTTATGAGAGCCAGTGTGGCGTAGTGGTAACTGGGACTCGGGAGATCCGGGTTCTAGTCCCCGCTTGGCCATGAAACTCACTGGGTGGCTTTGGGCCAGTCCCTGACTCTCAGCCTAACCTACCTCACAGGGTTGTTGTGAGGATAAAATGGAGAGGAGGAGGATTATGTAAGCCGCCTTGGGTACCTTTCAAGAAAAAAGGTGGGGCATAAATATAATAAATAAATAAATAAATGCTCAGCCTCTAAGCTTGCCCTCACTTCCTAAATGGCTTAGTGGACAGCTTTCCAAGTGGCCCAAAGGCACATTTAAATCGCTTTCTGCAATAAACCACTCTATGGGTGCTTCCAGATTATTTATTTATTTACTTCATTATATACCAATAGCTGAAGCTCTCTGGGCAATTTACAACAATTCGCAATTCACAGATGGGAGGGCTTCTAGCGCCACCAACCAGAAAGCATTGTGCAGCTATTACATTTCTTTTCCTCCTTAACGGATTCTCAGTGGTAAAAGACGGAAACAGCAGTGGGAAAACATAGAAGGTTTTACGAGTGGAAGTTGATGACATCTGGACACACACACCCTGTAAAATTTCATGAATGAGGCAGGGTGATCATCCCAGTTTGCAGGACACGGAATAATGGGCTCCAGTTACAGGAACCCAGATTCCACCTAAACATCAGGAAAAATTTCCTGAGTGTCCGAGCAATAAGACAATGGAACCAACTACCTAGGGAGGTGGTGGGCTCTCCCACTCTGGAGGCATTCAAGGTGCAGCTGGACCGCCATCTGTCAGGGATGCTTTGACCTGGATTCCTGCATTGAGCAGGGGGTTGGACTCGATGGCCTGGTAGGCCCCTTCCAACTCTACTTTCTATGATTCTATGATGGCACCATAAATGCCTGGAAGCAGCCTAAGAGAAAACACTAGCGCACCTCAGGAATAATTAGCAGTGCAGTCCTAAGCATGTTCACTCAGAAGTAAATCCCACTGAGTTCAATGGAATTTACTCCTTATGAAGCATATTTAGGTCTGCATAAACTTAAGCAAGCATAAGCATTAAGATCTCCACAAGGACACGGTCTCCTAATTCCTGTACTCTCAAGTATCTCGCTGAAACTGATTATTCTTGCTTAAGTGTTTGCAGCTGAAAAAGCCACTCTTTCCCCTGAACACCTCCATTATAATGGAGGGAGCAATCCCATGGCCCCTAGACAGTGTCTGAGGGGCCATAAGATATTTTGGATTCACAGCTTCGAGGTCAGAGACAGCACTCCGACCTCAGAGCTGGGAATCGGAGCACCAACCTCCTCCCCCTCACAGCCGGAAATAACCTTGTCGGCTGCCTCTCAGTCGGGAACACAACCTTGGAGATGGGTAAAAGGGGGCATTTTGGTGGGAGGGGCTGGGAGGAGACTGGAGAGAGGCCAGGAGAGGAGCTGACCTGAGCCTTTGCTGGCCTCCTTCCCTCCCTCCGAAACATCTTCGCTGCCGGTCTAGCGAAAATGCAGGGTGTGAGGACGGGGAGGCGAAGATGGCCTCTGCCGCTCCTCCTACCCTGCATAGGATGATGGTAAGGCTCCGAGTTCAGGGGCCTACGAGCATCAAGGGTCCAACCTACAGGACTGGGCCCTTAATTACATTTTTACAGAAGAAATTTCTGGCAAGTCAGAATGGAAGTGCCACTGACCTGCCAGTCTGGCACTAACTAGTAGGGCATGCGAATCCTTCTGTTTTGCACACGGAAGCCCCTTCACTTATATACATGTCATTCTGTAAGGATTGTGAACTAAAAGGCAGACGGGTGCCTTTTTGCCAACAGTGAGGCGGTGCATTATCACGAAAATGAAATAGAATAAATCAAGCCGCAGGATCTTGTATCATCCCCCCCCCCCCCACGCTTTAAATCAAACACTCCAGTACCGTTTGTGGACTGGGCTGCCGACTGGAGTTTCTATCTTTCTCAAGTTCCCCTGTCAGATACCGATTGTAAATATCTTCAACCAGCTAAGTTTGGGAAGATCACTATGCCCAGATTCGTCTTTGCTAACAAGAGCCCCCACATACGGCAGGATGTCGGCGATGACTGTGCCTCACCCCCGCCCCGCTCGAAGCGCACGTGGTTCCAGCGCTCGTGCCCAGCCTCCCTTTGTCTAACGCCAAGCCACCGTCTTACGGAACACTGCCGCGCAAACCTGCCACAGGCGAGCCCTTCCTGCGCCCAGCCTGCAACCTTTGGCAAAACATCCACGCTCGCCCGCTCACCTTCGGTCGGTGGGTCCGCGTGTGTGCCCGGCCGGCGGCCGGCTCAGGGGGCGCGGGCGAGGCGCCTGTCGCGGGTGCCGGCGGCCGCCTGCTCGACGGCCTCCTGCCGGCTCTTGAAGTCCTCGATGGCGCGCTTGTTCTGGAAGTCGATGAGCGCCATGGTGATGGAGGCGTTCCAGCAGCTCTCGCCCGGGCACCGAAAGTCGATCTCCTTGCGGTCCGTCGTGACGATGGTGAAGTAGACGTACTTGCCCGTGCGCTCCACGCAGTCCACCTTCTGGATGGAGCCGAAGCGCAGCTCCTTGGCGCGTGCCTTGCCGCCGCCGCCGCCCTCGGGCGGGGAGAGGCTCAGGCTGTCCTTGCTCAGCACCACCAGCTTCTTCTTCCACAGCTGGAAGAGGCTGTCGCTGCGCTTCTCCAGCTCGCCCTCGCGGATCACCTCGGCGGACGCGGGCGCTGCCGCCGGGCCCTTCATGCCGAGGCTGCCGCCGCCGCCGCCGCCGCCGGACCGACGCTCGCTGCCCGCTAACGCTGCTGCCGCCGCCGGCGCCCCTGCTGGAGCCAGCGCACCGCTCGCGGCTGTGGACTCGAGTGCCGGGACGCCTGCGTTCTGGGCACGATCTCTTCGCCTACTTTGCGAGGCGCGGGCGCTGCTGTCGCTGCTCGGGACTGCGGTGCGGTCTTTGAGCGAAGAGACCCATTTATGGTCTTCGAGATTCAGTTCTGCCCGCCCCCGTCGCCCGCTTTCGGCTGACGCCGTCGCTCCGCCCGTTCCAGATGGGGTGCCTCCCCCAACTTCCCTCTCCTCGTTCTTCCCGGCCCTACCCTCTGCACAGATGACGACGCCTCGGTTGCATTTTGTCCAGGCGGATTATAAATATTCAAAATAAAACAATAAAAGCATTCATTCATTCATTCATTCATGACATGTGCATGCCGCTCTATAACAAAGTTCTTTAGGTCAGTGTTCTCGAACCTTGGGTCCCCAGATGTTTTTGGCCTACAACTCCCAGCATGTGGCTGGGGCATACTGGGAGTTGTAGGCCAAAAACATCTGGGGACCCAAGGTTCGAGAACACTGCTTTAGGTGGCTTACAATGCAGAAATATTGCAGATGCCGACTTTGCAGTGGTTGGTGGTGGACAATCTCCTTCTGATCTTGGCTCCTGTTGGTTCACACGTGCACGTTCACTTGATCCCTGATTATTGTACCCGTGATGACTGGCGGGAGTTGCATGTGTAAATGACCTCACTGAAAAGTTTTGTGCTTGAGGTGAGGTCAGAGGCAGTGCTAGGTACTGGAAAGATCCGGGCCTCAGGCCCACAGGACAAAAAAAAGACCAAAAGAAGTGCACAAAGTTGTATATGCTAATTTACACATGCTCCAGTTTATGTGTGTGTGTCTGTCTGTCTGTCTGTCTGTCTGTCTTTAAAGGACCCTGTCTCCTTTGTAAAAAGGGATGTATGGACGGGAGAGGAGGGCATCTGATTTCAATAAAAAACCTCAGGCAGAAAGGTTCAAGGGGAGGTCACAACAGGAGGTGAAGCACATGTGAGCAAAAAGCCAACTAATCCAGGGGGTCAGATGCAACAAAGATCATCGGCCACTGTACAGTAATACCTTGGATTGCAAGTAACTTGGTTTGAGAGCGTTTTGCAAGACAAGCAAATTTTAAATATTTTTTTTAATTTTTTTTTACTTGATATACAAGCGACGTCTTGCAATACAAGTACTGTAGTACGGCTTAAATTAAAAATCTCTGTACACATTGGGGTGTGTGTTTTGATATAAGTGTTTTGGATTACAAGCACGTTTCCGGAACGAATTATGCTCTCAATCCAAGGCATGACTGTACCTTTATTTCAGCAAGTACCCATGGACAGCAGGGTGGTGGGGCAGATGATGACCTCCCAAAGATTTGGGGCACCAGCCCTAGTGGGTCACTCCCTAACACCACCCCTGGGTGAGATGTACATTCTATCTGTGGCATTATATTTGTGACAGCCCATTTGTACATGCAAGTCACTACTTGGGCAATTTTCAGAGGACATTAAAACATTGCCAAGCTGGATCGGACCAAAGGCCTGCCTAATTCAGCATTCTGTTCCCACAGTGGCCAACCAGATGCTTATGGGAAGCCCACAAGCATCCTCCCGCTCATTTCCCCCAGCAACTGGTATTGAGAGGCATATGGCCTCTGATACTGGAGGCAATCTTGACTAGTAGCCATGGATAGCCTTATCCTCCACGCATTTGTCAAATCCCTCTTTAAAGCAGTCCAAGTTGGCAGCCATCCACAGTTCAGTGAAGGTGCACAGATGGGGGGGGGCATGGAGTGGTTTTTGCAGTGATTGGCCCTGACTTTTTGCGCATTCCTTTGAACACTGGAACAGAGTCTACAACTGTAGGTGCAGAGGCCTGTTGATCAGGAGCGTTGCTTTGCGGGGAGGGGGCTTGATCCACTGAGGGCTGGATGTCATCTGCTTTGATGCTGCAGTGAGTGCATGATGTACCGTACATGTAACTGTGATGTGAGCCAGCCTTGAGTGTTCCTTCATACTCACCTTCCTGGGGCTCTCCAGATGTTGTTGGACTCCAGTTCCCATCACTCCCAGCCAGCATAGCCAATGGTCGGGGATGATGGGAGTTGCAGTCCAACAACATCTGGAGGGGCGCAGGTTTTCCGCCCCTGGAAGCATACAATGTTTTATGTGTATATCTGTATAAATGTAAGTGTAACAAATCCATGTTTGTGAACACACTGTTTACACAGGTACACTCACCAAGTTATTGGGACTGACTGTGGCTTCCTGATGAGTGTGCACATGTGTGAAGAATGTGTGAAGCAGTGCTGAGTGCCCAACAGTGGCTACTGGATGGGCTGAGCATCTCCCTCCTTCTCTGGTCTTTGGTGCAGACCTGTTTTTCTGTGCGGGCCCCTTTCCATCCTGAAGGCCCCTGCTTAGAAAATGTGTAAGCCATGGTGCCTGGCTTCTCCATAGATTATGAAAAAGAAACAGGCTTGTTATAGACAAAAAGAGAAAACAAAAGAAAAGGCCAATTGCAAATGTACAAAAAAATAAATAAAAATGGAATGGAAATAGGTCACAAATAATGATAAACATGGATAGCACATACACTATGGGCTGCAAATTGATGTGACATACGGTAAGACATAAAATAGTGATGGGTTGGACCCAGACTTAGTCATACTTGGAGTAGACCCATTGAAATCAATAGGCCATAAGTTAGTCATGACTAACTTGCCCCATTGCTTTCCAGACTACTCTAACCATGACTATGTCTGGATCAAACCCCAAATATACACAATAATTATGAATTTAGAAGTTGATATAGAAATTTTACAGAATAATCATGAATTTACATGATGGATATAATTATTTGGCAGCCAGCCAGCAAATGTGTGCTTAGATTAGGTCTTCATCATCTGCCACCCATGCATTATTGAAACAACGAACATCTGAATCACATTTGAGAAAAAAACTTCACTGAGTCGCTGTGCCCATCCATGGGTATGTCAATGAAATCATTTGTTAATACTATTACTGCAGATTTTAAGTCTTGTGAAAAAAGCTCCCTCAGGTTAAGGCTTGACTGCTCCACTAGCCCATTTGATTCAGCAGAGAGGGCTGCTTCTCTCACTTTGATTAATGGACTCCGAACGAGCTCAAGAAGAGCGCAACGTGGAATACTGATGACCACAGAAGCCTGCCCAAGTGGTTCTAGGAAGATTAAGTGCCCTCTACTCTTGAGGCTGTAATGTACGCATAGTGCTTTCCCCACCCCTCTTTCCCGCATAATCCTCTTGAGTCTGCTGCTGTCTTCAAGCGCACATTCCCCTTCCTGGCTTTCCCTCCCCCTTTGGTTCGCTTGAGCCTCACAGGATGCCTCAGCAATGCAGCTGTTGCCCAGCCCAGAGTGAGTCAGCCTTGCCTTGGATCTCTCCCAGGTTTCATTCAGCTGCTGGGCTGGGGGAAGAGGTGGGCCTCTTTAATGTAAATACCATTGGAAGCCATTCCTTTCCTGCAGGAAACCTGAAATGACTTCACTCTAATTTGGTAGGTTTATCTGACCAAATCAGGTACGTATGCTTTTATTTTCTGAGGATGATTTGGGTCAGGGGTGTTGCTAGACACTTAAAAGATTTGGGGTCCAATCTTTCCATTGGTATCAATGGAATACTTCTTCAGCTGAACTGCCACATGGAGGGGGATCTCGGGAGGCCACACACAGTGCATGGGGAAGGAAGGGCAGACCTTCTCTCCCCCACTGTGATCCTCCTGGAAATCCGCCCCCCCCCCCGGTATAGCAGCGATGCTTAAGCAAAAATCTCCCATTAGCACCAATAGAAAGATATTTTATACGCTTAATTACCATGCCACGGAGGTTGTGGGATGTTGCAGCATGTGTGAAGGTGGGGTAAATCCTTCCCTCCCCAACCTTAAAGACTGACCCCTGCATGGCAATTAAGCTGAGAACAAACCTTCCATTGGTACCAATGGACACTTGGGTCTCACAGGAACAGATCTAGGGCCGTGGGATATAGATTCAGGCTCTATGGGCCCAGGCCTAGCAACACCCCTGCCCAGGCTGGCCCTACCATTACACAAGCCGATGCACCTGCATCAGGTGGCAGAGCAGGAAGAGCGGCGAATTGTGCCGCTCTGCCCCCCCCCCCTGCCAGGAGAGCCCACCGATGCCTCCCTTCCGCCTCCAGCAGGTGTTCTGGAGAGCCCTGCCAGCTGCTCTCCCCCGGAAGCATTTGCTGCAGCAAGAGAGCAACCGGCAGGGCTCTCTTGAGCCACCTGCTGGGTCCACCGCCAACTACCGCCACTCATTCTTACCGCAGGCGGCTGCCCTACCTACCTACCTGCTTGGCTGGCTGCTCTCTCAGCCACTCAGCCGGCCTGCCCAGCTGGCTGCTCACTCGCTCCCACCTTGTGCCCCAGCTGCGGGGCTCCCACAACAGGTCAGCCCACTTCTCGTGACAGTTCAGCCGACCTCTCATGAGAGCCCTGCAGCTGGGGCTCAAGGCAGGAGCGAGCGGGTGGGTGGGCAGGAGCGAGCTGCCAACTGGCCTGGCTAGCCAAGCAAGAGAGGGAGTGGCCAGCCAGCTAGCTAAGCCGGTAGCCTGGCCATCCGTCTGGCTGGCCGAGTGGGTGGGTGGCGGGCGGCAGCATTGCTGTGTCACTTGAGGCAGCAAAATACATTGGCCCAGGCCTGACCCCCTGCTTTTGGTCAAACTGTGTGAGGACTGTTTTACCTGTGTGCAGACTGTATCACATCAAACCTTGCACATTTGAGTCGGCCCTGAGCATGATACGTTGGTGATGGGGTAGCTTCCAAAAATCAATTTTTTCACACACTGATCATTTGATTCAGCAAACCCTGGCAGCCCCAGGAGGTGATGCAGCACCGTGGCAGTGTGTAACCATACAGGAATGCACATTTTTGGCGACTGCCACAATGCACAAGTGGATGGTGTGAATGTCTTGATGTGGAGAATATATTTCATTAATTTATCAATTCATTCAAAATATTTATATCGTGCTTTTCTGCGGAACGGTGCCCAATGTAAGTGAGGGAAAGTAAATGTCATGGCTTTCACATTCAGACTGTGTCTGTCTGACTGCAGGTTGGTTCCCAAATCATTGCTGCTTGAAGAGCTGGGAAACAAACCAGCAACAACCTCAGCCTCTAATCAGTTAAACCTCAGCTCCTTTTGCTACTGGAGCTATCAGAGTACAGACACATCAGCAACCCTGGTTGCCACCACTTTTGTTTACCGGGTTGCTATGGCAGGAGGCTAAGTATTTTATGAATGGGCATGGGAGAAGGGATGGGTTAGTTTCCTGTACAAGGAGAATCTGACAGTTCCCAGCATAGGAAAGGAGCACAAAAGAAAAAGAAAGGAAAGAAAGAAAGACAGCGTGAACGATGCCAAGAGTGGGAGCATTCAGAAGTGAGACTACACAAATATCAGGTTTGCAGGAACATGCATGTTTGTTTGCATACACCCTGCCCTAGCTTGAAGGGTGGAGTGTGTGTGTGTGTGTGTGTGTGTGTATATATATAGAGAGAGAGGTGTAAAGTGGCACAACCGCAAAGCAAGAAGGAGGCTCTGGATTCACTATGGATGTAATCAGTCTTAAGTTACAATATATAACAAAGATAGACTAAAAACAGAGTAATCTCAATATATATATATATACGGTATATATAGCGCTAAACATTTTGGCTTCCGCCCTCATCAGTAGCTGCAATATGAAAAGGATTAATATGCATTTAATATTGCAGCTTCTGATGAGAATGGAAGCTGAAACATTTAGCACTAAATATATTTTGAAGTTACTCTTCTGTTAGTCTATCTCTCTTACACACACACACACACACACACACACTCCAGCTGAGACACACACTTGTTTATGGAATCTGTACATTCAGAATGGCTGTTTCCCAGGATCTCACCCAAATGGTACTTTTATAACTCCTATCATTTTTATGGTGATGCTTCTGAGACTTAAATGTCAGTGAATGTACCAGTCAAGTTAATCAGCAATGCAAATATTTCTGACAGGTAAGGCAGGGATGCACAACCCTTTTGCCCTGAGAGGGTCGCATGCGATGCTGGATTGAGGTTCAGGGCCACACTTGCACATGTGCACATGCACACATACACAGAGGAATGACACATCCCAGCAATCCTGGGATTTTATTTGCTACTAGCACCAGAGGGGGGGAAAGTGATCTGTATGAGAATCACTGGGGTAGGGAGTATAGAGCCTTCTCTCTGCTCCCTCCCCCAGTGATCCTGACACCAATTGCTCTTTCCCCACTGATACCAGCAAGGAAAGAGGGATCTGTATCAGGTTCACTGGGGGAGGGGATTTTTTTTTGGGGGGTGGATGCCCATGGGGGGGGCATGAATTCTGCTCCCTTGCCCTAGGACATCACTACCTATTGCAAGCAAAGGCGTCAGCTTTACTAACTTTGTGTGTGTCATTTTGGGGAGGGCATGGCAATAATTCCCTCAGTGTCTAGTCCCGTTTGAAGGGCTTGTTGATCTTAGCAGCCCAGTGAAACACACACACACACACACACACACACACACACACACACACGCAAAAGCTGTGAGGAATGGAAGTGAAAAAATGATTTTGACTGAAACATGTCACACCCACGTCATGGCCAATGAAGTAATATTGGAAAGTGTGGTTTCCAATATCCATGTTGTAATAGTTCCCTTGACATCGTTTTTGATTCCTCCTCTTACATGTGATGGCTTGGATCCTAAGATAAGTTATCTTACAGAAGTTTAAAGGAGGAAAGTTTCCCATCCCCCCTCCTCCCTGCAGCAACCTGCACCTCCACCCAATCCTCTCTGGAGGATCAGGGAGTCCTCTTGAGCAATGGGGTGGGGGCGCTGGAGGGGGCTGCAGAGGGGAGATGATGACAATATACTCTCCTTCCCTGAACTTCCTTAAATTAACTTATCTTAGGATCCAACATGATATCTTCTTTCTAGATGCTTTCTGTCCTGACTATCTTAGGTACCTGGATTTCACGCCGCCACCTGTTTTCAGTCAAATGTTTCCTAGTAATTTTTCCAAGAGCAAGGCAAGTTGCTATATAGCATTATTGTGGTCAGTCACACGCACAATAAGATCAGCAGCAGTGTGGAAGCAGCAGCACCACACTTAAAATTCCAGCCACTGGTAGATTGCAACGGCTCATACCTTGAAGGCTGGTCAGAACGGAATAAGAAGACCTTTAAAAACTATTTTAAAAGGCAGGCAAACAGGGAGCCCAGCAGATTTCTGTTGTGGCCTAAAATATTTTAAAACTTAAGGTGCAATCCTATGCTTGTTTAGACAGAAAAAGTCCCACAACTCCCAGCATTCCCCAGCCAGCCTTAATTTTTATTAATAAGAGGAGTTTTTAACACACACACACACCCAACATAATAATAGCGTACACACCAGTTTGAGTGCAAAGGCATTATGAAGCAGTATCACACTGTTTTGTTTTATACTATATAAGCAGACAACATGGGCTTCAGGGTTTCTGTGGAAATCAGTCTTTATTGTACGTTAATGAATGGGTGGCCAAATTCAGCCACCATCTCCCAAGAAATCCTCTCCCAAGAAATCCAGCCATCATTTCCCAAGAACCCCTTGAGTTCAAATGATTCATGTGTGTATGTATCTGAAGCAGGATACCACATGTAGTAGCGATGGTGTGCATTTGTTTGGTGGATGCAGTAAACTTAATACCTCCAGCATGAGTCCTCCTATGTACTTTATACATGCGAAGAGTTGGATTTTTGCAAGACTTAAACAAAGGAAATGGAAGAAGTTTATTTGCCAGGACTGTGGGAACTTTCCTCCCTTCTTAAACAGGGCATGAACCACTAGGATTAAATAATCTAGTCATCCAGTACACTAATATTTATCTGATAGGCATTCCTTTCCCCTAAGCAATCTTTAAATGTTTCTAAAGTATTGTTCCATAACATTATACGGTACAAGCCTTTTTGGTGGGAAGAAACTAGCCATTTCCAGTAAGAAGATTTGCAAGGCATGTATTCATGAGTTGATTAACCATTATGAACACACAGGCTCTTACCCAAAGGCGTCAGCAGACCACTCAGGATGTCTGCAGGCAGAAGAAAAAGCCCCACCTCATCTTTGTCTGCTAGATCATCCATGTAGCTGTGTCAAAGGGCAGCTTCACATCATGCATTTTCTACAAGCAAGCACGAAATCCATATGCAGTTACCACATGTTGATGTCAGCATAGAGATTTGGCCAGTGCCGGCAGTCGGTAAGCTTCATACACACAGACTTTCATATATATATATATATATATATATATGGCTCAATTTACATGTATCAAGTATGTAATGTGTGTATCACTTCTTGACAAATAACCCTGAACCCACTGACAAAAGACATCTGGGGATCTATCCTCTGGAAAACATAATTATGACTTGAGTATATCGATATTGGACTTAGGGCGCAATCCTATGCAAGTTTAGACAGAAAAAATGCCTACAACTCCCAGCATGCACCAGCCACCTATGCTGGCTGGTGCATGGTGGGAGTTGTAGACCTTTTTCTTTCTAAACTTGCATAGGATTGCCCCTGAAGTGCAGCTGTTCCTGAAACCTCTGTGTGAGGTTCCTTGTAAGGAGTTGTAGACCTTTTTCTGTCTAAACTTGCATAGGATTGCCCCTGAAGTGCAGCTGTTTCTGAAACCTCTGTGTGAGGTTCCTTGTAAGCCCACAGAAGGCACAAAAAAGGGGTTACAGTAGCTGTCGTCAACCTAGTGCCCTGCATATGTGTTGGACTACAACTCCCATAGTCTTTTTGTAAACCACCAACAGAATATGACTGAAGGGCAATATAAAAATACTGCCAGTGTGGTGTAGTGGTTAGAGAGCTGGACTGGGGCGTGGGAGATCCAGGTTTTGGTCCCCACTCAGCTATGACATGCACTGGGTGACTTTGGCCCAGTCACTGACCATCAGACTAATCTACCTCACAGGGTTGTTGTGAGGATAAAATGGAGAGGAGGAGGAGCATGTGAACTGCCTTCAGTTCCTTGCAAGAGGAGAAAAGGTGGGATATAACTGTAATAATAAATGTAACAATACAGTAATAAATAATAAATAATAAACAAATTCTAATAACTTAATATTTTAAAAGATTTTTCATTTAATCTACCTCACAGGGTTGTTGTGAGGATAAAATGGAGAGGAGGAGGATTATTATGTATGCCACCTTGGGTTCCTTGCAGGAAAAAAGGCGGGGATAGAAATATAATAAATAAATAAATAAATTTTGATCAGCCAAGTGTCAATCTTAATATGATTGTCCATTTCTAGTTATCAAGGAACACCCTAATTTGCATGTTAATATTTATGTGTTCATAAATATGTACATACTATATACATGTACAATATGTACAAATATGTAATGTACTTAGCACATTTAAGATTAAGCATGTTTCAGATTAATTTAAATTATTATGTGTTAAATATGTTATGGTATTACTTAAACTTGTTTTGTAATAATTGATTATAAATGGAAATCAATAAATATACGGTTATTAACGTGAAACAAACATTTGGGTAACACTTTTTCTTGAATCATGAATTAAATTCCAATCTCCCCTCTTTAATATAAATGGAAGCCACATTTATCACCCTCCAGGTAGATCCCCAAAGTTGGAATACTGGTTCTGCTCATATCATCTAGTAAGTGGAACTACAAAGTTAATTCACACCAAATTTTAAGCAGCTAAAGCAAAGGTAGTAAAACATAGGCAGTTTTAATATAGGGTGGATAATTGCACCAAGCAGACTCTACTAAAATTAATACATAATACTTAGCACTTCTGCAGTGCTTTTCATTTGAAGATGAAACATGTTTCAGATTAAATGCACTCTGTGATTTTGGTGAAAGTCACTTAACAAATCACTACCATCATCTTTGCTCCAGTCACAATATACCACAAAACATATGTCAATGTACATAGTTCCTTTTGTATATAGGCTTCAAGGCTTATACAGATAAATCCTAATTCAGCAAACATCACCACTAATGGAACAAATTAGCCACAACTAACTTACCGGTAAATCTGTTTTATTTCAGTGGGATGTACAGTGGAATCCTTTGCATATTTACTCAGAAGCAAGTCCCACTGTATTTGGTGAGGCTTATTCCCAGATAAGTAGTGTGCATGAGCTTGTAGTCCTAGTCATGTCTAACTTTAGCTGGATTGGGGATATGGTCTTTTAGATATAGGGGTGCACAATCTGTGGGCCACATGCGGCCCATGGAACTGGAGGGATGTCAGCCACTTTCCCCCTTAGCACAGCTGATTAGCTGCACTGCAGGAGGAAAAATGCTGTCTTGACACTGGTATTAGCAATGACAGGACAGCAATCTCGCCAGGGCATGGGAGAGATGAAAACCTCTCCCAACCCCCAGCAACATGGCTTTCGAGATCACTGTTTCCCCACCACTAGTAGTTGTGGAGAAACAGCAATTTTGGTGGTGGTGATGGCTGGGGGATGGGAGGGGTTTCATCTCCCCCCTCCCTGCTTTGATCCCTAGATCTCAGCGGGCAGGGAGGGGAAGTTTAAACCTCCTGCACCCTGCACCCTGAGATGTGTGTGTCTATGTGTATGTGCATGCATGCATGCACGCACATGTGTGGCCCCACGCCTCCCGGCTGACACCGGATGTGGCCCGAGGGGCTGAAAAGGTTGTGCACCCTTGCATTAGCGTTATGCTAGGGAGCTTAGTATTACTTTACAGTCTGTCCCCAGATGTACTACCCAAACATATGACATCTAGAACCTGCTGTTGCACACTACTGTGGGTAAATGCGTGTCAGTTCCAGCGTTCACACATTCCACAAGGTTCCAAGCACATGAGAGCATTAGTAAGGTGGTAACTATTACTTTGTATCGATTCTAGTAATTAACAATGCACTTGCAAGCAGGCCAACCATCTTTGATTTGGTGTTGTGGGGCAGGAAGTTTAAAAGAAAAAAGAAAAGAAAAGAAAAATAATTCTGCTTCTAATAATTTCACCTGCTTTGGAAAACCAAACAATGGCTTCTGGGTAAGGAGAGCCTGTGACCACATTCTCAGAAACCTGCCTGCTCACGTGTGTATTAAAAAAGAAAGAATTCACCCCACCCCTCCACAAGATCACATTTGCTGAAGACTGGAGTGGAAGACACAGGTCTGACGGGAAAAACATAGAGCTCAGCCACAGTAGTTATGGCCTGACCACTATCTTTTGGCTGCTCAACATCTGTCAGTTTAGCATTGGTGCCAGCAGCAAGGGTGTGAATGCCATTGGTAACCCAGTGGCCAGGTTAGTGAATGGAGCGAGAGTCAAGCCCAGAGTTGCATAAGCCTGCGGAGAGCAGACTGCTCCACCCGCCTTTTCCCACAGTTGGTGGAACAAGCCTCCCTTTGCCATTAGGGTGGAGAGAGAAAGGGAGAGACAGTCACGGGCTGTGCCTCTGCCTCCTCCTTAACTTCAACCTGGCTTAACCGGTAGGTTGTGTTTCTGGAGCGGGAAGCTTCCATTCCAAGCCTCCAAACTGTATTTAAACACCGGGTGTCCACTGCCAAAAGTCCCCATTCATTGACAAGTCAGATTAAGGGCAAGGCAAGCAGGCACCTTGAATTGTTAGTAGGAACTTTTCTCATATTTTCTTTTGTGCTGCCTTCCTCCCACAGCTGGCCAATTCCAATTTGTCTTAGTGAAGAGGCAATTGCACCATCTTGGTTTGTTGGTTGGTTGGGCTTCTTTAAATTAAGAGGGAAGAGGAGCAATCTGAATCCATGCCTGTAGCACAGGGGTCCTCAAACTTTTTAAACAGGGGGCCAGTTCACTGTCCCTCAGACTGTTGGGGGCCCGGACTATAGTTTGAAAAAAATATGAACGAATGGATCAAGTAAAAAAAAAAAGGACCTGGGTCCTTTTTTTACTTGATAGGGGTGATTCCCCCCCCCTTAAATGGAAAGTTATTTTATTTATTTCATTTCATTTCATTTCATTTCATTTTTATACCACCCAATAGCCGAAGCTCTCTGGGCGGTTTACAGCAATTAACAAGACAGTCCCTGCCCACAGGCTTACAATCTAAAAAAGACACGACACACAAGGAAAAAGGAATGGGGAGGAAAGAAGGGGGAATATTAATGAATACTCCTGGCAGGGCTGGTGGTATTTACATATATAGTTGCACAATTGTTTTCATGCCTAACACGAATATACTTTTGTTTTTGCCGTCACACAAATGAGCATACTCTGCTTCAATCCAAAGTAGCATTTTTGAAATGTTAGAAATCTGACTTAGCTCCATCAGCTCATACAGAAGAGGTAAAACACCACCACTAATTTTTCCATATTGCAAATGTTCATACTTTCCAAGTCAATTTAAAAGACGAGATTAACCAAATTTAATACAAAAGCCCTTTCGGTGTCATTAATGGAAAGCAACCCAAGAACAGATTATGTGTAATTCTCACATAATTATGTGTATACATTTTGCCATACATAAAAACCAAAGTGCTTCATCAGCAAGTGCAAGCTAACCCTTTGGTGATGCCATCTATCCAGCTTGGCAGGACAATGCTGGAAAATGTCGATCATTTTCTCTATCTTGGCAGCTATCTTTCTGTTACAGGTAACATCGACAGTGAAATCCAGCATCGTCTGAGCTCCGCAAGTGCCGCTTTTTCTCGAATGAAACATAGAGTGTTCGAGGATCGGGATATTTGTAAGAAGACCAAAACACTGGTTTATGAAGCCATTGTATTACCAACTTTATTGTATGCCTGCGAAACATGGGCTATCTATAAACGTCACTTCCACCTCCTTGAAAGGTTTCATCAACGTTGCCTCCGGAAAATCCTGCAAATTACTTGGGAAGATAGGCGAACAAATGTCAGTGTACTGGAAGAAGCAAAGACTACTAGCGTTGAAAAAATGATCCTTCAACGCCAACTTCAGTGGACCGGTCATGTTGTTCGAATGCCTGACTGCTGTCTTCCAAAGCAGTTACTTTACTCCCAACTCAAGGATGGAAAACGGAATATCGGTGGTCAATATAAGAGGTTTAAAGATGTTCATAAGGCTAATCTAAAAAAATGCAATATAAAAATCGAAAACTGGGAAGCTCTGGCCCATGAACGATCTAAATGGAGGTTGGCCTTTCACAAAGGTTCCATGGACTTTGAAGAAGCCCGAGTGCAAGGTGAAAGGGAGAAACGTGCTAAGCGAAAAGCACGTCAAATGAATCCTTTACAGGACCATCTTCTATCTGGTAACCTGTGTCCTCACTGTGGGAAGCTGTGTGGATCTAGAATTGGCCTCCACAGTCACTTACGGACCCATCGCTAGAGTCTACACAATCTTCTTTAGAATTTCCTCCTTTTATCCTGGAAGACAATCTTAATCGGTCACGAGGAGTGATCGCCTGATGATGATGATGATGATGATGATGATGATGATGATGATGATGACATAAACACTCTGTGCAGACACTGAGAAACCATGGCTAATCGCAAAACACAGGCACCTGTGTCACACACAACGATCTACTAGAGGAAAAAGGGGCAGCTTCTTTACCTGACACTTGAGGTTAGGATTTGAATGGGGTGAGGGGTGGGCTGGCCAAAGGCGGCTGCCTGTGTGTTTCCTCCAGCCCAGCAGACCCCAACCTGGGGCCCATGGCCATGCCGACTGGGAATGATGGGAGTTGCAGTCCAGCACATCTGGAGGACACCAATATGGGGGAGGCTGCTCTGGCTTTGCAGAATGCTTGGCTGATGCAATGAGGCTGCTGTAGTAGAACAGTGAAAAGTTTGGGGCCCCTCCGGAAGCTGGCCAACCCTAACTCACCAAGTCTCTTCCTAATTCCTTAGCCCAGGGGTGCAGGACCTCAGGCCCAGAGGCCAAGGAGAACCCTCCTGGGGTCCCCAGACAGCCACGACCCCTTCACCTGGCTCAGCCCCATTTCCCCCAACTCCTAATCATTTGGTGGTCTCCCAGCTTTGGTGTAGTGTAGTCTTTCCCCACATTCTTCAAGGTTGAAATGCTTCTCCTAAGAATGCCCGCCACTGGAATGCTGCCCCCCAGAGAGTTTCTCCCAAATGCAATTCGGCCCTTCCCTAACCTTATACCAGCAAATCCCTTCTACCCTCTCATCACAAGGAGCTGCCAACTTCCCTTCTTCCTGATTTGAGCTCCAAGAGGAAGGCCCCAGGTGACACCCCCAACCCCAGTGATTCATTAAACTTGAAGGAACTATACGAATATCTTAGAATTGGTATCAACTGGTTGTTTTTATTGATATTTTCCTTCCCTTAATTTTATGGGTGTTTTTTTTTAACTTTTGTGTTTTATTCTATTGTATTTGTATTATTATTTGTGAAGGACTGCCAACCGGTCCTTTACTCAAGACCAGAGATCAAAGGTGCAAAACTGCCAGCCTTAGCTCTGCCGTCTTGACCAGATTCTCTCAGGGCCTTGCCCTTGGTCTATACACTGGATTTAGCACTGAACCACAGAGGAACCACACACACCGTGTGGGGTAAAACCAGGAAAGTTTATTTAAGGTAAACAGATTACAATAAAAGGTGGGGAATGAGGGAAGAGGGAGAAAGGTGGGGAGACACTTTGGTACATACAAGTAGAGCTATAAAACAACAAAACTAGTTATTTTACTATATAACTACCCAGGCACTTACTCTCTTTACCTGGGGGTTGGTCCTCTTCAGGGCTTACCTCAGCAAAAAAAGCCCTACTCCCGCAAAAGCGTGCAGACAACAACCCAAACCAGAAGCCACAGCAGCAGTATAGATTCCCCCCCCACCCCTCCTTTCAGTAGCCCAGCTGTCTTTAGCCAATCAGGATGAACTTCATCTGGGCCAGGCAGGGGAGAGGGGTGGTTGGTTCCTTGCTCATGACTAGAGGGCTTGAGAACGTTTGCATATGAATAGCTGTGGCACCGCCCATCAAAGACATGGGAGACTCCGAGGCGTCGGAGTCATCAGAGAAACTATGTACATTTTGCATTTCCTAGCCCCCAGCTGGGATTATACTCGCTTACACGTGTGGAGGTGTGTGTGTGTGTGTGTGTGTGTGCGTGGTGCAAGAAACTCTGACGCTTTTTTCTTCCCATTATTGCTAGCCTCCTTGAGTACCATTTGGAGGAAAGGTAGGATATAAGTTTAAGAAACAAACAAATAAAATAATAAATGTTAGGTGATTAGTGATAGCACCAATCAGGGGGAGATGGCGCCTGAAGAGCAGGAATGATGGGCAGGGAATTAGCTCGTGACTAGGAAGGCTAACAATTGAGAGCTTTAAAGTTAAGAACAAGAAGCTTGAACTGTGTACTGTAGGAAAAGGAACTGGAATGCAATCAAGAGTAATGACATGCTCAGGATGCCAAGCAAAGAAAGATAAACACACATTCAAGGAAGTATTCTATAATGACCTGATCAAAAGCCATCTGAGCGCAGCAGATGTCTTACCAGCCCACTGCTATATGCAAACATGTTGGTGGGTAGGGAAGAGGAGCCAGGCCTGAGCCAAGGGGCTTATGGTACAAAAAAAAAAAGTGAAGTTAAAGTAGTTTTGAGGCAGAAAATAGTACAGAAAGAGGAAAAAATGTAGGTAGATGGCAGTTTTGTTTTTAAGTGTATTTATTTATTTATTATATTTCTATCCCGCCTTTTTTGCTCCAAGGCACCCAAGGCGGCTTACATGATCCTCCTCCTCCTCCTCCTCCTCCTCCTCCTCCTCCTCCTCCTCTCCATTTCATCCTCACAACAAACCTGTGAGGTAGGTCGAGACTCAGTGACTGGCTCAAAGTCACCCAGTGAGTTTCATGGCCAAGCAAGGACTAGAACCTGAGTCTCCCAAGTCCCAGTCCAACACTCTCAGCACTACGCCACACGGGATCTCAGTGTGGGTGTTAGGACCCATTCTTCCCCAACCTGGAGCACCCCAGGTGTGTTGGACTACATCTCCCATAATCCCAAAGCACCATGACAATTGTCCATGCTGGCTGAGGGTGATGGGAATTGTAGTCCAACACATCTGGAGGGCACCGGGTTGGGGCAGGCTGTTTAGGATAACATTTTAAAAGCTGTTGCATTTTTCTTTTCAATAATGCAGAGAGCCAGACAACCATGCTAGAATGGAACACTGAGAGTCTAAATCAGTGATGGCGAACCTATGGCACGGGTGCCACAGCTGGCACACAGGGCCCTCTCTGTGGGCACTCGATCCATTGGTCACCAGATCGTGAAAAGACTGTCCCCTTCTGCAAAACACTAATGATCTTGTTCTTTCTCACAGTGTGGAAGAGAATGATTTTATTCTAGAATTCCTGTTACAGAATTCTTTTCTACATTGTTATCACATTTAAAAGATTTTGAAGAATGATGCACAGAGCATGGCTTGGATGTAAAGCCCTAACAGTTGACCTGAGTGCTGCATGTGTTGCTCTCAAACTAACGGAGTATGAGCCAAGGTTTGACAAATTATCAGCATGCATGCAATAGCAAAAATCTCATTAATTGTGCAAAAGCATGCCCAATGCAAACTTTTACCTAATGCAGTGTTTGCAGTCCAAGACATAAAGTGTTTAAAATGTGTTAAGCACGTTTAGTTTTCTTGTTTATCTTGCTCATCCTAGTACAGGTTGACTTTTACTTTTACTAATCCGACACCTGTAGAAGCAGGGAAAGGACCCGGGGTAAAGCTTGCCCCATACAATTTCAGTCTGGCATATAATCATATTACAAGTTGAGAATCCCTTATCCAAAAATACATGTGCCTAATTATTTAAAAAGTTTGTATAAATTCCCTTCAGGCTATGTGTACAATGTAGTACTATAATAATTTTTTGAGTTGATTTTTTCCCCCAACAAAAAACTGTTTGTATCATTGAAAGCTCTGTTATTGTGTTTTTCTTTTAAGACAAAAGATGTTAATTAGTTCGGACAACTGTATGAGTTGTTTTTCTAAAACTAAGACCTCGGTATTCAGGTTTAATTGCAGTGTTGGCACTTTGAAATAAATAAGTTGGTTTTGTGTTGCAGTTTGGGCACTCGGGCACAAAAAGGTTTGCCATCACTGGTCTAAATGTTCATTTTCTAGCATGATGATCTGGATCTCTGCATTTTAGGCAATGAATAAGAAACATATGGCCCGGTACCTCACCCAGAAACTTGCAAAACTTATGGGATGTATTTCCAATTTTTAAAAATGTGAGTTTCCAGTCCTCATGATTATAGTGATAGCTCTGTGGTTGCCAAAATAAATTAGAGATGCAGACTTGGATGTTTGGAATTGATTACTTGGGTGTGTGATGGGGGGGGGGAATTTTAACTGGTTGAGATTGAAGGAAGGACACACTTGTTTATACTCTATAAACAGTTTGGCTCTGCTGTTTTAAAATATAGGAAGTGAAAAAGAAAATTCATTCTAACAATGAGTGATAACTCATTTATTTATTGTAAGCTCTCACACTTCCAAGGGACCTAAATTGAGATTTTGGTAATACATTAGTCATGTGTAATCAATTAATTCATTTGTTAAAGACCAGACAATTCATCTACTAAAAAATGTTAGTCAGTGGGCAGTCTTAAATATATTAAGGGCAGAATCCTTTGCGTCTTTAGACAGAAAAATGTCCTACAACTCCCAGCATGCCCCAGCCAGCCACTGCTGGGATTTGTAGGACTTTTTTTTCTGTCTAAACACACATAGGATTGCGCCCTAAAGATGTTTAAGAAAAAGGCTAAAACAGATAAAAACAGCAACCCATGATTCCTGAGCTCTTTCGACTTTTGCTATGTATGTTAGTACAAGTTTGTGGCATCCTTTCCTCCCCGCTGCGCACCCTCCAATGTGCTCCAAAGAGCCCCCAACTCTCCACAGCAGATTCGGGAGCCGCGCAGGGGCTGCAGGAGAGGATAGCGGCAGTCCCATTCCTGCCAGCAGTATCCTTCTGCCGGCGGAAGAATGATATACACATATGATATACACATATGAGACCTAAAAAAATAAATTAAAAAAATTAATGCATATATTGCATTTCAGAACTGAGAAGGTCAATCTGTCCTGCACTGAATTTCTCCAGTCATGCCAGCAAGCGTGTGATCATTTTACACCTTCCTAGCAAAGGAAATAAAACAGTGTTTTGGTTCTGCCTTCAGATTTTGCCAGGAGCAGCATTTCCTCCATTCAGTAGCACAGACAGAGTGGGAGGGCAGGCAAACAAGGCTATTACAATGGCGAGACCATTGTTCACATCCAGTTCCTGTGTTGGTTCCAAGGATGGAGTTATAGAGCAGGGGTGGGCAGATGATAGATCAGGGTCTGCTGGTAGATCTCCAGGTGATTTGCAGTAGATTGCCAAGTTTTTCTGACTCCCGATTGTTTAACAACAGCAACAACAAAATGACATTTTCTACCTTAATTATACTGCTGAAAGGAAGAAAGCTTGGGGTAATCAGGAGTTAACTTTTGTGTGAAAGGATTGTGAGCTCTGTTCAGTTCTGGAACTCAAAACAAATTCCTAAGCTCGGAATGTGCTCAGAGGCACCCAGTTCTTTAAATTCTAAGTACATTGTTTTTGGGTTCTAGTAAAATATGAAGTAGATCTGACTAGCTTAAATTCTTCCCACCCCAGTGTTATCACACTTGCCCACCATTTCCCCAGGGCATCAGAAGCAGATGAAAATCACTGTTTGGATTATACTGGCAATATATTTCGGAGAAAGACTGCAGAGTACTGCTGATCTGTATCTCCCAAGTCAAGACACATTGCTCTTACCAGACAAAAGTTTAAATGATACACTGATAAATCCCAAATTCAGTTACAAGAAAATACAACTTATGGGACAGAGACATATAGAAGCGGAACAGAGTTCAGTTTAGGATTCTTGCCTCGTGCAAAGTCTGGTTCCCTTTATAGAAGCAGCATCTTTGCACCTCATGTCCTTAACTTGCTTACTCAGAAATAAATCCCTTTGGTTTTAAAATAGGATTTAGTCAGTAGTAAATCTCATTGATTTTTAAATTGGATTTACTTCTAAGCTTATATCATGGCATTAAGAAAACTACCAGGCAAACAACAGCGTGTAAATCAGTGAATATTAAAGAGTGTTCCAGTACAAAATTTATCTGTATAATAACCTCCTCCCCCAAAGAAGCAACTACCGGACATTGCCAACACATGTGTTTAAAACAAGCAGTAGCTGTATTACACCACCAGCAATTTGCCAAATTAGACAATCCCTTTCTGAGGAGATGTTGCAGTGTCCAACAGACATGAAACAAAAGTTTTGCTGAATAAGACACAGCCGAACATCCATAGATGCAACAGGTAGATGCCAAAGCGGTGATCCACTGATTAGACATTTTGTGGTTTGAGAACTGCCACAGCAGTTTCTCAAATTCCCCAATGTGCCCATGGGTCCGAAAAAGTTGGGGACCCCTGCATTATGGCATCAGGTTGTAATATGAGCTGCAACACCCTTTGCTACAGCATGGTGAAGTCACCCATCAATAAAAGCTTTAAACCTTTAACCAAAGTGACAACAGCTTGTCTAGTATCAGAGTACTGTATCTTGACACTTTTTGTCCTTTTTGCCTTTAAAGTTGTTCAATACAATCATCCCATGCCTGTTTACTCAGAAGTATGTGTCCCACTGCATTCAACGAGGCTTAGATCATATGCAGGCCAAGAAGGAAAATCTCAGCTTCTGTCACTGCAGCGCTCTTTCCCACACCTCCCCCACACCTCTCCTTACAGCTCAAGTCCTTGCAATAGTAAAGAAAATGTTTAAAAAGAAACCATACATTAACTTCTGAACGTAGCATGGAAACAGAAAATTTGGAATAATATAACAACAACTCAAATGCTCACCACATGGTGGTTGTAACCACATGGGGAAAGTGGTTTTCTGTAGCCTCTGAGGCAGGGTAGCCAACTTTTTAACTAGCCTCTGTAGCTCTGCCTTTAACACAGTTCTGCAGAAATCAGCAGGAAAGGGGTTCTACTGAGATGAAGGCATTAAGACAAGCATTAGTACTTGCTAATTACTATAGATCAGTGGTTCTTTTTTTTTAATTATTATTATATTTATACCCCACCTTTTTTCCTGCAAGGAACCCAAGGCGGCTTACATAGTCCTCCTCCTCTCCATGTTATCCTCACAACAACCCTGTGAGCCCATGCACCCTTTTCACCATATCATATGTCAGAATGTCATTCCCCCCCTTTCCAAGGTTGTCTGACTTAATCTGTGCCATACAATAAGGTGTGATGTCCTGTAGATTATGTACAATCTGTAGAGCTGTAATTTGTAGAAAGATCAGTATTCCAACATTTTGAGTCTGTGGTCTCAATTGCCCCCATGAAACCCTAAAATTCCCCCCTGGTTCAGAACCCCTGCTATAGATCAAACAACCATTAGAAGCACAGATACAAAGGCCCGTTGCAAAGTTGGTAACACTATTTTAAAAACATATGTAAAAACACTGAGAGTCAGTGTGGTGTAATGGTTAGAGTGTTGGACTGGGACTCGGGAGATCTGGGTTCAAATCCCCACTCGGCCATGAAACTCACTGGGTGACTTTGGGCCAGTCACTGACTCTCAGCCTAACCTACCTCACAGGGTTGTTGTGAGGGGTAAAATGGAGAGGAGGAGGAGGATTATGTAAGCCGCCTTGGGTTCCTTGCAGGGAAAAAGGCGGGGTATAAATATAATAAATAAATAAATATTGGGTATGGTTGCCATGTTGTTGTTGTTTTTACTTCACCTGCTCCTATACCTTTAACAGCAACCTGACCCACTGAAATCTGAACTTTTCCTGGAATGGAGATGTGTTAGCAAAAACATCACCAGCTAAACCTCTGTGTATCAAAGTGCTGTTAAAGGCACAACAGCAACTCCTATTAAAAAAAAAACAACAAGAAAGAAAGAAAGAAAGAAAGAGTGGCAACACTAGCAGTAACAACCTGTCCAATCCAAGGGAAGTTTGGGAGGCTCATGCACTTTCAAAGATAGTTTCCTCAACAGGGACCTAGCAACAGTTGCTTTTAGAATGACAGACAATAAAGTTACCAACTGGCCAGGAAAGAAGAAAAATCAGCCCAGCCCAGCCTTCCCCAACCTGGTGCCCTCCAGATGTTTTGGATGACAACTCTCAGCATTCCTGACCATTGGCCATGCTGGCTGGGGCTGATGGGAGCTGAAGTCCAAAACAGCTGGTAGAAACCAGGTTGGGGCAGGCCAGCCTAGCCCCTCCCTGGACCTTTAAAAGCAGTCTGAAGGCTAGACTAGACACAATGCCCTGCCTCCATAGCTATTAGCAAATCCATGAATGACTTTAAGGTGCAATCCCATGCAGGTTTAGACAGAAAAAAGGCCTACAACTCCCGGCATGCCCCAGCCAGCTATGCTTGGTAGCTGTGTTGCCTGAAGAAATAAATGCTGTCTGGACCTGGAAGGTGCAAAGGGTTTTGCTATTGACAAAGAAAGCAACCCCTTTGACTGTGAAAGTAAACTCCTGGCAGGGGCAGCATGGGATTTTATGACTAACCTCCCAATCTCAGGGAGAGTATTGCAAGAAGCTACTGTACAAGCAGTGTGATTCATTAAACCTACTCTGATGTGGGTGCGTGTGTTACTTCTCCGTGGCAACACAATAGTATCCCTTTCCTGGGCTGTCCTGAACTCCACCCAGGCCTCCTCCATACTTTCCCTCTAGTGGCATTGACAGCGGGATGTGTGTTAGATACTGACTGGGTTTGCATGACACTGCAACCCACCCTGGGTTGCTTCCCACAATGGGTTGTTGTGTTGTGCAAACCCAGACCGATTTCCCCAGGGTGGCTTGTGCATGGGCAACAAGCCACCCCAACCACCCATGCATTATTGTAGGGGTTGTACCCATGATGGGTTGTTGTCGTGTTGTGTGAGTCCGAACCCCAGATATAATTACCGCTGCATGTTATCTGTCAAATGCTATAAAAATACATTTATCTGCCAGCGATCAAAAACTAAGTAAAACGATTGCATGCATTGTTTAGAAGCTTCTCAGGGTGTCTTTTGAAGAATAGCTGAAAGACAGCTTGCCCATCACAACTGATATTCCTCCACAATGTGCAGTCATGGGAACACAAGGATGTGCTATAGCAGTGTTCCCATGACTGCACATTGTCCCAGCATGCTAGGAGTTGTAGGCCAAAAACATCTGGGGACCCAAGGTTGGAGAACACTGTGCTATAGTGCTATACTGTGCTATAGGGTGCACTCTCAGTTCACAACAGGTGATGGTGTTCACAACAGGGCCATATAACAGGTGTAGAGGTTCCTTGGCAGACGTACCATAGTTGTGAAAAGTGTTCCCTGAAGATAGGAAGTTTTGAAAACCACCATGATATACCACTGGGTATCAGCGACGATGAGTATCATCTAACACGAATACTATTGCATTCCAACCATCCAATATCAACGGTCAGACTTCAAATTGTGAGATCAAAATCTGGATATCTACTATTCAGAGAACGTTCAAGGAAGCAGCGATCATCTGGGACAGCATTCAACATAAAAATCCACAAAGGATGATTTGCAGCAGCATACTCATTTTAGCTCTAGGCCAGGGGTGTTGAACCTCTTTCTGGCCATGGGCCGAATTCAAGTTTGGAGAAGCTCTTGGGTGGGCTGAGCCAAAGGCAAAATGGTGCAGGGTCAAAATAACAGAAGTACCAGCATATTTTAGTGTACACAGGTCTTACTCCCAGTAAATAAGCCTTAGGAGAGGCATTTCAACCATTTAGAATGGGTGGGGAGAAACGCACAAAAGCCAGGCAGGAACCCATCAAATTATCCGTGGCTGGGAGAAAGGGGGCAGAGCCAGGGGAAAGGGCGGGGCCATCTGGGGAACCCCAGGGGGCTGGATTGGGACCCCAGGTGGACCGGATTTGGCAGATGGGGCTGAGGTTCTGCACCCCTCCTATAGGCAGTAGGCACCTCCAATAGGCAAGGATTGGCATCTGAGATAAACCGAAGCAGAAGAAATAATGACTCATCAGAGAGAAGAAGCTGGTATACTCCCCTTATCAAACAGAATGACTGCAAATAGATAAGGAAAGGAAGGTTTGGAAGTCCCCTTGACATTCCAGGGGAATGTGCTCAGCGTGACATCTTCCGGCTGCTTTTTTCTGCCCATTTTAATTCACTCACTAACAGCTTCACAGTCATGGTGACCGATTGAAGTCCGCCTCCGCCTCCACCAAGAATTCCCAAGCCTACAGTGGATTCATAAAAGGACTTTGGAGTTAAATAAACTGCCGGTGGATAGAGTAGCTCTGCGGCCACATGAAGGCAATTTGGGCGTTGACAGATGATAGTGCTCCTGATATAGCTGTAGAACAACCACACTCAGGAAGGGCAAGGCTGCTGTTCAAAGGGACTTATCTTAACCTTCCAAAGGTCTCTCAGAGTGTACTCAAAGAAGGCACGTGGTGTATGGGTGCCTAGCTCCACACCTGTACAGGGACCATCTGCTGATATAGCTGCCTTTCACCCATTCTCTGCCAATGCCTCATTTCCGCGATTCGTTGAGTGGGGTTTTACACTACCAGTGCAGTAGCGGGCACATCAGAGTTGGTCATGGGGTGGCTCTATGCACATGCAAGCATCCGTCATCTCTGGCTGGCCACACAGTGAGGCCAGGATTACCGCCCTCCAAGCACCCACTGAGAAATCCAGTCTGCAGAAGGGGCAGATAGCACTAGACTTACCTTGTGACAGGGAGATGCGGAACCAGTCACCTCTCCACACCATTAGAGTTACTATGGGGTACTTTTTAAAGCTGCTACAGTCTGGAGCTGGCTGTTATGTATTGCTGAAAGATAAATACCCCACCCCCCGAATGCTGAACTGATGATATATGATGTGGAACAGCCTTTGCAGCTAGCCTCACAGATAATTCCTGGATTTCTTTCTTCCCTTCGCTAAATTTCTAAAACTAGAGCTGTCCCTTTCAGGGCTAAGACAAGAGATCACATCCCTTTCCTTGAGGCCGCCGGTCTCAGGCATGTTGGAACTCTTTGTGGATACTCAGCGCTGAAGGAAAGGTGTTTTGCAGTGCTGTGGCTTGCTGCATGTGCTCAAGAGCAGAGCCCTGGCTGGCACTGAAAACAGGCTTTGGGGTAGACCCCACTGAGTCCTCCCTCAGATTAAGGTTTCTGCAGACATCCCTGCCAATCAGGAATCTCTTGCTCTCTCCTACCAGTTTGCAGCCCATCAGCCTTACTGGGCTGGGTGAAGTCTACAATGGTTTTAATCAGGTTCTGGATTTTTCTTATTGTTGATTGTTTAAAATTGTTTAGATATATGCATGTCTCTCTGTGTGCTGTCTGTTTATATATTTGTATGTAAATGGGTTTTTTTAAAAAAAATACTATGTATACTGTATTTTAATGGTTTTTCATCTTTGTAAACCACCCAAATAGTTTTGGCTATTGGGCGGTATAGAAATGTATTGAATGAATGGTTCTTGCCTCCTCTGTTGCAGCTTCCTGAGGCACATTCCTACCTGGCAGGTAGGAAGCAGTCGAGAATGGTATATCAATGGACCATTGGAGAGGTGGGCTCTGCCACAGAGCGACTTCAAAGGAGGGTACAGAGACTTGCTAGAGATCCCAGCAGGCACCCATTGGAGCTCTTCCGTATTCTCACCCATTTCACCAACACTTGCAGCGTGGAACATAGGAGGCTGGCCTCAGACTCTTTGTCCCTCAAGCCCAGTACTGTCTGCTTTGAGTCGCAGAGGCTTTTCAAGATCTCAGGCAGGCATCTTTCACATCACCTGCTGCTTGACCCTTTTAACTGGAAATGAATTATATGGACGCAAGGAGATAAGACCAAAGGCCTATCTCGTCCAGCATCCTGTTTCCCTCCAGTTGCTTATGGGAAGGCTGCAAGCAGGACATGTGTGCAATAGCTCCCTCCCACTTGTGTTTGCTAGCAACTGTTATACACAGGCATACTGCCTCCGATACTGAAGGTAATATATAGCCATCATGACTAGTAGTCATTGATAACCTGATCCTCCATGAATTTGTCCAATATATTGAACCCGGGACCTTCTGCATGCAAAGCATGCATGCGCTGTACCACTGTGCTGTGGTCCCTCCACCAAGGAGCAGAAAGGACCAAAAGGACACTTAGTCATCTGATTATTGTGGAGCTATGGTTTGATTAGCTGCTATGGGGATGGAAGCATCAGTATCTAAAGGGTATTGATCATGGGTTATTTAAAATTTTATTTTAAAAGGGAACCCTTCAAAAATAACACACTTTTGACCACATAGACAAATTTATGTCAAATTGGCATCTGTTTGATTTACCTGCTCCTTTTCTTATGAACAACTCACTACTGATGAGCAACATTTTCCCCATGAAAGCAACTTAATCTAGCAACTGTACAGTCCCTGGACATTTGTGCAGTTCCTGATCAGCTACAATGTGAGTCAGGTTTTGAGTAAGTCAGCTGAGTTTCGATGAGCCTCAGGCAACAATTAATAGATGCTTTCTCTAAGAGAAAAATAGTTGATGGCAACCATCAAAGAGACTGCAGTTTTATCCATACTTTCCTAGTATTAAACCCCATTGAATTTAGTGGGACTTACTTCATAGGGTTGGGCTGTAAGACTGTTCACATAAACATAAGCAAATAGTGTTAGCTACTTTGGTGGGTGGTGGGGTACATGTTTTACTTCTGTTCTTTACTGTTCACACATTTTGGAAAATACATGACAGGCTTTGTCCCGTTCTTCCCTCTGTCTCCATATTAGGCTGGCCAGATGCAAAACTGGCTGGCCAGTTGTGCAGAAAAGGGAATTTCAGCTTGCAGGACAAGCCAGTCCTGCTGAAATTTCCTCTCCTACCCAAATATTAAGGCGCAGGAGCTCTGTCCTCTTTTGCACCTGACCATCCTACTCTGTTTCCAGAGGATCATGTTTGCTGAAGCCTCACGCGGATACCCCAGAATTCCTCTTGGCTGTTTCCTTCAGTAAAATTGCCATATACTCTGTGATAGAGTGTTCTTTGAAGGGAAAGGTCCACTAGTTAAAGCATTAATCTCTGGATCAGATCTACAGCAATTAACAGAGCTTGAAAAGCTGACTACATTGCCTAGTATTTCTACCAGCATCAACAATGTTTAGATAATTACGTAGCAAAATATCCAGTAACGCAGGGGTGCAGAACCTCAGGCATGGGGGACCAAATCCCCTGCCCCAGCCCCTTCCTCACAACTGTCACTCATTTGGTGGTTCCACAGCTTTTGTGTGCCCCCCCCGCATTCTAAAAGGTTGAAATGTCTCTCCTAGGGCTTAGTCGCAGAGGCTTTTCAAGATCTCAGGCAGGCATCTTTCACATCACCTGCTGCTTGACCCTTTTAACTGGAAATGAATTATATGGATGCAGTGAGAACTTCAAGCTAAAATATGTTGGTATTTGGGGGTGGGGTGGCCCTGCCTCTTTTGCCTTTAGCTCCACCCACCATGGGAATGCAACCCCTGAGAGCTTCTTTGAAATGGAATTTGGCCCTCTGCTGAACGAGGTTCTGCACCACCTGCACTAATGCATCCCCCTCCCCCAAGCAACTGGTTAATTATTTTGTCCACCCTTTACATCCACATCTTGAATTAAATGCTTCTAATACAGAGGTGGGCTACTGCAGTAGGTCCAGGGGCCATTTTCACCCCCAGACTCCCCACCCCATGGGCTGCACTGGGGTTATAAAAAAAAAAAAACCAAAAATTAAAATTTAAAAAAATCGCTGGATTGCCGCTGAAATTTGGTGGCACAATGCTCCATAGTACTCAGTAGCACAAAAATGGATGCATTCAGCTAGGTTTGACCTTTTCAGTGCTCTGTAGTGGCTACAGAGTGCTAAAATGGACAAATTTACTTTGCAAACAAGATACATTTATCCATTTTAGCACTTTGTAGCCACTATGGAGTGACATTTAATTTTTTTGGGTAAACATTATTTCAGGAGGCAGTGGGGGTCGGGCAGCGGGGACCAGACTGGGGAGCAGTAGAGGTTGCATGCAGCCCACAGGCTGCGTGTGGCCCACCCCAGTTCTAATACCTGCATATATTAACACTTGATCCCATTGAGGGCCTTCTCCATATTGAGAAAAATCAAGCATTTTCCCCCTTTGAGGACCAGCTTAACTGTTCATGTTGTGTTTATTACATCACTCCTTTCCAATTCCTTGCTCTAAACTTTACATTTCCATTCCATTCTAACTGGTGGATGTCCTGTATATACCTACAGTTGTACATTGATGTTATCTCTCTGTTTGAGTATAATTTTTAAGAGTTGGGAGGAAATAGCAATCCTGAAATATGTCTGATGTAGATGTGAGAAGAATCCATTATGAATTGTTGTTGTTGTTGTTGTTGTTGTTGTTATTATTATTTGTATCCCATCTTTCTCCCAACACTGGGACACAAGGCAGCTCACAGCCTTTAAAACTCATACAATTAAAACAAAAATAGAATAATACAAAAGTTAAAAATAGAATTAAATTATCAATAATATTAAAATTTATATATATGGCATTAAAAACAGTACAATATACATAACAGAGTAAAAACAGCATTCCATCGCATCACAGGCTAGTCCCAAATGCCTTCCGAAACAGAAAGGTCTTTGCCTGCCTCTGGAAGCTTACCAGGGAGGGTGCCACTCTAGCCTCCCTGGGGAGGGAATTCCAGAGCGTTGGGGCAGCCACCGAGAAGGCCCTCTCCCGTGTTCCCACCAGGCGTGCCTGTGATGGAGGTGGAACCGAGAGAAGGGCCTCCCCTGAGGATCTCAAAGTACGGGCAGGCTTGTACGGGAGAATATGGTCTTTCCGCCTAGTTACCACATGTAACTCCCAACCCGTGGAGACATGGTATTAAAGTTCTTCAAAACACTTAATTTTGTATAAAGCAGCTCCTTAACAAAGTCTTCAACCCAATACTTTAACTTGGGTTTCTTCTCTTTTTGGACAGATGCATTGTCTGCCTTTTATGACTCTCTTTCATTGTCACTCCCTCACAGTAAAATTATGCTGTAGCCTACATGCATAGCAAAATGTTGATGAGACACATCACATGGCCATTGAGAAAGTGCATAATCCCCACTTGAGTGCTTGCTAATGTCTTTCCGTTTCTTAAATTACTAAGGCATTATTGCATCAGGGCTTTTTGAAACCCTGAACGGAAGGAAGCCAAGTCTGTGGCCTGACCCGGAGAAGCTTGTTGCAGTGTTGAGCAAGGTGTGTACAGGTGTTCAGAGGATCAGAATAACTCATGGAGGAAGAAGAAAGTGCAACTTGACAAGATTACCCCATCTGTAAGTATTAGCTTAGCAAATGGCAAGAGGCCAAGCCGACCTTGCCAGATTTATCTCATAAGGAAAAGGAAAAGGGAAGGAAGGGATCCAGATGGGTCATCAGGAGCTTGTGAATGCCATATGCTGCCAGTGCCAAGGTCTCCTACTCAAAGGTATTCTGTTCTGATTTGTTGGGTGGAAAGAAATTTAAATTAAAATATATGCTTACTGAGGCTTCATTCCTGCAAGGATGAATTCATAAATAATGAGACATGGATAAGGTGATATCTGTATTAGGACAATTTAGCGTTTGTGAAAGGGTGTGTGCACTTCCAGTTATAAACTTGCATACTATTGCTGCTTGTATTTACACTGTTCAGCCATATGGGATTAATGTACATGGATTTGCATCCTGGAGAAGAAGGAAAGGGAGAGGGAAAAGAGAATATTCTGTCTACTACAAGAAAATCCTTGCTACTTAGTATCTCTTCTCTTCTTCTTCTATACCACCACTGTGTTACAGCTGCAATCCACACTTAACTGGCAATAAGTCTCATTGAATTCAGTGGGGCTTTATACCTGAGCAAACATGTATGGGACTGCACTGTGCATTGGCTGTGGGAGATGTCACCAGACACCATGATGGAATGTTATTTATTACATTTCTCTACCGCCCAATAGCCGAAACTCTCTGGGTAGTTCACAACCGTTAAAACCATAAAATACAGCAACATGTACCCACCCACCCCTTAAATGAATCTGTATACTAGACCTGCAAGCCAAAGACACAAATATATTAGTAGTTTTTTTTTTAGGGTGATGTAGTGATCTGTGTTGATAGTATAACAAAGTAATGACTATACATGCTCTTAAAATATACCGCTTTTTTGGTTTTTTGCAATTTAATGTTGAATATATTTGACAGCAGGCCTTTACCTCCTGCTGAGATTTTCCCTGCTGTACTAAAATCTGAAAGGGTGCATCCACTCACTTGTAAAGTGCCTTTTAAGTATTCATCCATTGAGAGGCTGCCAGCGGAAGATTAACAATGTCAGGTGTAGAGTGGAAGTTAAGTCAATAATTATTGCAATGGAATTTCTGTGGCTTCCTCTTTCGTGCCAGCAGACTACCTACATCCTTGTGCTTAATGCTCCACAAATGAGAGATATTTTCCTGCCTTGAACTCTGGAAGGAAAGAGCAATTCCATTCTATGGACAATATCCACCAATGATAAGTTCACTTGGCAACTATCACTAAGGACACAGAACACCGATTTTTCTCCTTGACCAGATGATCCACTCATACATTCCAGTGTCAGAATGCACCTAAAGCAGGGGTGGGCAACATCACGCCCAGGGGCCAAATTCAGCCCTCCTCAGGACCTGATCCAGCCTTCCAGGGTTCCCCAGATAGCCACGTTCTCTTCCCCTGACCCCATCCCCTTTTCCCCAATCATAGATCATTTGGTGGTTTCCAGCTTTTGTGCAGGTTTTTCCCCATTCTAAAAGGTTGAAATCGCTCTCCTAAGGCTTAGGAGAGTAAGCAGTAAGAGCTTTAAGCTAAAATATGACCTCACTGAGGTCATCGGATGACATGTCCCTGGTGGTTCCATATGGACTTATAGCCAGATTGGAGTCCACCCAGAGAAGAGTCTTCAGTGTAGCGGCTCCATTTCTCTGGAACCCTGTGCCTCTAGAGGCTAGGCAGGCACGAACATTGTATTGTTTTCAATGCCTCTTGAAAAACACTTTTATTTCAGGAAGCTACGGTTTTATCGATTCTGTTTTTAACATATTGTTTTATTATTTTACTTGTTTTATCTTTTATTGTTCACCACTCCAAGATCTCCATATGGGAATATGGAGTGGTATATAAATCTTGTAAATAAATAAATGCTGGTATTTTTTGTATTTTTGTCCGCAGCCCTTTTGCGACCCTTGAAAGCTTCTCTGAAATTGAATTTGGTCCTCAAGCTGAAAGAGGTTCCCCATCCCTGGCCTAAAGTGTGACCACAAATTTCAGAGGAAAATGTATAGGATTGCACTAGCAGTGCAGTCCTACACATGTCTACTCGGAAGTAAGCCTTGTTTAGTTCAAACAGGACTTAATCCCAGGTATAGCATTGCAACCTAAGACCTAAATTCAAAGACAAAGAAGATGATAAGATTTCATCTTTACAGTTCGTAGTAGAAAAATATTAATCGCAAGAACATGTTGACCAGTGTAAGTAACAATTTTATCTTGGATTGTCGGCAAACAAGCTTGGCAGAAACCTACAAAATAAATATTAGCTGGCTACTATAAATGTGGTAGCAGCTGGTATTACAGAGTCTTGACACAGTGGCTATGTTCACACATACAGTAATACCTTGGATTGCAAGTAACTTGGTTTGAGAGCGTTTTGCAAGACAAGCAAATTTTTAAATATTTATTTAATTTTTTTTTTACTTGATATACAAGCGACGTCTTGCAATACAAGTACCGTAGTACGGCTTAAATTAAAAATCTCTGTACAAATTTTTTTGGGGGGATTTCGTTTTGATATAAGAGTGTTTTGGATTACAAGCACGTCTCCGGAACGAATTATGCTCTTAATCCAAGGCATGACTATAATGCTAAACCATCATTTAGCACAGGGGTGGGCAACGCACAGCCCATATGTGGGCCCACTGAACTTTTTCCTGCCCCCTGCTGCCCCCCCATTTGCTGCAGAGGCGTTAGAATGGCGGCAGCATCAGTTCTGGGAAAGGGTGCAGCCCCTAGCGTATTCCGGGAGAGGGGGAATTGGCCCCGGGACCCACAGAATATGTCCACCCCTGGTTTAGCGCTACACGGATGAGCAAAGTATCTGGCTTGTGCACTCCGCCGCTACTCTCTTCCTCCCACAGAGCCAGGAGGAGGACTTTTGCCAAGTTTACTTTCAGTTTCAAAATGTCTCAGCTTAGCCTTACATATGAACCAGTCAGCCATTGAGAGCCAGTGCAGTGTAGTGGTCAGGGCTTTTTTTCTGGTGGAACTCACCGGAACTGAGTTCCAGCACCTTTTCTTCTATTAATTGCATTACAATTTAATCGCCATCTACTCCCGAGGAAATGTAATCCAAGAGTTCCGGTACCTTTTTCTCCAGAAAAAAAGCACTGGTAGTGGTTAGAGAGTGTTGAACTCAGCAGGTCTGGGTTCTAGTCCCCACTCAGCCATGAAGCTCACTGGGTGACTTTGGGCCAGTCACTGACTCTCAGCCTAACCTACCTCACAGGGTTGTTGTTGTTGTGAGGATAAAGTGGAGACGAGGAGGACTATGTAAGCTGCCTAGGGTTCCTTACAAGAGGAAACAGGGCAGGATATAAATGCAATCATAAATAAATAAAATCCTGGTTTACAATAAACAATGAGAGGTGTACACTAGCCACAAGGTTCGACTGCCATGCCTACAAACAATGGCTCCGTAGATAAGCCCTGTTCCAACCCATTGGCTGAAGTTGGCTTTTTGAGCAACTGATCAGAGGGGAGAAAAATGTCTCCTGCCCTGTCTCCCACATTTTCCCCAAGGTACCTGAAAAAAGTGTAAATGTGACGGGTGCTCTTATGAATCATTTCCTCTTTCAGCATATGTGAACATTTTTATTTCTTTAGACTAATAGCCCATCCCATGGGAAGGGGAAGGGCTGTAGCTCAGTGGCAGAGCACCTGCTTTGCATTCTGAAGGTCCCAGATTCAATCCCCAACATCTTCAGGTAATGCTGAGAAAGGTTCTTGCCTGAAATCCTGGAGAGACGTTGTCAATCAGTGTAGGGGGGGGGAGGCCCCACAGCCACCACTGTGGCTGAATTTGACGTGGCAGTGGGAGTAAAAAAACAATGCTGTGATTTTGCAAGGAAACGAGGCTTGTGGGGAGAGCACCTCTTGTTTGCAAGCAGAAGCACATTCCCGGGAGTGTGCCAGGAGCACAATTTCACTTGCAAAAAAGGTGCGCACTCCCTGTGTGCACTGTTTCCTTGCAAAATTGCAGTGTTTTTTGCTGCCACCGTGACCAATCTGGTAACAATTTTGGCAGCGGTGGTGAGGTGCATCCCTTGGTGGGTTCTGGGTGGGGGGGGCAACCTCATCCCCCCGATCCTCAGAAGTTGACCACCCCTGGTGTACACAATACTGAACTAGATAGACTAATGGTATTGTCCACACCAGGGCTGGGCAGCTTCTCCATATAAGGCATTCGTAGTACGTACCAGGTCATTAGATTCAGACTGGATATCAAAAGCAAAACTCAGCAAAACAGAGTATGATTTACAGTGCGATTCTGTACTTGTCTACTAAGAAGTGTGCCCCATTGAGTTCAATGGGATTTGCTCTGAGGCATGTGCACATAGGATTGCAGCTTAATCCATTTCACCCAAATCTCCCCACATTTTCCTGTCTTAATACAGAACCTCAAAGGCCAGCCCTAACAGGTCTTGAAATCCTTCCAACAATTGGTCAGATTTCCCCCCCCCCCATAATTATGTTAATAGCATTACAGGGGTATCCACTTCCGAGCTTTTTCTCTAGGAACATGTGGCATAATCCATCCCATCACAAGCATGCAGTCAGAGCCACAGTGCACCATGGGGAGTGGGGGACAGATGAAGGCAGGAATTGTGTTTGAATGGTGCAGCGAGACTTTTTAAAGTGATGGCCCAAGTGAGAGGGGCCCCATTTGGGCTCTCCCTCTTGGGCTAGCACATCACCACATGCAGCTGCATGGATGGGAGAGGATCTCCACATTTCTCAATGGAGCTTTATATGCTTCCTCTGGCCAACCCTCTTCTGGCAAAGCAAAACTCTGACTTCAGAAATTATTTCAATGGACTTTGTATCAAGCACCAGCGTTTCTCTTCCCTGAGGCAAGCTCTTCTCCATATGTGGTAGAAAGGAGTGTTTCACGGGGTGGGGGTGGGCACTCCCTTTCCTATTTAAACTATTTAAACTCCCTTTCCTATTTAAACCCTATTCTGCAGTGGCAGGCTATTGCACCCTTTGAAAAGGCAACCTGTGCAGAATTCTGGGCTTTCTGACCAGTGTACTATATCAATAGAGTCATGCCTTGGATTGAGAGCATAATTCGTTCTGGAAACGTGCTTGTAATCCAAAACACTCTTATATCAAAACGAAATCCCCCCCAAAAAAATTTGTACAGAGATTTTTAATTTAAGCTGTACTACAGTACTTGTATTGCAAGACGTCGCTTGTATATCAAGTAAAAAAAAATAAAAATTAAAAATTTGCTTGTCTTGCAAAACGCTCTCAAACCAAGTTACTTGCAATCCAAGGTATTACTGTATTTTACAGCAATTTCCAGGAGACAGTCACATCCAGCCACTCCATTGCTCAAATGGGCATCCACATTGGCATTGGCTGCAAGTCTGGAAGCCTACTTTTGCAAATGCATTTTCTTTGTTGCTCCTAGTGGCAGGGTGGCCATGTGTCCTACTTTACAGAGGTTGTCAGTCCTCTGTTTGAAGGCATCCTCTATTGGAAGGGCTGTCCAGTCCAAGTCCAGTTTAAAGATAAGGAACCCTCAGAAAGGAAAGCAACAGGGGCCTTGAAGTTGCCTGTCAACAGCACCTGGACAGCAGACCAAGCAGGCACACAGCTCATATGGTCACAGTCTTCCTCTCTTTTTTTTTTTTTTTTTTTTTTAAATATTTTATTAAATTTTAAAACAATACAAAGAAAATAACATACACACATAACTAATATTGTGCTCCCATCACCATGGGACCAAACAATCCAATAACTCTATAATTGTTCATTATTCCAAAAATACAATATATCTTGACAGGGTAAACTCCCTTTCCCCCTTTTAAACACATATTCCAAAAATAAACCCCAAATATCCTTAAAATTATTTTTCTTTAATTGACCCCTTTTGCATTTAATATTACAAGTCAACATATCATTCAAAGCCATATCCCATACTTCCTTATACCATTCAGTAATAGTGAAAACTTGCTGGATTTTCCATTTCCTTGCTATCATTAGTCTACCTGCCGTTAACAAATTTATGATTAATTCTTTAACATTTTGTGAACCGATCACCTTTTCCGTTATAGTTAGCAAAGCTAGTTTAGGGCATACCTCTAAATCAACTCCAACAATTTCTGATATTTCCTCAAAAATCATTTTCCAAAAATCCATTACATTTTTACAACTCCACCACATATGAGCATATGTACCCAATTCCTGACATCCTCGCCAACACATTGGAGAACATTTATTATCTATTCTATTTAATCTCACTGGGGTCAAATACCATCTCCAAATTAGCTTATAAAAATTCTCTTTAATTCTTATAGACATATTTTTCAATATTCGCCTATCCCAAATCTTATTCCACTCATCCTTTGATATTTCCTCTTCAAACTCTGTATCCCAAACTATTTTAAGATTTTCTGCTTGCTCTTCTGATTTCTGCAACATTTTATATAACATCTTTGTAAGACCCCTAGCTGATGCATTTCCTTCTACAAGTTCTCTAGACATAACCACCTGCTCAAATGCAGTGAAATCCCTTTCATGCTCATGTCTCCTCTTCCATTTCTTACCCCATTGTACTAATTGAATTAAATTTAACCAAGAAATTCTTCCTGCCCCAACCCTATCAATTATTTGCTGTCTTGTCTCCATTTTTTCCAGCCAATCCATTAAAGTTATCACCTTTTTCTCTCTAAAAATTCGTTCTAAATGTCTAACATTCTCGGGAAAATCTTCCATAACCACCACTGGAGTAAGCGGGGATATACCTGGTAAAAATATTTCCTTATTTCTACCCCAAATTTCTAACATATTTTTTAAAAAGGGATTTTCTAATCTTTTTGTCATAATATGTCCTTGTTTTGTAAATAAGAATTTATCCACCCTATTACCCAATTCAAATGCTTCTATTTCCCACCACATAAAATCTTTTCTAACAATAATATCCATGATATATCTAAGTTGATTAGCTATATAATACCATTTTAAATTAGGGAGACCAAGTCCCCCTATTTTTTGAGCTTTATACCATCTATTCTTAGTAATCCTTGATTTTTTCCCCCCATTACAATAGCTATTTAACATTACTTGCCACTCTTTAATTTCTTTCTCTGATATCTTATATGGTATCATTCTAAATAAAAAATTAAACTTCTGTAAAATCTTCATTTTAATCAAAGCTATCCTACCAAACCACGATAATCCCAATTTTTTATAATCCTCTATTTGATTTTTAACTTCATCTTTTAGTTTTTTAAAATTACATTCCCCTATTTTATCCAAATCTTTTAATATATCAATACCTAAATATTTAATTATATTTTTTATCTTTATATCCACTCCCCTTTGTTTAAATCCCCTTTCCTCCAGTTTACTATAATTAAATGTCATTATCTCCGATTTATCCCAATTAACTTTTAACCCTGTTACTTCTCTAAATTCATCTAAATGTTTCTCTATCCAATCCCAATTTTCTATAGGCCGTTCTAATGTTAACAAGATATCATCTGCAAAAAGGTTTATCTTACATTTGGTCTCTATTCCTATCCCCAATAATTTCTTCTCCTGTCTTATCGAATTCGCTAACAATTCCATAACTAACACAAATAATACTGGGGAAAGGGGACAACCCTGTCTAGTTCCCCGGCCTAGGCTAATAGTTTCTGTTATTCCATCGTTTACAATTACCGACGTGACATTATGAGTATATAATTGGTTAGTAATACCTATAAATTTTTCTCCAAACCCCATAGTTTTTATTAACATCTTTAATGCAGGCCATTCCACACAATCAAAGGCTTTAAAAATATCCAATGCAAGAACCCCCGCTTTCAAATTATTTTTCTTTATTAAATAAATTATATTCAGAACCCTTCTTGTTAAATCTGCCATTTGTCTTCTTTGAATAAACCCACATTGATCTATCCCTATATACTTATTTAGAAAACTATTCATTCTTCTAGCTAAAATTGCTGTCAATAGTTTAGCATCTTGATTAATTAATGATATTGGTCTATAAGAACCTGGTTCTGCTAAATCCTTTCTTGTTTCGGGATTAAAATGGTCAAGGACTGTTTCCATGACGGGGGGATCTCTCCCCCCTGTAAAATATCATTAAACAACCGTTTTAACTTCGGAATTAACATTTTTTTAAAGACTTTATAATATTCCGCCCCCAGACCATCCAGTCCTGGCGTTTTCCCCTGTTTTAATTTATTTATAGCACTTTCTATTTCAATTTCTGTGAATGGTTGCTCCATTTTCTCTCTATCTTCATCCTGGATTTTTATTTTAAATTTTTCTCGATATATCTTCTACTCTCAGCTTCCGACCATTTTCCTGCCTTATATAACTCCGTGTAATATTCATGAAAAATTTTCAATTTATCCTTTACTAGATTATATTCTTTACCCCTCTTATCTTTAATCATCCCCACTAAGCTTTTTTCTTTTTTTTTTTGTGCTAATCTAGCCAACATTTTAGAGTTTTTATTACTATTCTCAAAATACTCCCTTTTTGTGTAAATCAAATTCCTTTGTACCCTGTCCAGTTCTTTATTCTCCAATTCTTTCCTTTTACCCTGTAATTCTACAAAAATCTTTTTATCCCTCTTCTCTAAATACTTCTTTTCCAAATCCCTAATCTCCCCCTCTAGCTTTTGATAAAAAACTTCTTGTTGTTTCCTCAAATTTATTGCCTCTCTCAATCCTATTCCTCTCATTACACTCTTCATTGTATCCCATATTATCGCTTCAGTACATTCTTCTGTTTGATTAAATTCCCAAATTTCCCTCAATTCCTTCTCTATTTTCTCTGTTAAATGTTTATAACGAAAAATATTACAATTCAATCTCCATCTTTTCGCTTCTCTATAATCCTTATGTATCTTCAAATCCATGTTAACCAAAGCATGTTAACCATGAGCAGGGGGTTGGACTCGATGGCCTTGTAGGCCCCTTCCAACTCTACTTTTCTATGATTCTATGATTCTATGATTCTATGATCTGTAACTTTTATCACTCCTATCTCTGTGCCCAGGACCCTTGAAAACAGTGTCCTGGACACAAAAATAAAATCTATCCTAGAATAATTCTTATTTGCTGATGAGTAAAATGTATATCTTTCCTCATTCCCCTTGACTCCTCTCCAAACATCTAGCAACCCTTCCTTACTAATTAACTTATTCAAGATCGTTAGATTATTTCTCTGATCTTCTCTCGTCGGATTGGATTTGTCTTTTCTTCTATCCAATACCATGTTAAAGTCCCCAGCCATAATAACCCTTTGATTTTGAAAATTACCCATTTCTTTAAACACATGTTGATAAAATTCTCCTTGATTTTGATTGGGAGCATAAACATTAACAATAACATATTCTTCCCCTCCCAAGGTCCCATACATTATAATATATCTACCTGTATCATCCTTTTTCACCTTTAGAACATTAAAACCACAATTCTTTGAAATTATAATTGCTACTCCTCGCGATTTAGATGATCCACATGCTATCTCATATATTCTAGACCACCTCAATTTCAATTCATTGACTCCTTTCCTTGCCTGGTGCGTTTCTTGCAAGAATATAATATCTGCCTTATCCTTTTTAAGAAGTGCTTCTATTCGCCTTCTCTTAGTAACTGAACCTAGCCCCTTAACATTTAAAGTTGAAATTCTTAACTTATAATCCATCTATTAACAACATTTTTTCTTTTTTGGTCCCCAAAGGTGAAAATAATACCCAATAACATACCCCTTAACCCACCCCCACATTCATCTAAACTATCCCCCCTGCTTAGCCAGGGCAACTTGCCCCACCCTAAACCTACCCACCTATCCCAGGGGGGGGGGAAAGGACCCATCACCAGCCCGAACAGCAGCCCCTCATTCCCTCCCGGATAACTTCTTTATAAAACATTTTCTATTTCTTTTTTCTTCTCGTGTTGAAACGACCTCTTATACAATTCCTCCACTGGCTCCTTCTTCTTCCAGTTGACCCATCGATTCTGGACCCTCCGCATCATCATGAAGCCCCAACTCTCCCAGCAGGCCCATGCCTTGATCACATGATGAGATCTTGTATCTCTTACTGTTCCACACAAAAGTAAGAAAAACTGGGTAACCCCAATTGTATTGTAATCCCTTTCTGATCAAGACTGCTGTACACGGTTTAACACTTCGCCTCCACTTTATTGTTTGCTGACAAAGATCATTGTAGATTTGCAAAGTAGCCCCCTTGAAAGCTACTTGACCTTTCTTTCTAATCTCTTTCATGAAGACATCCTTCTTGTATAAATTTGCAAATTTCAGTACAACATCTCTGGATGTCATACCACGCCTTAATGCTCCCACTCTATGCACAATCTCAATGTCCATATCATCCCAAAAAATTGTTTCTCCAGAGACAGCTTCATTCATCCATTCCAAAATACTGCCTCTTAACTTATATCCAGTCTCCCCCATCTCCATGGGGAAGCCTCTGATCCGAATGTTGGAACGACGTTGCCTGTCTTGCATGTTAATCATCTGTATTTCCATCTCATTAAATTTCATTTCATACTTTTCAAAACTTTTTTCATCCTTCACCTGGAGTTTTTCCACCTTATCCACTCTAACTTGCAGCTCTTTAACTTGAACCCCTAAATGATCTATGGACTTTCGCATTTGCTTCATATCCTCTTGATGCAGATTTTGAAATTTCTCAATTGCTTCTATTTGTTTCTGCTGGCCTGCTTCCATAGAGCTTTGAAACTGTGATAGAATTTTCTCCCAATCTGGTGCTGCCCCTTTAAGCTTGGCTGGAGATATTGACTTTGGCTTGGCACCAGCAGGGAATTTGCCAGCTGAATCCGCCATTTTTCCGCCCTTCCCCCTCGCTGTCTCGAAACTTTCACTACCTCGTGGCTTCTTATCAGGACCCCGTTGCACAGTTTGATAAGAACATTCAATATCTTTAGTGTCAAGGATCCTAATTAGCCTTTTCAAACTGTTATCCGAGGGATGCGCCCGATCGCGTTTCCAAAGAGGGGGTAGGGACTTTTTCACCCGTCTGGAGCTCATAAACAATCCAGAGCGAAGCACATCAAAAGAAAGCTATTCTTGTTATTTCTTTGTTAGCTCTATATCTGCATACTTTCCAGAAAGCAAACAGCAAAGGAATTTAAACTCACGCTTTGTCTCTCCTGTGTATTTGCAGATGTTTTCAAATCATTCCGGGAGCTCGGCAGAAAAGCTACTGCTCCATAGCCAGCGCAGGCTCCTCCCCCGTCTTCCTCTCTATGGTGAACGTATTGTATTTCTATTTAAATTATAGTAATTCTTTCTAAATTTGCATCTCTCTTAATAAATCAGCATATGCAAATTTTAGGCAAATGTGTGTCCTCTTTTGTCCTTTTTTTGGGTGAAGCATAACTGGGCACCCTACTTATTGGTGTCTACCATTCCCCAGCCTAGGAGGCACATAATATGCTCCTTATATGAGCAAGGGCCACTCAATCCTGGCCACATCTCCACAGGGATGGGGACTCGGACTCGAGGACTCAACTCGTGAGTCGGACTGAGTCCCCCCTCTGACTAAAGTCAGATTCGAGTCCCAATATTTTTAATGGGACTCGAGACTCGACTCGGGACTCGAGACCAAGGACTCTTCAACATCCCTGGGCTGTGCCAGGAGTGGAGAGGAGCGTGATTGCCGGCGAAGAGCGCATGGAAGCGAGGTGTGCCACTGCTCGGCCACTATGGACGGCTACCAGGAGTGCAGCCCCACCAGCGTGTCAAGATTTATTTTGATTGATGTGTTGCGTACTTGGGAGAGGCAGAAGAAGGACCTGAGATTATTCTGTGTGGCTGCTCTGAGTGTGTTTCTGGTTCCAGCAAGTTCATCACCAGTGGAGCGGGTGTTTAGTGAGGGTGGAATTGTGATGAGACCTCACCGTTCCAGAAAACCCCCATTGATTTTAATAGGGACTCATGGTGTCAGCATTGGGAGTGACTTGTGACTTGTGAGTCACCATTTTGGACCAAGGATTGGGACTCGAGACTCGGGTCCAAAGACTCGTGACTCGACTCGTGACTCGAGACCAAGGACTCTTCAACATCCCTGCATCTCCATGTCCCACAAATTCATTCTCCCAACAGCCACAGCTCTGACTTCTACTTCCTCCCCTTTCTTCCCCTCTCCCACCTAATCATGACCTGCTCTGCCATCCATAAAGCAATTCCTTCTGTGTCTCATGTATGCGTGTGTGTGTGTATGTAGCACTGACATTTTTCAGTGCTATAGTGTTAGCCTGGTGTACTGGGCAATAAATCCCTGTTTCTGTGACAATGGAAAAACTGCAATTTGAGAATTAGACTGCAGCTTTGCACTTTGGACCTTTTTATCCCTTCACAATGGCCATTCAATCTGACTCAGCAGAGCATTCTGAGCCTTCAATCCCGTAAGAACCTCTTTGCCCCTGCCATTAAAACATTAAATTGATACATAAATTGATAGATTAAGTTATACATGAAAGTAAAACAAACAAACAAAAAAATTCCTCAGCTGTCATTTGTTGTATGGTGAAGGCTACAAAGAGGCACTAGCACAGATAGAATTACTTCCCCTGCCCCTCCTATGGAGGCATAAAATGAAGCAAATGCAATGTTTAAGCATCACACAACTTGGAGCTGGTGCAGGACAATGCTTGCTTTAAAAGATGTTGTAGCTTTTATTCCAAGTTAATAGAATCTAATTGTATGTTGTGGAAGAAGAAGGCCCAGGCCTGGCTCCCAGCAGTATGTGCAATTCACTAAATGTTAATGTTGCATATTGATGATGGTGATAATGGTGCAAAGCCTTCACACATAATGAGACTAGCATGAGACCCACATTAAATCTCCATGTAGATCCAGAACAGAAGCAATACTTGAAGGTCCAGTGACTGATCTATTAGTATGAGAGCCAGTGTGGCGTAGTGGTTAGGGTGTTGGACTGGAACTTGGGAGATCCAGGTTCTAGTCCCCGCTCAGCCATGAAGCTCACTGGGTGACTCTGGGCCAGTCGCTGAATCTCAGCCTAACCTACCTCACAGGGTGGTTGTGAGGATAAAATGGAGAGGAAGAAGAGGACTATGTAAGCCGCCTTGGGTTCCTTGCAGGAAAAAAGGCGGGGTATAAATATAATAAATAAATAAATATGCTGCCCAAGAATCCAAATTCACAGTTGGGCAATATCTTTAAAATAAACAATATTTACAATATTTCACAAAATAGTGAGCAAACTTTCAAGTTGTCCAGAACTCTTTGTCAGGCTGGATGTTAAGCAAAGCTGGGGGGTGGCAGAGGGGAAATGGGTTGAAGCTACAGTACAAAGTCTTTATTTCATGACAGTCTTAAGATGGAGTGTAGGAGGAGATTGCAGCCATAATTAGATTAGGCTGTACTAGGTGCTATGTAGGTTTCAGGTTGTACCTAGGACTGCTGGAACAAAGAAACATAGTGGCTGATCCCACATTTAAAAAAATATAAAATCCAGAATTACCCTGATTTGTCTCCTGCCTTAAGGAGCACACACAGGCTCCTTGTGAGGAAGAGAACAGAAGTAAAGAGAAAAACAGCCAAAAGACTCCAAATTGGGCAGATGACCTAGTGGTTCGCGGAATGTAACCCTAAAAAAATGAAGCCCTGTGTTCAGATGGTAAAAAATCAGTTTCTTCCAGTTTTTAGGAACCCATTCTAGAAAGAAAGTTGTGGATCCTTTGGGTGTGTGTGTTTTAAATCAGAAACATATTAGTTCTGTCATCTACACCTCCACCATCTCTGGAGAGAGGCCTTTGTCTAAGGGTGCACAACATCTACCCTTCCAGCCACTAGTTAAATACAGCCCAAATTTGGTTCCTACTTACTTTAAACCTAAAGCGTTTTCTAAAATTAATCTCCAACTTTGCTAATGTAAGGACTACTTTGGGTTCTAAAATGCCTTTCCCCTGCATTTCCAGGGGCCCTGTAAGTTCCAAACAGTACCGGGGACAGAAACGGCTTACCACAGATTTTCAAAGGGATCCTTCTCCATGACTGTCTAGGTAGAGGGGGCTCTGACAGGTGCAGCTTGCCCTGCAGAGGTGAGAACATGTTTCCTCTTCTACAAAACTATGTAAGGCACAAAAGTCCTGTCCTTTTCATTTGGTCATCCTGGGAAGAATCCTGTGCAACTAGAAAGCTCGCCTGCTGCATTTTGAATACTGCTTGGTCTTAATTAAAGGTACCACTTCACTAGCTCTGGGATGTTGGCTTCTACTGTCCTAACTAAAGCTTAAGTTGATTCATTGGTGGGGCTGCGGCGAGAGGCCATGATCCCATCAGCTGGGCCATTTTCACACAGACCACAAAGACCTACCACACCCAGCCACTCCCTGCTGCTACTGCTGCTGCCCAAACAGTGTGGAGACAGCCACCTACATGCACGGAAGCCCATGGATCTCCCACTGCTGCTATGCAGAAGCAGCACTGGCTTTGTCTGATGCAGCTGGCGCACCCATCAATGTACAGTCATGCCTTGGATTGAGAGCATAATTCATTCCGGAAAGGTGCTTGTAATCCAAAACACTCTTATATCAAAACGAAATCCCCCCAAAAGAATTTGTACAGAGATTTTTAATTTAAGCCATACTACAGTACTTGTATTGCAAGACGTCGCTTGTATATCAAGTAAAAATATATATATATATATTAAAAATTTTGCTTGTCTTGCAAAACGCTCTCAAACCAAGTTACTTGTAATCCAAGGTATTACTGTATAGCTGTCTAGCCAGCAAGGGCTCAGTGGGGAATGGGACGTAGAGATGCCAGCTCTTTAATGACCAGCATTTGCCTTCCTTCCAGGGGTGGGGTGAATGCAGGGGATCACCAGCACCACCTTTGCACCTGGCAGGCAAGTTATCATGAGGTTAACACATTCCTCTGTGCTGGGTGAGGGACACAGAGCCCCCCCTTAAGCTTTGGCCATGCATTTTGCCCATTTAAATGCCACCATCGGGCATCATCTGATTTCCTTATGAAAATCATCTTATAGAATCATAGAAAAGTAGAGTTGGAAGGGGCCTACAAGGCCATCGAGTCCAACCCCCTGCTCAGTGCAGGAATCCAGGTCAAAGCATCTCTGACAGATGATTGTCCAGTTGCACCTTGAATGCCTCCAGAGTGGGAGAGGCTCCCGGAGAGCCCACCACCTCCCTAGGTAGTTGGTTCCATTGTCTTATTGCTCTGACAGTCAGGACATTTTTCCTGGTGTTTAGGTGGAATCTGGGTTCCTGTAACTTGAGCCCATTATTCCGTGTCCTGCAAACTGGGATGATCGAGAAGAGATCCTGGCCCTCCTCTGTGTGACAACCCTTTAAGTATTGGAAGAGTGCTATTATATCTCCCCTCAGTCTCCTCTTCTGAAGGCTAAACATGCCCAGTTCTTTCAGTTTCTCCTCATAGGGCCTTGTTTCCAGTCCCTTTATCATCCTTGTTGCCCTCCTCTGAACCCTCTCCAGTTTGTCTACGTCCTTCTGAAAGTGTAGTGCCCAGAACTGGACGCAGTACTCAAGATGAGGCCTAACCAGTGCCGAGTAAAGGGGAATTATCACTTCTCGTGATTTGGAAGCTATACTCCTATTAATGCAGCCCAAAATAGCATTTGCCTTCTTTGCAGCCACATCGCATTGCTGGCTCATATTCAGTTTGTGATCTACCACAATTCCAAGATCCTTCTCACTTGTAGTATTGTTGAGCCAAGTGTTCCCCATTCTGTAACTCTGCATTAAAAATAACTCTTTACCTTTCATTGAGGGCAGCGATGCAGTTAAGCAATTTTAGACTCTTGACTTAATGGTCTTATGCCCCCCTCTTGAGGTGGTCATGTGTTTCACTTCTTACTTCAAAATGTGGCACGCAGCCCTGATGTGATTGGGGCCCTCCTGCTCATTCTGTTAAGTGGAACTCTGGACTTCCGCCCTAAAGTCCTGTCTTGGTGGCACTGCTGATTCCAGGCATCACTTAAAACAATACAGTAATACGTTGGATTGCAAGTAACTTGGTTTGAAAGCGTTTTGCAAGACAAGCAAATTTTTAAATATTTATTTAATTTTTTTTTACTTGATATACAAGCGACGTCTTGCAATACAAGTACTGTAGTATGGCTTAAATTAAAAATCTCTGTACAAATTCTTTTGGGGGGATTTCGTTTTGATATAAGAGTGTTTTGGATTACAAGCAGCTTTCCGGAACGAATTATGCTCTCAATCCAAGGCATGACTGTAGTCTGTTCCGTGGAATGCTGCAAAGCTCTGTAGCACAAACTCCCATCGAAGTATCATATGACCTCTTTTGCATGGCTGTTGTATCCAGTATTTCAGTTTAAACTTCAGAAATGCAGTATAGTTTGAACAAACACAGTACAGTTTGAACACATGAAAGTATATAATCTAAATAAGCAGATGTAGGTGTTGTCACTAAGTAGGGTATGTTAGAATGGCTGTACACGTTACAGCCACAGTAGGTGTCAAAATCTGTCCTTGAAGGATTGCTGTTAACACTGGGTGGGTTGGCATGACTTGGCAGTCCATGGGAAGTTTAACCCATCGGCTCGGGGATGAGTGGGGAGAGCAGACGCACCACCTGCAGTGCACCTGCCACTTCCACTTCCACTTCCACTTAGCAACCCACGAGTGGCTCCTTTGTAGGTGGCTTGGTGTATTGTTTGAACTCGGAGTGCTGGACTGTCAACCACCGGGTTGTTTAGCCCCGAAACAACCCAGAACTTCGGGTTCAGACGCCACACTAAGCAAGCTATGAAGGAGCTGTTCACGGGTTGCTGATTAAAAGTGGAAGTGGTGGGCGCATGGGAGGTGCATGTTTAACCCATGGGCTGTCGTGTCGTGCAAACCAGGTCATAGCATGGCAGGAAGAATTTCAGCAGGTGTAGCTTCTCCTCTCTCTGCAGATATGATGAAGGAAGCCGCATGGGCTACAGCATCCCCAGAGAGCGCCTTCCATCTCACCTGAGGGCAGCAGAGAGGATGCGTGGCGCTCATAGCCCTGTTCTCCCTACACCTCGCCATTGCTTCCTGCCCCCAGCATTTGCTACCTGAGGCAGCTGCCTCATTCTGTCTCATAGAACAGCCAACCCTGCAGTCAGTTGTTAAATGCAGACACTCCTTTTGAGTCAGGAATTGGCAATCCTCGGCTAAAGAAGAGTTAAGTTGTTTATTCAATGTACTTGTGTGTATTTTGTGCGAGAGAGGGGGAGAGACTGTATGAGGGACAGCCGATCTCCAAGTTTAGGTTTTTTGTAGGAAATACAATCTATTGAATGGCATTTACGATAAGGAGGCCCATCTCTCCCCCACCATCTGGACCCAGCCCAGCAGCTGAAGGAAACCTGGGGAGAGTTCCAAGGCCGCAGCTGACTCACAGATCGAGGGCTTGGCAACAGCTGCATTCCTGAGGTGAGTCATCCTGTGAGGCGCAAGCAAGCCAAAGGGGGAGGGAAGGCCAGGGATAACGTGTGCTTGAAGGGAAAAGAAGATAAGCAGGCCTGAGGGAGAACCGAAAGCTGGCAAGCAAAGAGACACCCTGGATTAGAGGACAGAGAGGTGCAGAGACTTGAAAAGGGTGGGGGAAGCTGTCAGTGGGTTTGGGCCTAGGCCCTATGGACTTGCATTTTCCAGAAAACTGTCTGAAATTAAGGCTGCAATCCTACGCATGCTTATCTGGGTGTAAGTCCAGTTGGATCTGATTGTCTTAATCTTTAATAAACTTGGGAGAGGATTGGCCACTAAAGTTGCTAGGAAAACCAGAAACACCCGTGAAGCAAATTCTCATTCAAAAGTACAACTTCATGCTGCATTGGAGATGATGATGATGATGATGATGATGATGATGATGATGATGATGGATTTTTGTATCTCAGCAATGTAAGCTGTGCACTTCAAAACCCAATTTTAGTTATACAATATTAATGTTTGCCCAGAATTGCATCATTTAAAATGTTTCTTAAAGGAAAAAAAAAGAGAGAAAACTTCTCACTTCTTCCAGTTCTGCAGGATGGAAGCAACTGAACTGAATACACATTTGAAATCATTTTCAAATATGGCAAATTGATCACATTTCATATCACTATATTCCACATCTTCCTGGATTAGATTTTTTTTAAAGTCATTTTTTTCATTTGCATGATAATTGATGAAACTATATCCTCGAAATGGAATGAAGGTGGGAGGCCTGTTTAAGAATAAACAAATGGCAACTACCTTTACCTGAAATCGGTCAGAACAAACCTCCTACTTATCCCCAGTGTCCCATCTCTTTCCAACTTTTCATGTGATTTGTAACCTTGCACTTCAGGAACTGTTATATTATATTATATTATTTATTATATTTATACCCCACCTTTTCCCCCCGCAAGGAACCCAAGGCAGCTTACATAATCCTCCTCCTCCTCTCCATTTTATCCTCACAACAACCCTGTGAGGTAGGTTAGGCTGAGAGTCAGCGACTGGCCCAAAGTCACCCAGTGAGCTTCATGAACTCAGATCTCCCGAGTCCCAGTCCAACACTCTCACCACTACTGCCACATATTGGCTCTAATACGTACCATTCCTTCTCACCCAACCCCACCAGGTTGACAGAGAGGCCGGATATGCCAGTGACCACCACAAAGAACACCCTCAGAGGACTCCCTGGACTCAAAGAAGTCCTCCCACTGTCAAGGGCCCATGATCAGAGGCTGCAGCCAACACAGGAAGGCTGGCCTGGCTCCACAGACCACATGCAAGGCAAGGACAGGCCTGCCCTGCTCTCTTGGCTTTAGACACTCAATATTCTGACCTGGATTCCTAATAGAGCTATGCAGTGACTCCCAGGTTTGACTCGGAACCCGAGACTTGGAAATTTGAGGCTTCGTGCCTCCCAACAGCTATCTAATTAAAGAATGAATGGTTATAATTCTTGGTCAGAATAGGATGATAGTTGCAGGCATACTAGCTCCTTAGAAGGGGATTACACCTGCCACATGTCAGAAAGATAGGTGCAGGGTTTTTGTTTTTTGTGCTACATGCCTTTTTATTCTGAAAATAGGAAACTGCCAATAACTTATTTATTACTTGGCAGAATTGGATGAGATTTGCAGGGAAGGTTGCCCCTTCTGAGAGAATCGAGCCTGCCAGGTTTCAGATGAACAGGCACAGGGGTTTTCATGCAAGAGCAGCCTCAGCATTTTGGGGAACCCAAAGAGGGAATGCTTACCTCCCTATGTTCCTTGTAGACCATTGCTCTGAAAATGACAGGCAGCTTAGAAGTTCCTCTCAGTAAGAAGCCTGCAAAGTTTCAGAATGATAGGTGCAACGGTTCATGTAGAAGGGGAATCCTCCAATATTTTTTTGGGGGGGGAGAAAGTGATTTGCTTCCCCTTCCATTCCTCCCTCCCTCTGGTTTTTCGGGCAACGTATGAAAATGGCGCACACCCTGGAGTTGTCCCCAGGAAAGAAACCTGCAAATTTTCAGAAGGATAGGTGCAGGGGCTAGGGAGTTATGATGATTAAAAAACAGTTTAAGGCTTTTTTTCATAGTGAAACCTGGCAGTGCTGGAAGAATGGCCACCTCATCATCCCATCCTTGCCCTCCCTCAAAGCACTGGGATTGGAGCCCCTGGTAAATCATGCTCTATGATTAGAAGGTGGACCTGTCAGTCACTCAACTGCACTCCCTCCCCCCTCTCATCAGCATTTTAGAGAAACAAAACCCAAAGATGCTATTTGGAGAGGAGACAGAATGTCTGCATCTCCAAGCACTGATCAGTAATGAATTAGTAAGCCTCATTCTGGCCCAGCTTTGGTTCTGGTGGCATCAGACAGAAGCCCACTTTGCCTTGGGAAGCACCAAAAGTGGTGTGAAGGGGCCTGATTCTGCCTGAGCTTCATCCAAATGTGATGCACAGCCCTAAATTCCCTAGAATTGTCACTCCCCCATCCTGGAAAGGACTTGCATGCCATATGATGTACAAATTGCTATCTCACCCATCAAACTCTTCTTTGCAAGCACCTGCATTTCCCAGAAATGATATATGCTGCTTCACTGCCTATATCTTAGCTTGTAACTTCAAATATTCTGTAATAAAAATATTAATCTGGATGAGGCTGAAGTTCATTCCTAGTTCCCAGTCCTTATTTGACACAGAGCTGCATGAGCAACCAGCCTTGAAATAGATGGCAATTTTCTGAAACCACACTCAAGTTTGCTTTAGTTATTCCCATAATATAATTTTATGACATGTGATTGTTAAATAATAGTAAAAAGGCTTCATTCTTCTTGGAGTGGCAATTTAAAATTCATTATTAGAGATTGCTGAGTATGACACCAAAGCAATAGTTATGTTGGATTAAATAACATGGAATAAAAGGATGAAATTATGCACATCCAGATGGAGTATAAAAACATAAGGACCTATTCTGATCCAGCCGCTTCAGTCGTCCGGGTTTTCTTCCCCTCGGAAGGGTGCGGAGTCGAGAGGGGAAAGGAAAGGGTGAGGCGGGATGGCGAGTTATGGTAACGACCGAGTGGGCGGCAGGAAGAAGCAGCGCCGTCGGCCAGGCGGGTAGGGCTTGTCTGGTCTGCAGCAGGCGGGGTGGGACTCGCAGGGAGGGGCCTGGCTGGGGCGGCTCCAGGGCCATAAATGGTGCCCATCCGGCTCTTCGCCCGCAGATCGCACAGCAGCCGCGCAAGAAGCGGCAGCCGAGCTTCGCAGAAGACGGAGGCGGCGCGCTCGTCCCGGCACTCGAGTCCACAGCCGCGAGCGGTGCGCTGGCTCCAGCAGGGGCGCCGGCGGCGGCAGCAGCGTTAGCGGGCAGCGAGCGTCGGTCCGGCGGCGGCGGCGGCGGCAGCCTCGGCATGAAGGGCCCGGCGGCAGCGCCCGCGTCCGCCGAGGTGATCCGCGAGGGCGAGCTGGAGAAGCGCAGCGACAGCCTCTTCCAGCTGTGGAAGAAGAAGCTGGTGGTGCTGAGCAAGGACAGCCTGAGCCTCTCCCCGCCCGAGGGCGGCGGCGGCGGCAAGGCACGCGCCAAGGAGCTGCGCTTCGGCTCCATCCAGAAGGTGGACTGCGTGGAGCGCACGGGCAAGTACGTCTACTTCACCATCGTCACGACGGACCGCAAGGAGATCGACTTTCGGTGCCCGGGCGAGAGCTGCTGGAACGCCTCCATCACCATGGCGCTCATCGACTTCCAGAACAAGCGCGCCATCGAGGACTTCAAGAGCCGGCAGGAGGCCGTCGAGCAGGCGGCCGCCGGCACCCGCGACAGGCGCCTCGCCCGCGCCCCCTGAGCCGGCCGCCGGCCGGGCACACACGCGGACCCACCGACCGAAGGTGAGCGGGCGAGCGTCGCCGTCTTGGCCACGTTTATACTCTTTGTCCCGGACCCTTTGTCCTGAGCCCTCTTAGATTTCATAGATCATAGAGTTGGAAGGAGCCTACAAGGCTATCGAGTCCAACCCCCTGCTCAATGCAGGAAACTAGAGGAGGGGTCTCCCATCCAAGTAACAACCAGGCTTGACCCTGCTTAGCTTTCCACGCTCAAACAAGCTGAGCCAGCGTAAGCCACATGCCTGTATTCTCTCCCCCTAGCCTTGATCCGGCTCAGGGCTTGGGAAGGTCTCCTCCCCAGCCAGGAGTCGGTCAATCTGAATCCAAATCGCAACTCCTGTTCGGCGTGATGCACGCTACGTTTGAACTTCACGTACCCACACTTAGGGTAAAGGAGGAGATGCAGTGGGATCTTCTGTACAGCCTCTCTTTGGGCTGCAGGGCTTTGTCCTAGATTTCCAAGAGAAAGGATTTGGCAAGGAAGGAAGCTTCAACGAATAGTACCAAGCTACTTAACTGGAGCAAGTGCCAACTGGGATGGACTAGCCATCTTAAACCAAAAGGCTTGGGTGTTGCTAATCTATGAATCTTGAACAGATGGCAATGCTAAGCTTGCTTGGTTAGAAGTCAGCTTGGCTGGAAGAGGTTCAATTGAAACTGAGACTTCCTTCCAAGCAGACATGCCTTGGATCAGTGTGACGGAAACCGGAGTTATAACATCTGCATGTGCAAAGAAAGTAGAGTTTTAAAACTGTACTAGTGCGATGCAGTTTGTAAAAGTAGCTTCTTTGTATTGCCTTTCCTGAAATAACGACTGGTGCCATTGTAAAAGGAGTAATGAAGAAGAGGTGGCTGAAGAAGCCTCCCCAGGCTCTGCTCTCCTCAAATATTTGCGCTGTCTGGCTTCATCATGGCTCATCCAGAGTAAATGGCTAAAGCGAGAATTTCCCAGTTTAATGCTAAGTTAGGTGACACTCATGCAGAGCCAGGGCTGCTCTTAAGGAGCCTCCAGGCCAGGGCTCTCCAACCTTGGGTCCCCAGATGTTGCTGGCCTACAGCTCCCAGCATACCCAGCCAGCATGGCTAATGCCAAGGGATTCTGGGAGCTGTAATCCAGCAACATCTGAGGACCCAAGGTTCGTTGGAGAGCCTTGCTCCAGACAAAGAATTGAGTGTGGTCCAGTGTGCTGATTCAGCACAACTATATTCCAAGTAGGAACCGTGAGGCTCTCTGTACTGATAGTGCAAATGGATTGGGCAGGATCAGCCAATGAGTGACCATGGCAATGGACCTCTGTGCTATTTGACACTACTCAATTCTCCCCCCCCACACACAACCATATGTACTGTATAAATAAAAACCTGAAACTACTCCATGCACCTGATGAAGTGGGCCCATGAAAGTTTATGCCAGAATAAATTTATTAATCTAAAGGTGTCACAAGACCCTTTGTTGTTTACTCCTATAGAGATACCTTTCCCCCCTACCTTTTGCATAAAACCACTTTTGGGGTGAGGGAATTAGAGGAGGAAGCTTCCACTTAGACAAGGCCTCTAATGCTAAGCATACCTACTTCATAAATATAATTGATTTTTAAATGGGACTTGAATCTACTTCCAAATTAAAAGGTTTAGGGCTGGGGTGTTAAGAGTGATGAGCTGAATGAATATGCTTTGGAAATTCTGGATATTTATGATGTATTGTTTAACCAGTTAGGTTATTGAAAAACATTTGGACAAGAATGGATGTTCTGGGTGGGGGAGTATATAGGAATTTGGCAATAAGAAAGAAGTTAAAACTCATTGTAGAAAGTCTCTGCAATAGTGTTTGGGATAATTTTTTTTGTACTGTCAGTTCAAATTAATATTATTTGTAACTTGAACTGTAGCACTGATTTCAGTGGAACCTACCTCCAACTTAGTGCCTTGAGTGCACAACTGAATGGTGAGATGGGGGTGCTTCACAATTGCAACATGCAGCCAAATTCTGTGCATGTTTACTTGGAAGTTGGTCCCACTGAGCTTAATGATGCTTACTACCAAGAAAGGATGCACAGGATTGCTGTACTACTTACTGTACTTGGTAGCAGGCCTCATTGGACCTGCCTTCTGAGTAAATAGACATAGGATTGGGTTGTACATCTTGAGCTTTTGAAGTACAACTTGTTTCTGTGTGTTGTGATCCCATGCATATTTTGGAGTACGGTAGGTTGCGCTAAACTTTTCGGGATTTACTACTGTAAATTTTGTACACTTACAAAAATTCTAAAGCCCAGTGATCCCTTTGCAAGTGCTGGGATCATAAGCCTGATACTATCAACTGTGTTAGCAAAGCCCCCAAATAGGATCACCCTTTCAGCTGTTTCTTCATAGGATATATTTTTTTTGTAGTCAGACTGAGATTTTAAAAGCTTTAATATACCTTTAGCAATGATCTTGTACTAGCTTGCTTTGCCTGCATCACTAAAATTTGCTTTTCTCTTGCTTTCAGTAGTGTACCTCTGGATGACAAACAAGATCCATTTTCTTGGACTGAACCAGGATGGGATACCAATGAAGGAAAGCAAAGAAGGATGTTAAAAGTATCTGGTTTCTTCCAGGTCTGATGAGGTGGCTGAGCAAAGAAGCCAAGCTTCCTTTGAGAGGCATTTACAAGCCAAAGACTATTAAAAAAAAAAGAAGAAAGAAAGAAAGAAAGACTTAAGGCAAAGTATGGCTGTGTGCAGGATGCCTAGCTTTGCAAAATGTGTGTTTTTTCTATTTATGAGATGCAAAAATATGCAACACCTGCTGATGCAAGACCACTTTAAATTATTTGTAATATCTATATTTGTATTTATTTTGATAAATATCCTTAAGTACATGTTTGTCTTAAAATTGCTTCTAGCATTTAAATGTGTCCATTCCAAATTAAATGCTTTTTTTATTACTACATTTCTGATGTGAAGCCTTTCTTTGGGCGAAATCCAGTTGTGTTCATCCATCCACCAGCAGAGCAGATTCCCCCTCTCCCTTCCACATATCCCAAATGTTCAGGGGGTTGGGGGGACCTCCAAAGTAGAGATGGGGGGACTGCAGTGAGGAGGAAAGGATGGGGGAAGTCCTGTTGCATGAGTGGAATTCTGCTCATGCAACGTTAGATTGCATCCTATATTAGTAGAAGTAAAAACAATGCTTCCTACATCTAACCTGACCATGGGGTGAGTACCCCAGGGGACGCACTTAAGCTATCAGCAAAATTACTAGTGTGTGGTGTGTGTCAGTAGTCATAATCTGCAAATATATACTGTGGGTTTCAGCTTTCCAAGGATGCAATAAATATGCATGTGGTGTGGCCCAATTGTCTGTCGCAAGAACAGCAGACCAGTGGTCAATTCACAATACACTTTCTCAGATGTTAGCCTAGGATCATAACAGTGAAGGGATCAAAAGGCAATCCAGGCCGAGATCTACTGCAAGAAAAGACAATTCACAATTTCTCTCCCCAACATCTCTCCGCCCCCTGTCCACATAGGTCAACCTGCCTAATCCAGACTATAATATGTCAAAGGAGAGAACTATGTATGAGGAGAGAACCAGTGCACTGCATTAAGGTGACTGCAGATCAGGATCTCCTGCTTACTTAGCTCAGAAATCCCCATACTACTCCATGCCCCAAGACACAAGCTTTCTCAGCCTGGCCTGAGGGGGGGAAAGTTCCTTTTTTTGAACCATTAATCAGATTGCACACGAAGAGCATACACAAGGGCAGAGGATAGTAATTGAGGGGTTGCCTGAGGGAGAGGATGTATACTTCTCTCTGTGATCTATCAGTCACTAGGACAGAGCAAAATGTACTCCAGCAAACATTTTCAGTGTGGGACTGAAAACTTCTGAAAAGCTGACCGTTTCCATGCTCATTTACTGGCATTTGCAGCCCTGATTGGCTGCGGCTGTATACTGTATTTCAGATTGGTCTCCTTCCAAATTTGGGCCATCACTGTTGCTAGCAGGAAGGGCAATTTTGAAACAAGGCATCTTGAGCAACGGACCAGGGCTGTGGAGGGTCACTCTGGAACACCAGTACAATGCCACAAAGTGAGGAATGAGTGCTTAATATCTTTTTTGAAGGGAAGGGAGTGGGGCCATGCAAACATTTGCTGCCTTTTGCACCCCCTAACACAATGGCCTCAAAGGGGAGCATGTATTTACGGGGAGGGAAAATGTGAAACACAGCCCACTGTTTCAACTTGCCACTAAATAATACTAGCCTGCCTTAGTGCCTTTGGTCCATCTAGCCCAGTATCGTCAACACTGACTGGCAGCGGCTCTCCAGGTAGGAGTTTTCCAGCCATACCTGGAGATGCCGGGGATTGAACTTGGGACCCTTTTATGCAAAGCAGGTGCTCTACCAACTGAGCTATTGTTGCTCCTCGTGTCATGTAGATGGGCAATAGCTCCACTCATGGAAGGTGCCCCTGCCTGATTTTTGGAGACCCACCCCCCGCTCCACAGCTCGCCCCATTCAGCAGGGTCAATCCTGTGCAGCATTTTAAGGGGGATGAGGGCTGCTGTAGTGAGTAGAGGGCAGGGAAGTTGCACACACCTAAATCTGGATGCAATCCGTAAGTTCTAAGGAGTCATGGTCAGTTGTACAGATTCTTAAATAAACAAACTGCAAGAAAAATCTGACAGTTGCACTTTGTGGGAACTAGTCAACTAACATGGGGGAGTGTATGCTAGTTTTCTGATGGTGCACTTGTGAATTGTGTATTCTAAACACTGTATTGTAAGCACAGCACTTTAGCAAGGCTGAGCAGCTTAAGGTGCAATCCTATGCAAGTTTAGACAGAAAAAAGGCCTACTATTCCCAGCATGCCGGGAGTAGTAGGCCTTTTTTCTGTCTAAACTTGCATAGGATTGCGCCCTTAGCCACTTTACAGCTGCTTAACTTACCAGCTTGATAAAAATGCAATTAATTGTCAGAATGCCCAGACCCTAACTGTGAGAAGGCCTCATGACATAACAGCTGACTGAGCGAAGTCATGCTCTACTTGAGTGGATCTAGCTTTTCAAGAACTGCCTGTCAGTGTGTCAGATTCATAGGCTTAGACAACATGTGATTGCCAACCAGTGTAGGTCTCAGCTCAAAAGCAGCAGCTTCCATTTCTGATGCCCTTCTTAGGTTTGCTCCTGTCTTCCAAGTGATAGTAAATGGGAAGAGGCATTGGTATGCCCCATGAAAGGGGCTATATAATTTGGAACGCACAAGCAAGGAGGGACATGCATGCTACAGGGCAACTGTCAAGGCCACTAATACCAATGCCTATCATATATACAGCACATTTGAATGATCAGAGTGCTTTGAATGCTCAAATCCTTATGGCAGGAGTGCAGAACTTTGGGCCCAGGTGCCAAAACTGGCCTGGGTGGTTTCCCAGGTTTTGTGCAGTTTCCCCCCAGTCTAAAGGGTTGAAATTCCTCTCCTAAGGCTTAGTTACCAGTGGTAAGAGATTTAAGCTAAAAGAATGCTAGTAGTTTTGGACTTTTGTCCTGCCTATTTTGCCTTTGGCCCCGCCCACTGCAGGAATGGAATTCCATCTTTGGGCTGAAAGAGGTTCCCCACACCTGCTTTCTGGCAATCCTACATCTAGGCCAGTCTTATCTCTACACTGCAGATGGTGGTGGGTGGGGCTGAGCTGGAAAGAGATACCAATGAACTGATACAGTTCTGTGAATAGGCAAAGATTTGCTTTTCTTGCACTTGTTCTAAAATGAATTTATCCATCTTGAACTTGGGTAATAATAATAATAAAATAATAATAATACACAGTATTACAAACTGGGCTCTTTTACAATAAGGATAAGTTGGTGTTCACTGGTTGGGACTCTGACTGAAGCTCATGTGTTTTTTAAAGAATGACCTCTTGAGCTGTGAGGCCTTGAAAGGTCCCTAGAGTGATTACAATCAATGATATGGAATGTTTTGACAAATCTTTTAGGCTTTGTGAACAAATATAACATTATGAAAACAAAGTGTGCAGCTATTGTGAAAAAGGCAAATTCCATATTGGGGATCATTAGGAAAGGAACTGAAGATAAAATTGCCAAGATACTAATGCATTTATGCAAATCTACGGTGCGACCAATCTTGGAATATTGTGTACAATTCTGGACCCCACACTTCAAACAGGATAGTGTAATGCTGGGCTGCTTTCGGATGGTGATACATTGCGGGATTGTCATGGTTTTTCATGCACATCTTCCAGGAGGTCCATATGATATCATTGATTAGTAATCCCCCCATGTTTTCCCAATGCTGCTTCTATCTTTTTTTCTTACCAGAGAAACTTCAACTTTTTTTGAAATGGATGGAAGACTAACGCAACCAGTGTAGATACCATTACAGCTATGCTTCCATCTTTTTTAACAGGTGTGGTTTTGATGAGGGCAATATCTTATCAGGCAGGTGAATCTATCAAAGCTCACACACATATTCAGTATAACCTTTGCGATGGGTGCCATTTTAATCACCCATTTATTTGTTTTAATCAACCTTTTAATTAGTGTTAAAGCACTTTTCCAGATATATATATATATATATATATATAATTTTTATTTTAAAAATTTTCAACAATACAAAGAAAATAACACGCATAAAACTTATATAGCTATATATTTTTTAATGTTTTTTTAAATATTTTATTAAAGTTTTTCACATCTTACAGCTACTAATCTTACAGCTACTCATATTTTTTTAATGTTAAAATAGCAAAATACCATTTGAATGAAAGAGTGTTATAGTGCTACAATGCTATAATGCAATATATGCATTTTAAAAATGATTTCAAAAAAACATCCTTTTCAGTCACCGCCATTTTAGCAAGGTGGTTAATAAGTGACTGGAATGGCCATTAAAAATAAATAGACCATTAACCAACTTACCAAAATCACAGTGACTGGAAAGTTCTACCCCCATCTCCCATCATATATATTAGCATTATAGGGAAATAGCAGTATAATACTCTTTCATTTAAGCGGTATTTTGCTATTTTAATATTTTTTAAATAGCCAGGAATTTTTTTAGCGCTACTTAAAATATTGATTCAAAAGGAATAAAATGGGTGATAAAAGTGGTACTACCACAAAGGGCATAGTGAATGTGTGGTGTTACGATATATGTGTCTAATTACATCGATGCATCCACCTTACATACATGTAAACTGAGCACATATATGATGGATCTTTTGAACTCTGGGTGTGGAGGAAAAACTGACACGCAAAAGCTAAGGAAGTCAGAGTCCACAGACAATTATTTGTTAATAAAGAAGAACTAAAGTGAATTTAAATCATACATAAGGGGAATTAGAATTATACATCCAAAATACATTCACACAGAGAAGGTTAAAAGATAACAAGTATTTAAAATTCAGTGACACAGCAAAATGCATGGAAGAGAGAGAGAGAGAGAGAGAGAGAGGTGGTGGTGGTATGGCACTTTAAAGAGGAATGAATTTTAACACAGTTTTAATTCTGGCACTGAGCATAAACAGCATCTAACATTTAAATGAAAAGTAGACCTCAAAGGGGGAGGCAAATGGGAGCCTGAAATACCCAGGAGACAAATATAAATCAGTGAGCCTGTGTGCTTTCCCACATGGCTAACTATGGAGAAAAGGTGGCTGGGGGTGGCGGGCAGAAGAGAGAAAGGGAGATTTTGGATCCTGGGATGCTTTAAATAGGGAAGCAGGATTTGTTTTGTTTTTGAATTGTGAGAGCATTTTGGAAGTGGGGGGGGGGAATAAAACAAATGCAGGGTGTTTGGAAGGCAGATTGAGAGGTTTTGGCTTTTGGGAGAGGTGAAGAAGAGTGGGGTTGCAAGAAAAAGGAAGATAAACCTGGCAGGATCTCAGGTAGGAACAACCTGAGAACAGAGCTGATGGGAGAGAAAGTACCAAAAACCCTATGGAGAAAAGGTGATTCCAGATGAGGCTTTTATAGCACCATCACTCTGCCTCATTCACAGAATGTTATGGGTGTGTCCGTGTCCAAACATTATCATCTTTCACTTGTAACCCTCCCATGTTTTCCCACCACTTCTTGCATCTTGTTCCTTACTGCAGAAAATCTATCAAGTAAGAAAAGACAGAATAGCCACACAGAGCCTTTTGATAGGTAGCGCTAGGAGCCACCAGTCTGTAAGCACCCAAAAAGTTAAGGAAGGAAGACAATGGGGAAATTGTTGGGGAGAGAGTTAACCACTGGGAAGAGATTCTACCCTAGGTGTAGAAATTCAGGTGTTGGTGATGGGGTGAAATATTAGAGAAAGCAGAGAGGAAAAGGGCTAATTAGCTTTTTGGAAGCTCTATGGAGCTTCAGAAACAAGATGTGGTGGTGTGGGAGTTGAGAGAAGAAAGAGCAGGTGTTGAGGGTCTTTCCTGGATTGAAAGAATCCTAAATTCAGAGACTTGAGCTGCCACTTTTATCCCTCCTCTCAGAATATAGTAGCTAAAACAAAACAAAACTAAGTTCTCACTTCAAGATGGCTCCTTGCATTTGGGAGATTGGTTTTAAGGTGTAAGTCAGAGAGAGAGAGAAGAAATGATGTCTATATATCCCCTTCAGTATCAGGCAGAATGCCTACTATCTACACCAGTTGCTGGGGAACACAGGCAGGAGGGTGCTATTGCACTCATGTCCTACTTGTGGGCTTCCCATTGGCACATCTGGTCGGCCACTGTGCAAACAGAATGCTGGGCTGGATAGGTCTTTGCTCTGATCCAGGATGGCTCTTCATATGTTCTTATCAACAATATCTACAATACATTTCATTTCAGTGTGTTAAGGGAGTTGGTTTAAATTCATCTACTTTCTGTCAAATAGGGCAATGAAAACAAAAGTCCTAAAATACAGTTAAAACATGGCCCATCTTTGCTCTTCTCATCAACAGTATTCATGGAATTAATTACTGATCTTTCCCTTCTTTCTGAGGGATCCTCTTCTTCAAGAGATACAAAAACAGAGGTATATTGACCATCAGCTGTAAATAACCAAAAGATGAGACCCCAAATCTTCTGTATAAGAATCCTCCTATTGTTGGGCCTAGTGTCCGTGTTAGTGGAGTCACAGAGGCACCTATTCCCAGCATGGCACCTAGGTGGAGAAAATTAATGTTATACATCAAAACTGATTTTAGGACCTATTCCAATGCTACTGTATTCAACAAATCTGTGTCTCAAGCATTTCTAACATCAAGGGACTTGCACTCCAATCCTAAGGATTGTAGAGCTGGCACAAACTGATGTGTGGCATTGTTGTGGTACAGAAACTGATATGCTCCTATTTATTTATTTAATTTATTATATTTATACCCCACCTTTTTTCCTGCAAGGAACCCAAGGCGGCTTACATAATAATCCTCCTCCTCCTCTCCATTTTATCCTCACAACAACCCTGTGAGGTAGGTTAGGCTGAGAGTCAGTGACTGGCCCAAAGTCACCCAGTGAGTTTCATCTCAAGAACTTCTCTTCTTGCACAGCAAGTTTACTATTATTATTGTTATTTTATTTTAATGTTTGCAAGTAACAAGAAAAAAGAAAGAAAAAGAAAATAAAAAACCATAAAACAAATTACGTATACCAAGTTCAATACATTATAATATAATATAAAGTAACAACACAATCTGATTTAACTAAGAGAGCAATCCTATGACCCCTAGACAATGACCCAGTTAGCACGTAATGACTACCCATGGGTTGTTTAAACCATAAGTACTAGTAGGGACTGTGCAGGAAGAAGTGAGCATGCTGCCTTGCGAGCTCCTGCTTTGTTTCCACTTTGGTAAACAACCCAAGAGCCCCTCATTCCTAGGTTCTGCTCCATGATGTCCGAACCTAGCACTCCAGGCTGTTGAGGGAGAAACAACCCAGAGCTTTAACCCATGGTTTGTTGTTAACTGAATGTAGACATAGCACAGAACTGTCGTTTGTTTTAAAGTGGAAGCAGAAGTTTTCATATGCTTGTGCAGGGAGGAGGAGAAGGGAGCGGGGAGTGCATGAGCACAAAGCTTGCTGCAGCTCAGTCCCAATCCCCGAAACCGTGTCTTCAGGAAACATCTGAACTGGGCCACAGACCAGCCTACCTACCTCAACGGGGTGCCTATAACTCCTATCATCCCCAGCCACCATGCCTTCAACCATGCTGTGTGGGGATGATTATGGGAGCTGTAGTCCAACATATCCAGAGGGCACCATGTTGGGGGAGGCTGGCATAGGCTCTGAAGGATGCTGGCCCTGCTTTCCCTGGGCTGGATCCGGAATCATCATTCCGCCAGCAAAAACATACAGCTAGCGGAAGGGGACTTCCATGTCCTCTCCACCCCCTGAGAGACCCCATGCGCCCTCCAGATCTCCTTCACAGGGTCCCTCCCCTCCTCATCCCATGTGCAGAAGCGATCTGGATTGGTAGCTGAATTTTACTTTGACACTGGCAACGGTACAGGGCCCTCTAGCAGTGTGTTCTCCAACCTTGTGTGGCTGGCTGGGGCATGCTGGGAGTTGTAGGCCAAAAACATCTGGGGACCCAAGGTTGGAGAACACTGCTCTAGCACACCTGAGGGCAGCAGGCTAGTGTAGGGGGTGCCGGACAGGCTGTGTGGCACATGCAGCCCTGTCCTTCAACAGAGGGGAGTGGCAGGCGAGCTGCCACTGCTGCCTCTTAACATCTGCCAGCTGAGGTGGGCGCCTAAGGGCCAAGCAACACTTCACTCTGGAGATGCAGCTAGCAGCTACATCTTTTTTTTCTTTTTTACTCTAAAGTAAACACAAGGATCCCACTCTGGATCAGGACCCTAGTATGGGGGGGGCAGGGGGGGCTTTAAGCCTTTGCCCCCTGCTGTAGTCACAATCCAGATAAGGTCCCCAGCACTTACCTTAGCGTAAGAAAGTCAGATCGAAAGAAAGGCATAGCTACCAACGATGCCTTCAAACAAAGTACCTTTAGTTTGGGTCTCACTGAGCCTAATGGTAGGGCCGGCCCTGGCCTAACAGGTAGACAGAATCTGTTGAAGGAGCGGCTGGAGAAGAAGTTCTAGCCAAGTGATGAGCTTCACCTGACCTGAGCATTTTCCTCAATGATGGCACCACCTTGTTGAAAGAGATCCTTGATTTATGTTCCTTAAGTTATCTAGACATTCTCCTAATTGGAAAACATGAATTGCTTCAGTAAATCTATGAGTGGGTAAGGTAATGTGCAGCTCCACCCATGACCAGAAATGGGCGTCGCAGCATTTTAATAGCCATATTACACTGGGAGTCACCCACTGCATTGCTAAAAATGGGTTGAGTAAAAACAGTCGAAACACTTTAAACGTTTTTCTCCAGTGGCACATGCCGTCTTCCTCATATCCTTTCTTTGAAGCCCAGCCCCCCCCCGACTTTACAGTATTATTAACATCTTATTTTCACAGCTGAAAGCATGTGGTTTCCCCCATTGGACTATGCAAGCTGTACTCTTACATTCAAAACTGCTACATGCTTCAGTTCAGACCCCAAACATCCCTGGTTAAAAATAGCACAGATTCCAGACATGTCTCTGCTAGTAACCCTCAGTCCAGATCCACTGTATGGCCCTGTTACTGCAGTGTTCCTCTCTCTCTCTCTCTCTCTCTCTCTCTCACACACACACACAGTTCCAGGTTTTAGAGGGTCCTTTGGCAAATGGGCACCTCTTCCTCTACCGTCTCACTGCTATTGTCAGCAGTTGCTATTGCCCCTCATCCTCTCATCATTGCTACCACCTACTTGCTTGCCAAGGCAGAGAGGCAATGAGCAAACCAGCAGCGGCATCTCCTGCTCCTCCTTCACACCGCAACCGTTGTCTAGGCCAGACCAAGAGGTAGGTGAACAAGCAAGCTGCAGGGGCCATGGATAGTGGGACCCCAGCTAGGGTGTGGACCCTCTGCTAGTGCCCAGCTATGCCGACCCTTGACACCCTGCACACACACACAGACACAGACACACACAGATCCTTTTGCTCCACTGGGCTCTCGGCACAATCTTTGCTCCTGAGCCATATTCCCAATATTTTGCTGCTTTCAAGCAGGCATTGACAATGCTTCTGAATTCTGACCTAATGATCTATATGCAAATCAAGCTTGGGATGAGGCCACTGAACTAGCTTTCATATGTGACTGACTGAGGCTGGCCTCTGGGCCCAGGAAGCAAGCAGAGCAGGCTTCGTTTCCCTGACAAGAGCCCTTTCAAGAAGAATCCTGGACCGCTGCCAGCAGCTGCTTTCTTCAACCTCTCCCCCTCAGTTTCTTCATTTTGAAATCATTTGCATCCGCTAAGAACTGAGAGAGTTGAGGATGTCCAGACTATAAATCATATTGGCCTAGCAGCGCCAAACTTCATTTTAGCCGTGGTTTTAAAAATGTTATACGGATAGTGTCCTTCTTAGAATAACCATGGGAATATCCTGGAATATACCAATGTGCAGGTGGTATAAGGCTGCAGGCAGGCAAAATTATTTACAATCCACCTTTCATCCAAGGACCTCAAGGTGGTATACATGGGCTCCCCCACACACACATATTATCCTTACAACAATTCTGTGAGGTAGGTTAGGCAAGTGGCCCTAGGCCACCCAATCAGCTGCGTGGGGATTTGAACTTGGGCCTCCCCAGTCCTAGTCTGACACTCTACCCTACTGAAACCAAGTCAAAAGTGTTTTGATAGAGGCTTTGCTTCCAATGGGGTCCACAAACATTTGTTTTATCCTGTTGTTGCCTCTGGTCAAACAGATTTTGCAGGTTTTGGGCACAATATAAAAACCTGCAAAAGCTGTTTTCCAAAGGTGAATCCAGAATTAGTGCGCATACCATGAACAGTGACCCCTCTTTCAAGCCATCTTCAACTTTCTGGAAAATACCAATGCTCCTCTCCTGCCTGAGTGAAGTGACCATTCAAATGGGCAGACCCGTGTGCCCACGGAGCTGTGACCAAGAGCATTGTGAAGCACTGGGGTGTAGCTTGTGTGTACCAGTGATGGATTCTTGAAAAGAGTGAAGCATTACAGCAGGACTGGGGGACCTCTAGTCTGGGGGCCAGATATGACCCACAGGGGTTTCCCCATCCGGCCCTCCACCTTCTTACCCAGGCACCACCTTCTCTCCCCAGGCCCTGCACCCTGTCTTCAGGCAGGGGAAAGCAGCTGATCAGAGATAAGAGCTTTTTCCTGCTCAGTGCTGAGCAATGGAGCTGAGAACTACCCCCTCTTCAGCATTGAGGGGGAGCTAAGAAGTGTGTGTATGTGTGTGTGCGTGTCTGTGTTTGAGAACGTGTGGGAGGGTCACATGCCAGTAGTCACATGGCACCCACTTTTGGCAGTGTGGCACAAAGCCCCAACATTCTGGCCCAAGGCCAATTCAGCCCTCGAGCCAAAAAAATGTTCCCCTCTCCTGCATTACAGGCACCTTCAGCGTCTACGTATGTAATTTATGGTGGGTTTGAAGCAAGTGCTTTGGGATTGTGTTAGGGCCACTGTCAGGCTCCCCCCTTGCAGAGTTGCACAGTTGTAAGAACTGGGCATGTGGACTTGTATGTGCGGCTGCTGCAATCATGCATGCTGTTTTGGTGGCCCACATACTTGGTGGCTCCATGATGTGGAGGTGCCGGTTCACACAAAGAGCACTTCTGCACGAGTGCTGCCTGGCTGTGGTGCCTGGGTGCAGCGGGTCTCAAGATGCTGATGAGGCCATACTTCATCTAGGTCCAAGTCATTCACAAGAATATTAATCTCAGGAAACACTGCAAGGTTCTACGTCTTCCTTTTGCAACTGGCTTGTTCAGTAATATGGGTCACTGCCTCGCTTGAAGTCATCCATGTAATACCAGCCCCAACTAGCATTCACCGGCTTGGCAGATCTGCAACTCCAGTATAGGTTCCCCTTTGTTCTAAGCCAAATTAAGGTATGTGAGATGTGCAGAGACTTTGGAACTTGGCATGCTCCCTGCAGAGCTCTAAGAGTTGGTTGGCGACAAAAGAGTTCCCTGGCAGAGCACGGTGGGCTGCACATTTGCCAACTCACCACTCTTCCAAGCAGTGAACCAGAACCAAGTGGTGCATCTGACCGGTTTCGTAAGGAAAGGGAAAGGGGGGGGGAAGTCCAGAGCACAGGAGCAGCAAGTCTTACCAGTGTCAGAAGCTGGGACGGACTTGGTCAGGATGATGTCGGTGATGACCCCGATGGTACTGAAGGAGAACACCATGGGGGGCACAATGAGGCAGTAATGGACCACGTTGCTCATCAACACCTGGGAGGTGGGGGGAAAGCAGCAAAGACTTTTAGAATGCCAGCAAGAGAATATCGCAAGGTGTGCGTGGGGGGAATCAGTATTCAGGAATACTCTCTCCTGCTAACTTCCACAAAATAAAGCCCAACAAGACAGATCCTCAGCTTTTTCAGCCAATCCAGAGGAGCTGCTCTGTTCCACTCTAATTGCATAAATCGCTTAGGCTGAAGAGAAGCAGCAGGATTTTTCGGAGAACTCCAGGAGGTTGCCCTGGAGATGGAGCCTTATTAAAGAAAAAGACAACAATCAGGTTCCATAGCTCTGGAACAAATAGCCACTGATTTTATTGGGTAGTTTAGTAGGTATGTATGTTGTCAGGTAGTCTATTATCAGATTTCATTACAAGGGGCCTGCATCATGTTCCAATTAGTGCCAGAGACAGATCTAAATTACTATGGGCTTTTTGAGGTTCAGAAGGAGAACAGCCATTACTTCTTGGTCCCAGGGTACTTTGGTGCAATCTGAATTCTTGTTTGCTTTTTTTTGCACTTGACACAAAGTAACTTAATTCATCTGCATATAGTTTCTTGAATTGCCATCTTAAGCAACAGCAGCCAGTGAAATGGCTTGGTAGGCAATACTTCTGGCAGCCACTGCTGCATGGTCACTGAGAGGAGAAATTCTGTCCATATCTTTAAGTACTGGAGGGCGGTGGTGTAGAGGCAGGCGGGTGCCACAGGCAAAACTGTGCAGCTGCATGGTTGCTGACTGGATGCAAGGCACTCTCATGGATGCAGACTGCTGATGTCGGCAGGGGTGTGACTATCCCAGTCAGCAACTGCACTGCTTGTATGTTGCTGCCTGCAGCACCCCCTGACTCCACCGCCACCACCACCACCACCACCACCTGGGGCTTAAATCTATAGGTAGAAAATTCTCTCTCCTCTTAATCTCCATGTAGTGGCTGCCAGAGCCTTCACCTACGTAATTGAATCACTGGGCCTGCCACCGAAATTAAGATTGTCACGTGCAGCCTGCAGGTGAGCCTCAAAAAGCTCGCTCACTGTTTTGTGGCTTTCAGGTGGTCCTATTCATGTTATTATGCTACCATTTGGATTCCCCCTGCCCTCCAGCGGACTGATATGGCTGCCTGCCTGCATGTTTAGTGCCTGGGTTTATTGGGATCTCCCCAGTGTGACTGCATTGTGGACTGCAGTCAAACAGAATTGCTTAGTTCAGTGACAGGAGGCTGCATCTGACTTGCCAAGGTCCTGCCCCCTCGCCCCAGCTGGAAAACATCTGACCCAAGGCAAATTGGCACCAAGTTGCTGTGCAGGGCTCTACGGGCCAGAGAGAGCCCTGGAGGGACAGATAGAGCCTGTGGGCTTTACATCTCTATCACTATCACTGGTTTAGACCATTCACCTTTGCAGCTGGCAACATGGATATGCACAAAAATATACATGGCATAAGAGAAAAGCCCTGCGCTATTAATACGGCACTACCTCAAGAAAAGAACCAGTGTATGTAAGAACCTCCTCTTGTCTGAGAATTCACAAAACCTGGCAATTTCCACATTTTCCCTTTTCAGAGTTGTGTCATTTTGCCTCAGAGCAAAACTGTGCAATGTACTCCTTTCCCAATATTTCTCTCTCCCTCCCTCTCACACACCCTCCCTCCCCCTCTCCCTCTCACACACAAGCAGCTTCCTGAGGCTTATTTTGGTTTAAAAAATGTAGGAAAGAGACGTGCAACTGTCTGCACACCACTTTGGGCCCTCACATGAACAAGTTAACAGCACAGAAAGCTGTAATGCCCCATTCAAGGGTTCACTACTTACCCCAGACAGCCTGCAGAATATTTACCAGTGATATATGATGAGCACAGGTAATTAAAGACAAATGTTGCTTATTACATTCAAGCAGTAGGACATTACGTAGAACCGAAAGCTGGGATTTGGGGAACCTGTTTGGCTTGCTCAGTTGTTAATGGATTGAACTTTAGGAAGCCAGAATGTCTCTCCACTATAAATGCAAACCAGTGTGCATAATTAGCAAGAGTAATCATTTTCTTATAGCACAAATGCTCAAAGACTTCCTTCCAGATGCTTATCACTGAAAACAAGCACTGAAGACATGCTTAGGCACAGGCCTTAAGTTTGGGAATGGAGTCATATGAATCCCACAGGAGAATGTGGAGACCATCGCTCAGTGGTAGAGGCCATACTTTGCATGCAAAGTGTCCATCCCTGGAATTCCAGTTAAAAGGATCAGGTAGAAGGTAGTGGGAAAGACCATCACCTGAGGCCCTGGAGGGCCACTGCAACTCAGAGTATATGATACTGGGTGAGATGAACAAATATTTTGACCTTGAATCAGGCAGTTTCCTATCTTCCTGGCTGCCCAGTCAACTCACTTTCTCAGGGGCACAGGAATGCGTATGTGTGCATGCATACAACAACAACAACAACTTTATTGTATCACAGCAATTTGCCATTATACATGGTCAGAGCTTAATTAATAGATCTTCAGAAATTAAATAATTTCCCTTATAACCTTAAGTTTTTACAATATACATTTGTAAAACATTTACAAGGAATTTGGATGTTCTATAGGATATATACTTGTCAACATTAGACAACAGGAAACAAATCTTTGCAAATGATGACCTTCCCTTCAATGGTTTTATCAATGGAGAAATATATCTAATTCTAACATCATTATAAACTGAACACTCTAAGAATACGTGAGTTATATCTTCAACTGATACCGAATTGCAATCACATACTCTATCCTTCCTAGGAATCCTTTTAAGCCGGCCCACCCAATCAGCCAAAGAAAAAACATTTAATCTTGCCCGAGTAAAGGCTACCCTCATTTTAATGTTTGGCAAGTCTACCAAATATTTTGGGAGGGATTAATATGATGGAATAAAAGAGGAATAAAAAATGTTTGATTGACAGACCATAATCCCAGCAATCTGAGATTGCATCTCAGTGTCCTTAAGCCTTTGGATCAATATCACTTTGGCTCTATCATATCCTTGAGTTAAAAGAAAAGAAGTAGAGAATCCCAGACTCGTAACAGCCAATTGCATCTTTTGCTTCCATGAATTTTGGCCCATCTCTTCTAATAAAACCAAAATAAATTCTGACACCTGTTTAAAAAATGATTTCTAACCAAAAAAAGCAAGGCTAATCTGAGGGCTTCAGCCTTTATGGTCATTACACCCAGTTCTGCACGAACCAATTCTAGTTTTGTAGAAACAGGGGCTGCCAACAGTCTACGCAAAGATTTATTTTGAGCTCTCTCTAGTGGATCTAAATTGGCCATAGCCCATAGTGCATACATACAACCTTTAAAACAGCTTGGGGAACAAGCTAGGCAGAGCAATTCCATTGTCCCTGGGAAAGCATGCCAGGGGCCATAGGATCTGGTGGATCCCATGGCCGTAGGCACTGTTATGACTCAGGAGGGGGAATCCAAGATCCGATCATCCACACCCCCTCGCAGCCAACAAGGAAGGCACTGCAGCGGCGGCTCTTCCAGGCTTGTGACATCCAGGGAAGAGCCCGGGGAGAGGAAAAAGGGGGGTGGGATGGGAGAGGAGGGGGAGGAGAGACCAGGATCCACAGGATCCTAAAGCCTCCCCATTGCCCATCTCATTCAGAACAAGTTAGGTAAGGACAAGGAGGAACGGGAGGCGTTTTTGCCTTTGTCCTGCTCCTGCCCTGCCTGGCTCCTGCTGGCAGGGCGTAGGATAGACGGAGGGCTCCCTTAGGGTTGTGCTCTGAATCAATATATCCTTTAAAGGTGTGTATGTGGTAAGAGTTTTTACTGTTGTTTAGAGAGGCTCTTTTGAAACTTTATTATTCATGTATCATTCATACTGTCTATCTTTCCATTTTATAATATCCAGCAGGGGAGAGAAGGAGCCCCAAAATATGGCTGTCATGACCTGCAAATGTTGATGTTTAGTGGAAGATCACAGAAGTATGGAATCAATAGGCATGAAAAATAACATGGAGGACACCGATAAAAGGTGTGGAACCCGTGGCTGGTAGTTGACGGTGGCTCTCAAAACTCTCTATCTGCGGCTCTGTCTATCATTCCTTAAGAATGTTTTGAAAATAAATATATTAAAACATTCTTCTGTAACAGAAATATTGCTGCTTCCTGAAATCCTTCTTGTGTTTGCCTTTGTGACACCTTGAGATCTTGAGATGGGGGAAATATTGCAACAGGCCCAAAGCTGCCTCAAACAAGTTTTTTGTGCACTCAGGTATGCCGTCTGAGGATAAAATACGTGCATGGTGTATCATATTTGAACGGTGCATGGGTGTGTGTTTTTCTTTGGTATCTTGATAAGGCAGAGTTAAGATCAGGAAAAACTGATACCCCCCACCCGCATGTATGCAAAAGAGACAAGCAACAGAGTTAAAATACGATATGTGATGCCTATATTTCGTACCCAGGAGTGTTATACCATCCAGTGTAATACTGCCTCCCCAAACAGATCCAGGACATGCCTTCATCCATTATATTTAGGTGCCAGCTTAAAACGTTCTCATTTAACAAAGCTTTTAAATATATTGTTTTGCTGTTGTTATTGGTTTTATTTACTGTTTTATTGATCATTGCTGCTGCTTGTTTTTCCAATTGATTAATGCTTTTAGTATTGTTAATTTTGAACAGGATGTGATTTCTCTTTATGGTTGTATATTGCTTTGGATATGTTTGTAGAAAAACAACACGTAAATGTGGTTTTTTTTTTTTTTTAAACTGCCAGAATACCCACCCTTTCCTCCAAATCTTGTTTGAAGTGGTCCCCAAGCCTACAGACAGTAGCTACGCTCAGGATCCAGACAACTGTTCTAGAGTGAGGTTCGAGGCAGAACATTTGTAGGCTGAGACAGTAGGACTGGACACTATGGACGCTGGAGAGGGGAACATCAGAAGCTGCCTTAGACCAAGCCACACTAGCTGTCCCTCTTGCCCACAGCATTGTCTACTCCAAACGTAAGAACATAAGAAGAGCCCTGCTGGATCAGAGCAAGGGTCCATCTAGTCCAGCATTCTGCTCACACAGTGGCCAACCAGCTGCCCACAGGATCCCACAAGCAGGACATGAGTGCAACAGCACCTTCCCGCCCATGTTCCCCAGCAACTGGAGTACATAGGAATACTGCCTCTGATACTGGAGGAAGCATATAGCCCAGTGATGGTGAACCTATGGCACGGGTGCCACACCTGGCACGCAGGGACCTCTCTGTGGGCACTCGAGCCATTGGTCACCAGATCGCGAAAAGACTGTCCCCTTCTGCAAAACACTAATGATCTTGTTCTTTCTCACAGTGTGGAACAGAATGATTTTATTCTAGAATTCCTGTTACAGAATTCTTTTCTACATTGTTATCACATTTAAAAGATTTGGAAGAATGATGCACAGAGCATGGCTTGGATGTAAAGCCCTAACAGTTGACCTGAGTGCTGCATGTGTTGCTATCAAACTAACGGAGTATGAGCCAAGGTTTGACAAATTATCAGCATGCATGCAATAGCAAAAATCACATTAATTGTGCAAAAGCATGCCCAATGCAAACTTTTACCTAATGCAGTGTTTGCAGTCCAAGACATAAAGTGTTTAAAATGTGTTAAGCACGTTTAGTTTTCTTGTTTATCTTGCTCATCCTAGTACAGGTTGACTTTTACTTTTACTAATCCGACATCTGTAGAAGCAGGGAAAGGACCCAGGGTAAAGCTTGCCCCATACAATTTCAGTCTGGCATATAATCATATTACAAGTTGAGAATCCCTTATCCAAAAATACATGTGCCTAATTATTTAAAAAGTTTGTATAAATTCCCTTCAGGCTATGTGCACAATGTAGTACTATAATAATTTTTTGAGTTGATTTTTTTTTCAACAAAAAACTGTTTGTATCATTGAAAGCTCTGTTATTGTGTTTTTCTTTTAAGACAAAATATGTTAATTAGTTCGGACAACTGTATGAGTTGTTTTTCTAAAACTAAAACCTCGGTATTCAGGTTTAATTACAGTGTTGGCACTTTGAAATAAATAAGTTGGTTTTGTGTTGCAGTTTGGGCACTCGGGCTCAAAAAGGTTCGCCATCACTGATATAGCCAATCAGGACTAGTAGCCATTGATAGCCTTCTCCTCCATGAATTTGTCCAATCCCCTTTCAAAGCTGTCCAAATTGGTGGCCATCACTACATCTTGTAGTGTTCCATAATTCCATAATTTAATGGAATTATGTTCCAGAATTCCAGAATTTATGGAATTATTCCATAATTCTAGTGTTCCAGAATTCCAGAATTTAACTATGCGCTGCATGAAGAAGCACTTCCTGTTATCTTTCCTGGAGAGCCTCCAGCAGGCTGTCCAGGATCTCAAGCAGAAGGACTTTCCCATCACCTGCTACCTGATCCCTTTTAAAAACTGGAGATGGCAGGGATTGAACCTGGGGCCTTCTGCATGCACTGTAGCACTGAGCGACAGCCCTTCCCCATGACGATAGTTTCTTCCTATGGAAGAAGCGTCTGACTGGGCCATTGGACCTGGAATGGCTCTTAGAAAAGTTATTGGGCCAAACTCTGGCTGACCCAGGTTTGATACTTTGTGCATTCTGTTCACTACTGCTCTCGATTTCCTCTCATTTTTCTTCATCTGCTACCTAAACCTTTGCTGGCTTCTTTTCAGCACAGCTGGCCTCTCTGTTAATTTCGACTGCATGTTTTAGAAGCCACTGGGAGGAAGTGATTCGTATGGTGGAGGGGGGGCAGGAGGGAAGGGAAGATATGTAACTTGAGATCTTCGTTAAATGTCTTCCCTATAAAAGAACTGTAGAGCTCCAAAAAATCTTTTCTATGTCAGCAGATCGATAAACTGCACACTTAGTTCAGATGCTTAGGCCAAGTTGCGTCAAGATAGCTTTCTCCCTACAAAGAGCTCCTCCAACATGTATACCACCCCCAGAGATGAATTTTTTCCCCCTCAGCTCCTTGAACACATGGCTTTTAAATAGGTTTTCCTTGCAGACAGGCACTGCAGCTGCATTTCCTTATCAGCAGTTGTCATGGGAAGCCATTTCTGGCTCCTTCCCATTAAGACCTATCTGGTGGGATGTCCTAGACCAGCAGTTCTCACACTCCCCACCACACCCTACCCTCCCCGCAGACCACTTGAAAATTGCTTGTGGTCTCAGCGGAGCATTTATGAAGCTTAATTTTTGTTCTACAAATCAAAGCACAGACCTAAATCATATTTAACAACATCTTTTTCTTCAGCACTAGCATTATCGTCAGAACCAGCAACCACATTATAAAAGTTGTGGGCCCTAGGCCAGGCCACTGACAAAGGCCCCTGTAACTGGCAAATGTTTAGGGGGAAATGCACCAGGGCCATATTATGAAAATCACAGATCCTTGGCCAGGCCTTGTTAACCTGTCTGATCATTTCGCGCCAGTTAAAATGACCTTGATCTTCATAGTCAGGAAAAATAAATCAAGCGACGGGCCAGGTGCAGATATTCTCTGTTGCAGGGATGCAGAGCCTCAGGCCCAGGGTCCAAATCTGGTCTACCTGAGGGCCAAATCCAGCCCTCCTGGGTTGCCCAGATGGCTACCTCCCTTTCCCCTGGCCTTTCCCGCAACCACCAATCATTTGATGGCTTCCCGGCTTTTGTGCAGTTCCCCCACCCCCAATTCTAAATAGTTGAAATGCCCCTCCTAAGGCTTTGTTATCGGCAGTAAGAGCTTTAAGCTGAAATATGCTGGTGTTTTGGGCCCTATCTCCTTTTGCCTTCAGCTCTGCCCACCATTGGAACGCAGACCCTCAGAGCTTCTCCAAAATGGAATTGTGTCCTCAGGCTGGAAGAGGTTCTGCACCATTGCTCTGCTGTTCTGCAACCATTCCACAGACCGCCTGAATGGAGCTCATGGACTACAGTTTGAGAACCTCTGTCCTAGAGCCCTGTGGGCATAAACTGATTGTGGTTGCCAAAGCAAGTTGACAACGGGGGCTGAAGTTAGCCGACACTTTTGCCTGGATGATTGATTCCAGCACAAAGGCTCAATTTGCACAATCCTCCAAACTATAGTCTGGAGGATTGGCAACGTTCTGTGATCTTGGGTGCTCCCTCTTTCCTTCTCCTATGAAGATTCCCTCTTCTGCTTCCAAGCTGTGACACATCCAAATGGATTGCTGCAATGCTTGAATCAGGCCAACTACAGTTAGTGGAAACCTCCAAATGATTATTTTAAAGTGGGTTTGCAAACCATGGTTTGGAGGTTAGTGGTAATCCATAGTTGCCAGGATAGCCATATTATGTGGCAGTTGTCGCACCTGGAAATGAAGGGGGGAACCTGGACAGGAAGAGGGAGATGGAAAGGAGTGGAGGGAGCCCTCAATCCTGTAGTATGTTCCCAATCTTCAAGCAATGGTTTGGAGGATCATCCAAATTGAACCATAATAGCGTGGTTAGATATGCTTTTTGCCCTTCTGGACAATGTAATGCAAACAGAAAAAAGGTTGATTACATGTTTAAAATGGCTGCTTTATATGGTCTCTCCCAACCCAACATATTCAAGCAAGATTCAGGAAACCCTATTCCTGGAGGATGCGGACATTTGTAAAATCCCTGCTGGGAGATATGAGTGAGATCATTTCCCATTGTTTGTCCCATTTGCACAATGATAGGAAGCATACTGTTGTGGTTGCCCCAGAAGCTTGGTAGAGCTTTTGTTTTAGTCATAATAGAAAACCCCCTGGGAGAAAATGGATACAGTTGGATACTAAGAAGACTAGTAAAGAAGTGACTACTTATCTCAGTGCACCCACACTGAGTATTGCAGAAGCAATGCTCTCAGCCCTAGTGATCATCCAATAGAATTCCTCTAGTGGGAGGATGGCTGCAGGCCCTTACAGTTCTCTTGTCTTTGATCACAAGAGATAGATAGGTCCTTGCCTTGGATAGTCATCTTCTCATACTACTTGAGAGAACTCTGAAGCGTAGAAGCCATGTCATCATCCAATGGCTGACCTTCGCTAATATGGGTTTGCAATCAATTAGAAGATCCAACTAACAACCATGCCTCTTCCAACTGAGAGTGGAACAGTCCAACCAGACACCCAAGCAGTCCCGTATGCTCTTCGTGCAAGAACAAGTTGTGAAGTTTCTTCATCATCACCAGGGCAAGTACCAATGTGAGCCTTATGGTATTATGACTATTCCTGGAAATGATGTGGTTTCATGGATGAACCTTTGCTTAGATTTCCCCTGAATTTACTGATCCCCTCTCAGAAATTCATGGGGATAAATGGATGAAGGAGAGAACCCCATCCTGCTAGAACCCAAACAAATATTATGGGCCTACTCAGACAGGCTGTACTTTGCCTTTGGGCAGATCAATATATTCTTTCATTGCTTTAGTAATGCACAGCAACACCTCTTCATTATCAAGTGTGTAGAAGACAAAATATATACTAAATTATTTGATTGCATCAAACAAACCTAAAGTGCTTTAATTAGTTACCAATATGGATTTTTAAAAACTATTTAGTTTCAGAAAAGTCACTGTTCCAGTTCATTCATGCATGCTCATCATTTGATGACTGCTGCATGTGTGAATGGACCATCCCCAATATAACATCACAGATAGTACATTCAGATCACCTCACATTACATCAGACACACTACTTGTCATACGTTCAGCTGCACATCATCAAGTAGTGTAGAGTATTCAAGCACAGCCTAATCAGGTGATATACTTGCAAGAATCTTACCATAGCAATGCCCACTCCACATGCGACTATGACACTCAACATGAGCAGGGTCCGCTCTGTATAGTGACTAGTTAATCTTCCAAGTACTAGGCCCTGGATAACCTAGGAGAAGAGGAGAGAACAGAGACAAAAATAACATCAAATTTGAGTGCCATAGAAGTATAGCTTCCAAATCATGGGAAGTACTAGTTCCCCTCTACTCAGCACTGGTTAGGCCTCATCTTGAGTACTGCGTCCAGTTCTGGGCAGTTCTCCAGGAATAGGGTTTCCTATTCCTACACTTTAAGAAGGATGTAGACAAACTGGAAAGGGTTCAGAGGAGGGCAACAAAGATGATTAGGGGACTGGAAACAAGGCCCCATGAGGAGAGACTGAAAAAACTGGGCATGTTTAGCTTTCAAAAGAAGACTGCTCACCCTTCTTCTGCTCACTACTCCTCTGCTCCAAATCCCCCCCACCCACAACCCATACCCATTTATCCACCCCATGAAGGGTTCTAGTTGTTGTTTGTGAGGGTAAATATGTGTTTGGAACCCCATGGGGGAGCAGCTGTGGGGCAATTTGAGCAAGGGGTGGCAGGCAGGGAAATAGTTAAGCACCCCTTTTCTCTACTCTAAATTGTCCCCTTGCTGAGATTTTCTCGAAAAAGAAGAGGCCATCAAAGTTATGTTAGATGCATTTGCAAGCAATGTTTACACAGGCTTTCAAATACGTCTTAAGGTGCTCCCTCTCTTTGCTTATGTGTGATGGACACATGAAACAATTCTACACTATGCATATGGCCTTAAGCACTGTCTGGATGGGAGGCCACCTGGGAGCTCTTTGAAGGAAGAGCAAGCTACAAAGTGTAGGAAGGTAGGAAATTAATAAATATAGATGACAACACAACTTAATCCCTTAAAATAGCACTTAAATGCACAGAACTCTTGGGAGGTTCTTCCTAGGGTGTGTCATTTCACTATGAGTAATTATAGGGCTCTTGGTTTAGTTTTTCTTCCCCCCCCCAACCCTGAGGGATGGTTCCCAAGCTTCCTAGACATGCTTTCTAACAAACCCAGTTCCACACAGATACTGCTACAGTTCAAAGGGTAGAAGGCCCTACTAATCAAGCTTGGCAGCAGCAGGTGATCCACAAGAATCGTTGGGGCCGTGGCATGGGAAACCTCCTGGGCTTGGTTGTTGCTTGATTCTTTTTGTGCTTGCTGCATGGGGTTGAGTGCAATGTGTCACACAGGTTCCTGCAAAACTGTGGTGAGATCACTAGTGACTAATAAAAGACACAATGACTGAAGAAAGTTCTTGCCGGCCTACATCATCTTATGGGTCTTTTTGTTTTACTTAAGCTTCATTTCACTTTTAACACTGGGCTAACACTGGAAGTCTGCTAGCATGGTGATACTTTTGCACTTCCCTTCCTGCCCCCTGCAGCCCCTCTGTGCCACCTGAAAATCTGCTTCAGAATGTTTCTCAGCCCTCTAGAGCAGATTTTGGGGGTGCGCAGGGGCTTCAGAGGGGAGGACGAATCACCTCTCTCCCAGTTCCACTGATGGAACTGCTTCGCCAGCAGAATCACATAACTGGATTCAACCCATTAAAAATAAGTTCTTGGAGGTTGCGCTCTTTATTTATTTATTTGAAATTATTACAAGCTCGCCTATAGATAGTACCAGTGCAGGAGTGCTGATCCAACTCTGCTTTTTATTAAACACCTAATAAATAACAGCAGGACCACTTTTGGCCATGCCTCAAATTTTGAGTGCTTTTTGGTTATACATAAGATGTGCACACATATACAAGTATAAATTGCCTGTGGGCTGTGCATTCTCTCTCTCTGCTGCACTGGAGTCCTCAGCCTCAAGGTAAGACTCTTCCCTGCCCTCCCCACATAAAGGATGTTAGTAAACAAACAAAGAAAGCAACCTCAAGAAACCACAGTGGTGAGCTGTATCACAGTGACAGCTACCTTGCACAACTGTCCATCTGTAGCAGATCAATTCCCTTCCCTCATTGATTATACAACAAGATACTGCCCTATCATCACTGGAAAGGGGGACTGAATCAGCAAGGGTTCAACTACAATTAAAGGGACATTTTTGAGTGATTGAGCAGGAAGGACTATCCCCAGTAGCAATCAAATCTGCCCAGAGCTGGGTTACTCATCCATCTATCAGCTGGAAAGGGCACAAATTGATGAAGAAGGGGAGGAAAGTATGCCTGATGGTCACGTCACACGTTGCACATTTTCCTACATAGAGGCAACCTGAACAATGTAACTCCAGCAACAAGAACACTTGTGGTGCACTTCAAACAACATGCTTTTTCTTACACAGAGATTATCTCTGACCGAGTTGGGAAAATGTAATGTGGGAAACAGCCTTGAGGCCTTATTCTGGCTAATTGGCTAGCAAACGAAGAATCTAGACATTCTACAGGCCAAGACTGGGGACTGGGTGGGTCCCCCTGAACACCATTTCTTCATCCATGCCCAGACTTGGAGACGATGGTTATAGGTGGATCAGCTTCTGGCAGCATAAATGACTGGGAAGAAGCTGCAAGGTAGGTATGAGAGTTAGGATGATATATGGCTGTCCTTTTATTGCCATCTCCTCAGGTCAGAATTGAAGCTCCTGATGGGAGTCAAAGGGGGTACAGGGCTTATAGCAGGTTCAGAGTCCAGAGTAAGAACAGTGTTCCATTTCCTGGAAGAATCCTGCAGCCTATCGAGACCCGTTCTTCAGGATTTAATGGTGCAATATACCAATATAGATCTACCTAACAACAAAGTTTGGTAGATCTATCGTTAGAATAGTTAACTTTCAAGACCAGCCACCTAACCTCCACTTTTGCAGTTATGCCACCTGGAAAGCTATGAAAAGTTGCTTATGACTTATTAGCAGCAAAGAGATTTCTATTGACGATGGATCCTCCATTCATGTTGCAAGACAGTGGGAAGTCCATTGAGTTGTTATTATTATTTTTAATAACTGGAAAAGGGCAAGAAAACCAGAAGAAAGTGGGAAGACAGAGAAAGGGCAATGTGGTTCATGTGACAGAACACATGCTTTGCAGAAGGCTGCAGGTTTAGTCCCTGGTATTTCCACTTAAAAGGATCTCCGGTGGCAGGTGACAGGAAAGACCTCTGCCCAAGATCATGGAGAACTACAGCCAAACAGAGGAGATAATGCTTAACTAGATGGGCCAATGGTCTCTGACTCAGCATAAAGCAGATTCATGTGTTCTCAGCACTGGGTAAGCACAGCACTGCTAAGTGGCCGATGGCAGCCAGCAGGGATGTTGAAGAGTCCTTGGTCTCGAGTCACGAGTTGAGTCACGAGTCTTTGGACCCGAGTCTCGAGTCCGAGTCCTTGGTCCAAAATGGTGACTCACGAGTCACGAGTCATGAGTCACTCCCAAAGCTGACTCCATGAGTCCCTATTAAAATCAATGGGGGTTTTCCCCCAACAAAATAAGGCTATTTCAGATGTGTGGCTTAAATAAATTCTAGGCACAAGTGTGCCTTTTTTATTTCAAAACTCTGCAACTGATTTTGGCAAGAACAGACCAGTCAGACAAACCCAAAATGTCTGAAAGGTTGCATTTTAGGAAATGATTTTAAAAAATAAACTTGCTGTACTTCCTAAAACCTATCCATGTTGCATTTGAGGAACACGATTTTGGAACACGAGTCCTTGGTCTCGAGTCCCGAGTCGAGTCTCGAGTCCCATTAAAAATATTGGGACTTGAGTCCGACTCGAGTCAGAGGGGGGACTCAGTCCGACTCACGAGTCGAGTCCTCGAGTCCGAGTCCCCATCCCTGGCAGCCAGCAAAAAAACTGCTGATATCATGGCCTGGACTAGCTACTCAGAAGACACATCCCTGCACAGTGCTGAGGTAGCAGCCCCCATGCCTCTGTCAGTCATTGTCTGGCAATGCCTTCTGGCAAGAGCCTCAGGTCTCCCTCCCCCTTGACAGCCACTCAGAGCTGGGCATTATCAGATATGATAGCCTATAGCATGCTATTTCTGACATGTAAATGCACAATATGTGAGTGGGATCTAATCATAATGGGAAAGATTAAGGATGGGGTCTCCCATGTGGTTCTCGTGGGCATCAGTGTGCCCACAGGCACCTCTCTTGGCATCTGCCAACCTCACTGGCTCTCCTCGTTTTTATTGCATTTTTTATTTTATTAAAAAAAATAAAAATAAACTGGGAAGTTGGCATGCTGCAAAGCAGAGGGCTGGCCTCCATCAACATCTTTATTTCAGTTCATAAGAGGGTCTTTGTGTCCTGGAGCTCAGATCCCCATTCTGCCTTGTACTTAGGTTCTTGAGCAAGAGCCTAAGAACCCCAAGGTTCTTGGGTTCTTTTAGTCTCACCAGTTTGCCTTCTGGGAAACTAGTGTTTTGTGACTGGCCATGCCCACCAGGCAGCCATTTTATAGCAGCCGTTTTTTGAGAACACCCACAATACTCTCTCAAAATTCCAAAGGTGCCCACCAACTCAGAAATGTTGGGGACCTCTGGTCATTAAGGAAAAAGGAGTAATAGGAATGGGAAGATCTCTCTCCTTCACTTATTCCTGGGAAGAACATAGGTTTCATGATTGCATTTGCAGTTAAGTTCACTCAATTGCATTGCGGTTGTGATTAATGTTGTTGGTCACACTCACACATTGCAACTGAAGGGGAAAAGAATTCCTCATTAATTTGTCAGTGCCTAGGAATGTGTCATTACCATGCACACCAGTCTTCATGACCTTATCAGTGCTCATGGTAAGGCACAAGTGGAAAATTTCCAAGAGTAAGGTTGCTACCATTTCTTTGGGCAGAGTCCCTGTGCCTTTAATAGGGACATAACAGAACAAAGATTCAATAGGTGAAGACTTTTCTACACTTCTAATTAAGCTTATACCATGCTTTTTTACCATGTGTTCCTCTAAGCAGCTTACAAGCAAGCATGAATCATCATGAAAATAACCCAACTAAATGAAAAATTATGTTCCCTGTCACACATTCTGGCAAAAAGTTTGACCCGTTGAATGTTGTTTGGTATACCCCTCTTAAAGGCACAGGAGCCCTGTCAAAATAAAAGGTAACAATGCTAACCATGAACTACTACAGCCTCCTTCTCAGGTGGGAAAGTGATAAAACTTTCCCCCACCTTGCTCCTCTTTTGCCTTCACATGCGAAAAGAATCTCATTAACCAAAATGATTGAGCAAGCTCCTACTTTCACACAAGCTCAAAAGAAATTGGGTGTTGAACTCTTAAACAGATTACAGGTTCTCTCCTATATCACCTGACATAAGCTGGGAAAATGAAGGGAGACAGTCAGGTGAGAGTGTTACTGAGAACCACAGAATAATAATTGTGTAACACACAAACGTTGGCCTCTGGCCATACCAGCGTAATTCTGTGCCATTACATGGGCTGATGCTGAATAATGGCCATTCAGAATCAGGCTGTACATGTTCTATTGTAACCTCAGACTCTTGAAACCATCATTAACATAATATCACAAGTAATTTGTGGTTTGTTTCCATGGAGGGTGGATAAATAGCATTGTTTAATGCTATCAAACACCTCTTCACAGTCTCTAACATTTTGCAACGTTCTACACCACCTAACGAGCCCTCAGAGAACTTCCATGAAGGCTGGTAAAGAATTACCAGCTCACATGAATCATACCTGCTCATCCTCCAGGTATTACACGAAGGGGTGGAGGTTACACCACACTCCAGGCGTTTTATGAGCTCAGTGTCACTGATTCAGCAGTGGTACAGTTCACAGTAGGATGACACATTCGGCTTTCCCCGTGCTTTCCAATATGACCCATACAAGGAGAACAACACTGCTGGGTCTTTTCAGAGCAGACTTCAGTGATCCATACTTTGCAAGGATCCTTGGGAACTGATTTTTGTGTGGGTGATGATGTTGAGATTTTCTTTTAGTAATCCATAGCTATTTCCTGTTGCACATGGTCTATTGTCTATTGCCCGATGGGATTAATGTCCTGACAAAGTAGTATTAAAACTGTATTTGGTGACTACGTCCATCCCAACGAATGAAAGGCAAAGGTTACATTGCATTTACCAGCATGAGTGGGTGCAGGTTATTTGGCTGTGGGGGTGAACTGTTTCCCCTGCTTCCACTGCTCAAACATGTGTATGGCCTCCGAATAATTGAATGCTGATTGCCTCTTCTTCCACCCTTCACTCCATGCTAGCAAAGGTTCCCCACCTTTTTGGGTCAGTGGGCATACTTGGAATTTCGAGAAAGGCATGGGTGCCATCACAAAACAGCTTCCACGATCAGTCACAAAACACCCATGTCACAGAAAGGTGAGGGTAAAAAACAAGTAACTTGCCCAAGAACCTGAATACTGTATATGCAAGAAGGGGGGTCTGAGCTCCAAAACACAAAGCCACTCCTCCTTTGAACACACAGGTCTCTCTCTCATTCAGGACCACCCCGACCCTCACCCCCAAAATTCTCTCACCCCACACTTCCAACATGCAAGATCCACACCCACCCACACCACTCTTTTTCAGGATCACCACCCACACCCACACCCACCCTCTGGATCACCCCTAAGCTCTCTCTCTCTTTCTGACATGGAAAGACCCATGGAACACATGGAACCACCCACCCCATCCATTCACAGACAAGCAACAATGCACTCCATTCATCTTTTTGGGGCCAGGTTAAGACTTTCCTCTACTGTCAGGCATTTGAAACTTGGCGGCCCAAGAGGAGCGTCCGTGGGCACAATGGGACCCATGGGCACTGCCCTGCTGACCTCAGCTTCAGATGGTCTATCTAGCACTGTGCCGAATGTTTCGATCTATTTATTTTCGACCATTGGCGTGGTGGGGTGGGGTGAAAAGAAATTGCGCCTGAGAATTGTGGGAATGGGTGAGAATTTTGGAGAAATTTCTCAGCATGCAGGGCTTCAGTGCTTACGTTACTGTAAGGAGGTGGCTGAGGGTGGTGCTGCTGGTGCGTGCACTCTGTATTTTACTGTTTTTATCCCATTTCGTCCTTGCAGCCTCTCCAGCTGCTTGCCTTGAGCTTTCTGAAAAGCTCCCTAGAGGACTTAGCCAGGACTTCCTCCCTTGGGGCATTTCAGTGATGCTGCCTGCTGAGTGCTTGAAAGCTGAGGGAGTTGTTGTTATTGTTGTTAAAAGGACTAACAGGATTAACAGCAACAAAACAAAACCAAAAAATGCCTCGCTCAGCTTTCAGGTACTCAGCAGGCAGCAGACTGGGAAGCCCCGGAGGGAGGAAGTCCTGGTTAAGTCCTCTAGAGGGTTTTCAGGATGCTCAAGCAATCAGAAAGGCTGCAAGGACAGAATGGGATAAAATCAGGGCTTTTTTTCTGGGGGAACTCACCGGAACTGAGTTCCAGCACCTTTTCTTCTATTAATTGCATTACAATTTAATCACCATCTACTCCCGAGGAAATGTAATCCAAGAGTTCCGGTACCTTTTTCTCCAGAAAAAAAGCACTGGATAAAATAGTAAAATAAAGCAGACACAAACCCCTCAGCCATCTCCTTATGGTGAGGTAAGCCCTGAAGCCCTGTACACCCCAAGAAATTTCTTCAAAATTCTCAACATCCCTGCAAAAGAGGCAGAAAAACGACTGCCTCTTTTGCAGGGAAATGAAAAAGTTGCAAAAGGGCAGATGGGATTTTGGCACAGGACTATATTAAAAGCAACTTGCATTATTCCTTGATCAAACATTTGATTGGTGTTTAATTCTTATTTTTTTAACAAGTTTTTTTACCTTTGAAAAACTGCTCTGAGAATGGGGAAGTGGCATTGTGACTGACACAAGAACCAACCAATCAGTGCTGTGCACAGCCCCTTGGCTTCAAACTGGAAGAACATATTTTCCTTAAGCTCAGTCTAGGAGAGAAGTCTGTACTGCGTGCCCTCCCGCAGGAAACTCACTCTCATAAAATTATGTATATCCAAAGTCATCCAAAAAAATACCTTGCCTAGTTAAAATTAGGAGTTTGCTAGTTTAGTGTAAGAGATACTGTCGTTCTATGAAGTAATTAGCTTGGTTTCCAATTTGTAAATGTTCGTAATAATGAAAAAGAAGGATCTTATGACTGGAAAGAAGAAAAAAAAGGAAGAAAACAGAAGTGTGCAAACTATGATACCTCAAAGAGAATAAGACTTTTAATGGATTATAGTTTTTGAGTGGAGATTGGATGTGATATTGTGGAGCTGCCATTGCCCAGAGGAACGTTGGAAACATAAGAGGCTAGCAAGCTGCCTTATACGGGATCAGACCCTTGGTCCATCTAGCCCAGTATTGTCAACACAACAGTGACTGGCAGGAGCTTTTCAGGGTTTCAGGCAGGATTTTTTTCCAGCCCTACCTGAAGACACTGGGGATTGAACCCGGGACCATTAGCATACAAAGCATGTGCTCTACCACTGAGCTATGGGCCCTCCCCATGGTATTCATGTTCCCTTTCTGTGCCCTGCCATGGTCTCAGTCCAAAATGTTTTCACTGAGTATTTAAAACTGTACTGTGGAAATGCCAAAAAAAAAGCCCCAAGTGTAACCAGCAGCAGCATGGTTGCGATAGACACACACAATTTATCATGACCGTTGATGTGCAACAGAAACTTGCTGGGGAGCCAAAACCTAGAGAAAAGTGTTTAGGGATGCATACCTGTCCTTCACAATGTACGTTTCCTACAGGAAACACCAGTGTACCGCTGGTATAGTACAGGAAGTGGCTCTTGGTAATCCTTACAACAACCTGAAAATGTGGGAGGAGGGCCAAGTCTGAAAGAGAGTGGTTTGTCTAAGGCAGGGGTGGGGAACGTGTGGTCCTCCAGATGTTGTTGGACTGCAACTCCCATCAGCCCTAGTCAATATAGCCAATGGTGAGGAATGCTGGGAATTGCAGTCCAAGAACATTTGGAGGCCCATACATCCCCCATCACTGGTCTAAGGCCGCTCAGTGAGTTCATGGGTAGAACTTGTGTGCTATAGTGGCTAGTATAGTGGGAAGATCTAGGTTCAAATCCTGACTTAGCCATGAAGTTCACTGGGTGACCTTGGGACAGTCACCATCTCTCAGCTTACCCTACCTCACAAGGTTGTTGTGAGGAAGATATAAAGGTGGGGAGAGTGAACCATGTACACCACTTTGAGCTCCTTGGTGGAAAGGTAAGATATAAATGTAATAAATACAAGTCACTGAGCTGAGCTTCGAAGCCCAGACTTGCTCTTAACCAGTTAAGAAGATTATCTCAGGTGCCTGAATAATAAAACTTTTTATTATGCCCAACATGTTTTGGAAAGGAATTTCCTTCTTCAGTCAGGACCCGCTTATCTTTCTCCAAACATATTGCAAAAAACCTTTCCAATGCTTCCTGTTTTAAATGCTTTTTAAAGTGCATTTTAAAGGTCCCCAAGGAAGGAAATTCCTTTCTGAAATGTGTTGGGCATCATAAAAAAATTTTTTTTTAGGCACCTGAGAATATCTTCTCTTCTGTTTTGGGACACATAAGTGCCTTCCCCTCTTGTTGTTTCCTTAACTAGTACACACCACACCAGTCCTTTAATATAGGTTCATTGCAGATAATGTAAAGTGGAATAATGGAAGACCGACAACCTGGTCTTCTGCGCGGGTTCAATGCTAAGGGGGTAGCGAGTCCTGGGGCGGGCCTTCTCCGAGGTCCCCAGCGTCTCACCCTTAGCCCAGAACAAAGGGATAACTTATAGCCACAAAAGTAACTTTAAGAAAACAAGTTTATTTACAAAATTACCTTCACAAACTAAGACCCACGCCAGCAATACAGCTTCTCAGTACGGTACAAAGTAACAAGCAAGAAGTCTCAAGGACACCGTGATTTCAGGGCTCTCAGCTAGTGAGTTCAGCTCGGGCCCCGGCAGAGGCCCGGTCAACCGCACGCGGCTAGCTGGGTTACCGGCGGGGGCCCGGTCAACCGCACGCGGCTAGCTGGGTTCCCGGCAGGGGCCCGGTCTACCCAAGCGGCTTGTGAGTGATTTCAGCTTGGTTTCCCGGGGGTCCGGTCAACCCAAGCGACCAGTGATTCCAGCTAGCTGGAGCGCGCCAGGGTGCTGCTACCTGGGGTCGCCGATCCTTCGTTCCCTTACCCCAGGCATGGGCAAGATTGCTGAACTCACTCCAGTTCCCTTGCGCAGGGTGTTTTATACCTTGGTGTTTCAGGTAGCCCTTCCCTCCGTGATCAGGTGGGTTGACACCCTCCCTGAGGGGCGGCCTTTTGGGTCAGGTGGGGTGACGCCCTCCCCCCGTGGGATGGGGTCCCTTTGAAGCCACTTGCTTAACGGTCCCATCCTATGGTGCTGAGTGGCCATTTCTTAAGGGTGCCGAAGTGTCTGCTCTGGAGAGGTATTCAAGTCTTATGTAGATGGGGCTGATATGCGAGAGCATTGGCAAACCTGGTGATGCTTCCTGCCTTCCCCCCTGGGGTGATTCTATGCAGATGTTGTTTGTCCCCTTTGGCATCTGTGGAGACTGGCTGTCTCCCCCCCCCCCCCGGGTCTCCTTCCCCCCTCCTTGGTGAGTGTGTGTGTGTCAGGCAGGGGGCTTAGGTTGGCTTTCTCCACAGGAATCTTTAATATTATTTGAACAAGTGGTATATCTAAGTATTTCAAAGAAGCTTACTTACAAGCTAGCTGAGAACTCTTACTCAGGAAATTTAAGGGGACATTCATACAAGCCCTCTCGTACTTGAACCTTTCCAGATAAGCAGTGTGAGCACTGTAACACAAACATGATATATGCCAATAGTCCTCAACAGACTGGGAGGGGACCTACCATTAAGCTCAACCTGCTACATGGGGCCTCCATTTGAATGGCTGTCCAATCCAAGTCTGGTTTGAAGATAAAGGACCTTCAGAAGGGAGAGCAGAGCAGGGGCCTTGAAGTTGCCCGTCCAAGGTTAGCACCGGGACAGCAGACTGAGCAGGCACAAAGGGCACTTGGCCACAGTCTTCCCCACTATGGTGATATGTGTCGTATTTCTATTTAAATGACAGTGATTATTTCTGGATTTGCATCTATCCATATGTGTATCCATATATTTGCACATGCAAATTTTGTTCAAATCTGCGTCCTATTTTGGTCCTCTTTGTCGGTGATGCATCTCCTCTTTTTTTTTGGTGGCATGCCCACGACCACCTCAGTTGTGATCCACCTTAGGTTGGCCCACAACCCAGTTTTAGGTCCCAACCCACCAACTACGCTTGTATGTAGTACTACGCTGTATGAATTCTTGACACTCAGCTGAAACCAGTGAAGTCTGACATCATGTTTGCTAATGGAAAGCCCCTGTTTTCCAGGCAAATTCCTCCCTGTAATTTTGCCTACGTACACAAGAAGCTCAGGATGGGCACTTGCTACAGACTTTGGCTACATCATGCAGATAGGGAGATTTGGATACTTGGTTGAAGTGTTGTTGGTACAGCCATTTAGCCCCCATCTGCTTTTCAGGCTCCCATGTTGAAAAGTGCTTAATTGGTTCCACACTGACTGTGCTTCCCAGCCTGGGCCTCCTCTAGCTCATATTGTGCTTGCCTTTGTAACATGATGACCTCCTTTGAAGTAGTGACTGTGAACAGAAGGCTCTCTTTACCTTAACAGGAATCTGTTCTGTCATCAATACACAAAAGAGGAAGGAAATAGTTTGCAAGTGACATAACAAGAGCCGCCCATGGCTATGTACACAAGAGGCAGGTGAAACAACTTTGTCTTTGTCTTTTGCCAAAGAGAGATAAGCTTCTGAGCCTGCAGTGGAAATATTTAATTGGAAACTCCCAACAAATACATTCAAACAGTGAAATCTGTCTCTTCCCTTCATGTGCCATTAACAATGACTACTGTGCCATAAATCAGGTTGAGATAGTTTCAGATGTGAAAGTAGAAAAATACACAGTGGAGATCAACTTTAATCTCCTGTTGGGAAGGAAGCCAGCTTTGGGAGGTACCTTCAATACAGTTATTGATAGATAATCTATCAGTTTTCACACATAGACACCTGCATGTATGATATTCATAATAACTGGAAAGGCATGCAACAGCCTGCATGTTTAAGAGTCTACCAGAATTTAAGACAAGGTGGGCAATTAGTGGCTCTCCAGATGTTTTGGACTACAACTCTTCACCATTGGCTATGTTGGCTAGGGCTCATAGGAGTTGCGATCCAACAATATCTAGTTGCCCATCCCTGATGTAAGACATTGATGTTTAGCTTCACTTACTTCTAGAAAGATTAACAACCTCGTCAGAATTTGTTTCAATATTACTCCACAGAGCACAGTACAGAAACCAGAACTGCTGGAGAGGCTGGACACTTGTTCTCCTGTCAGGCCCATACAATAGGGAGCAAGTGGGTAATAGAAGTCAGCATTGTGCCGTAAAAATCAGCTTTTCTACATGAAGCATTTATTGGGTGCTCATCATTCTCTACTCACAGTTGTTTATTGGCTCTTTAGACAATGTCCTCCAGTTTCACTTCTGCTTTTAAACAGCACTTTCAGCGAAGATTTTTAAAGCACAGAAATGTGGTATTACTTATCAAAGCAAAAGTAAACACTTTTTCTACTTGTGTATTTGTGTTATTCTGCTATACTACAGTGACACCTAGAGGTTATGTAGCAAAAAAGCAGGAAAGGAAATGCTCTTTGTGTAGTGCTCAGATCTCAGTTCTGCAATGAAACAAAAAGTAGATACAGCAGATTAACAGCCTCATGTAGAAAAGTTCTATAACTGGCCACAAAAGAGCAAATTGTTGTCTCATTCCACCCTTAAATAGGTTTTATTCAATGCACCTGCCAGCTTTGAGCCCAGACTCACCAGGGCTTATCCCCTGAACCTATTTTCAGTAGCACAGCTCTGGAACTAGGGTGGCAGGTGTCCTCTTTTACAATGGAGAGTCCTCTGTTTGAAGGGCTGCCAGAGGACTGTCTTCTATGTGACATGCCGTCCTCTGTTTGAAGGGCTGTCCTATCCAATTCCAGTTTAAAGATAAAGAATCATAAGAACCGTTGCCCATTTACTGTTAGCACCTGGACATGTCCTGCTTGTGGGATCCCGTGGGCAGCTGGTTGGCCACTGTGTGAACCGAATGCTGGACTAGATGGACCTTTGGTCTGATCCAGCATGGCTCTTCTTATGTTCCTTATGACTGAGCATGTGCAGAGCACATTTTTTGTACCTTTGAGTAATCAGCACTGGCCTCAGAACATCTAACATGAAGGGGGAAATGTCTCCTCCCATGTCAGATATCTCGAGCTGTGCTTATAGTACCTCTTTATCCTACTATAGGCAGCATCCAATGGTGTCATTCCACAAACTCACATAGCACTAGTGGAGCTTTGCAGCATCTTTCTGAGGTGCAAGTCATTGTGCAAGCATAATGCCCAACAGGTTTCACAAGTGGTTGTGCAAGCATAATGCTCAACCGGTTGCGCAACCATGCTTGTACAAATGTAACGTTCATTGGATTCTCCTCTTGTGCATAGTTTGGAACCTAGTTTCTGCTAGAGCAACATCATTTGTGCTAGCGGAATGACACAGTTGAATACTGCCCTAAGTAAATACCGCATTTTTCGCACCATAAGACGCACCGGACCATAAGACGCACTTACCGTATGGTACCAAAAAAATATATATTTTTTTTAAATCAGCTGTTCCGCAGGGAATCAGCTGAGAGGCGGGGGCTTCCCCCGCCCTGCCCAGGAGTCCTCCGCTCTTCCGGACCAGCAGAGGAAAGTAAAATAATAATAATAATAATAATAATAATGTAATAATATTCTTTTTTTAAAAAATCAGCTGTTCCATGGGGAATCAGCTGAGAGGCGGGGGCTTCCCCCACCCTGCCCAGGAGTCCTCTGCTCTTCCCGACCAGCAGAGGAAAATAATAATAATAATAATAATAATAATAATAATAATAATAATAATAATAATAATAATAATAATAATAATATTTTTTTTAAAAAAATCAGCTGTTCCACGGGGAATCAGCTGAGAGGCGGGGGCTTCCCCCGCCCTGCCCAGGAGTCCTCCGCTCTTCCGGACCAGCAGAGTAAAGTTTTTTTTTTTTTTACTGTATTCGCTCCATAGGACGCACAGACATTTCCACCTAGTTTTTTTTTGGGGGGGGGGAGTGCGTCTTATAGAGCGAAAAATACGGTACTAACCAGCTATTGAAACTAGTGCCTTGTGTTAAAAGACAAGGAAAGATTTGAATGGCCAGCTGAAGGTTCAACTGGTTAGGTCACATCACTAAAATGGTGTCTTCAACTACACACAGCTCTGTGTGCTTATAAGAGCAGTGACCCAGATGTGTGTTTGGGAGTGGGGTGGGGTGGCCAGGCTTGCACATGTTTGCAAGTAAAACATCACGGTGCAAAACTGACTGAAGGGCATGGAGGCTGTGCCAACAGCCATGATGCTTGTTGGATTTGCGCCTTCAACTTACAATTAAGTTTGATGCTCAGCTGAAAAAGAAGAGAGACCAGGTGAGACTGTACACTCAGCACCTCTCTTCCTCTCAATATTATCCAGTAATAGCTTGTTCTCTCCAGGTGGTTTGCTGGAAGCAACATCTATATGGCAAGAAAACAGAGAATTGGCTCATATTTAATTAAGCCTCGGGGTCAAAAATCTCAGCTTTCATTTCACCCAGTGGTGAATTTAAAATAAATAATTGCATGCAGGTGCAGAGGGAGAGAGGAATAAGTGTCCTAATTTTTGCCCCCTTCTTTTCAAAAAAAGGCTGGCTAGACATGCCTTTCAAATGAGAGGCAACTCGCTGCCCCCAAATTTTTTGGAAAAGGTCAACCATTTTTTAAACAGCAGGGCACTGTGCGATAATATCGGATACGTACCGTATATACTCAAGTACAGGTTGGTCCTAATTTAAGTCGTGGCCCCTAATTTAACCCCCCAAAACTGGGAAAACTTATTGCCCCCCAGTATAAGTCTAGGGTGGGAAATGTATGAGGGGAGACTCCCGCCGCCACCCCCAGACACCCCCCGCCACCGTACCTGCACCCGCTGCCGCTGAAGCCCCGCCACTGCCAAAGCCCCCCAGGACCCCCGCCGCCACCGCCAGGCACCGCCAGGCACCCCCCTCCACCCCCAGGACCCCTGCCGCCACCCGCAGACACCCCCACGCCACGCTGTTCCTCTCCGCTCGCTCTTTAAAATTATTTTCCTCCCCCCCATACCTTTGTCAGCGGCGGCTAGGCAGGGAAGCGGCGCAGCAGCGCGAGGCACCCGTAGAGCGAGTGGCTGGGCTGCGTCTCCCTGGCAGGGAGACATGTGGAGCCACTCCGCTATTCCTCCGCTCGCTCTTTAACATTATTTCCCCCCCCCATACCTTTGTCAGCGGCGGCTCGCTCTGCTGGCGCCTTGCGCGCTGCCATGCCGGCTCCTAGGAAGTGATGCCCGTCGCGGCCCCGGAAGTGATGCCCGTCGCGGCCCAGAAGCGACGAGGGCGGTGCCGGCAGCGCCGCGAGCCTCCGCTTACAAACAGAAAGGTAGGGGAATGGCGGAGCAGCTCCACGTGGGTCCCTGGCCATGCCGGCTCCCGGGAACGAAGCAGCATGGCAGCGCGCGAGGCGCCCGCAGAGCGAGTGGCTGCTGGTAAAGGTATGGGGGGGGAGGAAAATAATTTTAAAAGGCGAGCGGAGAGGAACAGCGGAGTGGCTCCACATGTCTCCCTGCCAGGGAGACGCAGCCCAGCCACTCGCTCTACGGGCGCCTCGCGCTGCTGCGCCGCTTCCCTGCCTAGCCGCCGCTGACAAAGGTATGGGGGGGGAGGAAAATAATTTTAAAGAGTGAGCGGAGAGGAACAGCGTGGCGTGGGGGTGTCTGGGGGTGGCGGCAGGGGTCCTGGGGGTGGAGGGGGGTGCCTGGCGGTGCCTGGTGGTGGCAGCGGGGGTCCTGGGGGAGCGCTGACCCACTTATAAGTCGAGGGGGGCATTTTTCAGCACAAAAAATGTGCTGAAAAACTAGACTTGTATTTGAGTATATACGGTATATCCTTTCTGCTGTTCACCTATTTATGTAAGCATTTATTTAAAGATATATGGATAGAGGATCATTCCTGTGTTGACATGGCGTAATAATTCTGGCAGGGTGAGGGAAACAATAGCCCATATATGTGCAATGCCCATACACAGTAATTACAGCAGCAATGAATGTGGGTTATCTTGGAGAAGTCTTGAATTTCCCTTGGGTACAAAGCATTGCCACAGGCAGCGCCTTGAGCAATTTTTAGGGAAAGGTGGGGTATAAATGCAATCAACACATAATATATAAATGTGCAGAAAATTCAGGGAGTATCTACACTGCAGATGTATACTTGTTTAAGAGGATATCCCCTCTTCCCAGGCATGCTAGTGATTATGCTGTGGCTAGGCTGGCTCTGGCTAACAAAGAATGCTCACACACTCACTGAACTTCAGTGCCAGGAGAAGGCGTGACAGTCAATCTGGTATAAAATCAGGGCCGGGGCCCTCAGCACAGAGTCCTCTGGTAGGCCCTTTCCTATGAAAATGGTGACCCAGTGTGCAGCTACTGTGAAAAAGGCAAACTCCATGTTAGGCATAATTAGGAAAGGAGAAAAAAGGGTGAGTACTAAGGGGAGACATAGAGGTGTAAAAAATTATGCATTGTGTATTGAAAGAAAGTGGACAGGGAGACATATTTCTCCCTCTCTCATAACATTAGAACCTGAGGTCATCCCATGAAGCTGATTAGTGGGAGATTCAGGACATATAAAAGGAAGTACTTCTTCACCTAGCGCATAAACTATGGAATTCACTTGCATAAGTTGCAGTGATGGCCACCAATTTGGACAGCTTTAAAAGAGGATTGGACAAATTCATGGAGGAGAAGGCTATCAATGGTTACTATTCCTGATTGTCTATATGCTTCCTCCAGTATCAGAGGCAGTATGCCTATGTATACCAGTTGCTGGGGAATATGGGCGGGAAGGTGCAGTTGCACTCATGCCCTGCTTGTGGAATCCTGTGGGTAGTTGGCTGGCCACTGTGTGAACCAAATGCTGGGCTAAATGGACCCTTGGTCTGATCCAGCATGAATCCCCATCCATTGCACTGATGGGGGAACTTTCCCACAATGCAAATAGCACCTTCAGGGGACGAATTTCCCCCTGAATTGCAGTAGGGCTCCATGCCTGCTGTGAGCCCAATAATGATCAACCCCCCCCCCCCACATACACACCTGAGTCTATTGCATTTTTTAAAAACTGCATCTTAAAGGGAAAAATGCATTTAACATCCTGTTTGGCCCTGAGTAGATCATCATTCATTGATCTGAAATGTGTTTTTTAAACACACTGTAAATAATCATATGGCTGATCCATTTCCCTGGAAGCTGGGTCTCTTCTTGGGGGCGGGGGGGGGGGCTTTTAATTTAATTTTATAACCTAATCTTCTTTTGCTATATGGAACTTACTCCTGGATGTATTCTGGCACGACCACAAATAATTACACATTATGATGGCTGAACAATTTCCTTATTAGACTCAGCTGCTGGATTCCTTCCATCAGACTGCCTACGCTGCTGTCATTTAATTGCTGTCATTTAATAGTTGAGCGATTGCAACTTGGATCATGTTTCATATTCTGAATGTCATGATTGCTCGAGCTCCAAGTTAGAACTCTTTTTTGAAATTAGCCTTTTAAAGAAAGACACTGTGTTCCACTGCCCTCTTACTTTATTTCTTTAATCTTATTCATGTGACTAGATCTTGTCTCCTTTCACCTATTCATCATTTGTTTTACTTTACGCTCGAGCCCCACACAAGCCTTGCCAAATATCTCATGCTAAAATAACACTGATGTGCCTGAGAATGAAGGTCAAGTGGTTCTCCAATAAATTAAAGCAACATTCCAGTCCATTGAAAAGACCCTGATCCAGCTGTAATCTTGGACAGCTAGTCGCACAGAACAACTGGTGACACCAGATATACTTTCATCAAAAGACATATCTAGCTAGTTCAATAGGGCCTGGAAGAGCATCATGATGTGGATAAGAATGCATACCCTCCAACATTTCACAGATGAAAATAGGAACACACATGTGAATTTGTAAGAGGTATGGTTAAGCAACTTGAAGGTGTGATCAAGAGGGTGTGGCCAGGCAACCAAAGGGCATGGTCAAGTACAAAAGTTATTAGAGGAAACACACAAAATCTTATATATTATAATGATTACATTATTATATTATATATTATTTAATAATATTTTATTAGTGGCTTTTGTATTTTTTTTAACCTTACTTAAACCCTTAATTGTTGATATCTGGTGTTTTCCATGGGTGTGTGTGTCAGTGCTTGCTGGGCAATCTCTTTCTTTTTGTTTTAAAATTGTAAGGATTGGTCTCACATTTTCAGGGCAGTTGGAGGAGGAGAAGAGCTGGCTGGGCATGCTGGGAGTTGTAGGCCTTTTTTCTGTCTAAACTTGCAGACAATTGCACCCTTAGTTGTTGTTCTGTCTGTCTGTCTATCTATCTCATTTCTATACCACCCAACAGCCAAAGCTCTCTGGCTGGTTCACAAGAATTATAAGTCACAAATACAGATAATAAAAACATAATATAAAATCATTAACATACACAAGTTAAAAACAAGTTAAAACAGCTAGAAGACAGCTACAGTAAGATACTGGACCTGATTACAGGTTAGAGTGTTGGACTGGGGCATGGAAGATCCGGGTTCTAGTCCCCACTCGGCCATGAAGCTCACTGGGTGACTTTGGGCCAGTCACTGACTCTCAGCCTAACCTACCTCACAAGGTTGTTGTGAGGATAAAATGGAGAGGAGGATTGTGTAAGCCACCTTGGGTTCCTTGCAGGAAATAAGGCGGGGTATGAATATAATAAATAAATAGAATAAAACAACAACAACAACCACTGACATAAGTTCCCCATCATATGCCCAACACATTTTTCAAACAGAACTATGCAACTGTGAGGGCTAGAAGTTTAATTTAAAAATTTAAAAATGCGGAGACTCTTTGTGTCAGTGAATAGTTGAAACCGGGTGGAGTCCAGATAAATGAGTGACAGATGACAGGGTCCATGCTGCCGGCTAGTCAAGTAGGCTGTGCATTTCTCAGATATTATTCTATATGGATGGAAGTGGACTCTGCATTTGTTAGACATTTTGCATGGATGCAGAGGAGAAGTATTCTCTAAGCATGGACATCATATAGACCTCAGACCACATCTGCGCAATTCACTGGCACAAAAAGTCCCTTAAAAAAAGTTTCTAGCCCTCACAGTTGCAGAGCTATGTTTGAAAAATGTGATGGCACATACTAAAGAACTAGAGACAAAGAAAGTAGCATGTTGAAAGAAGTTTGGCTAGGCAAAGATTTCAATAGCTAGCTCAAGTCCCTCCCACTCCCACCCCTCACACACACTCTGGAGATGACGTAGGAGTTTTGACATAAAAATAAATTGTGGAATAAGTGCGATGCATTCATCATCTCTCTCTTAGCATTCACCGTGGCCAGGGAAATGATATGAGAAATTATGTTCATTACATGCAACCAAATATGGAAAACAGTGGCCGTTCTCCAGCTCTTAATCTATTTTTGAAGTGGTTCCCAGTGCTGAACAGATCACCCCACCACAATAACCACTAAAGTCACATCAGTTCCTCAGTATATGTATGTGAGTGTGTTACATCTTGATGGACATAATTTAGTCCTTCCTTCCTTCCTTCCTTCCTTCAGGTGAACTTCACCTGACCCAAGTCTGAAGGAGGCGCTCAGAAAAACTCAAAGCTTGAGAACAAGTTCGGTGCTTTAAACAGGCAAGTAAGCTTCTCACAGCCACAAAATGAAGAAAAGGATGGTACTAGAGTGTGGTGGACCCACGGCATCGGGTGCGTAAATGAAAAAGGAGAAGAACTGAGAATAAATAGTTAAAAACTATAGAAAATGACATTTTTAGGAAGAGGAAAAGATCCTCTGATATTTTAAAGAGGCAGTGACTTTTGGGTTGGGTAACCTTCTTCCAAAGGGTCATAAAACCAGATCTGTACCCCTCCCAATCTTGTTCCTAATGTGGAATGTGTGCTATGAGTACACACAAACAAATGGTGTTCTCTTCCCACTGTGGGAGATGCCTCATTGTTTCTGAAACACAATGGGTGTGTGTCTGTTTGAGTTTTCATATAACCAAGCTATTCTGTTCTGAATGGACACACACGGAGTGAGGGAGAGAGATTTAAAGCAAACAGGGCAGGACACTGATAGATTTGCCTTCTTCATGTCAGTGATAAGATCAGGCACCTTTCTATTTTAATGCCTACAAATTAAACAGTTCACAGGCCTGCATATTTCACGGAGGGGAGGAAAGAGGTTTCTCCTATGAAGCCTAAGTCTTTAAATCTAAACAAACCAGATAGAGAGACATTAGCTGGACAACAAAATAAAAGGCATCAGTGCTATACATGAGGCTCCGAATAGATGTGAGCCACTGAAAACTTCATAATAATCCTTGTGATAAGAATTTATATAGTAAAGTGTGTGTGTGTTAGTGTATGTCAATGTACATTTATTAATTAGTACTCATCCAATTACAGACAGGTGAAATTCACTGACACTTTAGCCTACACAAGCTTTAAATATTATAATTTTCAGTACACTGTAATAGAAGCAAAATGGAGCTATGTGATCATAAGCCAAAAAGATAGTATAACAGGAATTAATTCAGCGGAACCAAGAAATTGCTATTATTATAGTCTGCATCAGATATCTTGGGACTGTTTCACATACAGACTTAGCCAGAAGGCTGATCTGACAAATCTTAAACCTTTCTGTTATTGCTGCTGTTGTTGTTGTTAATCCCTGTGTATAGCAAACTAAAATTAAAAGTCTCATTATAAAACAGTGTAACATGTCAGTCTTTAAAAAATAATAATCATAAAAATCTAGCGGACATGGGCTGAAGAGTTCTATTTTAGGGATGCCCAAGGACCTGCATGTGCGGCAGGATTTTTGACCTATTTTCTTTGAACAGCAAACGCCCATGACATATCACAAGCTGTGTTTGAAGCTTCTCTTAGTTTTAAAGGTTGTTTGCCATATGGCATGAGAGGCCAGTGTTGGGGAAACACAAGTCTAAGCGTCCTTAGGTATGTAGCTCTCTGGCTGCACAGTTCTTTGGATTCTTGTTAACAACGTCTTTTTCATTGGGTGGCCATTTGTCCTACTTTACAGACAACAGTTCTCTATTTGAAAGTGTCCTCTATTTGAAGGGCTGCCAGAAGACAGTCCTTTATTTGAAGATGTCCTCTGTTTGAAGGACAGTCCTGTCCAGGTCTGGTTTGAAGATAAAGTACCCTAAGAAGGAAGAGCTGGGCCTTGAAGTTGCCCATGAACAGTTTGTACCTGGACAGCAGACTGAAGAGGCACGCAAGTCTTCTGGTCACAGTCTTCCCCACTATGGTGAGAGGTATTGTATTTGTATATATATATATTTAAATGACTTATTTTTTTATTGTAAAGTTTCAACAAAAGAAAAGGAAAAACAAAAGAAAAAATGTAGCTACATGGATTTGAATATATCAATTTCAATGCGTACATATGAAATACACACACACACACACACAAACAAATATAGGTTTCTAAGAACTATACCTAAACTTCAACAAAAGCACACCAAATATCCAAATAAGTATCCATCTGCAGGTGACTTCTATATACTACCCATTCAAATGTTGAAAGTATTGTAAAGTCTTCAATACAGTGCATTATAGGAGGTGAGTGTTTATCCTTCCAATATTGTACTATCAGCCTTTTAGCTGTCAGAAGGGCACAGAGAATCCATTTGTGCTGACCATGCGTTAACTTCCAGGAAGCAGGTAGATAATTTAAAAGAGCATGTACATCAGTAAATATTAAGAAGTGTTCCAATACAAAGTTTATCCGTATTATGCCCTCCTTCCAAAAAGAGGCAACCACTGGGCATTGCCAAAACATATGCTTAAAGAAGCATTCGCTGTGCGACGCCTCCAACAATTAGTCAACACAGACAAACCCTTATTAAAGGGATGTTGCAGCTTTCAATAGGCATGGAATAAAAGATTTTGCTGAATAAGACACAACCTGAGATCCATAGATGCATCAGATACAGATGCAAAGGCAGCAATCCATTGATTAGGCAAAATGGGATAATCCAGTTCCTAATCCATCCCTGCTTAAGACCCTATATATCATATTTATCATATGTCATATTTATTCACCAATAATAAGTATTTCTATATATAAATCATAGGTTGACTTGCCTGATCAGCCTCAATAAGTGCTTCCAATAGCAAGGGAGACGCTGAAGCTGTAAAAGCAGCAGGGCCAAACCTAGATACTAACAAATGCTGTAATTGCAAGTCTTGCTATTCAGCCATAGCTAGTAAATCATATTTAGCCCACAAAATAGAGAACAACAAAAACTCATAATCAGCACCCATCAGTTGATCCAAGTTAAAAATCGGCTTCTCCGTCCATGTCCGCCACAGAAACATTTTCTTACCAATTTTTAAATATGGATTTCCCCATAGCGTCAATTTAGCACGAGAAAATGAATCAACATGTAATTGATGTGACATTATACGCCCCACATCTCTAACAGCCATAACTGTATGAGGAACCCTGTCCATTCTAATTTGCCTAGAACCTAATGCATCCATTTAGCGAGAGGGTCCAGACAAGAAGATTCCAAAACTAACCAAGGTGGAAAATCTGATCTAAATGGAAAAGACCAAAATTTAGTACAAGTCAACAAATAAGTCCAATGATATAAAGCAAGATCCAGAAAACCAAACCCACCTTCTTTAGTTGGAAGTTGCACTGCATCCTTTTCAAAGATAATCATGGCGGAGAGGAACCCCCCAAAATTTATGAAACAAAGCATTGATTTTAAATATATATATATATATATATATATATATATTTGCCAGGTATAGATAGAGTAATCCCATGTATAACATAAACAATCCAAGGTATAGTATGCATCTTGAATGTATTTACCTTGCCCCACAAATTCAGCATTAAAGATGCCCATTTATCTAAATCCTGAGAGATCTCATTAATCAATTTATTCAGATTAAGCTTGATCATTTGAGATATGTCTCTGGGAATAAGTATTCCCAAACAAGTAATAACATCCGGGCACCATCAAAATTGCCAGTCAGCTAGTACACTACGAGATATAGTATCTCCAATTGGCATCAGTTCAGATTTTGACTAATTAATTGAATAGCCAGACAAATTACCAAAAGTATTAATCAACTGCATCAGAGCTGGAACAGACAAGTGGAATTCCAAGATAAATAATAAAAGATCATCAGTGTAAAGAACAATTTTAAATTCTAAATTATCATGCACAAAGCCGTGAATACTACTATTTTGTCTAATGGCATAGGCCAGAGGTTCCACACATAAATCAAATGTCAAAGAAGAAAGTGGACATCCCTGTCTGGTAACTCTCCTAAATGTAAAGAAAGATGAAAAAAGACAATTAGCCATAATTCTAGCTCTTGGGATTGAGCATAAAGTTCTGACCCATTTCAAAAGTTCTATAGGAAAACCAAATTTACTCAACATAGTGAAAATAATGAAGTTGCCCTTAGCACTTGGACAGCAGACTGAGCAGGCACACAGGTCACCTGGTCATAGTTTCCCCACTATGGTGAGATGTACTGCATTTTTATTTAAATTACAGTAAATATTTCTGAATTTGCATTGGTACATATAGATTAGCACATGAAAATTTTATTCAAATCTGAGCCCTATTTTTGTCCTCTTTTTTGTGATGTGCAAGTGGCCACCCTATATGTTAGCAATGTATGTACCGTATATACTCGAATATAAGCCGAGTTTTTCAGCACATTTTTTGTGCTGAAAAATGCCCCCCATGGCTTATACTCGAGTCAGCGTCTGGAGCGAGTGAGTCTTCAGTAGCTGACTCACAAATCACCTCTCCCCTCCCTGCTCGCTGAGTCACGAACAGCAAAATCTTTGCTTGAAGTTGAAGCTCGATTGAGAGATAGCTGCCAGAAACTCAAGCTTTTGTCTCTTAATTGGTGGTACATCTACATAAACTTTCTTCTTCTAACTCCAACTTGAGGAAAACCAAAACCTCTATGCACTTATGCTAATCCTACTAACAAACACCAGGATTTGTAATGCTAATTTAACAGCCTCTGCCTCTCTGGCTACTAGATTGAAAGGCTAGCTAGATTGAAAATATAGATTTACCGGTACATTCCTACATTTTACTGAAGCTGAAGCTCTGTTTGGACATACAGATGATGATGAGGAGAACTCCAGTTTTGAAGGATTTTAGCTCTTGTGTTTTAGCTTGGTTGCTGATTGAGCTAAGGTTGTTGTACTTTTAAAGTTACGGTATTTTTGATACCATATTGTTTTTGTTGACCCCCTTTTCCACTTACAGAGCTAGTTTACTGTTTTTCTTTGAAATAAATATTCAAAAACATTTAACCTACTGATGCCTCAATTAATGTAATTCTATTGGTATCTATCTTTATTTTTTAAATTTACCAGTAGCTGCTGCATTTCCCACCCTGAGCTTATACTTGAGTCAATAAGTTTTCCCAGTTTTTTGTGGTAAAATTAGGTGCCTCGGCTTATATTCGGGTCGGCTTATACTCGAGTATATACGGGTACCTTAAATATTCAGACACACACACACCTCCCTTCCTGCCAGGTATCTCAGAGGCAGCACAATCATTTTGGAATAAATGGAGAGATGGCCATCCTAGGGCTGATCGTATCCCTTTCCAGGTGTTCTCTCCTGACATGATTATGATCCCATGAGGGCTAGAGTGGGGCTGCACGCTCTGGCCAGCCCCTGCCATTGTATCCTTGCCAGCTCTTCCCCGCACTGCCATCTGAAGCAGGGAGCCCACTCCATGGGTGAAAGCTTCCCACCGTGATTTAGAACCCTGATTGTGCAATGGGTGGATGGTGGCACAGGGACACAATGGATGCTGGGGCCAGTGAGCACACCTCTGCTCTTCCTCATGAGTGATCAGGAGGGGTGGTCACTCAAAAAGGGCTAGCCATGCATGTCTATCGCTTGAGATCAGGACCCTTGATTACAGGAGATGCCTGGCAGCTGAATGTGTGGGCCAACTCCATCGAAAAGCAGTGCATCGGAGGTGAAAGTTCTGTCTCTGCTGTTATGGCTTTGCATTCACACAGTCAAAACATTTATGGCCATTGTCATGATTGCTATTATTAATTGGCTCCAATATGGATGCAGCATCACCATTATGAAGCCCATCTGTCTATATCCCGTGGGATCTCATTAATCAACTTACTCCCAGGAATCCTGGGAGTTGTAGTCAAAAATATCTGGAGGGCACCAGGTTGTGGGGAGGCTGTTCTATACTAGCAGCAGCTCCCCAGGGTTTCAGAGAGGACTCCTAACCAGTCCTACCTGGAGATGCCATTGAAGCTGGCATGCAAAGTGTGTGCTCTACTACTCAGCTCTGGCCCTTCCCTTGGTGCTTTGTTGCTCTTACCCTAATTGGTTCTTTTCTGCTGCTTCAGAAATGGTCCAGTCTGTTATTACCAGAGGCCAGAGTCTGACATGTGGCCACCTAAGCTTCAGGTAAAGGGGCAGGCACCTAACAGCTGGTGTGATAAACCATGCAGTTCGTCAAAGTGGGTGGTGGTGGTGGGAAGGACAGATAGCAAGGGCTGACCCAACCAGTCTGCACTGCATCAAAGAGCTTTTTCATGGGCTGCAGAGTAATCACTGTTTAAATTTCATGTATCTTCATGCTGGTCTCACAAACACCTGAACACATTAGTTCCATGTTTCCATAAAAATCCTTGGGAACAGAGATCATGCTAGCTGTCAGTGCCCAGCCATCTCCTTACCATTTGAAGAATCCCGGAATACGACATCAGATATCCAGCCTGTGCTGCTTCCAGACCAAAGAAATCAATAGATACGATAGCAAACATGATCAGGAACACACCTAAGATTAAGAAAAGACCAATTTTGTTGTTGTTGTTGTTGTTAAATGGACAGGACCCCTTCCAGAAAAATAATAATGGCTAACCCTTAGGGTAGCTGACCTGTGACAACTACACTGGAAAATCTGTGTATCTGTGTAGGTAAGACAGGATTCTAGGCCGGTACAAAATGTATACCTTTTGATGAAAGGCAGTTTTCCCCACTGCAACTTACTAATAAGTGCTTGATGTTACCATCATGGTATCTGTGCATATAATATGCCAGGCTGATCTATTGTTTTGCTTCCCCCCCCCCCCCACTTTCCTCTAGCACCTTTGTCCATTCCAATGGCGCAAAAGGTGATGGATTTATTTTCTGCCTGGTCCACACTCTGGTATGGTTTCATGTGCAGTTGTGCTGTTTCCATATGGTGGGAGTATGCAATGGTGTCAATCTCCAAGAGATTTTTTTTAATGGATAACAGACAGGTCAATCTTGCCCATACATCTCTCAGGAGAGCAGAAGTGTTCCAGACTAAACTTGTGTAATTCGCACACAATGAGGAAAATAAATACTGTTCAGCTTCAGGAATAAGCACAGTATGCAGGAGAAAAGGGAAATGCAATAATAAAACAGGATGATGTATCAGCTGAGCCCGAATGTATTTGATAATTAGAAACAGTATAAGGAGCTGCCTTAGGCTAGATGTATAGTCCTTCAGGTAGCAGTTCTCATGCAGACAGACGCCTTTCCCAGTCCGGCTATGTAGAGATACCAAGAACTGATCCTGGGGCTTACCGATACAAAGCACCTGTTCTACTACTGAACTGTATATACCCTTTCCTTTTAAACAGGGATGTATGAGAATTTTGTTTATGTTTGCAAATCATTTCATAGATTTCATAGATCATAGAGTTGGAAGGAGCCTACAAGACTATCAAGTCCAACCCCCTGCTCAATGCAGGAAACTAGAGGAGGGGTCTCCCATCCAAGTAATAACCGGGCCTGACCCTGCTTAGCTTTCCACGCTCAGACAAGCTGAGCCAGCGTAAGCCACAGGCCTGTGCCATGTGAACCTGCTGCATTTGCAACCCCAAATGCGGACGCGAGCAGGAGAATATGTGCTAGGGAAACGTTTGCAAATTCTCGAACATGCATTTGCATTTAAAAAAACATGATTTTTTTTTTTTAAATTAAGAAAAATCATTTTTTAAAGTGTGCATTTTTAAAAATTGTACATTTCCATACTGTACTCTATGGGGGAAAGTGTGCACTTTTGGAAAAGATGCATTTTTTTTAGCATTTCCTATTCATTTTGGGCAATATACCCATTTGCGCAGAATGAACAGAGGTTGCAAACAAACATGGTAAACAAGGATAGACAAACATCAAATGGATGTTTGGGGAATCTGGGCAAATGCGAACATCACTTGTTCACCCATCCCTACGGTTATTTAAACATAGTGAGATCTTTTGAAACCTGAACACTGAACACATGTTTTTAAGCACTTGTAAAATCGGGAATAGCATGTACCTTTCTTGCTCCATTTCAGGGGTAGGCAACCTTTTTGGGCCATGGGCACATTGGGCAATTTGAGAAACTGTCCTGGGCACCACCACAAAATGGCTGCCATGGGAGGCATGGCAAGGATAAGTAACCTGTCCAAAAGACTGAGTACAAGGCAGAGGTGGGGTCTGAGCCCCAACACACTAAACAACTCTTTTGAACCCACGTTTTTCAGCACGAACAGAAGCCTATTTCACAGCATTCCCAGCTGCCAGTGAGAAAATGTGTTAATTTATTTTTAAAAGGTGGAAGGGGTAGGGCATCTTGGTGGGCACCAAGAAAGGTGCTGGGGGGTTCATGGGTGCCCACAGGCACCACATTGCCTACCCATGCCCTATTTCATCCAAATACATTTTAAGCCCAGCATTTTTCTATCTACCTGCACTACATATGCCTTTCACATGCAGAAAAATAAATACCATTTATCTTCTTGTATGGCTAGCCTGTGAATTTAAGAAGCCAGCACTTCCAAACTGGATTATTCTTAAATATGGCACTGGTGAGGTCCACATATGTCATGTGCAGACAGTGCCCTATCCACATTTACTCTGAAGTAAGTCCCACTGAGGTGCCTGTGCACAAGACTGCAACCTTTCATGTTCGGCAAATTCATGCTTTCTAATAGGAGTTTGTTTAAACTAAGATGCCACAAATGAGAGGACTGTGTCTGTGTGTACATTGCAACCTTGCTCATAATATAAATAAAGGCAACACCCTAATTGGGCCTCACAGATGTGACCATTACTAAAAAATAATAATGATATGGTTGGAGCAGTGAGATGAAAATACATGAGAACATTTATTTGAAGGTTATCCCTCCAGCACTGAGGTATGAATGAGTGGATACCAGCCAAATCACCTCAGGCTGAAATCGCATCCCTAGTTCTTACAAGCTCAGCAGGCTGGATCAGCACATACAGTGGAAAATCCACAGAGGACAGCCAGGTTCAGGGAAAGTGTCGTGCTTGACTTGACAGCATAATCCTGTGCAGATGTAAGTTCCATTGAATTCAATGGAGCTTACTCCCTGGTAAATGTGTTAAGGATTGCAGCTTGAAGAAGAGGTAAGAGGGAAGGGGCTCAAAGTAGAAAATACTGTAATGGTGTATTTAAATTCCGTGCTTAGGATTTCCTGGGTCTTTTTCTTTGCAAAAAGAAGCCATTGGAGCCTGCAAATGTGCGATTTTCCCACTGAAAATTACCCTCCTTCCAGAATGCCGCTATATATGTTCCTGAATCCTAAGCTCCACCAGACTCTTCTCCTGGCCCCAACACTGATATGACATTTCACTGGTGAAAGAGGTGATAGAAGTTAAAACACACACATTAAACTGAATGGGAGCCAAAAATACATGGAACGCCTCCCCCACTGTCACAACACTGTAGCCAGATTCAGTATCAGATGAATGGTTCCTATGCCATAATCAGTTGTATAAAACGAAGTATTTTCTTATTCTGTTAATGGCAACTCTTAATGGCACAGAGGCCAAGCGACACTGCATTCACGTGGAGCTGCATGCCATATGTGTAGGAATCCATTCATGGACGTTGAGATTCCCATGATGGTGGAGGCTCAAAAAACCCAAACTGTAATTCTGCTGGTAGCCCCAGACACTCCCAAAGTGATTGTATGGCGGCTGCCATCATGTATGAACTGGCCCGTGAGTTGCATTGGCATATGCAACGGAAAGCTTCTATGATTTGCAGCTAAATAAAATACATTTCCTTCCGGAGGCGGAACCACAAGAGCCTCCAGCAACCTATGAAACACAATCACATCTGACTGGAGATCTTATCATTTAAAATGTCACAGCACTCACCTGTAGGAAGTATAGAAAGCACCTTGATTAAAATAACATCCATTACTCCCGGAAGTTTCAATAGGCGAATGATTTCTTTGAGGCTAAATACACTGCTGGACTGGGACGGGCCTAGAAAAATAGATAGTAGGCTAAATTCTGCGGACTCAGGTGGGAACCTGAAAGCAAAAATAGTCAAATGTTCTCTGGCAACAGTGCTTTCCCTATAGGGTGCTTTCTGCTCTCTTCTCTCCAGCATAGGTTCCCCCCTCCCTCTGGAACAAGGGCAAGAGTGTACAGAATATGCTATAGAAATGTGCTCCAGAACTTTACCTATACTATGCAGTATAATTATGTGCCCAATAGCACAATCCTGCACAGGTCTACTCATGTTGCTTCCAGATGAGGCTTTTGCCGTCCCATTGCCCTGCCTCATTCACAGAATTTTAGTGTGTGGGGGAGGGATCCAGACGTCACCTTCCAGTCGTAGCCCTCCCATGTTTTCTCACCATTTCTTCCATCTTTTTCCTTACTGCAGAAAATCTGGTAAGGAAAAGAAGATGGAATTGTTGCACAAGGCCTTCTGATTGGTGGCGCTTAGAGCCCTCCATCTGGAAGCACCCTCAGACTTTAACTATTGCACATAGCTGTGTAGGGGAAGTCAGGTTTTGGTGGCTTGCAGCTAGGGATAAGCCTCCCCTTCCTGTGTAATTAATTTAAGGAAAAAGAGACAGAGTTACACACTACGCAGTAAGCATAACTTGAAGTTTGGCTCTGATGCATGCAATACAGCTTACTCCCAAGTACGTTGGGATAGGATCGCAGCCTAAAAGGCTCCCCTGTTCCTAGGTGCTTCTGTGTTCTCTTAGGTAATGTCTATGTTAAAGTAAATGTCTCAATTATGAAATATTGGCTTTTACTAATTAATAGCTGTATATTGTTATATAATAATTAATATACCTTGATTTTGTTGCTGTTATTTTTTGTTGTCTTTGTTGTTGTTGTTGATGCTGTAAGCTGCCTTGAACATTGTTTTTTTAATGAAAAGGCAGGGTATATATACCGTAAATGTTTGAATATTATAAATATAGTTGTACTCTGGAATCCCCCACCCCTGGCCTCCATTTCCATATGTGAATGCTTGCGGCTTTAGTTTCCAAATATTCCAAGCTCAAGAGAGTGTGAATTCCTGCGGGGTTGTGGGGGAAGGAGGGAACGACACACGCTGAACAGTTAGCAGAGCCCCGGAATGCGTCTGTTCTCTGTCTCCCTTCCTCTTTACATAACTGCATGAGAGAATCTTTATCCTCCATTCTTCTGCACTTATGCCCCCTCCATTGTGCTACACTACACATGCATGTCTACAAGCCAGACTTCAAATTCTGAGTATTGTTATGTCCAAATCTCACATAACAACAAAGAGGGTGGCTGTTAATTTTAGGACATGGTTAGTTGCCAGGCCAGCCTACAGCATGGGTATTGCAAGTGGGACAGGCTTTGGCATTTTGTGGGATTTCTGGACAGGAGCCCATGTGGAAGGCATACAAGCAGGCCGACATTCCTTCCGGCTTCTCCAGTGCTACGCTGCTGCTGCTGCTGTTCCCCAGTTTAGTAGACTACAGTTAAAAAACATCCCACCCACCCCAAGGCATGAGGGAGTTGCATATATACTGTAACATCCACCAGACTGACACTATCTTCTCCTTTGGATTTGACCACCACTGTTTTAGGAGTATCAAGGTTGCATTTTTATTTTTATTTTTACTCATATTTTCTGTGAGAACTTTAACCATTGCTTTACACATTTTCTTTTGTCAAGGATTTGCTTGGGGTTTTGCAATAGCAGACTGTAGGTTCCTCCATTTCAAGCCTGGGAGATACTCAGAGAAGCCATTACTCGGCTAGGCATGATAATTAATGACTGGTTTTTATATTTCCAAAAGGAGCTCTTGCATTAGTTCTTTGTCCCAGCATGGCTCTGAGTAACCTGAGCTCTTAACACAAGGCATTGTTCTAACCCAACCAAGTCCGGATGTTCTTTATCCATTACTTCGTTGAAGCTGAAACAAGTGGCAGGCAAGGTCTTAGTACCCTGCCCTCACTCAGAAACGTCTTGCTTGAATAATTAGCTTGAGGAAGTGTTCAGTGTAGCCTGAAAGTTTGCAATCAGCATTGTGAGTGCTGGTTAGTCCTCATAAAGGTATAGTTTTAATCACTCTGTGGATTTTGTTACAATGGGTCAACGCAGCTACCTGAGGTTGATTAATCTCAGCGCTAGGGCAGTAGATCAGGCGTAATGGTTGGGCATCTTCTGAGGGCCCACACCCCAGCAGGGGCACACTGACAAAAGCTCCCTGGAGCTGCTGCTCCTCTTCACCATCACCAACTTGCTTGATCACCTGCCTCTCGCTCTGGCCCAGACAATGGTGGTGGTGAGATGGAGGAGCAGGAGATGCCCCTGCCTACTTGCTCACCGGCTCTCTGCCTGTCAAGCAAGCAAGTGGTAGCAATGGTGAAAGAGAGGGTGAGGAGCAAGTGCAGCTGGTGGCAATGGTAGAAGGCAGACTCACTGACAGAGGGGGCCTATTGAGGGGTCTTGCCCAAGAGCCCCGAACAACCTGGAACTGGTACTGGATTGTACTCAATTGAAGCCAATGGGTTTTCCAGCGAATAAGTCCCATTCTATCATGTGTGCATAGGATCAGGTTGAAAAGGAAAGAAGCATCAGAGCAGGAGGAGCTGGAAAGGTTGTTCACATTTGGCCCACAACCCAAATTCCTCTTAGTCCAGTCTTTCAAGTTTAAACTCTTCCGTCCCCCTGAAAGGTTGGAAATGGTGAGCACTCACTCTGTTGTGAAGCATTTCCTTTCAACTGTGGCTTTGTCTGGGCAGGAATAAAGATGAGGGCCATCAAAGCACATGCAAGACATCCAATTAATGCAACATAGCAAGGAAAGTGAACACTGTAAACAGAAAAAAAGGTAAACGTATTATGAAAACTGAACTATGGGCATAACATGAAGTCCTCTCTTGTTGAGGCCAAGAGATCTTGCATACGTGATGTGACATTCTTTGATTTACATTTTATATAATAGGATAGTGGCCATTATATTTAGCAGCTTTTACAGGCATTTAAGGCTGCAATCCTTATCATACTTAATGTTATTTCTGAGTAGATATGTTAATAGGATTGTGCTGTAAATGAAGGTTCCCAAGGTCCCAATCCCACCCTTGCAAAATGAAGTGTACTTTCTGACCCACAGAAAGTCACATCCCAGCTTCTTACATGAATAAGGTGCAATCCTATACAGCAATGCCTGGGAGTGAGCCCCACTGAACACAATGGTGCTTACTTCTAAGTAGACATGTACGGGATGTCACTGTTAGTGACAAATACTCCTAACAGTTCCTGTTCTTGGTAATACTAAAGCATGCACCTGACCTTATCACAATGGGCTGTTCCTTTGCTGATGAAAATGTCAGCCAAGAATCAAAACTATGTTTGCATTCTATATTAAATGGATCAGTGCGAAGCAAACTATGAAACGACAAACAAGAACTATAAATAGGAGGGAGGAAGTTCAGTCTTCATACCTTTGTTCTGCCACTCAGAAGAGGCACAATTACCAAGTCTTATATAGAAGGCCCTGGGAAACCATTCCGCATGCCATGTATACAAAATCCTATTATCTCCATTGACAGACGATAGCGCTGTGTCCTCTATGCACTCACATCTGTTACTATTCTCCTTACAATGCCAAGATTAAAACTACATAAAATGTTAAGTACAGAGTAAGGCTTTGCACTATTCCCCAGGTCTTGCACACAATGTTTCTGTTAATGTAACCCTGTACAGGAATTTGCCTTGGTGGGTGAAAGAAGAAGAGCATCACATTTATCACTTATATGTACATTGGGCGCTTTCACGGATCATGCTGACCCACCCTGGCAATAAGCCACAGTGGGTTGGTTGTCGTACGAATAACCACGGTGTACCCAACAGACGATTGGGCTCACTGTGGGTTGTGGGCCCCTCCCTCCCCCTCTTCCCACCTTGGTCCTCCTGTGGGTATCCCAGGGGACACCGCAGGAGGACCAAGTTGTCTCCCTGCTGCGATCACGAGCCATTTTTGGCTCAACATGGCTTTTCCCCCCTTTACCTATTTTTTTTCCTGGAGATCATGAAAGCTGGCCTGACAGGGGGCTTTCATGATCCCCATTTTGACAACCACCAACAGCCCCTTCAAAGTGCCCCAGTGGCACCTTGGAGAGGCTGTCCATGGCTGTCAGAACCATTAAAAAATGCACAAAAATTATGCAAAAAAAACATTTTAATTTTTTAGCAACACGTGTGCAACTGCAAACCTTTGCAGTTGCACGAGTGCAGGGATTTGAAGCCTCAGCTGGGGCAATGTCCAGGGGCTTGTCTGCTGCCAAGGTGCAGCAGGTGCCAACCCTGGACATTGCTACAAAGAGGTTCCAAATAGTTTCTCCCCCCCCCCTTTGGTTTCTCTTGACAGCTGTCAAAAGATGATCTGTCAAGAGAAACCAAAGGTGTGAAGGATCTTTGCATGTGTAAAGGGGGTGTTCTGGGATTTACACCCCCTTTGTAGCAAGATCCTCACACACACACACACACACACACCCAGCTAGTCCACATGCTGGTGCCCATTTTGCATTTTTTTCCCTGAGCCTCTAGGCACTCAGGAAGGTGCCAAAGTGCACCCCCCCTTTTCTAGGAAAAAGGAGTTTTGGCAGCCAGCTGCCTGTCAAAACTCTGGGTCCCTCTAAAAGGGGATTCTGACTGGGCAATGGATAACAATGGGTACTAACAGCCACATGTCCCCGTCAAAAACCACCCATTGCCCTGTCAAAAAACCCTTTTTAAAAGGACCCAGAATTTTGACAGCTAGCTGTCAAAACTCCTTTTCCCTAGAAAAGGGGGGCAGTGCACCTTTGCGTTACTCCATAGGATGCTACCCTATACTGAGTCAGACCATTCATCCATCTACGTACTTCAGTCTGGTCAACACTGACTGGCAGTAGCTCTCCAGAGTTTCAGGCAGGATTTTTTTCCAGCCATAATTGGGTATGCCAGAAATCAAAGCTGGGATCTTCTGTATGCAAAGCGCTGAGCTACAGACCCTTTCCTAGAGGTGTACAAAATTATGCATGCTGTGGAGAAGGTGGATAGGGAAACATTTTTCTCCCTCTCCCATAATACTAGAACCCAGGGTCATCCCATGAAGCTGATTGGTGGGAGATTCAGGACAGATAAAAGGAAGTACCGGTACTTCTATGCACAGTGCATCACTTCCACTAGATGTAGTGATGGCCACCAATCTGGATAGCTTTAAAAGGGGATTGCACAAATTCATGGAGGAGAAGGCTATCAATGGCTACTAGTCCTGATGGCTATATGCTTCCTACAGTATCAGAGGCAGTATTTCTATGTGCACCAGTTGCTGGGGAACATAGTTGGGAGGGTGTCATTGCACTAATGTCCTGCTTGTAGTTTTCCTGTGGCCAGCTGGTGGGCCACTGTGGGAACAGAATGCTGGACTAGAAGGACCCTTGGTCTGATCCAGTATGGCTCTTCTTATGTTCTTAGTTGAAAGGCAGTAAAGAGAGAGTGAGAGAGAAACTGAGAAAGAGATAACAAATCCCCTTACACATTGTGGGAAACATTTCTTTTATGATGGTTCATATAGGATAGATTAATTTCCTAATTATTGGTATGCTTCTGCCAGTCACAGAACAAATAGATCTGTGACTGGCAGAATAATTAAGCTATGCTCTTTTCATAGAAGACTCAAATGATGCTGAAGAACGTCAAAGGAATATATATATATATATATATATACACACACACACACACAATCAAGCACTGGTAGAGATAGCAATTTGAACAGTCCAGAATGCATGTCTGATTAACTGATAATTAGCGCAGCCTCCAAAAACAACCTCAAGCAAACAGAGGCATTTCTTTCAACAAATTGCAATCTTCTGGGGTGGTGTCTACTAAACCAATGCTCTCTTGTTATCTTAAACTTCAAGATTAATTTACTCACTCCCAGCACTTTCAGATCTAAGCAAGAGATTTTATCAACTTTAGCACTGTACTTGCTTTCTTTTGCATGATCGAAAATAGAATGGGGGTGTATAGTAGTCAGCTATGATTCTAGATATTAATTTTCCAATGTATTTTGTGGGTTTGGTCCCTGGGATTTTCTAGAACTGGTAGTTGGAAATAATAGCAGGAATGCAACCACCAGCATAAATGGAAGCAGAGGTTCTACACTGCTGAACTGGACACAGAAACATAGACTGGAGTGCTGAAAGCTCTTCTTTTAAACTAACCCAGCTCTGCGCTGGGGCCCATTCTTCAAGCTTTATAGTTTGCAAGCACATGAAACACTGGGAACTGCAAGCTGGTGTGGAACGTACTCAGAGCCTGGCCTCCTCCTATGACTACATTTGCAAGGATATCTTAAGGATGGTGAATTTTAAGGGAGTAACACAGATCACCGATTTGTCATTTTCAACACCACTTCTTTTTCTTTTTTTAAATCTTAAATCTAAGAACACCCTGAATGGAGAATGTTGCGGGGGGGGGGGGGGAGTTCCAAATACAAAATTATAATTTTGCGTTTTGCAAGCAAATTTCAGCTGGATGAATTTGCTTTGAGAATTCCTCCAGCTCCCAATATCATTTCAGTCTGTTTAGTGTGCATCACACCTGGATGAGGGAAGGTGGCGGAAGCACTTTGGCTGCAGTGTCAGATTCTGCCTCCCCACTCTCCCCATAAAGATAGGTAGGGGAAAGAAAGGGTATGCTGATGTCCTCTGCTTCAGACAGGGTAGGGTTGCTCCTCTGCTCCTATCTACAACAGCTTCATGGAGACGAACCTAGAACTTGCTAGAGCCTAGAACAGGGGTCCTCAAACTTTTAAAACAGGGGGCCAGTTCATTGTCCCTCAGACTGTTGGGGGGCTGGACTATAGTTTGAAAAAAATATGAACGAATGGATCAAGTAAAAAAAAAGGACCCGGGTCCTTTTTTTTACTTGATAGGGGTGAATTTTTTCCCCCTTAAATGGAAAGTTATTTTATTTATTTATTTATTTATTTATTTATTTCATTTCATTTCATTTCATTTCATTTTTATACCGCCCAATAGCCTGTCTGGGCGGTTTACAGCAATTAACAAGACAGTCCCTGCCCGCAGGCTTATAATCTAAAAAGACTTACAATCTAAAAAGACACGACACACAAGGAAAAAGGAATGGGGAGGGAAGAAGAGGGAATATTAATGAATACTCCTGGCAGGGCTGGTGGTATTTACATATATAGTTGCACAATTGTTTCATGCCTAACACGAATATACTTTTGTTTTTGCCATCACACAAATGAGCATACTCTGCTTCAATCCAAAGTAGCATTTTTGAAACATTAGAAATCTGACTTAGCTACATCAGCTCATACATAAGAGGTAAAACACCACCACTAATTTTTCCATATTATGGAAAAGAATTAAAAGAATCGGCGCTTGAAGTTAAAAAAAAATCTGCTTCCACCGATCGGCTGCCGGGCCGGATAAAAAGGCAAGGCGGGCCGGATGTGGCCCGTGGGCCTTAGTTTGAAGACCCCTGGCCTAGAACATTTCCTATGGAGAAGCAAAAGGGGAAATATAAAAAACTTGTTTGTTGGTCTCCCCCCCCCCTTCCCCCTTAATTTGCTTTGGGTTTTTAGGAGTTTGCTGGTGAGTTCCTGTATGCGCTGATGCTGGCATTCCACCCAGATATAGAGATAAAAATGGTCTCATGTTGACACATATTTTGGTGTGTATATTCAGGGAAAGTTAATATTGACAGCTTTCAAAGCTTCCTAAGTCACCTTGCACAGCTTTCATACCACTGGTGGATTCCATTCTCTGTCTGCTTTGCAGAAAAACCAACCATGATGACTGATGATTATGTTTGCAGTCTTGTGAGGATTGTTCTGGAGATTATATAGGCGAAGACGGAAAAGCCTTAAGTGCAACAGAACTGATTATGGGCATACCAAAGCGTCTCTTTATGTTTGAATACTTGGCACTTTGCCTTGCCATCTAAGGGCGTGAAAATGGCCCTGGTATACTCTTCCCATACATGTGGGTGCATGAGAGAGTGAAAGCAATTGACCTGGTCTCTTGCAAACATACCAAAGTTGGAATTAAGGATCAGAATGCAGTTAAAACTGGTGCGATTACATCCGTATTAAGAAATGCATGTGAGGAGCAATAATCCAATTTACTTTTAATCCAATATAGAATTACGTCTCTGCTGTTCTGCATTTAAGTGCTCCCTAAAAGCACGCCTGTGGCTCACGCTGGCTCAGCTTGTCTGAGCGTGGAAAGCTAAGCAGGGTCAGGCCTGATTATTACTTGGATGGGAGACCCCTCCTCTAGTTTCCTGCATTGAGCAGGGGGTTGGACTCGATGGCCTTATAGGCCCCTTCCAACTCCATGATCTATGAATCTAAATGGTGTATGGCAGGCATGGGGAACCTGTGGTCCACAGGGGTTCCTCATCTGGCCTGCCAGCTTCTTCCCCAGGCTGGTCCCCCTCTTCCAGCAGGGAAAGTCTCTTTTCCCTGATCAGCAGCTGCTGCATCATTAAGTCATGCTTATTTCTGAGTAGACATGCAGAGGCTTGTCCTGCTTACTACTGAGTAGGCTTGGAATCAGTAAGAATCACATTTTGGCACTACCCACTCTGATGTTGGCCATGCCTACTTTGCCTTTGGCCCCTCTCACAGTTGGAATGCGGGGCCCCCTAGAACAGTCCCTGACTGGAATTTGGCCCTTGCACTGAAAAAGGCTCCCCACCCCTGTTGTATGAAGCTTGATCACCAGGATACCAGCAGGTGGTGAGTGTTGGGAAAGAGACAAGAGATGGCTCCATGTAAGACAGGGGTGCAGAACCTCCTTCAGACCGAGGACCAAATTTTATTTCACTCTCGGGGGCTGCATTTCAGTGGTGGGTGGGGCTGAATGCAAAAGGCACAGGGCCAAAAACACAAAACATACCATCATATTTTAGCTTAAAGTTCTTACTGACAGTAACTCAGCCTTAGGAGAGTTATTTCAACTTTTTAGAATGATCAGGGGGCGGGGGCAGGGGCGGGGGCGGGGGAGAGAGGCAGAGAGCACAAAAGCCAGGAAACCACCAGACAATTGGTGGTTGGGGGAAAGGGGTGGTGGTTCCAGGGGAAGGGGACAGTGCCCTCTGGAGAACCATAGAGAGCCAGATTGGGAGCCCAGATGGGCTGGATTAGGAACATGGGCCTGAGGATCTGCACCCCTGATGTAAGAGAACAAAAATCCCCTGAAAGAAAGATTCTAAGTAGTCCCAGTGGTGGAACCTTGGCATAAAGGTGGCTCATAAAACACATAAAACCTATTACCCTGAGGACCATAAACCTATTACCCTGAGGGGAAAACCTGAGGCTAAATAGTAGATCTTGTTTGAAGCAACCCTTGCTAATTTCAATTTACTATCTGACCACTCCTGATTTACAGACCCCAGAACATACATGAGTAAATGGACTCCAGCATGCGCAGAGGAACCAGAGGCTAGATCCCAGGGATAGCCTAGGGAATGGCATTTAAAGGGCAATTGCCTCTCCTGTATAATGAGTATACAGACTGCCATGTCTGGCTCCAAGTACAGGAAGCCAGAAACAGGAGGGAGCTTAAATAAAGGGAACTAAAAGAAGCTAGAGGACACCAGTCAGTCCTCTGGTTCTTCAAAACAGACAAGGCCTTTCATGGGGGAGAGGAAGGAGGGGGCCTGAGCTTGAGCTACTCTTTTGCAGTACCGGGCCCAGAAAAATTATGCTTGGACACTGGCAGGCTTTAATGAGTCTAATCAGCAGCTGAGTCAGCTAAGGCTTTAATTGGTATATGGGGGGTGGGGGTGGCAACTTGAAATGGTGAAGACCTGTAGTCAGCAATGCAGTGCCCACAGGCACCACAGTATCCCCCCCCCCCCAAAAAAAAACCCGAAGACACCTGCCATGCCCCCCTGCCATTACCAATTACATTTTTTTAAAATAAAGAAGTTAAAAAAAAATAATCTTTGGCAGCTGCAAAGCTGATCTGTGACCTGCAGCTGCCCTGCCCACTTCCTTTCTTTTCCCCAGTATGTTTTCGGATCCCACGTGGGCCCAGAAAAGTCTTCCAAGAGGAAAGGAAGAGGGCAGGGCAGGGCAGGGCAGGGGCAGGCTGGAGATCTCCTTTGCCAGTCGTCTAGTGGCTTTTTGAAAGGAAGGAAGGAAGGAAGGAAGGAAGGAAAGAAGCACTGCCACTTTGCAAGCTGTGGTGGTTCGGGGAGTGGAGTGGAGTGAATGTGTTTTGCTGGTGTTTTTCTGTATGTTGTATTTTTGGTTTTTGCCTGTGGGGTTATTTTGGTCACTTGTCAAGTGCTTTGCCTGTCTGGTTTTGGTTATTTGTGGGGATGGTATTTTGGGTGTGGGGTAGGGGGTTGGGAAGGGTAAGGCATACCTGCCAACATTTCACAGATGAAAACAGGGACACACATGTGAATTTGTAAGAGGTGTACAACATGAAGTCATCACCTTTTAACCAATTCATTACTTAAGCTTAAATATAATTGCATGTTACCAATTGAAGAGGTTGCTGGCCGTGCTTGGATTTTCTGTTTCACTCCTTTTTACAGTAACACACCAGAACCAAAATATTCTAAATATATTCTTTTAAAAGCATTTGCTTTTTAATTACAGCTTATTATCTTTACCAGGGGTCTCCAATATTTTTTGGCACATTTGGAATTCTGAGGAACTGTCATGGGCAGCACTACAAAATGGTGCCAACGGAGCCTGCCTAGTCACAAAATGGCTGCTGTAGTGGCCTGCCTAGTCACACAGGACAAGTAACTTCCCCAAGAAACTAAATGTAAGGCAGAGGTTGTGTTTGAGCCCCAAATGTCAAACCAAATATTTGTCCCCACAAAGCACCCATTTCACGGGGGGGGGGGGGGGAACTGGTGCTCTAAAAAAAAAAAGCCCACCCTGTAAAAAAACAAATAGGGAGAAATAACCTCTGAAAGCAAAGAGACAGACAAAAGTACCCCCAAAGAACCCCTAAAACCATACAGCCAAAATCACCACTCCCCCAAAACTAAGATAGACTTTCAAAACTACTCCTACCATAGTCTCCAACTGCCCCAAAAATGCTGGGACCGTCACAAAAACCCATAAGCCATCCCAGCTTCTCACTTTGTCATGCAGAGTCCCGAATTCCCCTGCCTCCCTGCAACTGCAGGCTACTTTAAAGTGCTCTTAAAGGGGCCATGCCATGGGCAAAATTGCAGCTAAGCTAAAACTGCAAGCTTAGCTGCAGTTTTGCCCATGGCATGGCCCCTTTAAGTATAGCTTTTTTTAGGCTCGAACAGCTCCACGGAGAGACAGGTGCTACAAGGGTGTGTGGGTGTATGTGTGTAGGCGTGCACACACATGCTCTACCTGCTGAAAAGGAGGTGGAGGCTGGACCAAGGGAGAGGTGAATGAGGGAATTTATCACATGATTCCTATCTTTATATTGTCAAATATTTTATTTCCTGACAGAGCTGGCTCCATGCCTCTAGCAGGTGAGATAAAGTGTCAGAAGGAAATGCAAGAAAGTTTCTCTTCTCTCTGAAGCTCCATGTTTGGGGGTATGGGGTAGGTAGGTGGGTGGGTGGGTGGGTAAGCTTCACCTGATGAATTTGTGCCAATTCTGACCATTTTAAAACAAAAAGAAAGATTGCCCTGCAAGCACTGACACACACCCCCATGAAAAACACCAGATATCAACAATTGAGGGTTTAAAAATATATATTACAAAAGCCACTTATAAAATATTATAAAATAATATATAATATAATAATGTAATAATTATAATATATAATATATTAGATAATATTATTCTGGAAAAATAATCCTAGCACTGGCACTGCTGCTGCTGCTACCTCTTCTTCTAGCAAGGAGCAGCATTTCACAATTATCCCTCAATTACACGATACTTCTTCACACAATGCATAATCAATTTGCTGCCACAAGATGTGATGGTCAGTGTTGTAGATTGCTTTAAAACATACACACTTTCCTGTGAGTAAGTCCCACTGAACATAATAGGACTTACTTCTGAGTACACATGCATAGGATAGCACTGTTATTATGTTTTCAGAGCAGTGGTAAATTTTACTTGGCTCTACCTGTGTACCCCATGTGAAAGTATTTTTCTAACACATGCGGAAGTGCAATGGAGAAAGCTCTCTACAGTAATGATTAGGATTATTCTGCAGGGATTTTGGATTGTTTTTTTTAAAAAAAAAAATGCATTAGCAGTTTTTTAAAGGGAGTTAGCAGAAAACAAAAGAAAGAAAAAATCTCTACCTCAAATAGCAGCAACAAACATCATCCATTTTGGCATTATTGTTCAACCACAGTGTTGTTGTTGTTCTTGTTTTTTAATAAAGTACAATAGAGCCCACACATTTTTTTCCTGAGTGGAGAAAATAGGAGCTTGCAGGGTGGGCCTACTCCTTTAGAGATATCTAAATGTTAATTATTATTATAAATTCAAAGATTTCTGTGCTTAAGATACTGCAGTTTTGTGTATTTCCTCTAATAACTTTTGTAGTTGACCATGCCCTTTGGTTGCCTGGCCATACCCTTGGCCACACCCTCATGTTGCCTGGCCATACCCTCTTGAAGGTGTACCTTCATGTTGTACACCTCTTACAAATTCACATGTGTGTCCCTGTTTTCATCTGTGAAATGTTGGCAGGTATGCCTTACCCTTCCCAACCCCCTACCCCTACCCAATTCAATTAAGTAATGAATTGGTTAAAAGGTGATGACTGATCAATTACAAAATTGTCAATCAATTTACAGGTCTAATGTTTATGGTGTTCTGCAATTACGGTTTGTTTAAGTCCGTTGATTCAAATGTAGCTGGCCCTACCACCATTACTCCAATTTCCTTAATAGCCACTTAAAAGTGAGGAGGCTATTGGCAAAAGCAAACACCTTTCTTCCAAGCAGCTTTACAGAGCAGCCGTGGGTTTTACAAAAGACTGGGGGGAAATGAAGTTAATCGTATCCTCAAACATCTAAAGTTGCAGGGGGATGCGGCATCCTCCTTCCGCCCCAGATTATCCCATCATTACAGGAACAGAGACTTACAACAGCGTCTTGCCCCACAAGACCCCTCCCCCTCCCCCTCCCCCTCCCCTACTGCCTATGAGTCTGCTGGCGTATTCTGTGTTTAGGAACTCTATCTGCTAAATGCCATCCTGTTTATGTATAGCTTGGGCGGGATCCTGCCTCACAACACAGAGACTGACATCTTCGAAGCCCTCTCCAAAGATAAACTCTGTTAGTCTGAGACTCTGAGTCATCAGCATTTCTGCGAAAAGCTGGATGTAATGCGTAAAGACTTGAACCAAGCGGGGATTGACTTGAGTGGAACTGCTTTGAAGCAGTCACGTACAACTCATTTAATATTGTGTATAAACCAATGGATCTACAACAGTCTGCCATAAACATTTATATTGCAAAATTTGCTTTGCACTCTGCAGCTCTTCATTGCGCATCACCCGTCAGAGGCAAAACTACTTAATGTGGCTTCACCAGTGATCTCAAACCAACTCAAAACGCAGAACTGACAGCTGCATCTGTATAGTAGTCACTGTACAGACATAAAGTAAAAACTATTGCTGGATGGAACATCTTTATTTTCTACCCAGTACCAAAGCCACATCCATAAATGCCTGAGGATGAGAGTGAGGTGGGATAATATAGAATATAAAGAAAAACCTGAACATATAGAAAGCTGTGTTTCTAAATGTATTCTTGGATAGATATCCCTAAAGAAGGCCTCTGTTATTGGGTCACACACACACTGGGTGAGTTCGCAATAACAAGTCAGCCAAGGCAGAAAAATGCGAAAAAGTTACATGAACAGCAGCTAGAAGCCTAGATAAGCAGAGAAGAATAGAACAAGAAACACCCTGTGCTGGTATTGTCTAAAAGACTAAAATCAGATGGTTGCTAAGTAACTGATGACGTGTATGCTTACTCTATAAGTAGTTGTTCGTTTCGGTATTGGCTGTTCAGCTTTGGCGAAACATTTCCCCTGAACCTTTTGCTAGCAAAATAAACCTTTTTCCCAAGCCCGAGGTGGTCCGCTTCCTTCTTGAGTTCCACGAAAGAGGGATTTTTCTGCTTCAAGAGTACATCTTAAAATAGAAAACTGAATTTATTGAATGATACAATAGCAGCATCATATTGATGAGGAAAACATGTGCAGCAGTGTAAACAGAAGACTTTGGGAAAGAAGTGATTTGAGAAGGATAATCTAGCACAGGAATAGGCAACCTGGGGCCCTGCAGGTGTTTTGGATAATATAATGTTATTTGCTAGATCAGGCAAGTTCTTCTTGCTTTCTGTTATCAACACAAATTATAAATAGAAAATTCCCCATATGCCCCTGAAAGTCTTATTCTCTCTGCCCCCCTGAGCTGACCCTTCACCTCTTTTTCCTCGAATCAGGTCCAGCAAATCCCTGTTGACTTTCCCACAGTGATGTGGGGTGGAAATTTTTCCAGTGTTTCATTTTTCTGCAGAAAATTTTCCATTCCATAAGTTCTTTAGTAAAAACGAATTGATGCCAAATTGCAAATAAAATATTAGGCAAGCTTGGCAGTATCGAAGTTGTAATTCATGTCTTTCAGGTAATTATCCCTAGCATACATTTATGCCATGGGCAGAGCGATCCTATGGTCCCTAGACAGCATCTAGAGCACCATAGGATGCTTCAGATTCCCAGCTCTGAAGTCAGAAAAGACCTCAGTGCAGAAAGAACTGCACTGGCTACTTCTCTGAGGTCGTAAAACCGACCTCGGAGAAGGGGTAGAGATGGCATTCTAGGGGGTGGGGAGGGGCGGAGACTGAGCCTGTCAGGATAGGTCGTATCCTGACAGTGCTCCAGCCTCCTTCCCTCCCTGTCCGAAGCACCACAGCTAGACAGCCAAAATCAACATGGCCAGAGTATTTAGATATAGCTTATTAAACATTATATGATATAGCATTTCCATTAATATAATAATTCAGTGTTTAATTTAACATTCCTCTGCCCCTACCTTTCTCTTGTCTTCCTTTCTACCTTCCTTTCCCCTTTCTTGCTTTTAATTTTCCTTGACATGTCTTTATTTCATTTTATGAAATCACATATTAAATTAAGGGTGCAATCCTATGGCCGGTAGATGCTGTCTGGCTGGTCATAGGAAAAGCCGTAGCCTGAGCTCCGACCTTGGAAATGCGTTTTGAGGTCAGAACTGGGACTTCAACCGCAGAGCGTCTACCCTCACAGCCAGAGTGGTACTTTATGCGCTGGCTGCGACTCCGACGTTGAAAGTGCGACATCGGAGCAGGAGCTAGGGGGGTCGTTCCGGGGGGGCAGGGGTGGGAGCAGGAGCAGGAGCAAAAGACATAGACAGCTGAGATCGGCCATCTATGGCTTTTGCAGGGCAAGGGAAGCACGGAGGCCATCTTTGCCTCCGCGCTCCTCCTGCACTTAATTGGATGCCCATAATCGTCCAAGTTCGGAGGGTTACAGGCAGCCACATTGGATGGCGCTGCCCGTCTATTTTATTGATTTGTTAACATCACATGAATTGTTTGCGATTTCCTTTCTAACTTTTTTATTTATACGGTATTGGTATAAATACTGCCACTCTTTTGCATGGAGCTGTGTAAAAATATGATCAATATTTATGTAGCATCAACAAGTAGATGTTGTACAAAATATATGTTAGGCACAAAAGGAAGGGAAGGGGGAAGATGCGGCTACTGCTAATTTCTTTTTTTACTAAAGAGGTTGTACTTCCGGTTGGTCCTTTCCATATTCGAGAAACATGACGTATACGTATTTTTGCAGATAAATCAAATAATTCTTTACTATTTCCATTTCCCCCTCAGTAAAGTCAAAGTTGAGAAGTGAAAAAGTACAAACTGAATTTTAATGATTCTTGCCCACTTCAGAACAAAGTTACATAAAGCTTGCTTTCATGGCAGATCCAGATTCTTTCAAGTACCGCTTTTGACTGTGTATCCATCTACGTAATGCTTTAGAGAAAGCTGGAGGTGCAAAAAGTTGAAAGCTCAGAACTAGCGCAGCCAATCAAAAGAAAAATGGATTGCTGAAACCATGACATTGAATCATGACATATTTTGAAAGTACAAAGGTCCATGTTATCTAACATGCAAGACCCAACTAGATTGCTAAAAGGTCAGACATGGCCCCGTACCTCCTAGGGCAGTGATGGCGAACCTATGGCACGCGTGCCACAGCTGGCACACAGGGACCTCTCTGTGGGCACTCAAGCCATTGGTTGCCAGATCGCAAAAAGACCGTCCCCTTCTGCATTCAGCATTGGGTTTCCATAGTAACTTCTTGTGGCGGAGTGACAGGCAGAAGCCCAGGGAGGGGCCAAGCTGAACATTCCAGAGGCTCTGATTGGCTGAGGCTGAGAGCATAGAACCCCAGGGAGTTGACAGTTAAGAGAGTTGGTAGTCAGTTGGGGAAGAGAGTGGGTTGGAGTGAGAGAGGGACTGGAAGGTTAATAGCGTAGGCAGGGAAAGGTGGTACTGAAGAGAAGAGTTCAGACAGGAAATCTAGTACTAAGTTGTGAGAAAGCAAACGTGAAGGTGTTAGTGTAGAGCAATTCACAGGAGTCTCCACTTAGGGAGTGAAGGACCTTCTGTCTGAGGAAGAAGGAGAAACTCTGGACTAGTGTGAGGGACAGTTAAGTTCCCTGGTCTGATACTGTAACTTTCAAGTAACCAAGCCAAATTGATACAAAGAGCACTGTATAACATCTGCCCGCCTTTAACCTGAATCTAAGCAAAGAACAAGTTTGAATGTAACTGTTGAAAATTCCAAGTTATCTGTTCCTGAGCTGAATATCAGTTTAGAGACTTTGTTAGAACAATAAATCAACCTTTTTATTCAAAGTTCTAATTCTCCAGAGTCTGACTGGTGACAGGAAAGTAAGAAGTGAATTAACGGAGGGGCACCCTGCTTCAAGTAATCAAATAAAACAAACAAACGTGGGTGAACAGCTACATATAAGACCTAAGACACATAATCAGCTAACGCAACTTTAAAAGACAACTTAAAGTCTGAAGTGACCAATACAAGGTGAGAGCGAAGTACACATCGAGGGTGTGGGCTTTGGAGCGAGGGGTCCCGTCCGCTACACTCCTCTCCACTCATTTCTCGCTGGCCTCCACAGGCAGGCACACTCCAACATCTCCACCCCCAGAAACTGACTGTGCAGGCACCCAGCCCTCCTTCTAACTGAACAGACAGCTCAGAAGCACAGTGCGCACACGCCCGAATCTTTGTGCGCCCGGTGAAGAGCCATGCCCTGAGACAGAGCAGGGCGCGATTAGCTAGTCCCCCTCCTCCTTCCTGCCAAATTTAAGGCACTTTGAAATAAATAAGTTGGTTTTGTGTTGCAGTTTGGGCACTCGGGCTCAAAAAGGTTCGCCATCACTGTCCTAGGGAATAAACTAATATCTATATCTAGCTCTTTAGCATGATGAGAAGCTATGGTGTAACCAGGGCTACAGTTTTCATGCAATCTGCTGACAATCTTTGCACATGGGACAGAGCCTATCCACTGGTCATAGCATGGAACTGGTGATGCTCTGCTTCATAGCAGAGGAGGGTTTGTTTGTGCAAAACCTTGAACCTTAAAGAGATTTTTTAAAAACCCGTTTGCTTGACTGGGCTGGGCAGATGTCTTGTGTTGTCCTTCCACCTCACCATTGTTCCACCTTTGCCCATGATTGGAGCATTTTTCTTTTGTCAGTAGAGTTGAATGTGCACCTGTATACCCATTCACTGAGACACCTTGACAATTTTGTCTATCCATTTCTTTTATCAGAAACTAAACCTATTTCATGATCCCAGAGTAGCCGTCCCCAACCTGGTGCCCTCCAAATGTGTTGGACTACAACTGGCAGAATCCCCCAGCCAGCATGTTGTGTAGTCCATCTGGAAAGCACCAGGTTGGGGAAGGCTGCATCAAACGTAGCCAGTCAAGTACTTTTCCAGAGAGGAAACCTAAGACAATAAAAAGCTGTCCAGCTAAGTGCCCCCTTTGGTAAGATCAGTCCAAGTACATCCCCTATTAAATGAATGAAATATTTTGGGCATGCTGTGGGAGACAATTTCCCAAGGCAGTGGAGAACAGCATGACGTTGCCAGCACATTTCACTGCTGGAACTGAAAGCAGCAATTTTCTGAGGAACCCGGGCTTAATTACAGGAAGAGAGATGCATATCAGTTACGCTTGACCACAATATGAGAGGATTTGTACATTTCATCCACAACAACTCAGCATCATTAATCTGGAGTGTCAATTACTTTTATACGCACTGCACAGGCCCAAAACAGATATATATATATATATATATATATATATATATGCTAATTTAAACCAGGTGCTTGCCTATTTTTCCCTAGCAGGCAGTTCTTTGGACTTCTTATTTTAAAAAAAAACCCGCCCAGTACATCTGTATACCCAATAACAAAGCTTTATATTGTCTTGGAAAATGTTTAATAGATTTTACTCCCAAAAAGTTTTCATTCAGCTGGCTGACAGAAGGACTTCGCTGTAATATGTTACAGCCTTAAGATGGTAATTCCGGAAGTTCTTTGTAGACCAGTTATGTTAAGTTTGTCCCCAAATGAGCTGTATTACCAATTCTCCTATGTAATCTTGGCCTAGTTACTGAAACTGCAAACTTCCAAACACTTGAAAACACAGACAAGAGATCCACTGCTTTCATGTCTTCATAAAGGAATAATTTCAGAACATGTATCAGAACAGTAACAGAAATTCATTGTTAGGAAATTCATTATTAGGAAATTCTTGAAACTGGAAAGCACAACTTTCTTACTCCAAAGTAATTTTAATTTCAATGATATTGCACCAGAACACATGCTTTCTGGACAACATTTTTGCCTCCTCTGCCTCATGCCCAAAAAATATTGTATTTATTAATGTTTGCTGTGTACTTTGAAGTTCATAAATGCTAGAGAATGTAGCATCTCTGTTATATCCCATACATCTCAATGATTTCTCATGATTTCTCTGAAGCGTCATCAATTTCACAGCACCTGCACAGACTGCAGAGAGAGACTAAGAACATAAGAAAAAAGTCCTACTGGATCAGTAGAAAGGTCTATTTTGTAGTCCAGAATGAGAATCCTGTGTTCCACAGTGGCCAACCAGATGCCTATGGGAAACCCACAAACAGGACATTCTGCACAGCTTCTACAAATGAAACACAACCCAACAAGGAATGTGAGAAGCCTGGGAAATATCCTGTGGAAAGGCAGGTGCATTTTCTCCAAGGGCATCCCCACAGTGAATGCGGGAAACCAGCTATGGGGGATTTCCCCTCCCCACTACTGCCACCACCTGTGGGGAAACTGCTCCTTCACTGGGGAATCCTCCCTATGGGGTTTTTTTTTTAAATTTATAGCAAAGCTTTTATTTCTGGGCCTAAGGAACTCTTTACCACTATAACTCAGAGTTCCACAAGCTGACCCTTTTCTGCTGTCACCAATCCTGTTAGAATACCTTAAAGCCTCCTAGTAGCTGGTATAACAGGCTTAGGTGTGAGATAGGCAGCAACACTAGAGACCAGATGAACTATAAAACAAGTAAATTATTATTAAGAGATATTTTGTCCATAAGAGATTACTAATATTTACTTTGTGGTTTTCAACAGATTGCTTAGTGACAATTCTTTAGGACTCAAGAGTCACTGTTGCTGTTACAAGCTTCTCTAAGGACTTCTCTTTTACCTCAGGCCAAATTCCCTAAACCTCCATACTGCTGACTGGGGCTGGCTACAGGGAGCACACAACTCCTCTGTTACAACAGCTTCACTGGCTCCTAGTCTGTTTCCGGGCACAATTCAAAGTGCTGGTTATGACCTTTAAAGCTCTATACGGCTCGGGTCCAGGTTATCTGAAAGACTGCATTCTCCCCTACGAGCCTGCCCGTACTTTGAGATCCTCAGGGGAGGCCCTTCTCTTGGTTCCACCACCATCACAGGCATGCCTGGTGGGAACATGGGAGAGGGCCTTCTCAGTGGCTGCCCCAACGCTCTGGAATTCCCTCCCCAGGGAGGCTAGAGTGGCACCCTCCCTGGTAAGCTTCCAGAGGCAGGCAAAGACCTTCCTGTTTCGGAAGGCATTTGGGACTAGCCTGTGATGTGATGGAATGCTGTTTTTACTCTGTTATGTATATTGTACTGTTTTTAATGCCATATATATATATATATATATATATATATTATTGATAATTTAATTCTATTTTTAACTTTTGTATTTTTCTATTTTTGTTTTAATTGTATGAGATTTAAAGGCTGTGAGCTGCCTTGGGTCCCAGTGTTGGGAGAAAGGCAGGATACAAATCATCATCATCATCATCATCATCATCATCATCATCTAGGCAGGCACCAGGAGGGCTGGCCCAAGACATGTTGCTACATGGGGCAAAGAACAAGAAGGCGCCCCCTCCCATTCCATCCATGCACAAAAGCCGACTGGACTGGCAGTTGAAACTTTCTTCAGCACTGATGGTGGGACAGTGTCCTCCACCGCACCTGAAGTCAGCAGGCTAACTTCGGGAGCAGGCTGCAGGGCACACAGCTCTCCCTGATACCTGCTGCTACCTCCCTCCCAGCATCTGCTGCCTGAGGTGACTGCCTCATTCTGTCTAATGGTAGGGCCAGTCCTGGCAGGCACAAAAAGTGGCAAGCTACTGCTTAGTTGATAGTCATCTATATTCATCCCAGTAATTTGGGGAATTAGGGTAGTAGAACATTTCTCCTCACCACTGGCAGGATGATACAGATGACTAGCTAAGTAGGTTTCTACACGCAAATTAAGTTACCATTTGGTAATATTTTCCAGAGGGGTAGCTGTATTAATCTGCTACAGCAAAACCAATGAGGTTTCTTGTGGCAGATGCATCTGATGCCGGCGTAGACTCCACTTCATGAAAGCTTATGCTACAATAAATTTGTTGGTCTTTTAAAGTACCACAAGACTTTTATTTTGCACTTGGGGCATAGCTGTATTCACTCAACCCTGGTGGGCAAAAATACCTCAAATAGCAGCAACAAACATCACCATTCCATTTTGGCATTATTGTTCAATCACAGTATTGTTTTTTTTAATAAAGTACAATAGAGCCCACACATTTTTTTCCTGAGTGGGGAAAATAGGAGCTTGCAGGGTGGGCCTGTGAACACTCAGAGATATCTAAATGTTAAATATTATTATAAATTCAAAGATTTCTGTGCTGAAGATACTGTAGTTTTGTGTATTTCCTCTAATAACTTTTGTAGTTGACCATGCCCTTTGGTTGCCTGGCCATACCCTTGGCCACACCCTCATGTTGCCTGGCCACACCCTCTTGATCACACCTTCATGTTGCTTAACCATACCTCTTACAAATTCACATGTGTGTCCCTATTTTCATCTGTGAAATGTTGGAGGGTATGCACATAGTGCATGTGATAAATCATTCCCACACACCTTGTTTCAGGCTCCTGCCACCTCACTAAACAGTGGTTCGGTGGGCTATCAGGAACCCGATTTTGCTGGGAAACAGGGCATGTGGGAAGGAATGTCCTCACGTGCCCTGTGTGACGGTGGAAGCAGCAGTGCTGGTGGGCCTCCGGTGGCACCTGTGGTGGGCCTCAGGTGGCCCATGGACCACCCACCCCTGCTCTGAAGAGGTATTTCAAGAGGTACAATTTTTGTTCCCTGAACGTCAACTATTGTGGTAAGAACTAAAAAGTCTTTATTTGCTATAAGGGGTTTTGCATGTTTTCCTCATGGTATGCTCCAAGTCCAAGCCCTACAAGAAGGGAGATGACTTTTTATTGTCCTTTCCCCTGAACTCATGAGGCGCAACATGCTACTGCATCACAGTATGATGTGATGAAATCAACAGCATCATTTCCTGCACTGGAATGAACCCATGAACTCTGACATGAAATTTCTGGGGAAATGGGACAGCTGTCCTTGCCTGTGGCCTAAGGACTAAAAATGTGGTGGTTGCCGGAACATATTGTCTGGATGAAACATTCGACTTGTGTTGTTTGCAGTTGTGTTTTTCTTTCACAACCTTGTAGAAATGCACTGTTCTTTGGCAGCTAGGGCATGATGCGCATGGAGATCAAAGAGCTGCCAGTCATGAACATTTGAGAGAAAATATTCCAGAATGGGGGAATGATGTGAATGGCTTTTCTTCTGTCCCCTTCCATGGGGCTGACATTTGCATCACTAACTGATGACATCAGGAACACTGCAAACAAAACCCCCTTTATATTCCAAACTCTCTCAAGCGGGTTCTTTTGCATATCTACAAGAGTCAGCTGCTGGGGAAGGAAGTTTAAAAGACCATTAATAAGCTCTAACTTTAAATAAAAAACCAATGGGAAAGGCATATGAAAGGATGCATCATTTAGATTAAGACAAAGCTTTGCTAATATACAGGGGCTTTCATTTTGTTTTGAAGTATATGTTACAGATAATAGACCTAATAGCAGGAAGTAGATGGTGGTTGAACTGGAAATTCAGCCCAGACCACAACTCATCAAACATAGGCAGGGGACCTGATCTGGTGGCCGCACAATGAAATGGGGGAGGGGGGGCTTGGATCTAGCAGATCCAAGGCTACTTGCACTCTGCCTGCCTGGTCCCCGGAATGATCCGCTTTGGATCCTACCACCAGTGGGGACACCACCAACAGTAGATTTATGCCTGCAGAGCTTTCTGATCTGTTAAATATTGCATCCTGCTTTTTCTCTGAGGCACTTATGGTGGAGTACACAGTAGAACGAACATTTTTTCACGAGGTTAGACTGAGATGTGATGGCTAGCTCAAGGCCATGCAGCAAATTTCCTGACAGACCAGGGATTCAATTCCAGGCCTCTCCAGTCCAGATTCAACACTCTAGCTCAGGGGTGGGCAACACATGGCCCATGGGCTGCATGCAGCCCCCCGGGGGGTTGTGTCCCCCACCAGGTCCCCTGCCTCTGCAGCATGGCCCCCACTGCTGCCACACTGCTGGGTTCCAAGCATGTGTCTTGGTTTCCAGAGAATCGCTCCCCCCCCCGCCTGCCAAAGAGCTGTTTGGTGGGCTCAAGCAGTGGTATTCTGCTGGGAAACAAGGAGTGAGCTTGTGGGTGGAATCACTGGGAATGCAGCCACATGGCCACTTCTGGCTGGGGCTGTGGTGGGAGAGGGGTGTGGCCCTTGGAGGGTTCCGGGGGGCGTTCCTATGTGCCCCCCAACCCTCTGAACTTGCCCACCCCTCTCTAGCTAAAGCAGCCTTCCCCAACCTGGTGCCTTCCAGCTTGCCATGCCGGTGGGAGTGATGGGAGTTGTAGCCCAACACATCTGGAAGGCACTAGGTTGGGGAAGCCTGCACTAGACCAACCTGGGCAGGCCAGTCAGGTATGCAGGAAGCCACAGCATCCCACTTTTTAGCAATTAACAAATGGCTAGAGTGGAAAGGAATGGAGGAAACTTCAGCAGCAAGAAAGTCCAGTCAAGCATAAACTGAACTGTGGAAAGAAGTGGATTATTTTGCTGGCAAAACTGGAGGGGCTTATGTCCCCAATCTTGTTGACCACTGATGGGTTATCTTTGTATCGTTAGACTGATGAACAGTATCAGACACAAGCTGTCCGACTTGGGAGTATAGTCATGCATGAGGCTTAAGTCATCCTTGAGCCTCTCTCATACTATTTTATAACAGCTGATCAAGAGAGGCATTTATAATGTGAATGAGCATTCTGACCAGTGTCAGCTTCAGATCTGTATTATGAACCAACCAAAGCAGCTCAAATATCCCCTGACATCTTAGAGCAGGGGTGCTGAACCTCTTCCAGCCCGACGGTTGAATTCAGTTTTGGAGAAGCTCTCATGGGGCTACATTTCAGGGGTGGGTGGGGCCAAAGGCAGAAAGGGTGGGGCCAAAATTCTAACACACACCCACACACACCCAGCATATTTTAGCTTAAAGCTCTTATTGCCAGTAACTGGGTTTCAGGAGAGGCATTTCACCCTTTTAGAAAAACATGCAAAAGCTGGGAATCTACCAAAAGATTGGAAGTCAGGGAAAGAGGGTGGGGCCAGGATAATGGGGCACGGCCCTCTGGGGAACCGCAGAGGGCTGAATTGGGACCGGGGGGGGGTAATTTGGCCCATGGGCCAGAGTTTCAACACCTCTGCCTAGACTCACGGTACATCTGAGAAGTATGTCATTGGGTAATTTCTGCTGACTAGGAATCTTCATCTATGGATGACCAGAGGAGGGAAAGGGCAGAGAGCAATGAAGTACATTTCCCAGGCCTCCTTTTCTGCAATGTACCTGCACAATAGGGTTTAATCCAAGGTAGAGTCTGACTCAAAAGGTGGGAAGCTTTGCCATAAGACAAATCACACCACATATGACCCCTTCCTACCCTCTTGTTGCAACTCACCATTGTTCAGCCGAAGTCAATGCAAGTTTGGACATGAGCCCTACACTCTGTGGTGAGCATGGAGACAGCCCTTCATAAACCATGCTGGGCCTCAGCTGCAAAGGAAGTATTCAGTGTCTGGATGTTTCACATACCTTTGACACACTCCTACTAAAAGGCTGGTATGGTAATTGATGGGAACTTTACATAAGAGAATTATGGTGAAATTGAAACTTACATTGTTCCATGGAAACGGTACGTTTCAATTTTGCATCAAAACGTTTTGTTTTTTTGAAGCATTGTGGTTTGAAAATGGCAACTGAAATGGCAAAGGGGAAAGGTAAACAAGAGCTGGATCCTGGTGGAATGAGGCAGGATGCGTTGGGTAAGATTTGTGAAAAATCAAACAGGAGAAAACTAGGGCTTTCTTTTGTTTTTATGCACAATCTGTATTATGATAAAATTTTAAAAATCTGCAAAAGAACATTCACAGAGCAGCATAACTTCGTAAAGAATGTAGATAAGAGAAGACCATAAAATACATCAGTAAAAAAGATAGTAAAAGACAATAAATGTCATTCTAAAGAAGTTAAAGAGTCAGGAAACTATGATAAGTCCCATTATGCCAACAAGAAACAAAAGCCTACAGAGATTTTAAGGCATCCACCAGATGTTGTGGACTACAACTCCCATAATACATTATAGTCCATGCTGGCTGGGGTTGATGGGAGTTATAGTCCAAAACAACTGGAGGACACCAGGTTGACTATCCTTCTCTTACCTAGTACAGGGGTAGGCAATACATAACCTGCATGTAGCCCCCGCTGCCCCCTACCATGCCCCAAATTTAGAAATTAAAAAAAACAAAATGGCGCTCTATAGCTTTTTTGTAAATGGCGCTCTATAGCTTTTTTGTAAATTTAGCTTGTTTGTAAATATAACCCTTTTAGCATTATGGAATGGTATGGATTGGTTTGCCACAGAATTTTGTCCGCAAAATGGCAATTTTTTATTTTATTTTTAAAAATACATGTTTTATTCTTTCTACCCAGTGCAGTGCAGCCTGTGGGGGAGGGAAGCTAAAATGGCCCCTGGACCTCCCACAGTTGCCTACCCCTGACCTAGTAGCACATCTTCACTTGTAAAGCCAGCAACGCTAACCTGCGTGGCCAGAATTGCACTACCTATCTCTTACTGTATTCTACCTCAGAATTTCAAGGTGGCAGGTTCTGATGTAGAGAAGCTTTCATCAGTGAAATGACTTCTGATAACAGACATGGTGCAGTCCCATTAGAGAATGCTATTGCTCCAGCCATAAGACTTCAGATTGGCCCACAGAACTGGTTCAAAGATTGCCATTCATGTGTTCAGGCTTCTCAGCAGCCATTTCATGTGGCTGCGCTATATGTGGAAGTGATCACTAAATCTTCCTTATCCCTCCTGCATCACCCTGTGGCATGTGAAGTATGTTCTCCATTGCCATCAATATCTCCCCCAAGAATGCCATATTGGCAGTGTTGTGCCTATGCCATACGTACTTGGATGACATGGGATAACATTACTGCTTCAGCATAGAGCATCAGCATGTGGAAGGACTTTTTGGCGGCCTGCTCATGGGAATGTTGATACTGTTATGGGCATGCACCCCACTTCAAAGTGGTGAGCGGTTTCAGGAGGCCCAGCGCTTACCCAGGATTTTGTTTCCTTAAAAGGAGGTGACCAGAGACTTCTGGCATTTCTGTGATATGTTTGTGCACATATATACAGGCTGAGCATAAGATGAGGGTCCATGGCATTAACACTCTGACAGATTCCTGCTTCCCATCAGATGTCCCAGGGGAACCCTAGTGCCACAGAATTTCCTGCACAGAGCAAAGTCAGCTCTCTGTCTCCTTTTCAGATCTAGTTCCAGCACAGACTGACTTCCTGCCACACATACCTCTATGCTTTCTTTGTTCTTACCCCAGATTGGTGCATTCCTTTGGCGGGGGTGGGGGTGGCAGAAAGAGGCCTCCCATTCCCAGATCTAGAGGTGGTCAGGCTAAGCTTAACCAACCAGTTTGACCCATTCTAATAGTCTCTTTTCACAACCGCTGACTCACAGGATTGGGGGATCCTTGAGACATCATTCAGAGTAACCCCCACTATTTCATTACAATACCTAGCTCTTAGGGCTAAACAAGATGTGACCTTGCTCAGGCGGTTAGCCCAGGCATGGGCAGAAGCAACCCAGATGGGGGCTGTGCCATGGTGGGGAGAGGGAGGATTTTAACCCTTTGCCCCCACCATGATCCTGATGGGAGTCAGGCCTCCCGACACCTGCTATTCACTTAGGGTAGCCAGGTGTCCCCTTTTAAAGAGGATAGTCTTCTATTTGAAGGGCTGCCAGAGGATCATCTTCTGTTTCAAAGGTTGTCCTGTTCAATGCTGGTTTAAAGATAAAGAATCATAAGAACCGCTGCCCATTTACTGTTAGCACCTGGACAGCAAGCTGAACAGGCAAACACACAGGTCACCCAGTCACAGTCTTCCACAGTGTGCTGAGATGTACTGTGTAATCCTATTAAAATAGTTATTTCTATCAGTGCATCTATACATATAAATTAACTCATGAAAATGTTATGCAAATTGGTGTCCCTTTTTGTCCTCTTTTTGGGTGATGCATTTCCTCATTTTTGGCCACCCTATTCACAATGGGAGGAAAGCCCCCTTCCCAGCATGCCATAGTCCCAATTGGTCTCATCTCCCCCTCCCCCATACTGGCTATTTATTTTTAATTTTTTTATTTTTAATTGCAGACCATATCTAGTTTGGCCCTCAGTCCCATTCTGCAGCAGGGAGGTGAATTTGAGCAATTCACAATGTGCATGTGGCTCTTAAGCAAAAAATTAAATGAAATAGAATTGGCCATCTCTCTCTAAAGCATAAGACTGACATTTCACTTCAGCAATAATTTATCTTTACAGGGGGGCTGTGTTGATGATTGTAACTAGAGAATCTGGGCGTGATGGCCCTTCCAGATTAAATTATCTGGAGAAAGGTGCAATCCTGACCTTGCAGCTGCAGCCTGGAGAAATTCCGGTACAGTTTATGGGCAATCTGGCCATTGGCCATGGGAACCTCACCCTCCAAAATGCCTTGTCATCAAGAACAAAGGATTTTTTGTGCCTTGTGTCACCAGCGCAAACTGCTTGGCTAATCAGCATAATCATTCCAGGCTGAGAAATACCATCATTTCTACTGAACACAGAGAAAAAAGAGCCAAAGATTTCTCAAGCCAGAATGGGGAAATTGTCTAGAAATAGAGCAGAGATCTTCACCCTTTTGCCCTGTTCCATCAGTGGTCCAGTCTTTACCCCTTTAAACTCCCACGGATTTTCCATTCTGCCGACGTGATGGAGACACTAGAAAATGGATGGAAATTCTCCAGCACTGTTACAGCTCGGTGTTACAGGAAAGAAACATGGTGATATAATTGCCTTCTGTAAGCAAATAAGTATGTCACTCTGTCTCCTGATTAAACATCTATATTGCATTGCGCTTGTGATGGTGAATCCTCTGGCATCAATTAGCTGAGCTGGTGTGGTGGCACAGAATGTTCAGCTACTCAGGGAACAAAGCTGTCAGCAACAAAAGGTTCCCAGTCCAATTCCCATCTGTGAGAACAGATAGTTGTCAGTTTGGCTGGGATTTTTTTTTTAAATGAAACCTTAGATATGCTCTATGGAAGGAGGATACCAACACCACACACCCTTGAATAATAGCGTAAATGGAATGATCTTGGAAAAGAAAATGCCAAGTGGGCAGAAAATCCCAGTTACATTCTTTTCCTTTGGCATCACAGCAAAGAGATAAATAGTTTCAAAATACTAAGGCATGAATACATTTCTTCGTATCAAAGAACAGAAAGCTGCTGGAACTTTATAGAAAATTATGCAACGATAAATACAAATGAGGCCTTCTTGTAACATTTTGGAATGTCTTAGGGGGAGCGCGCAACCATAAGCCAATCCAGTGGTTTCTTTTGCAGGAACTCCAGTGAGCTTGTTGGGATCTCTTGACTACAAAGCCTTTGCATTCTTTACATGTGTGGATCTGCTCCCCAACACTGACATACTGTAATGGGACAGCCTGCACATTAAAGAGCTCTGTATGCACATCAGAGTGGCACACAGAACTTTGGATTGGGGGGGGGGGTTGTTCAGAAGATATTAGAGATCCTTCCCTTGTAAGACAAGAATGCAGGAGACCTCAGATGTGGCTATTACTTCTACAATTATGAAGGCTGCAGTCCTACGCATGCTTACTGGGCATAAAAGGGCGCAATCCTATGCATGTTTAGACAGAAAAAAGTCCTACAGTTCCCAGCATTCCCCAGACAGCCATGCTGCGAACTGTAGGAGTTTTTCTGTCTAAACATGCATAGGATTGCCTCCTAAATAGAGTTACTTCTGAGTAAACATGTATAGGATTTTTATTTATTTTTATTTATTTACAAGATTTATATACTGCTCCAGATTCCGGTATGGAGATTTTGGAGCGGTGAACGATAAAAGATAAAACAAATAAAAGAATAAAACGGTGTTAAAAACAAGATCATTAAAACTGTATCAGTAAAATTATGGCTGGTTAGATCTGGAAGGCTTCCTGAAATAAAAGTGTTTTCAGGAAGCACCGAAAACAATACAATGTTGATGCTTTCCTGACCTCCAGAGCCAGGGAGTTCCACAGAAATGGAGCAGCTATGCTGAAGGGTCTTCTCTGGGCGGACTCCATTTTGGCCATAGAGTCACATGGAACCACCAGTGACATACCATCCAAATCCAATGACCTCAGTGACCAGGCAGGTTGGTAAGGAAGGAGGCGCTCTCTCAGGTATCCTGGTCCCAAGTTGTTTAGGGCTTTATACACTAGTACCAAAACCTTAAACCTGGCCCAGTAGTGAATAGACAGCCAGTGCAGTTCCCTCAGCAAAGGAGTTGCATGCTGAAAAGGGGCAGCTCCCAACAACAGCCAAGCTGCTGCATTTTGCACTAGCTCCAGCTTCTGTAGCAGCCTTAAGGGCAGCCCCACATAGAGCACATTGCAGTAATCCAGTCTTGAGGTTACCAGAGCCTGCACCACTGTGGCCAAGCTATCCATGTCCAAAGAGGCCATAGCTGGCGAACCAGCTGAAGCTGGTAAAAGGCATTTTGGGTCGCCCTGGTCACTTGGGACTCCAGCAAGTAGAATTCTGGATTTTCTTTTTACCCATCTAAGAAAAATTTGGAACCATGCTTGGTCATATAAATGGTCCACAAGAACATCTATTTCAATCTCTTATGCAGCCTCCCTGGGGCCCTCCAGATGGGTTGAACTACAGTTCCCATCATCCCCAACCAGCATGACCATTGGCCATGTGTTCCCCCCTCCCATTTAAATCAACGCGAAGGAAAATATCTATCCCAGCTTCATTAGGTTAGGGGCCTGATCCAGGGAGCTATAGGGGATCTAGCAGATCCAAGGCTGCTCTGACCCACTCCTGGAATGCCCCATTTGCAGGGTGGCCATTTATGACTCGCCCCAAAAGAGGAAATACATCACCAAAAGAGTGGACAAAAGAGGAGTGATTTGCATAAAATGTACATATGCTAATTTATATGTATAGATGCACATTTAGAATTATACCTTTAATTCAGTACAGTACAGAAGACTGTGACCAGGTGACCTGTGTGCCTGCCTGTTCAGCCTGCTGTCCAGATGCTATCAGACAGTAAATGGGCAACGGTTCTTATGATTCTTCATCTTTAAACTGGAACTGGACAGGATTGCCCTTCAAATAGGTGGCCTTTCACATAGAGGACAGTCCCTTGGCAGCCCTCCAAACAGAGGACTGTCTTCTGTAAAAGAGGACACCTGGCCACCCTGCTTGGGGCCCCCACCGCCATGGAAACACCACCTCCTATGCAGCTCTCCTATGCCTGAGAGGCGTTCCACAGGCATACCAGGGGCCTCCAGGGAGGAGGGGCTCTACTGCTCCATCCTAACTCTGCTCAGTCCGCCTTCAGCAGGGGTCAGGATGGCTCATCCCTTCTCCATCCCTAACTGAAGTCTGAAACAAAGCCTAAGTAACTGCGTCTGCACATACGTCTTATTTGCTCACATTACTATGAAAAATGCCATAAGTTATTTTAAAAGCACAATTTCAGATCCCCCACCCTTTTGTTCTTGCTTGTGAAAAATCCTTACAACAGGTCTTGACTGCAATGTAAAGTATAGTTCCTCTAACCTTTCCCTACATGTTAGCACCATCTAGTGTATATTAAAGTGAAGTACAGTATCACACTTCATAAAAGTGCTGATATTCCCTTCTTCAAAGTCCAACCTTTCTATGCAGCAGCCAGCAACCTGGTTAATGGATGATACAACACAGAAGGGTTTTCCCCATCCCAAACTGAATGGAGGAAAATCTCTGTGGAGATGAGGCAAAAATGAAGAAGGCATCTGACTAAACACACACATGGGGTTTCATACAGGTATGTTGCCAGGTATGCTAAGCAATAGAATCCACATATCCTACAGCAGAGGTGGGTAACTTGTGGCCCTCCAGATGTTTTGGCCTTCAGCTGCCATGATTGCTTACCATGGGCTATGCTGGCTAGGGCTGATGGGATTTGTAGGGCAAAACATCTGGAAGGCACAAATTGCATCACTGTGACATGAAACTGATGTGGAGATGAGTCTGAGGTAATGTTTTTTAAATTAATTTTTACTATATAATTTATTATATAAAATTATTATAAAATTTTAAAAAAACAAAAACAAAACCATAAAGAGGGGAAAATGTAACTACATAGTTTTGAATATATCAGTTTCAATACATGCATATGAAATGTGTTTGTGTATGTATGTGTGTATATTTATATAGAATTGGTCTCCACAGTCACTTACGGACCCATCGCTAGAATCTACACAATTTTATACAATTTCCTCTTTTTATAATTTTCTTTTTGTAATTTTATCCTGGAAGACAATCTTACTCAGTCACGAGTGATCGCCTACTACTACTACTACTACTACTAATATATATATATATATATATATATATATAGTGTGTGTGTGTGTGTGTGTGTGTATATATTTATATATATATATATATATATATATATTTATATATATATGACAATACAGCTTTCTAAGAATTATACATAAACTTCAACAATTCAGACCAAATATCCATATATGTATCCATTTGCAAGTGGCATCTATATACCACCCATTCAAATGTTGAATTCATGATTAGGTCCTCAGTCCATTGCATTATAGGAGGTGAATGTTTATTCTTCCAATGTTGTAATATCAGTCTTTTAGCTGTCAAAAGGGCATGGAGAATCCATTTGTACTGCCAGTGCATTAACTTTCAGGAAGCAGGTAGATAATTTAAGAGGACATGAACATCAGTAAATATTAAAGAGTGTTCTCATATGAAGTTTACCCATATAATAACCTCCTCTCCAAAAATGGCAACTATTGGGCATTGCCAAAACATATAATTAAAAGAAACATTAGCTGTGTTACACCTCCAGCAATTAGCCAACTTAGACAAACCCTTATTAAAGAGATGTTGTGGTGTCTAACGGAACAAGTTTTTACTGAATAAGACATAACCTGAGATCCATAGACGCTTCAGATACAGATGGTAAAGTGGTGATCCACTGATTAGACAAAATGGGACAGTCCAATTCCCTATTCCATTCCTGCTTAAGACCCTGTGTATCATATTTATACACTAATAAGTATTTATAAACGTGGATCATGGGTCAATATAACTGATCAGCTTCAATAAGCACTTCCAATAGTGAAGAAGACTCTGAAGCTGTAAAAACAGGCAGGGCCAAACCCATATCTAACAAATGTTGCAATTGCAAATATTGCCATTCAGCTGTAGCAGGCAAATCATATCTGGCATTCAAAGCTGAGCATGACAAAAAAAAAAATCATAATCAGCACCCACTAATTGATCCAAGATAAAAACCAACTTATCTGTCCAAGTCTGCCACAAAAAACATTTTCCTACCAATTTTTAAATCTGGATTTCCTCATAGAGACAATTTAGCATGAGAAAATGGATCAAAATGTAATTGACATGAATAATAATAATAATAATAATAATAATAATAATAAATTTATTTCTTACCCGCCTCTCCATCTAGATCGAGGCGGGGAACAGCAAAAAATATAAAATACATAGACTAAACCAGGGGTCTTCAAACTACGGCCCGCGGGCCGCATCCGGCCCGCCGGGTCTTTTCATCCGGCCCGGCGGCCGATCAAGAGTTGTGAGGGAAGAGGGGCGGCTGAGCCGGTGGGGGGGGGCATGGGCCGCCTGCCGGGCCGCCGGGCCGCCTGCCTGCCTGCCTGCCTGCCTGCCGCCCTGCATCTCCTGTGTGTGGGGGGAAGGCTAGCCTTAGCCAGTAGCGGGGCGCAGACTTTACTTTAAACAAAACACAATACATACTATTAAAACATCATTAAAACATCATTAAAACATCATAAAATATCTTAAAAACATCTTAAAGGCATCCTAAAATTCCGCTGGATAGGCCTGCCTGGAAGAGATCAGTCTTTATGGCTTTTTTAAATTCCAAAAGACTGGTGAGTTGACGAATCTCCTCCGCAGGCCATTCCATAATCTGGGAGCAGCAGAAGAAAAGGTCCTCGGGGTAATACCTGTCAGCCTAGTTTTGGCTGACTGAAGTAAATTCTTCCCAGAGGACCTGAGTGTGCGGGGTGGATTGTATAGGGAGAAGGCGATCCCGTAGGTAGCCTGGACCCAAACCATGTAGGGCTTTAAAGGTAATAACCAACACTTTATACTTCGCCCGGAATGATATTGCCACGTCTCTCACTGTCCTATTTTGGCTGAAGCAGACTCTGAATGAAGGGGCTATCCAGAAAGCAAGGTAACAAAACAGACAAATGTTCAAGCACAAAGGTTTCAGTCCAGTGGGGATCAGGCTACGGCAGGAGTGGTCAGGCAGAGGTCAAAGCACAGTTAGGCGGTCAGATACGTTACATGGTCCAGGAGCAGAGCCAAGTAGGAGTGCAAGAGTCAGGAGCATGGAGCATCAATCACAGGGCAAGGTCCAGGAGACAAGGGAGAAGACACTGGAGCTGAAAGAACAGCACTGTTTCGAGCACTGGCGAGGCAGACAGCGGCCGAAGGCTTTTATCACCAAGCCTGCTGAGCCCCATCCACGGCTCAGCTATAGTACATTAGAGCTCTCTGGCCAAAGACCTACTCACAAGGAGCCGCTTTCTCCCGAGGAGTCCTTCTTTGCGATTGAGCACTCCTTCTCACAGGATCCTTACTGGCCTGCTGCTGGAGGTGATGGTGCTCCTGGGGGCCAGGAAGTTGTTCAGCCTCTGCCTCCGTGGCAGAGTCCCTTCCCCCTGACAGGGATGGACCTGCAGCCATCTCCTCCAAGGGCCCAGGCTCAGATTGCCTAACCCACTTGGCCCTTCAGACACCAGAAGCTACAAGAGGCATCTGTGCCTATTCTAGCAACTGACTGTGTCTACTGAGGTGAGCCTGTTGCACATTTAAAGGCCCTCACACATGATTAGAAAATTGTGCCCCTAGCCACAGTTTATTCTGGGCAAGATGTTCCTGCAAAGCAGTGCCGACATACAAAACCAGTGCCAATCACACTATTTCCCCATTGCTGCTTAACAGATGGGAGGTATTATTGTTGGCCCTATGAAGAGGTAGCGGATGCCACAAGTTGTAACTCCTCTCCCCTTTAAAATGGATAGATGGATAGCCAGTGTGGCATAGTGGTGAGAGTGCTGGACTGGGACTCGGGAGATCTGGGTTCTATTCCCCACTCGGCCATGAAACTCACTGGGTGACTTTGTGCCAGTCACTGACTCTCAGCCTAACCTACCTCACAGGGTTGTTGTGAGGATAAAATGAAGAGGAGGAGGAGGATTATGTAAGCCGCCTTGGGGTTCCTTGCAGGAAAAAAGGCAGGGTATAAATATAAAAAAATAGATAAATAAATGTACCTAGGGATGTCAGAGAAATCCACAACGGATTCAAATGAGTTCAGATTTCGATGAATCCAACCTGCGGATTCCACAGTGGACTGTCTTGTTCCGAGTCACACAGATTCCGCAGACTTGCAGACTGTTTTTTTTTTAACTTTTGGGGAAGATTTGTGCAAATTTGCCAGTGAGCACGTACATAATGTGCACGTACATGAATGTGCATTTGCACTAATGCACACTTGCGCAAGTGGAACGAAATTCTCATATATCCCTAAAAAAAAAAATCCAATTCTGTCAATGAGCAGACAACGGAATGAAAGTCTTGACAATCCATGACACACAGAAGGAACGGATTTAACAAAATTCACACATCTCTAATGTACATTTAGCAAAGGGGAGGGGAAGCACATTGCTTTCAAATAATAATTTAAGAAACAAAACCTCAATGCTCAAGAAATAGGGTGGGGTGGAGGGGTGTAGGTTTGCTAGTATTTTCCACCAACCTCCCTCTCCATGCTGGATGACCGCTAAAGACAAAGAGCATGCCACCACTGAGAACACCCCCCCACACACACACACACACACAAAAGGGAAATGATCACAAATATTGACAGCAAAACACTGTTATCTAGTGGACGGTCATATTTATTACCATGCATGTTTACCTTCACAGTTGTTAGATAGACCAGGACCATTAGGCCTACTTCTGTTTCTTGTTTAAAAGCGATTCCAAGATTTCCACAACCAAATGCTCCATATGCAACAACCACCTTTGATCTACATGCTTTTCAAACTGAGATTTTATCCATATAAATTATATACATAGCAGAGCAATCACAAATTATATACCCAGGGCTGCTTCGAACATTATCGGTTACCATTTACAACAAAAGTGCATTGTTGCAACATGTGTTTGCATTATGGTGAAATAAACTCATATAATGGCCTTGCATGCAGTTACAATGGTTAACCACCATGTATGTACCGTACTCGTTAAAGTTGTAGCACAGGGGTTCTCAACCAGGGGGGAATTCCCCCCCGGGGGGGGTTAGGGTTTCAGGGGGGAAATTGGGACCACAGACTCAAACTGTTGGAATACTGATCTTTCTACAAATTACAATTCTACAGATTGTACATAATCTACAGGACATCACACCTTATTGTATGGCACAGATTAAGTCAGACAATCTTGGAAAGGGGGGAATGACATTCTGACATATGGTGAAAAGGGTGCACATGGGGCAAAAAAGGTTGAGAACCACTGCTGTAGCATATGAAGCAGCCCTCAGAAATCAAAGCGAATAACACCCTGAGCCTATGCATGTTTACTCAGAACTTCAGAAGTAGGTTCCACTGAATTCAGTGGGACTTAGTCCCAAGTAAGTGTGCTTAAGGAGCAATGAAATGTAAGCCTCATAACTGTGTGCAGGATTGTAGCCTACATATTTGCCTGTCCGTGACAGGTGAACGAGAAATGCTAAGCTTCATAGTAAATGTACATTGCACAGCAAATGCAAAAAGCAAAGAATTGCTTCACAACATTAATTCCTCTGTAGGGCAAATCCACAAGGGAAAATCCACAAATCCCATGCTCAAGGCCATGGGAAAGCATGCCATTCCATTGTTTTTAATAAACCACGATTTCACCAAGTGTGCACCTTTCTGTGATTATCAGCCAATCTGACATGGCAATTTTAAAGCCACTTCAGACACTACATATTTGGACCCTGAGATTACTTTTGGACCCTGGTTATTTTCACCATGAGGAAGTGCATCCTGAAACAGATACATGGCAAGCTGATACATACTCTGAGGAGGAAAAGGCTAAGTCCCACAATGCAAGGATTAATTGACATTTATTTATATTATTGATTGAAAATATATCTTGGCCACCTTTCAGGACAGGAGCCAACAGCACAACTCATATAATAAAAACTGATGTGGTAATAAAAGCAATAAAAAACAGCAACAGCAGCACACATTCTAAAAACGACACCAGCATAAAACAAAACCTACAACACACAACTGCAGCTACAATCCAGACTGATAATGTCAGAAACTAGAATATCCTAAGCAGCCTTTAGTCCAGGGATGCAGAACCTCAGGCCTGGAGGCCAAAGCCGGCCCTCTGAGGATCCCCTGGTCCTGTTCCTTTCCCTCAACCACCAATCATTTTGTGGTTTCCTGCCTTTTGCATAGATTTTTCTCCATTCTAGAAGGTTGAAATGCCACTCCTAAGGGTTTGTTACTGGCAGTAAGAGCTTTAATCTAAAATATGCTGGTATTGGGGGTATTTTCTTGTTTCAGTTTTTGGCCCCACCCCTTTTGTCTTTGGCCCTGCCCATCACTGGAATGTGCCCCCCTAGAGCTTCTCCAAAATGGAATTCAGCCCTTGGGCTGAAAGACCTGCTGCGCTCCTGCTTTAGTCAGCCAACGTTCTGGAGACAGCTGTACACATACAGTGGATATAAAATTGCTTAGCAGCAGGACATAAATGTTGGCCTTGGTGGTGGTGGTGGTGCGGGAATCAGCTTTCAGCTTGGACTTTGTTCCTTGAGGCTGTTAACCCTCTTTTAAACTACTGCTGCTTTGGAACAATTTATAATTAAGCTGCAGGAGACAGGTTGTTTGTTTAAAGTTACATATCATGTGACCTAACACACAAAAGGCAAATACTTTATCATTTCAACATTTATTTGGTGTTTCTAGGCCTGCTGGGACGGAACTGATGATCTCCTATCATGCTTTTGATCCCCCAGAAGGCCAGATCCTAAGAACTCTCAATTGTTCCAAGTTCCATTGACTGACAATTGCTTCCATTGCTTCAATTCCTTTAACTTCTGACTACCTAGTTATAGCTGGAATTTATTTATCAGCAGCTACAGCAAGGTAGTCCCTAGCAGGTCAAGATGTTCCCTGTGCATAACTGAGACAAGATATGAAACCACTCACCCAAATTTTGTGGTTAAGGTTCCACCCAGGGAAGAGCCAATGATTACTCCCATTCCAAAACAAAGTCCAAGTTTTCCTAAAGCATCAGCACGCTGGGCAGGAGTAGTCAAATCCGTTATGACCATCTGAGCACCTATAAAGACCATGGGGAAATGACTGGTTAATATTGCAGTATGGAAAGACCTTCCCTTCCCTTCCTAAATGTGATCATTAGTGGTTTGGGGAATTATCCAAAATTCCTGAGTGAATATCATTAGGAGCAGTGGATCTTAATTCATTCAATTTGGCGACAACATTTAGAATTCGGCTGCGCAAGAGCCCAACTCCCTGACATCTAGGCTGTTCTTTGCATGTGGGCAGTGCCAGCTCTAGGTTTTTGAGGGCCATTGGGCAAGACACCCTCAATGGGCCTCCTCCTCAGTGAATCTACCTTCTCACCGCCATGGTGGTTACCAGCTGTTAATGCTCCTCATCATCTCTCTCATCATTGCTATCAACAGCTTGCTTGACAGGACAGAGCCAGTGAGCAAGTAGTAGGCAGTGGCATCTGCTCCTCCTCCTTCTCAGCACCACTGCTGTCTGGGCCTAAGTCAGAGGCAGGTGAACAAGCAGGTTGCAATGGTGAGGAAGAGGAGCAACTCCAGGGGGGCTCATGTTAGTGGGCCCCTGCTGGGTTGTGGCCCCTCGGCAGATGCTCAACCATGCCCACCCTGGACGCCGGCCCTGTACGTTGGTGGGATTTTTTTGTGCACAGGAGGAACATTCCATCATGCAATCCCACCCAAACCCTGCAGCCCAAAGTTGTACACCCAAAACACAAGTTTACCATCTCGGTGAGAACTGGGCCATAATCTGATGCCAGATTGGTAAATAGGGACAGGAGCAGGGCTCCCCACTTTTTTTAATACTGCCCTCCCACTTGAACCCTCTGCCCAGGTAAACTCACCCAGGCTAGTTTTCTCATCACTTTCTGGAAGTTCATTTAAATGGTTTTATCCCATCAGTCTTTCAGAAGATGAGGTAGAGAGGAGACCCACTTTAATAGTGAAGAGAGGTATTTTGTTTGCTGTTGTTATGCTGGTTGTGTCACTGCTGGTGGTATAGTTTTCTTAGATTTTTAAACTGGGGATTTTATGAAGTGTTATGGTAATAACTGTATGTTTTTGTGAGTTTTGTAAGCTGTCTTGAAGACCTGGTGGGCCATATTAATTGGGCATAGATACAATAGCTAAATAAATAAATACAAGTAAGGCAGAGGCAAAAATTAATCTATTTAATTTAACCTCCTAGCTTGGTGATGGATTCCTGATTGCACCTAACATCAACCTAATCTTAATTCATGTTGGATAATTAAAATTGCAGTCAAAACCTATGGCTCATGTTTCACCAGGTAGTTGGGTGAAATAGTTAAGATCACTGGTATCTTCTAGTGGAAGATTCACTGGAAGATACTCATTGAATAATTAACAGCCTGAACAGGAAGTGGGCGTAGCTCTTAGCTTCTTCCTTTTTCTGTTCAGACTCCTAGTGAATGTAGCACCTTCTGTTGCTGTCTCCACGTGGTTCTAGCAGCAGCATGTAACCAGAGTTGCTGGTCTGAACTCCAAGTATTTACAAATGAACTGTAACCAACTGTAAGAAACGCTTTTAAGCCTGCCTGAATGAAACTGCATAATCTGAGTGAGTAAATGTTACTTTTAACTTTTACAAGACTGTGTCTCTGATTATTGTTCTGAGGGAGAGAAAAGGGGGCAAAACCAGGGAAATCCAGTCTGCCTTAAAGCATCCTGGAATATTACCAAATGCTAACTGGCTAACACACTAGCCAAATCTAAGCTTCTTTTAAGCTGGAAAGGGACTCTACTCTGCTGATCTCACTAATGTGAGATAGGAAGAATATTACTCCACAATATATCCTCTCCTAGTATCTTTTTCAAGTCCCAACAATTCACATCATGCACATCACCTTAAAGATTACTTGTGCGAGTCACGTTTCCTAGTTTGACTCACTCTAGGAGCCAAAGCACTGGAGTGGACTGATTCCAGCATGTGCATCATCTAGTAACATTACCTGGTAGTCCGTGCATGAAGATGGATGGAACCCTGGAAAGAAAGAGCAGCGGGACGCTGGTGGACACAGACAGGAGCAAGAAGCATAAAGATCCAGCCAGAAATGAGAGAGTCAAGGCAGATCTGGTTCCAAACTGGTCAGCAAACCTGCCACAAGAATGGAGCAGAATATTCAGAAACTGAACTGAACTAGTTATGTAGTAATGAAAGCAGAACCACTAAGCTGGAAAAGCTGGCCTTCCAAGGTATCCCAAATATGGAGCGTTGAGCTAATGTTTAATACGTTGATTAGTATTTATTTATTTATTATATTTATACCCCGCCTTTTTTCCTGCAAGGAACCCAAGGCGGCTTACATAATCCTCCTCCTCTCCATTTTATCCTCACAACAACCCGTGAGGTAGGTTAGGCTGAGAGTCAGTGACTGGCCCAAAGTCACCCAGTGATATATGGCCACTCTACTAGCTTTCTGTCCATTTCTGACCCCAATTCAAAATGCTGGTTAATATCTTTAAAGCACTAACAGTGCAATCCTATGGCAGTGTCTAGATGGCCATAGGATTTTTCGGATTCCCAGCTACAAGGTTAAAAAATCACTCTAATTTCACAGCTGGGGATCCACGCTCAGAGCCCCCTCCCCTCCTCTCAGCTGGTGTGGAAAGAACCGTACTGCTGCTTCTCCAAGGTCGCAAGTTCCATTGACTAACAATTGCTTCCATTGCTTCGATTCCTTTAACTTCTGACTACCTAGTTATAGCTGGAATTTATTTATCAGCAGCTACAGCAAGGTAGATTTCATAGATCATAGAGTTGGAAGGAGCCTACAAGGCTATCGAGTCCAACCCCCTGCTCAATGCAGGAAACTAGAGGAGGGGTCTCCCATCCAAGTAACAACCAGGCTTGACCCTGCTTAGCTTTCCACACTCAGACAAGCTGAGCCAGCGTGAGCCACAGGCCTGTAGCAGGTCAAGATGTTCCCTGTGCATAACTGAGACAAGATATGAAACCACTCACCCTGGGCTTTTGGGGGTGTTCTGGAGAACGGGGAGGGGAAGAGACTGGCGCCACCAAGATATGACATATTCTGGTGGCGCCTCAGCCTCTTTCCCTCCTGCTCTGAAGCACCACACTTAGACAGCCGAAGTTGGCCATCTACGTGCTGTGCCTGGCAGGAGGAGGTGACTTTTGCCTCTGCGCTTCTCCCGCCCTGCATAGGATGCCCGTAATCCTCTGAATTTGGAGGGCTACAGGCATCCTGATTGGATTGCACCCTAAATGGTTTAGAAACAGTTTAACAGGATATGTATCTGAAGGACTGTCTCCTCCCATATTATACTCCTCCCAACCTGCTCAGGTCATTGAGGGAAGCCCTACTTTGAGTCCCGCCACCATCAAAGGTTTGGAAGTAGTATACAAGAGAGGGCCTTCTCCACCGTAGTGCCCACAGTTTTGGAACTCCTTGCCACAGAAGACCCATTTGGACCCCTCCCTGAGGGCATTGAGTCACAAGGCAATGGCCATTTTATTTGGGGAATGCCTATGGTGTGTCTGATCCTTAAGTCCTGGCCTCTTTTGTCATTTGTTCTTGCTATCTGCTGTGAAGAAATTCATTTTTCTTTGGAGATTTTTTGCTGCTAATAAGAGGCCGTATTTCATGAGAAGGGGCTGGCACGCACTTATTGCAACCCTGGTTATTACTTGGATGGGAGACCCCTCCTCTAGTTTCCTGCACTGAGCAGGGGGTTGGACTCGATGGCCTTGCAGGCCCCTTCCAACTCTATGGTCTATGAAATCTATGAAATCTGTGAAACCTGCGTTCTGGAGGTGTCATGGCTTTTTGCTAGTCTCCAGGCTGTCAAGGTCAGAGCTGAACAGCAGACAACAATTAGGCTGACTGAGTTCAGCTGGACAGCAGTAAGGGTTTTTCAATCCCTCCTCCTCTCCTGGAAGCTGAGGAAGTCATCCAGCCAAATGCGATTGGCTATGGAGGCTCACCGCATACTGGTCAAGGGCATGGGGGTGGTGGTATAAAGTTAGGAGGGTTAGGGCTGCTAGGTGTTCTTCATCCAGTCTTCATAAGGAAGGCGTCCTAGGCTTTGGATTGCATTTGTGAGCCTGGAATTAGTGGCGTAAATAAGGCTGGGCGTGCTGCCCGAGCCTTATTTCGCCCCCTCCCCCTCCCCACCTCGTTTTTTCGAGCGGCGCGCAGCGCTGCTCGAACGAGCCACCTACCCCGTTCTCCGCGCTCGATCGGTCCCGTCGTGTCACTTCCGGGACCGGAAATGACGCGATGGGCCTCTGTGCAGGCGCAGATCGGTCCCGTCGCGTCATTTCCGGTTCTGGTTCTCCGCTGGATTGAGCGGCTGGGGCGGCTCTCCGCGGAGCGCACGAGCCCCCCCGAAGAGGAGGTAAGGCCTCGCCGGGGCGCGAGCGGGGCCGTGCTTGGCCTCGTTCTGCCCCGGTGGAGGCTCAATTTTCAACTCTACCTGGAATCTTGATTAAGCCTTGTCCCATTGGAAGAACCTTACCTTAGGGTAACATATGGGAGAGACTAGATAGGGTTTATTGTTTTAGCCTGCAGCAGGGTTTCAAAGGATTTTTTCATTGTTTAATATTATGGTTTCCTATCTTCTTTTGTCTTTGCACACTGTTTTACCTTTTTGTCCCCCTTCTTTATTGTAAATAAAGTTCACTGTTTCCAGTCTGGGTGTGTTCTGTTCTGGATCTGGCCTCAGTACTAAATTCAGCGCCTTCTGCTTTGGTTGGGCTACTGTTTAGGGTTTTAGTCTGGAGGGCTAGAAATAGAGGGTGATCAGGTGGACCCTTATTTCTGGGGGCCCAGGATATCCGGAAAGGTCCAAGTATCCCCTGGCTTGGACTGGGTGGACGAAAAGGGGTGGTGGCAGTCTACCAGGTGGTTTGTTTGCCCGCTGGCCACAGGGTAGGGAGTTCAGAGTTTTGGGGCAAGCCCCCCCCCTCAGGGTTGCTGAGTTGTAGTCCAAAGAATCTGGGGGCCATAGCTCAGTGGTAGGGCACCTGCTTTGCATGCAGAAGGTCCCACGTTCAATCCCTGGCATCTCCAGGTAGGACTGAGAGAATTCCTGCCTGAAACTCTGGAGAGCCGCTGTTGCCAGTCAGTGTCAACAATACTGGGCTAGATGGACCAATGGTCTGACTCAGTATAAAGCAGCTTCCTAGGTCCCTGTGGCCCGCCACCCTGGGGAAGGCTGTCTTAAATGGATGCATGTGACTTTCAGGATATAGGCTTCACAAGGGGTTTGCCACCAATCGGTACTGGCATGAGGCAGCTGTGGGCTGTGGCACACCTCTGATCGGTCACATCTCTGCAGCAGCACAGTCTTGCCTGCTTCCCTTTCTCCGCCTTCTACTTCTGCCACAGCAGAAATGCAGGTGAATGAGAATTCTGCTAATCTGACATTGTAAGTATCCCGCCTCCCCTATTTTGAACGGTGAGGTTTGCAGTCTTCAGGATTTGAACCTATACAATTTTACCCAAATTCAACATTTAATAAAAATGCAAAAGGAGCGGCAAATGAGTGCTGCTCTCACCGTGCTGCTCTCCCGCTCCCCTCTCCTTAGTCACCTTCCTGTCCTGTTGTAATTGCTACTTGTGTGCATAGCCTTATTCATCAGTCCTGCACTGGCCAAGGTCCAGTGGCAATCAGAATGTTAAACTAAAAATAAAATAGGGGAAATACAGTCCAATAGGTTAGTATATTATACAGCAGTAAGGCGTCTTTCATTCCCCTGCTACCAATCCGGGAAATCCAGATGGCTATTTAAATTATTATTCCTGAACTAAAAATAAAATGGTATTATTAATTCCAAACAGTCCTGCCATTACCACAGAGTTCACAAGAATGCCTTTTATATTTACCTCCCAAAAATGGGACCTCCCAGAAGCTGAAGAACACCAAAGAACGTTTGCAGGTAGCCAAATCCGACTGCATCCAAACCCAGGCTTGTTGCCAAATGCTGAAATGGGGTGGGGAATCAAAGAGAGGGGTTGTACCGTATGTTACATTTTGAATTACAGAGAAGTTAACACTAGATCCTAGGGTTTTGAGTGTAGCCAAGGTACATTCTCATCAGTTTGCATGTCCAGGACATTTAAGTTAATTCTCTTCAGCCACAAAACAGCCTAATTTTGCCTCCTTCATTAGCTCAAAACATGCTGTTATCGAAGATGGCCATCCTCTATGGCAGGGGTGGGGAATGTGTGGCCCTCCAGATGTTTTTGGACTGCAACTCCCATCAGCCTTAACCAGCATAATCAATGGTGAGGGAAGATGGGAGTTGCAATCCAACAAGAACTGGAGGGCCACATGTTCCCCAACCCTGCTCTGTGGCACAACCATGTCATGTCTAAAATCTGACAAGTTTGCTTTTCCAGCCATCAGTTTTGTTGAGTCAAGCAGTGATGCTGTTCCACCAATTTTTCCTCTAAAGAGCAATAAAATACAATAAAGCAGGACACCTTAGAGCTGTAGTTGTGAGACCTTTCAGATTCTATAATCACAAAACATAGAGCCTAGCTTTAATCCTTTGCCATATATGCCCATCTGTCTCCTCTCCCTCATGACATTAGAAGAAGAAGGTGGTGGTGGAGTTTCCTGGTGCAACTCAGAAGACCCTCACTCCTGGCCAGGGAACAGTCCTCAAATCCCAGAGGGTATTGAAAGGAAACCCTTTTACATTTCAGCTGATAACCACTTTACCAGCCCTGATCAAGAAGGACCACCTTAAATGGCAAAGTTACTTATCCTGGCTTCATTTATATACATGAACGAGTTTATATTTAAACTCATTTATATACATGAGTTCATACCATTCCCATAAGCTCTTTTATATCAAAATATATTTAATTGGAACAAATATTTACATTATAAAACTCTTACCATTCATTTCAGTTAAAAATCCAGCAAAGCTGAAAAATGAACAAGGTATTCAAATTCCATAAAACTCCCCCCCCCCCAATGCTTTCTTTTATCCTGTTGTTATATCGCCTATTGTCTTTAGGGAGTCCTAAACAGGTATCAAAAAGTAAAATTGTTCTTCTCTTTAAATTCTATAGGCCCCAGCTCTTTGCTATCTCCTTAACTTGTCCAGTTAACTCCTTAGCAGCCCAGACTAACCGCTTAACAAATTTATTTATTTTATTTATTTATTATATTTATACCCTGCCTTTTTTCCTGAAAGGAACCCAAGGCGGCTTACATAATCCTCCTCCTCCTCTCCATTTTATCCTCACAACCTAGGCTCTATAAAGCTAGGCTCTATGTTTTGTGATTATAGAATCTGAAAGGTCTCACAACTACAGCTCTAAGGTGTCCTGCTTTATTGTATTTTATTGCTCTTTAGAGGAAAAATTGGTGGAACAGCATCACTGCTTGACTCAACAAAACTGATGGCTGGAAAAGCAAACTTGTCAGATTTTAGACATGACATGGTTGTGCCACAGAGCAGGGTTGGGGAACATGTGGCCCTCCAGTTCTTGTTGGATTGCAACCCTGAGAGGTAGGTTAGGCTGAGAGTCAGTGACTGGCCCAAAGTCACCCAGTGAGTTTCATGGTCGAGCGGGGACTAGAACCCGGATCTCCCGAGTCCCAGTCCAACACTCTCACCACTACGCCACACAAAGCACCAATTTTGTTCTGAAAAAGCTCCTCCATTGCTGCCAGTTCTTACAACTTCCTATCTAACAAGCAAGATTAAATAGTTCTTAGTGACTTTCCATGCATCTCATCTCTGTGAGAGAGAGGAATGTGTTTCTCTTAATGAGTCCTTATTTCCCAGCTGAAGTTCAATATAGGGCTTAGCATGCAGACGTTAATCAGTGGACCAACATGCCGCCATTTCCAGTAAAGTCAGGACAATTGCCAGTCTTTTAAATAAAGAAAATCAATGATATCTGCCACAGGTTCATGGCCCAGTTGAAAACCAGGGCTGTATGATATACATGTACTGATAGAGGTGTGATGTGGTGATTTAGCATGGTAGTCCAAGTATTGGTAACCTCAATGTGGTGATTTAGAAAACAGTCCAGTATGGTCTGGAGCAATTTGACTTGGGTCCAAATTCAAATCTTGATTTGTCTGAATCTAATGCACATCCCTAAACTGAACATGGCATCTGTTAAGAATGGCCTAGCTTAGAGGTTACAACAAGTAACTGATGAAAATCATCAGAGCTTTCCTTGAACACCAGTTTTCAAAAGCTGCTCTGCTTTAATATACACATTTTGAGGAAGCTGTTGCTTAAATAACATAACATGATATGAAAGTTTGAACATCACAGGTATTGTTTAAAAATAAATGGAGTATAGAATATATCTCTTGTGCCTTAGGATGTAAAGTTTATGTTAGTACATCAGCTGAACTAGATCAAGGAACCACTGTCAAATGCAACCCATTCCGACTACATAAATCCCCTTCATTTCCTCCATTGTTGATTCTGAAGTTGAATATTTGATTATCTGACATTTATTATTAATGTATTACATTTATATCCCACCTTTCCTCAAAGGAGCTCAAGGCGGTGCACATGATTTTTCCCCTTCCCCAAATTTTATCCTCATAAAAACCCTGTGAGGTAAGTTAGAGAGATAGTGGCTGCCTCAAGGGACACCTGTGAGCTAGAGAGCTGACTGAGAATTTGAATCACATCCATTTACTACTACTACTACTACTACTACTACTACTACTACTAATAATAATAATAATAATAATAATACTATTAATTTGTATACCACTGAACATAAAAAATACCCCAGTGGTATACATCATTAAACTAACAACAATAACACTTCAGGATAAAAATAAAAATAAAACAATCACATAATCAATAAAACCAATATACATCGGTGGGTCACACTACAGGGAAAGTCTGCGTGAACAGATACAACTTAAGCAAATGCTTAAAATGCAAAACTGTCAGTGCCTGCCTAATATTAATAGGGAGGGAGTTCCACAGGGCAGGAACTACAATACTAAAAGCTCTGTTCTTGGTAGCCATAAGGTTGACCTCCAGAGTATGCACCACCACCAAGAGTACCTCTCCTCAGGACTATAGTGACCAGACAGGGGGGATAGAGGGCCAAACAATCCTTGAGGTAACCTGGTTCCATGTTGTTTAGGGCTTTATATACCAATAACAAACCTTGAACTTGGCCCCGGTAGCATATTGGCAGCCAGTGGAGTTTTTTCAGCAAGTGTTACATGCTGTTGAAAAGACGCTCCAGTCAACAGCCTCGCAGCTGCAGTTTCTATATCAACCCTAAGAGAAGCTCCACACAGAGTGCATTGCAGCAGTCCAAGCCTGAGGTTACCAATACTTGGACTACCATGCTCAAGCTATCCTAGTTCAGGAATGGCTGTAGCTGTTGCATCAGCCAAAGCTGGTAAAAGGTGATCCTAGTCACTGAGGTCACCATGTCTGGCAAAAAGCTGGAAACCAGGAGGACATTTCAGTGTGCTGCTGCCTGCTCTTTGCATGTTTAGATGAAACATGTGCAGACATATACCAGGCAATGTGGACAAGCAGGAAAAAGTGTTGTGCTCCTTGCCCCAGCAAGGATGATAGTACATCATAACTTGCTTTGTTCTATGGTTACCAACTCACCCTCATTATAACGTGCTTGTTTCAGAGAGCCACATCTCCACACAACAAATATTCTTTATTTCAGAAGACCACATCTATGTAGAAGTGACCCCATCAAACTGATCCCCACATAATAGGCCACCAAAGCATAGTTGGTCACCCACGCAAACTAGTAAAAGTCCATACTCCATACTCACTGGAACAATCCCAAACTGCATGAATATGCAGGTCAGGTCCATGGCTGTAATCAGATAAGTGACTTGGATCACCCATTGCTTTGAGGTCATATTTACTGTTCCGTTATCATCCTTCTCCAAGGGCTCTCCTCTCAATTTCAGTTTTTGTTGCTCTCTTTCAGAAAGGATTTCTGCATTCATGCTGTACAGGAGAAGCTGTCAGGCACCCCTTGCTTTGTATGGAGGAATGAACATGAAAATGAATGTTTAGCTAGGAAGGAGCACAAGCTCATTAACACAGAAGGTGCAAAAGTCTTCTTCTTTTTTTTAAACTTAGAAGTGGAGTGGGATTGCTGAGTCAGTCTTTGGCTAGTCTTTTATGATGACACCATTTCGGCCAGGACCGGTGCAGGGCAGTTTGGCGCCCTAGGCGAAATTATATTTAGCGCCCCCCCTCTTGTGCCATGGGGGGGGGGGCTCCGGAGCAAAGCAGCCCTGCTCTGCAAACCACCACCACCCGCAGCCGCCGGACCCCCCCTGCCACCCCCGCAGCCACCGGACCCCCCCCGCCACCCCCCGCAGCCGCCAGACCCCACCACCACCTACCTTCCCCCCCGCCCTGGCTGCCACCTCCTCCGAGGAGGAAGTGACGCAATGGGGGCCCCGCGCTCTGTTTTTGGTCGGGGAAACCAGGGCAACAGGGCTGTTTAAGCCCTGTTGCCCTGGTTCCTCCTGCCAAAACAGAGCGCGGGCAGGGCTCCGGAAGTGGCGCGGAGAAGGTAGGTGGCGGGGGGTTCCGGCGGATGCGGGGGGCTGCGGGGGGGGGGTCCGGCGGCTGCGGGGGGTGGCAGCTGCTGTGGGGGGTGGCAGCAGCAGGGGGCGGCGGCAGTGGGGGGCGGCGGCAGTGGCGCCCAGGCTCGGCCCCACCACTACCTCCGGGCGCAATCCCCCCATACTGACCTGGTGGTGCCTTTGTCGGCGAGGCAGCCGGGCGGGGCAGGAGCGCGCCGGCAGCGAAGAGGAGCACAGCGTTTCTGCGCCCTCTTCAGCCACGCGCCCTAGGCAACCGCCTAGTTTGCCTAGCGGTAGCGCCGGCCCTGATTTCGGCATAGACAACTGCTAGCTCGGCTTCCTTGACACTGTCTGCTTTGTGCAGCCAAAACCTTTGCATGTTTACTTGGAAATAAATACCATCCTGTTCAATGGGGCTTCATCCAAAGAAATTATCCATAGGATTGCAGTCATGCAGCATAATCCTATGCATATTTACTCAGAAGGAAGTCCCACTGAATGTGCCATGGGGTTTCCTCTCTAGTAAGCATGTTTAGGATTACAGTTCTCGAGAATAAGAAATCTCATGCTATTTATTCATCGCAGGGTTGGGCAACTTGTGGCCCTCCAGCTATTTTGGTCTAAAACTTCCCTCAGCCCACCCCCCAGCCAACAAAGTCAGTGGTGAAGGATCATGGAATTGTAAGCCAAAACACCTGAAGGACCATAGGTTGCCCACCCCTGATTTATCTATTTCAGCAGAATATATATCATGCCACTTGCTAATCAGTGTGATGTGCTACTGCAGTCTGTGCTATAGGGCTCAGCACGCGCGCGCGCGCACACACACACACACACACCATTGCTGTCCTACATTAGCAAGAGTCGTTTCAATCAAAATTATATCCAGTGACAATTCTGGACACAGTTATGCTAATGTGGTGTTCTGGCACTAGGTCTTGGCTACAGAAAATATAAACAGCAGCTTACAATCAAATGCAAGGTAAAACCTTTCATTACATGTGGTGGCATTTTCTAGCAAAGAATAGCACTCAACGATCTGGGCAAGTTTTTACCGGGTATTTCACGCACAAATTCCAGCATTAGAACAGTCTCCTGGTATTGGTGGAGACTGGGGGAGTGACCTTAGCTCAGTGACAGGGCACATGCTTTGCATGCAGAAGGTCCCAGGTTCAATCTCTGATGTCTCTAATTTTAAAAAGATCAAGTAGCAAGCGATGGGAACACCTTCCACTTGAGACCCTGGGGAGAAGCTGCCAGTCAGAGTAGGCAATACTGGGCAATTCTTAGATCTGGTAGAAGTCAGCTTCCTATGTGCCTTTGGAAAACAAGTGCAAAGTGATTTTCAACAGATCTCACTACAAATCTGATTCCCTTCTTGTTACTGCTTTCTTTCTTCAAAAGATACAGTGCATGTCAAGAATGAAACTGGTTGTTGTTGGTGGTGCCATGTTAGAACAATACAATTTTGCCCCCCAAACACACCTAGTAAACTTTCCAGGGTTAGAATATCATGCAAAATTAATTACAAAATGAATAGGTGAAAGCAATACTCTGGCTGATCATCATCAGGCGATCACTCATGACCGAGTAAGATTGTCTTCCAGGATAAAAAAAATTACAAAAAGGAGATTTTAAAAGGAGGAAATTCTAAAGAAAATTGTGTAGACTCTAGTGATGGGTCCGTAAGTGACCGTGGAGGCTAATTCTAGATCCACACAGCTTCCCACAGTGAGGACACAGGTTACCAGATGGAAGATGGTCCTGTAAAGGATTCGTTTGACGTGCTTTTCGCCTAGCACGTTTCTCCCTTTCACCTGGCTGATATTCACATCATGATTGAAGAAGGATTTGCCTTACTTACTGGCTGATAACAGGAGGTTGACTGCAACATTCAGTTCAGCTGAGCTTGGATGACTCTTCTCTGCTTGCCTTTGCTACTAGAGTGATCAAAGCAGAGCAGGAAAACCTAACTTCCTGGTTTGTTTCTAACAGGGACTGTGTAAAAATTCTCAACAGTGAGCAGAGCAGTAAAACTAAACATGATTGTCTGCAACAATGATGCAATGACTCCTCTTTCCCTATCAAAAGAGCCCACATTTCTGCCAGGGCATGCAACATCTGTCACAAGGACTCTTACTATGTGATATTAGAAAATATATGGTCACAAAACATGGGTATCCTGCACTTACCATTGGTTTGCTGTCTCCATGTGTAGTTTTAGCTTGCTGCTCTGTGGTTAACAGTGGAAGTGAGATGGGACATTAGTTCCTCTGTATATGCTGGGGTCGTTCCAAAAAGCTATTGTATTGTGCAGAGTAAATGCACACAGAACTTGTACTCCATGGTTTCATGGGAAACCTTCTTCCTCCACGTTCATACATCTGTTGCAGGGAAATTGAAATTTCCCAAATGCTCAAGCTGCAACATTATGTAGATGAGCACAAGTGTCATGGGCAAACACAAGTGTCATGCACACGTGTCGCTTGCACTGGTCCATGTCAGTTTTGCATATTTCATTCATAAGTCAGTTTCATGCTGTTTCTGCATCAATCTGCAATTAAAACAAAAACAAAAAACACCAAAATTCACACTATTTTTGAACAATTGCCTCCCACAAAACACACATGTTTATCTGCATTTTAACCTAAAATACCCATTTTATGAGCTGAGAATTGTATCAAAAATTTTGAAAAATGAGAAAACCAAAGGATAACGGTGCTCCAATCTGCACACAGGTCATGCGAATCCAGTTGGTACACATCAAAACGCTGACTGAACGAAATCCTCAAGCATCCCTAGTGGCAACATTCACGCCAACCATTCCTGTTTACCATGGGCAGTCCCTGTTTTCTGGTCCTTGTCCCTGGTAAATCACCGTCCTAATGTTTGGGGGTTGCCTTCTGAATATTCTGTTCATGTGTGATGCCAGACTGGTCGTTCTTCAGGTTTCAGCTCCCCAATGCCAACACCAGCACATGGATACACACCATGTAATATACAACCTGCCATTCCACACTCTGCAGCTGCTGGGGTATATTTGAACTGCTGATTACATATTTTTAGACTATTAGAGACCTGTTTAGGTGTTCTGCTTTAGAGAATAATGAAGAGGTGTACAAAATTATGTGTAGTGTGGATGGGGAGGTATTTTTCTCCCTCATAATACTAGAAGCCAGTGGGGTCATCCCATAAAGCTGATTGGTGGGAGATTCAGGACAAATAAAAGAAAATATGTCTTTACACAGTGCATCATTAAACTATGAAATTCACTTCCACAAGATCTAGTGATGGGCACCCAATATGGATGGCTTTAAAAGAGGGTTAGACAAATCCATGGAGGATAAGGCTCTCAATGACTGGGTTCGTATGACATGACAATCCATCATGGGTTGCTACCCATGATGGTTTGTTGTGTTGTGTGAACCCAGACCAATTCCTGCAGGGTGGCTTGTTTGAGGGCAACAAGCTACTCTGACAACCCATGGTTTCTTCTTGGGCTTGTTGTACCTATGATGGGTTGTCATGTGTCATCTGAACCCTGGCAACCAACCCCATCATGGGTACTGGGGATTGGCTACTGACTTGCTTGGCAAGAGCAGCAAAAAAACCCTTGCCACTCTTGCCAAGCATGCCCAGGCACCTGCCAGTGCCAGCCTTTCCACAAGTGCCCAATCGGCACTTGGAGGTGGCTGGAACTGGCTTGCTGCTCTCCCTGTCATGATCGTGAGCCAATTTTGGCTTGCCATGGCTTGTTTTCCCTTTGCCCTTTTAATTTTTTTTTGTGTGTGCAAAAGAATTTGTGCAAATTGGTATATATTATTTTTTAAATAGTTTTTTCGCTGCACTTGTGCAACTGTGGAGGTTTACAGTTCTGTGAGTGTGGGAATTTGAAGCCTCGGCTGGGGCAATGTCCTGGGGGTACCTTCTGCCAAAGTGCAGCACGTACCAACCCTGGACATTGCCCCAAAGAAGCTCCAAATAGTTCCCCCACATTTAGTTTCTCTTGACAGCTGTCAAAAGGCAAGCTGTCAAGAGAAACCAAAGGTGCAAGTGATCTTTGCTTGAGAAAATGGGATGGTGTGATTTTCACCCGCATTGCAGCAAGATCCACAACTTTATTTTCACCCTGACGGTTCTCAGGGTGAGGCACATTTTGCAGTTTTTCCTGGGCACTCTAGGTGCTCAGGAAAGTGCAAAAGTGTTTCCCACCCACTTTTGCTGGGGAAAAGGAGTTTTGACAGTTTTGACAGCTAGCTAATTTCCCCAACAGACTTAGAAGACAGCAGGGATGTTGAAGAGTCCTTGGTCTCGAGTCACGAGTCGAGTCACGAGTCCTTGGACCCGAGTCTCGAGTCCGAGTCCGAGTCCTTGGTCCAAAATGGTGACTCACGAGTCACAAGTCACGAGTCACTCCCAAAGCTGACTCCACTGAGTCCCTATTAAAATCAATGGGGGTTTTTCCCAACAAAATAAGGCTACTTCAGATGTGTGGTTTAAATAAATTCTAGGCACAAGTGTGCCTTTTTATTTCAAAACTCTGCAACTGATTTTGGCAAGAACAGACCAGGAAGACAAACCCAAAATAACCAGGCAGGCAGAGGAGGCTGGGAACCCCAGGCAGGCAGGCAGAGGCAGCCAAACCCAAAATGTCTGAAAGGTTGCATTTTAGAAAAATGATTTTAAAAAATAAACTTGCTGTACTTCCTAAAACTTATCCATGTTGCATTTGAGGAACATGATTTTTTCTAAATGTTTGGCCCCCATTCTGGAACAGTGAGATCTCATCACAATTCCACCCTCACTGAACACCCGCTCCACTGGTGATGAACTTGCTGGAACCAGAAACACACTCAGAGCAGCCACACAGAGTAATCTCAGGTCCTTCTTCTGCCTGTCCCAAGTACGCAACACATCAATCAAAATAAATCTTGACACACTGTTGGGGCTGCACTCCTGGTAGCCGTCCATAGTGGCCGAGCAGCGGCACACCTCGCTTCCATGCGCTCTTCACTGGCAATCACTCCTCTCCACTCCTTCTGGCACAGCCCAGGGATGTTGAAGAGTCCTTGGTCTCGAGTCCCGAGTCGAGTCTCGAGTCCCATTAAAAATATTGGGACTCGAGTCCGAGTCGAGTCAGAGGGGGGACTCAGTCCGACTCACGAGTCGAGTCCTCGAGTCCGAGTCCCCATCCCTGGAAGACAGAGGGAGCAGGGCGCTTTGCCTGGCTGCAAGCCAAGGCTCACAACCTTAAAGAGACTTCATTATAAGGAACTTCAGTGAGGCATTTCCCTGGCTTGCGGGTTTATACTTTATTTTGTGTTGCTTGCCAGTGATGTAACTTGACACCTTCTGCGTAATAAATATAAGTTTCTGTAAGAGTCTGTGGCCAACTCATGATTTCTGGAAGTAAGGGAACAAGGATTTGATGTGCCTCTTCGAATGGACCCACCGACACCAGCTTCCTCCCCCTCCGTGAGTTGAGGGCAAACCTCTGTAACAGAGAGCCTGTAGTGTGGGTGCAGGCCTCCCACGCTGCCGTTTCAAGGGTCTGAATCATGCAGGGAGCCTCCACTGACAGAAAAAGCCCCCTGCTGCAGAAATTCATCCTCAACATGTGGCGGGTGAATTTTACTTGTGTTGCAAGACGTCGCTCGTTTATCAAGTCAAAATTTATTTTAAAAAATTGCTTGTCTTGCAAAACGCTCTCAGACCAAGTTACTTGCAATCCAAGGTATTACTGTATAGAAAAACTTTAAATAAACAAAACAAACAAACAAATAAATAGAGCTCATTAAGACTTACATCTGAGTAGACATGTACAGGATTGCACTGTAAGTCTGCCTAACTGCTCCTGAACACCATCTTAATTTTTATTTATTCATTAACAATATTTTTAGGTCTCCTTTCAGGGCAAGAGCCCTCTCAAGGCAGCTTACAACAATAAAATCCCATAGAATTCATAGAAACAACAAACACCAGCAATAAAAGATCTGGCCTAGACAGTAGAAAAAACCTACAACACAATTGCACCTACCAACCAGAACAGTCCAGTAAAACGTAGTCAGGGGATTATTGTTACAAACTTTTTGACTCCTGCACCATGCCTAGTTTTTCTTTCTTTTTTTCTTTTTCCCCAGCCCTATACCCTTATTTTGCTTAACATGCAGCCTGACGAAGAGCTCTGGAGAACCTGGAAGCTTGCTCACTATTTTGTGACATGTTAGTTGGACCTAATAAAGGTATTACCCTGCAGTGGTGTTTGGATTTTTTCTAATGAACCAACACAACTACCTACATCTTTTGAGAAAGAAAGGATGTTAAAAGAACAGTGTAGTTTTCACCTTTATCCATGCTAAAAGAATACATGCAAAACCCTTCCTCCTGCTTCAAAAGCTACAAGTCATATCCAGAGCAGGAATAACTAGTTCTAGGAGTTCCCATATTAGCTAAATCTTCTCAGTTGGAGACTAAGTACTGTCGCCAGGAAATGAATGTGTCAGGCACTGTGGCTCTTGAACAAACGTTTTGGCTCCAGTACCATGCTCAGTTTTTTCCCCTTGGTTTTTTTTTAAATCTTTCCTCACCCCCATACCCTTATTTTGCTTAACATGCAGCCTGAAGAAGAGCTCTGGAGAACCTGGAAGCTTGCTCACTATTTTGTGATGATAGTTGGTCCTAATAAAGGTATTACCCTACTGTGGCTTTTGGCTTTTTCTAACAAATGAACACGACAACTATCTACATCTGTTGAGATAGAGAGGATGTTAAATTGGTGCCCCTAGGCACCAATTTCCTTTCTCCCTGCACTACCAGGGCAGCTGAGAACTACAGGTATTTTAGGCCTTTTTGATACCATGCATAAAATTATGGAGGCATGGGGCAAGATGTCACTTGTTGCATTCCCCTTCCCCAACATTTTGTAGAGGAAAATAGGGACATACAGACAACACCCCAACTGTGACACTATGGATCATTGCCCTTCCCCTCCCGTCCTCCCGACCCCATTATTACACATTGCTGAAGGTTTTACTCTGCCTGTCATGTGCTGTATTAATCGATTCTTCAATAGCTGACTGAAGTGTAAATAGCCAAGCTATTTTTGGTTAAAGCTATATTGGATGTTGGGGAGACATAAACCCTGTTCAGTGTTCCGCTTCAGGGAATAATGAGCATGCTCTGCCCACAATCACTGTCCTCGGCATAGATGCACACAATTGATGCGCACATTTGAAAAAATACACGCAGAAATATGCACAGATTTTCATACTCACTGGGTGACTTTGGGCCAGTCACTGACTCTCAGCCTAACCTACCTCACAGGGTTGTTGTGAGGATAAAGTGGAGAGGAGGAGGAGGAGGATTATGTAAGCCGCCTTGGGTTCCTTGTAGGAAAAAAGGCAGGGTATAAAAATAATAAATAAATAAATAAATATGAAAAGACAAAAATCCCAAAGATTGCAATCTGAGACAGACTCGAGTTGGAATGAGCTTTAAGATGGAATTCAGAGAACTTTGGCGAGCTCAAGTTTTGCTGATTTGCACATCCCTAGCTAGGGATGTAACCGCTTGCCTCGAGCGGGCGTAGCGAGCCGAAATTGGCCCCGCTCACACCCGCCAGAGACTTGCTTTGATATAAGAGTGTTTTGGATTACAAGCATGGTTCCGGAACGAATTATGCTTGCAATCCAAGGTATTATTACTGTACTACCTTTCTGAAAACTACCAAGGTGGTGTACAACAATTCAAAAACAACAACACAATAAAACATTAATAGTGCCATCCAATGTGGCTGCCCATAACCCTCCGAACTCAGAGGATTACAGGCATCCAATCGAGCACGGGAGGAGTGCGGAGGCAAGGATTGCCTCCACACTTCCCTTGCCCTGAAAAAGACATTGATGGCTGATTTCGGCTGTCTATGTCTTTTGCCCCTGCTCACGAAGGGGAGGGGCTGAGGCCCTGCCAGGATACGTTGTATCTCGGTGAAGCCTCACTCCTCCCCTCCCCGCCCCCTGGAACGCCCCCCCCCCCAGTGCCTTCACCGAAGTCGCACTTGTGACTTTGGAGCAGCAGCCACTGTGGAAAGAACCGTGCCGGCTGCGAGGGTGGAGGGAGGGTGCTCCACGGTCAGGGTCCCAGCTGCAACCTCGGAGGGCTTTTCCAAGGTTGGAGCTGGGACTCCGACCTATCCTATGGCTGTCCAGACATTGTCTAGGGTCATAGGATTGCGCCCCTAAACAGAGATTTACTATATACTTCCAGGTAAGTCTGTAAAGGACTGCGGCCTCCATTAGAGTGATTAATTATGGTTCCCTGTCCCAGTGCAGGTGTCATTAGCTCAGTCATGCCACCAAGTAAGGCTGCTGTGAATGGTCACTGGGCTTATGTTGTATCCATTTGAACTGCCACTGAATTGTCTCACAGACTTTACTTTTGCATTTCATGACATCGGACCCCACTGTTTATTCCCCTAGCCAAAAGCTCAGCCTGCCTATATATACACCTGCCAGCTGTGGATAACACCTCATGCATTTGATGAAAGGGACTCTAGTCCACAAAAGCTTGTGGCATAATACATGTGTTAGCCTTTAATGTTCTATTGCACTCTTTGTTGTTTTAATTAGATTAGTCTCTGCTAGGTGCAGAATAGATTTCGGGCTTTACTGAGGGTTGCTGGGATAAAGAAACAATCATGGTTATTCCCAAATATTTTGAAAATATAAAATATAGCTCCAGAGTGTGCGAAAGGTTCTTGGACTAAAAAAATCTAAACTGATATTTTGGAAAAAGAATGGTGATTTTAAAGTATAATATACCAATAGTGTGTGTGTGTGTGTGTGTGTGTGTGTGTGTGTGTGTGTGCAGGCAGGGGGCTTTGCTGAAAATTATTCCCTATGTATTTGTCCTAAATAGTCCACTACTAAGACTACAACTCCTCCTCAGCTTGTCTGAGCGTGGAAAGCTAAGCAGGGTCAAGCCTGGTCATTACTTGGATGGGAGACCCCTCCTCTAGTTTCCTGCATTGAGCAGGGGGTTGGACTCAATGGCCTTGTAGGCTCCTTACAACTCCATCTATGAAATCTATTCTACATAGACATATAACTTCATAAAATGGATATATCCATGAAACAGTTTATTGTTTTGCACATACTTGACAGGGAAAGGAATTTACCATCTTTGTAACCAATCCACTATAATTAAACATTTTGATTAGTGCTGTGTTGCTTCCACTTTTTAAACAGCAGATGGAGCAAACTATCTAGGAAGTGAATTACAAGTAGGAGGAAACTTTAACAGTTCTTAATGGACAGAGACTAGACCCCTCTGGCTAGTTCCCAACTTCCCACTCAAATCGAAAGGAGTAAGGCCCATGCAGCAGGTGTTCTGGAAGCACCTCTGCATTCAGAGGTACAGCTTGGCTCCCTCGTGTCTCATGCCCTTAATTCCTCTTACCATAGCTCCATATGTAAACATGCTTACTTGAGATTAGGTTAATCCACCTCTATTGAGTAAGACATACGCAGCAACCTAATGTGAAGGAGTGACAAGGGAAAGAAGGAAAACTTCTTCTGATGAGGAAAGAGAAATGGCAAGCAAACAAGAAAGACAGTTTAAGAAAGACAACATGGAGAATGAACAGACTGGAAATTGCCAAGAAATAAAAAATAATCCTAGTCTTGCAGCCAAAACGTGGCCGCTCATTTCCAATTAATAGATGAAATTCAGTTCCTCCTCAGAACTCTTCAGCTGCGCTGCCTCTTTGGCTCTCAGCCTCCAAAGCCAGTCCTTCCACGTCTGTCTTCTCTCTTCCTGCTAAGGCCCCATTTCTTTGGAATTCCTTCTTTCCTCATCTAAATGCCTCTTCTGCATCCTAAATGCCTCTTCTGCATTTTGTGGAAATTTTCTCCACACCCCATCTTCTTAACCATGGCCAATTCTTCCTTCCTTTAGTCTTGCTCCCTCAAGGGCCCCAGCCCCTCTTTTCTCTTTAGGTCAGGGGTGGACAAACTTGGGAGTCTGGGGCCACTTTACATCCCCATCCCACCCATGGGCCGCACTCCTGCTGCCACTGCACCTGCCAATTTCAGCAGGGGGAAAAAAATCAGCAGCAAAGCACAACAGGGGTGTTTGAAGTGACAAACTTACGTAGATTGTTTTTGTTTGTTTGTTTGTTTTGCCATCGCCACCAGAAGCCACACTAGAGGCCAGGGCCCCCCGCATGCGGCCCAGGGGCCATGTGCTGCCCACCCCTGCTTTAGGTCTTTGTCCTATTTCATAGATTTCATATAGAGTTGGAAGGGGCCTGCAAGGCCACCGAGTCCAACCCCCTGCTCAATGCAGGAAACTAAAGGAGGGGTCTCCCATCCAAGTAATAACCAGGCCTGACCCTGCTTAACTTTCCACGCTCAGACAAGCTATGTCCTCTTCTATTCTGCTTCCCAGTCCTCAGTCAGCTCAGCAGTCCTGACTCTTCCCCCACTTCTTCCTGCCGACAGCTTACTGCTCCTCCCCTTCGTCCTTTTCCTCTTCCTCTTCCTCATCAATAGTAGTAGCAGTAGTAGTGTTGGTGGTGGTTTTCACTGCCTTTCAAGTTTAAATTATAGAAAGATATATCTCCCCACCCCACCCGGCTTTCACACTCACACACATTCTTCATTAGGGAATGACTTATTCAATCTCTTTCCCACATGGTCTCACGGCTATCTTCACCATTTCCCAGATTTTCTCATAAGATTTTATATGTCTTATTCAGTAAGCCTTTGCTCTTTTATTGAGCCCTTTATTTCAACAATGTTTCTATTTAAGAGAAACAAGCAGTATACTGTGAGATTATGTTTATTTAGAAGGTCTAAAATATGAGATAAGTATTTGGTGGGTAAAATATTGTATACAATATTAGTTTTAATTGTTGCAGTGAAGAAACTGTTTATGGAACAGTTGTGTGCTCAAGCTAGGAACCAACGTAAGCTATATTAAAGAAACCAGCAGTTATATCTGTCTCTCTACCAGCACCCTTATATGGAGGTCCCAATCTAGATGTCAGTCATCTTTTTGGCAGGAAGGGGGAGCAGAGGGAACTAAATTCCGACCCCCAATTCCCCTTCTGTACAGCCGACCAATGGGATTGCAGATCAGCTAACATCATTGTCAAATGTTAAATACTATTGCATGTCAACTATCATGTATTAAGCATCAGATATAATGTTTTGAAATCAAATATCACTGTGGGTTAAATACAAATATAAAATATTCAGTGAATGTATAAATAGCCTGAGGATATCTGGGGAAGAGTTGACATCACAAAGGATAATGGTAAGCATCCTTTACAGCAAATTTGTTTCAGCTCTAAATGAGGCTGTAATTTGCCCAAGACAACATAAAATGTGAGAAATTAATCTGACTATTGCTAATCTAAAGCAGAGCATCTCATCAAAAAGTTCCACTTTCCCCCCTTTTCCCCCCCAGGCTCCTCCGCTTCCAGGGCAGCTTTACACAGTTAGTTTCCTTTTGGAGGAGAAAGCACGGGGAAATTTCATGGTTTGCAAACTCTGTTTACAAATATACAGGATGAATAGGTGAGATAGCAAGCAAACAGGTACACAGACAGACAGGGCTGGTCCTGAAGCAGCTTTGGACCCAAAGCAAAAGCCATATTCCCAAGATTGGCTCCCTTCTGCCTGCCTGTTCACAAAATGAACACTATTTTGTCTTTCCCTGGCCAAATTTAAACTGCAGATGCTGTTCTTTTCAGCCCCACTCCAGGCAGGTGGCTATGATACATCAGGACCTTGGAACACCCATTGTCCATCAGAGCCTATTAATATTGTTCACCATCAAGTGTTAGGCTACATAAAAACCTAGAGAGAGGATCATTTTCAATAGCACAACAACATGATGATAACACTTTAAAATAAAAGTTCCTTTCACACTTCTGAACACATTCCAGTCAAATACGGATGTGTATATATGTGTACACACACACACACACACACACACACTGATCTGGGTACATCACGTACACATTTAAACTCTCTCAATAGTTAGTGAGACCAGGAGTGGGGAATGTGTGGCACTCCAGAATTTCTTGAACTACAACTCCCATCAGCCCCAGCCAGCATACCCAATGGTGGGGGTTGATGGGACTTGCAGTCCAACAGCATCTGGAATGCCGCATGTTCCCTATCCCTGCCTTACACTGTTTTAGTCTAATTGTCCCATAAGCATACCCATGATATAAGGACTCTAATTAGTTAGTTTCCTTTCCCCCTTAATGACTAGCTGTATTCTTATGTGTATTCTTCTTGTTGCCTATATTTTTAGCTTCATTTCAAATTAAAACTCCATACTAAAATAAAAATAAAAAGTTCCTGAAATCCATGGAGCCCATGAGATGTATAAATTAGTGCTGTGCCAAAAATTTCTTCACATTTTCCCCCGACCATTCTCAATCAATTTGATAGAAAAGAAATAGCTTTTGAAAAGAAATTCAAAGGAGAAGGAAATTTCAGAGAAATTCTCATGGGCTGGGTTCAAGGTTCTTGTGCTTACCTTACTTATGAGATGGCCAGGGTAGGTGTGTGAGAGTTCCCTGTCTTTCTTCATTGTACTCTCATTTTTTTCTGGCAGCCTGTAGCCTCCTTGGGTTCCTGCACTTCAATTAAAGCCCAGGGGAAGACATGATGAGATAATTCTTCCCACAGGACTTTTTCGGATCAGGAAGTGCAGGCAGCTGGGGAGGCTGCAGAGCAACTGGAAAAATGTCTAAGGGGGGACGACGACACACACACATTGCACTATTGGTGGCCCAAAATTTTCTTCACCATTTTTATAGATGCCCCCTTCTTCCCTCACCCCCTAAACAATGCCCTGGAATCTAGGTATGGGGCATGGTGAAGAATTTCTCCCCCCCATGGAGAAATTCAGTGAAATGGTCCCCCCAATTTCTCTGCCCACAAATGGGGTGGAGAATTTTGAGAGGCCATTTCTGCACTCTGTGTGTGTGCACATGTGTGTGCACAGTGCACACCTTGCAAGTGCACGCACACACATAGATACACATACTTGTGTTTTAAGTTTCTCTCTCTCTCTCTCTCTCTCTCTCTCTCTCTCTCTCTCTCACACACACACACACACACACACACACACACCACAATTTTGTATTGTGACACACTGAAGCTCTAGTATAAATTATTATCAGTACAAGGATGCCTATACTACAGAGGTACTTGCAGTGCAATCCTATGAAGATTTGCTCAGAAAGAACTCAGTCCTATTGAATTCAGTTATTCCCAAGTAAGTGTGCATAGGACTGCAGCTCAATGCCTATAAACAGATAGTCCAGGTTTTCCCCCTCTAAAATCCCCAGATTTGTCATAGTATTCAAAGTGATTGGGTTTGAGTTTTGTAGTGATTTGACTGGAGAAAGCATCTTGGGTCTTGTCAAGAGAACAAGATGGGATGGGAAGCTTTGGGAAGGGGTGGAAAGTAGCTCAGGGAAACGTATTCAGATGTTTATAAAAGTTTAATTTATTATTTTAAAAAATAAATAAGGATTCATGACATCTGGGAAGCCCTGCTCTCTAACTCCAGATTGTTGGGGTAGGTTGCAGTTAGGGATGTTCGGATTTCGTTAAATCTGTTCTGTCAGTGTTTCACAGATTGTCAGAGACCTTTTGTTCCATCCTCAGCTCACTGACAGAATCAGATTGCTTTTTAGGGATGTACAAGAATGTTGTTCCTCTTTGCAAATGTGCATTAGCGGCGCTAAGTAAAAAACCTGTTCCGCAAGTATGCGGAATCCCCTGTGACTCAGAAAAAGTCAGTCTTTTGCGGAACCCACAGGTCAGATTCATAGAAATCTGCACTCATTTGAATCCATTGCAGATTTCTCTCTGTCATCCATAGGTGCAGTTATATTGTGGGGAATGCGATGCATTAGTAGGCCACTGCCAGTGCTGGGTCTTCAGCAGCCTCCGAATGAGTGTGATGAAGCCAGGCATCAGATACAGTGGATGCTGCTGTTGCCCAGGGCAAGTCCTAGAAGCCTTTATAGTCAGTCCTTCCAGGTTGGGTCAGGGAGATGCAGTGGCCATCCTGGCTGGGCAGAGTCAATGCACAGCCTAGGAACGCTCCACTGCCCAGGGAATCCTCGAACTTGTAGCCTTAAGGAGGCTCAAGACCTCCTGGAACCATCTCATGAGAAGCATGGCTGTTTGCAAAATGTAGCGTGAGTGGAGGAAATTGACAGCATTCCTCCAGGAAACCACAAGAGGCTTTCGAAAACCCCGGCCATTTCCAATATCTTCACAACGTATTAGATGTTAATGAAATCATAGCCAGCTTTTGCATTCCCAGCATTGCAATGATTCCAGAAAGGGGCTATGACAGTCTAATTTCAATATTTATATATCAAAATGAAGTATTAAGGTTTTACTCAAGGATTTAATCTGCAGATGTAGCTATAGAATGATTTATGCCCTAACCATAATTATTTAGAAATACGTCCCATTCATTTCAACAGAATTTACTTCCAGGCAAGTGTTTTAGGAATGAAATCAGGCTTATATGGCCCAATCCAGAAGGGAGTCTTCCTGTTCAACCCCAATTGAATTGAATGGGGGTTGTCTAAGAGCACGGCCATGCTCTTGCATAGCTCATTTAAGGCGCAATCATGTGCATGTTTAGACAGAAAATGTCCTACAACTCCTAGCATGCTGGGAGTTGTAGGACTTTTTTCTGTCTAAACATGCATAAGATTGAATCCTTAAAAAAATAAACATCCTGTGTATATAGATAGGGTTGTATCCAGTGTTAGTCCTACTTAGAGTAAACCCACTGAAACAAATGGGACAAGTTAATCATTACTAATTTATTACCATTCATTTCAACAGGTCTACTTTAAGTAGGATTAACATTGGATACAACCCATAGATAATTGATCTCTCTGTGTGCACGTGTGTATATACATACATGTGCGCACACACACATAGATACACATGCATGTGTTTTAAGCTACTGTCACACACACACACACACACTTTTGTATTGTGACACATTGAAGATGAACTCTGAACACAGTTTGACTGTGATTCCATACATTTTCAAAGTGTTATGGTTTGGGACCATGCATTGCCCATTATATGCAAATGTTGTTACAGAGGCACTCCTGACATGCTGCCTGTCTGACATGGATGTATATTGTGCTGCATGGATTGAACTGGCATTACCGTGATACTTTGGATCAAGAATTTACTTGGTTCCCAGAGAGGCACAACCTGAAAAGATGCCATTTAAGGCCCTGGAACTGCTGCAAGGGCACAGGAGCCATAGAACCAGTGCTTTTTTTCTGGAGAAAAGGGTACCGGAACTCTTGGATTACATTTCCTCAGGAGTAGATGGCGATTAAATTGTAATGCAATTAATAGAAGAAAAGGTGCTGGAACTCAGTTCCAGTGAGTTCCACCAGAAAAAAAGCCCTGCATAGAACATACTTCTTCCTTGATCAAAGTAAAGGAGGTTGTTCCCTGCTACTTGGGGAAACATGCAGATGTCTACCTGACTGCTATGCCACCACCCAGCTGATTAGACTGAGCTTTTCCAGTAGACATTTTCAGCCTTTTTAATATAAGTCTTTGACTGCTACTACATTTAGATGACTATGACCTGTCATTTAAAAAAACAAAAACAAAACAATTCTGTTCATTTCTTTAATATGATCATTGTAATATATATATATATATATATATATATATATAGTTTATCTACCACCTTGGCTAATCTTTTTAACAGAAAGGCCAGAAATAAGTACATAAATAAATAAATCTGTGCCAGGACTGGCCCTACCATTAGGGAGGGTGAGGCGGCTGCCTCAGGCAGCAAATGCTGAAGAGCAGGGAGAGGTGGCCAGGTGTTGGAGGACAGTGCTTTGAGTGCTATGTGACTGCTCTTGAGCCCCCTAAGCTAGCCTGCTGCCTTCAGGTGCAGTGGAGGACATATTTCTACCGCCAGTATTGAAGTAAGAGTCACTAGCCAGCTGTATGTACAACTGGGGGGTGGGGTGCCATCTTGTATTTCACCTCAGGCAGCAAAATGTCTTGGGCTGGCTTTGAAAGATGCTGGTCACAGGCACAGCTCCTTTTTTTTTTTAGTAGGATGGCCATAACCCTATTTTGGGCATTCTCTCTCCCTTCCTCCCCCGATTACCATCATGTGAGGGGAGAGCAGGATCAGTCCCACATTGACCCAGCCCCTTGGTTGCATGCCCATCACCGGCTTCATTGCCTTCCACATGTTGGGAAGCTGAACTTCTGCAGCGAGGAGACCTCTGATCAGTGAGGCGCCCTGTGTGAGTTAGAACCCTGGAAGATCTCCAGAGAGGGAGAATTTCACCAAGTGTGGCTTTCTCCCTCAAAAGAGCTGAAGAAGAAGCTGCGCTAGGTGGCATCTTCTGTCCTATGCAACTTTGGAAAGTGCAGGAGCATTCTCAGGATCTGGTGCTGGCAGCCCTCCCCCTGTCGCTTCTCACCTCAGCAAATGGTGATAGTCATTTTCATGGCTCTTTTGAACATTAGAGGGCACCAAAGATCCACAAGCACTTAGCATCAATTCCAGTTGAGTTCGCAAACCACCCAAACTAGCTGTGTTCACAACAACCCCGAATGCAAACGGGTGTGCTGCTTTTTTCAAAAAAATGTTTGCACATTCCCAAACATGAAATTGTGTTTTATAAAGATGTGTATTTTCTTTTTTTAAATCACACTTTGAATTGCACATTTAAAAAAATAATAATAATACACATCTTCACATTTTAATCAATGGGGGGAAATGCACACTTTTGAAAAATGTGCACAGAAATGCACACTTTTCCTGTTTGAAATGCACATTTTTTCCTGATCAAGTGAATTGAAAAAAACGGGTAGCAAATGAAATTGGGAGCAAGATGGACCAAGTGGCGAAGTTCGGAGAATTTCGGCAAGCTCGACCATCTCTCATCCTCCTATCCCTACTGCCTCTGGATCTAAGTGCCCACATGACCCTCTCTCTTTTTTTAATTAGGAACAAATCAAGGACTGCTTTAATCAGCACTCTCCCCACCCCCACCCCCACTACACAAAGATAACCCCAATGTAGGAAAACACAGAGATATGCTAGCATCTGAAGTTCCAGTAGGATTTGGTGCAGTTAAAAGAATCTTCGCCGATTTACAGTGCAGTCCCATACAGGTGGGGGCAACAATTGCCTCCGATTCCTGATGAGACCAGAGGACCTGGCCGCTGTGACACACATCGCCTGAGTTACATCTAGGTTAGATTAGCACAGTGCGCTCTACAGTGCGGCTTTCTTTGAGGAGTCTTCGGAAACTTCAGTTGGCCCAGAATGTGACCGCATGGATGTTAATGGCCATGCACCCAGGGGACCAAGTTGCACCTATCCTGCAGCAGCTGCATTGGTTACCACCAGTCTCTTTCCAGTCACAATTCAACGTGTTAGTGATTACCTTTAAAGCCCTAAATGGCTTAGGTCCTGGATATCTAAGGGACCACCTCCTCTCATATAAGCCTGCCTGTTCCCTAAGTTCTTAGGTAAGAGGTCCTTTTTTTCTGTCCCACCTATGGTGGAGGCATAGTTGTGGCCAGATTATGGAATGCCTTCCCCATGAGGTTCAGTTGGCCCCCTCTGTTGCTGTGATTCGCCAGGTCGTAAAAAAACCCCTTTCTATTCCGGCAGGCCCTTGTTTTACCAGATAGATAATCTCCTATCTGATGTCCTTGCTGTCAGCTAAACCGGCTTCTGCTTTGTCATGTTCTTATTTGTATGGAACATTATTATATTTTATAATTGGTAATAATCTCTGTAAACTGGCCGGAGTAGTGTGTAAGCACTAGAAAAGCAGGATATCAATTCTTATTTATAAATAAAGACATTGTCTATTCAGAAGTAAAGCCCATTGGGTTCAATGAGACTCACTCCCAAGTGAGTGTATATCACAGTGGTGGCCAACTTCAGGGGTCAGGAAGCAGCATTGCCCCCACCCCACCCCCTGCTGGGGCTGAATTTACTGCAGTAGTGGCCAAAAAAAAAAAGGGCTGATTTTGCTTGAAAACAAGGCATCCTCCTCACCTGCTCTTTGTCTGGAAGGAGAATGACATTCTCAGGAGGCTTCCAGGGGCAAGATTCTGCTTCCAAACAAGGCTCCCTGTGCACCTTGTTCACAAGCAAAATTGCTGCATTTTTACCGCTGCCATGGCAAATTCAGTGGTGCCAGTGGTGGGGTGCAAGGGGCCCAAAACAGGCCAGGGGACATGTGTTGCCCACCCCTGGTATATACGACTGCAGCCTCAACACACATACCCGGGAGTAAGTCTCATTGGGGAGTAAGTCTCATTGAGCTCAATGGGGCTTACTTCTGAGAGACATGCATCAGATTGTTTGTGCTATTAAGGACTCATTCACAGTTTCACAGCCGGCTTATGTTAGCTCTAAAAATGGTTATTCCAGTGTGGATAATTCTATGTGCCAAGCATTTGAAGCTCAACGCAAGGGCTTTCTCTGCCACAGGAATACAAGTTGGGAAGCTCACATGTGTATCATAAAACGACCAGACTGAACCGAGGACAGGGCTACCATTACTAGCTGTAGAGAAGAAGGAATTTTGGCAGCAACAGTTTTTCAACCCCCTGCAGTACTGTGACATCATCTGCCCAAATCCCCTCTTCCATACATCTATTAAAGGAACGGAAGATTATCCTCTGTTGTCTCCATTGATCTGATGAGCCATACAATGGCTTCCTAAACTGTGCAGTCATGGTAAACAAAACAACACAAACCGTGCTACACATAAAATGATACTATATACATGCATTTCGATAATGCCTCCCCCAAAATTTGCTGGCCCATTTGTAGGTGGCAGATTTGGGAAGCTATTGGGGAGAGTGATAGTGAAACTATTTTCAAAGTTTGGGAGGTGGAGTTTCCTGGATAGCGGCAGCAGTAGCAGCTTCTCCGCCCCCACCCCTTTCCCCTTAAATATTTTGCTAGTGGTGGTGGAGCTTCTTTCAGCACACTGCCCCCACAGCAGGATGCTTCATAGATTTCATAGATCATAGAGTTGGAAGGACCCTACAAGGCTATTGAGTCCAACCCCCTGCTCAATGCAGGCCTGTGGCTCATGCTGGCTCAGCTTGTCTGAGTGTGGAAAGCTAAGCAGGGTCAGGCCTGGTTGTTACTTGGATGGGAGACCCCTCCTCTAGTTTCCTGCATTGAGCAGGGGGTTGGACTCGATGGCCTTGTAGGCCCTTTCCAACTCTATGATCTATGTATCTATGAACTAGAGGAGGGGTCTCCCATCCAAGTAATAACCAGGCCTGACCCTGCTTAGCTGGTGTCATTCCTGGGGCATTGGGAGGGCAGGATGGCTGCCACTTCCCCCCACAATGCATCTTGTATAATGCTATGTAATTACCGGTAGTGTCATGGTAAATGTTGAAGTGCAGGAGCTCATCACAACAGTCCCCATAGCCACTGCCCCAAGGAGAGTCCAAAAAGGCAGGCACAGGTGTTGATCCATATTAACAGACCAGTTCTAGAAGTTCTCACCTCCACCAGGAGCAAGTCTTTTGTAAAGCTAATGGGTTTTAGTTGCCCATTCAAGACCTAGCCACCCCAAAATACTTTGCATTACAACGGGGAGCAATATATTGTTGCTGGGAAAATTCATTCCCCCCCGCCCCAGCTACTGTGAGAATAGCAGCTACGCTCAACGGGAACAGGGAAGTCTGAGTGGGTGGGTGTGTGCCAGACGACACCTGCTAATAAAGGAGTGCCTGAGCTGCATCCCGGCAAGCCTTGGCTCCTCTGTGCCACAGGTAATGACACAGTGTTTGTCCCAGGAAGGAGCTATGGGGTGGGTGGGAATGGCAGCCACCAGGAGGAACTCCACTGCCAAAGCAATGATCAAACAAGGAAAAGGGAGAAAAAGATCTGGATCACTTCACTGCAGGGGAGGCTGGTGACTCCTATTTCAGTGGGGTTCCTTTTCCATTACAGGTTTCATTTTGGAGCTATCTAAGGTGCTGAACTCCACCCCCAAAATAGGTTCACCACCATGGAGCACCATGGATAGCTCCTATGATGCCCCGGATAAAACCTGTAATGGAAAAGGAGCCCCGCCGACATAGGAGTCACCAGCGTCCCCTGGATCACTGCTGATGCCAAGTAAGTCTCCACTCCAAAACTGGTGAATAATTTAATTCTCCCCCACCCCTGGCCCAAATTGTCCCGAGATTCATTCCTCCAAATTTCACCCCACCCCAATGACCTAATTAGCACAAGCTCCACTCCCCCCCCCATTTTGAAATGAAGATGAATTGCACAAATGGGGCGGTTACACATTTGAGACTCCACTGGCAGTGCCTGTATCACATGGCTCTTTAGCAGCATGTGGGGCAGGAGGGGTTCATGCTGTGCCAGCTCCAGGTTTTTGAGGGCCCTTGGGTAGGACACCCTCAGTGGGGCCCCTTCCTCAGCGAGTCAACCTTCTCACCACTGCTTTGCTCCTCACCCTCTCTCTTATCATTGCTACCACTTGCTTGCTTGACAGGCAGACAGCCAGTGAGCAAGTAAGCAGTGGCACCTACTCCTCTTCCTTCTCACCACCTCCGTTGTCGGGGACAGAGTGAGAGGCAGGTGAACAAGCAGGTTGCAGTGGTGGAGCAACTCCAGGGGGCTTTTGTCAGTGGGAGCCCTGCTGGAGAGTGGACCCTCGGCAGGTGCCCAACTATGCTGACCCTTGACACTGGCCTGGGTGCATGCCGGTTCTTCCACCATGCCATTTGGAGAACAAACCTAGTAAGCGTCTGAACCAAGTTTCATGCCCAAACTCAAGGGGCTTTTGAAATTACATTTGTTGACGTTGTAAAAGGAAAGATGTATCCATCTATGTGGAACTATGAAAAAGAGTTAGGGAAGCAGGCATGAGGAATAACTCAGTGACACAGGGGGAAGGCACAGACTGAGGGAACCACAACCAGGAAGTGACTCAGCACAACAGCCAAGAAAGAGCGCAATGTAGAGGAGAGTGCAGCAGGTTAGTTTAATTAAAAAAGAGTTTGCTTTAGATAACTCCTGTCTGACTCCTTATTGGTAGCAAACATGTCTTGTAAAGGTTCTATATTTTTTAGATGAAGGTGGAGAACAATCAAGTACTGTTGATTTAAGATCCCATTGTCGCAAAAATAATAATAATGGGAGACTTCCGTATGAAGCTTGGCTGAGATATTTCACAGGAAGCCACAAGACCACAGGATGGACTAAATGAATGAACTGGGGTTTATTGACGAAAGGGTGAACAGAGGAAAAGAAACTATTTGGAGATTCTGATGTTTACCAACAGAATATGACAAAACCTCTTTGTTCCCTCCTCTCTATTTCTGGGTGCTTCCAGATGGAGGGCTCCTAGCACTACCGGTCAGAAGGCACTGTGAAGCAATTCCATCTTTTTCTGCTTAACAGATTTTCCATGGTAGGAAAAAAGATAGAAGCAGCAGTGGGGAAAGACAGGAGGGTTACGAGTGGGAGAAGACAACATCTCGACCCACACTAAATGAACTAGTTAAGGATGAGGTGAAGTGCCCAAGTTTGGGGATGATACCAAATTATTCAGGATGATGAAAACTCAAGCAGGCTGCAGAGAGCTCCAAAAGGATCTCTCCAAACTGGGTGAAGTCTGGTAAATTAGGTTAAATGTAAGTGTCAAGAGATGCACGCTGGGGCAGAACTGGTGGTGACTAACCAAGAAAGAGATCTGAGGGTCATAGTGAATAGCTCAAGGAGAACTTCAACTAGTATGCAGCAGCTGTGAAAAAGATGGAATTCCATGCTAAGGATCATTAGGAAAGGGACCAAAGATGCCTTTTTACAAATCTCTTAATACTAGAACTAGGGGTCATCCGATAAAATGGATTGGCAGCAGATTCAAGACAGACTAGAGCTTCCTTCAAATGTTGCACACATGAAGGGGGCATCACAAACAAAAATACAGCTTTCTAAGAATTACACATAAACTTCAACAAAGGCAGACCAAATATCCAGATGTGTATCCATCTGCAAGAGGTGTCTATATACCACACATTCAAATGCTGAAAGCGTCCTTAGGTCCTTTATAGGAGGTGAGCATTTATCCTTCCAATGTTGTAATATCAGTCTTTTAGGGCACAATCCTATGCATGTTTAGAGTGGAAAAAAAGTCCTACAACTCCTAGCATTCCTCAGCCAGCCATGCATGGCTGGTTGGGGAATGCTGGGATTTGTAGGACTTTTTTCACTCGAAACATGCATAGGATTGCACCCTTAGCTTTCAAAAGGACACATTGCAGATTTCTTGCCAGGGGACACTTCAATGATGTGTGCCATTTTCATACAAATTGCAAAAAACAAAACAAAAACCCCAAACAAACAAACAAACAAAAAAACAACCCAAAAAATCCCTACGTGGGAGGGGAAGGGAAAGCAAATCATCCCCCCACAAAAAATATTTGAGGACTCCCACATAAACTGCTATGCCTATCCTTCTGAAACTTTGCACCTAGGGACACCTCTAGGGACCACTTGGGGACATCACTAGGTTGTCTGCTATAGCAGAGGCATCTCTTACTTTTTACTCTCATGTAAGTAAGCATGGCCCCAATTTGGATTGAGACCATGGTGCTGTGGGAGGGGAGAGTTAAACCTTTCTCTCCACCCACCCATTTCTCCCCCAAATTACACACACACACACACGGGTGGGGGGGTGTTATAAAAAGAAAATAAAAACTTTATTAACTCAATGGAGACTTCCCCCGGCCTTTTTTAACCTCCCCCCCCATGGGGGGATTTCAAAAGGAAAACAGGAGGGAGGTTTAACCCTCCTCTCCTGAGCACCATGGTCTCAATCCAAATTGGGGCCATGCTTACTTACATGAGAGTAAAAAGTAAGAGATGCCTCTGCTACATGATTAGGATTAAGTGTGGTTTGGCTCTTAGCATAGCAGATAGGACATTGGCCTTGGAGCCAAGTATTCAGTCAACATTTGCCGTAGTCCAAAGTGGCTTTCAGTCTCGTATAGTTACACTGTGCCAATGTTTATGGCCAATGCTATTCAAATATCTCCATCTATTTCCTTCCCGGCTTTCTCTTCTGCTGGCTCATATTGTATTCTTATGGTGGTGTGACACATACCCTTTTTGTTACAAGATCCTAGTCTCAGAGGACTAAATAATAAACTTTGTTACAGCATGTGAAGAATTTTTATAAGAGCCACGGAACACTGGGCTGTTATGCTCTTCAAATGTTACATCAAAATGTTTTCCTCCAAATGGAATGTAAAACTGGAAAATAAAGTAAGTAGACCTAACAATATTGGGAAGAATCAATAGGTCCTGAGGAGAAAGATTGTTTAAATGTGTAAATTTAAAAATAAGCATGTGTTGTGTAATATAATATCTGGATTGTGTATAGTTATCTGTGAGAGATGAAAAGGTTGGTAGTTTGATCAAGGGGATGGAAGTATATTAGTTGGTCCCTAGGCGGGTGTGTGTGTTGTGTGCACCTTATGATTTATTTTAGTTGTATGTTTGTGTTTTACAGTTTTGTGTGTAGTTTATAATAATTAAATAAAATTTATTAAAAAAAGAAAAGGTTGGTAGTTTACCTCTGAGGCCTAAACAATGACATTGTATATGTGGAATACAGTTGGCAACCTGCCAAGTGTCAGTATAACTATTACCAAGGAAGTAACTATGGGTCTAATGGGTTTGCAGTTAGGTCCAGTTGTTTTTATACTGGACAGTGGAATAAAAAAGGATAGACTGTGATTGATCCATTAGAGAATTATCTGTCTACACTCATTGGCTCTTGAGTTTAGAGCAATGGACTGACAGACAGGTGTTCAAAGGTTATTGGTCAGAAGGTTCTGGCAGAAGAGTATAAAAGAGTAGCCAGCAAGAGTTGGAAGCTGAAGTTTGCCTAACTTTAGAAAAGTTGGTGCAGAAGCTAGAAAAGATTTCCTAGGAGGGGGAGATTTTAGCAGCAGTTCTACAGAGAAGCTTCTGGAAAGGTTGTCAGCTAAAGGCAGTTAGCCTTAAGAAGAAGTGAGACTTTGGAAGGAGGCAACCGAGAGACTTATTCTGTGCCGTGTCCAGACCAGTGAGCCCCTGGCCAGAAAGAAGATGACTTCAAGCAAAGCTGGATTGCCTGGTGAAGAACACGTGTCTCAAGGAACTGTGTGCTTTCTGAACTGAGAGACTAATTCATTCCTATAGCAAATTAGTCATTGGTTTTTATTAGGGATTTGATCTAGGCTAAGGTAATAGCGGTTTCCTTAAATTGTTGTTGTTGTTGTTATTTAATAATTACATTTCTATACTGTCAAATAGCCGAAGCTTACTAGGCAGTTTACAAAATATTAAAACCTTAAAAACACAGTAAAAAACATAATATAAAAGCCATTTACAAACGCAATTTAAACCCTCAACAATAAATGTCCCAGGACCAGTTAAAACTTTATCAGATGCTGTCATAGGAACATAGGAAGCTGCCTTATCCTGAGCCAGACCCAGTCCATCTAGCCCAGTATAGCTGACACTGACTGGCAGCAATGGCTCTCCAGAGTGTCAGGCAGGAGTTTTCCCAGCCCTACCTGGAGAAGCCGGGGATTGAACCTGGCACCTTCTGCACGCCAAGCATGGGTTCTGCCACTGAGCCACAGCCCCTGTCAAATGCCTGGGAGCAAAGGAAAGTCTATTCCAGTGTCCTCCAACCTTGGGTCCCCAGATGTTTTTGGCCTACAACTCCCAGCTACGCTGGCTGGGGCATGCTGGGAGTCGTAGGCCAGAAACATCTGGGGACCCAAGGTTGGAAAACACTGGTCTATTCTAAGAGGACTAAGGACAAAAGGGGACGAGGGATAGTTGTAGGAGAGGATTACAGTTGATTCAGAAGACTCAAATATTTTCTGTTATATTTTCTAGATCTATGTGTGCAAATGGCCTCTCGAAATTCTCCACCCTGTCCGTGGGCAGAGAAGTTGTAGGCAGAGACCATTTCACCAAATTTCTCCAGGGAGAGGAGGAATTCTCAAGTTTTTCACTGTTAGGGCTCACCATTGGCAGGGGTTGTAGAACAGCTTCCTTTTTCAGAAGGTTTTTTGTTTGTTTTTTGTGCTGCCGCTGCAAGCATCAACTGTGTTGGCAGGCTGACCTCCATCTTGCATCCACGCCACGATGCAGGTGTGCGGGGGCAGTGTTGTGTCTAGCTCCAGGGAAGGGTTGGAGGCAGCTAGTGCCAGGGATGTTGAAGAGTCCTTGGTCTCGAGTCACGAGTCAAGTCACGAGTCTTTGGACCCGAGTCTTGAGTCCGAGTCTGAGTCCTTGGTCCAAAATGGTGACTCACGAGTCCCGAGTCCCGAGTCACTCCCAAAGCTGACTCCACGAGTCCCTATTAAAATCAATGGGGGGTTTTCCCAACAAAATAAGGCTATTTCAGATGTGTGGCTTAAATAAATTCTAGGCACAAGTGTGCCTTTTTATTTCAAAACTCTGCAACTGATTTTGGCAAGAACAGACCAGGCAGACAAACCCAAAATAACCAGGCAGGCAGATGAGGCAGGGAACCCCAAAGCAGGCAGGCAGAGGCCTTTGTCTTGGACAATTCAACTGTTGAACTGGTCAAGAAGAGACCAGGCAGGCAGAGGAGGCTGGGAACCCCAAACAAGCAGGCAGAGGCAGCCAAACCCAAAATGTCTGACCCTAACCCTAACCCTAACCCCCCACAACAACACATCAATCAAAATAAATCTCAACATGTCGTTGGGGCTGCGCTCCAGGTAGCTGTCCATAGTGGCCGAGCAACGGCGCGCCTCGCTTCCATGCGCTCTTCACCGGTGATCGCGCTCCTCTCCACTCCTTCTGGCACAGCCCAGGGATGTTGAAGAGTCCCTTGGTCTCGAGTCCCGAGTCAAGTCTCGAGTCCCATTAAAAATATTGGGACTCGAGTCAGACTCGAGTCAGAGGGGGGACTCAGTCTGACTCACGAGTCGAGTCCTCGAGTCCGAGTCCCCAACCCTGGCTAGTGCTGTGCTGAAATGTGGCCTCTAATCTCCTGAAAATTGTCTTCCCCCATAAAAGAGGCCTCCATTGTTCTGCCTCATTCTCAGAATGTGCTATTTATTTTTGTGATGTTTTTGAGCTTATGTAATCACTGCGAGGCAGCTGAGGGTGCTGCGTGTGTTTTCTTTCTGTTGCACACTTCTCCATTGCTCTGTACTCCCCCTAGGCTGCCTGCGCTTCCTGATCTGAAAAAGCCCTATGGGAGGAATTACCTGATGATATCTTCCCTTGGGCTTTAATTGAAGTGTGGGAAGCCAAGGAGGCCACAAACTACTTGCACAATGAAAAACAGGACACTTGTGCATAGTCTTCAGCCACCACCTAAGTAATCTAAGCACAAGAAACCCAAACCCAACCCATGAGAATTTCTCCAAAATGTTCTTCACCATTTTCTTTTTGAAAGCAATTTATTTTCTATCAAACTAAATGAGAATGGTAAAAAAAAAATAAAAAAAAAATTCAGAACAACAACAAGCATTGTTTTCTAACTTCCAGTTGGTGCTGAGGGCCTGATGTGATTTCCTGGTATAAAACTGAAACATTCAGTGCCAGCTGAGTCCACAGAACTCTGCATTGCTCATCAGGCGATCACTGAGACGATAAGATTGTCTTCCGGATAAAGGAGGATTTAAAGTGTAACTCTACGAGGGTCGTAATGACTGTGGGGCCATTCTAGATTCACACCTTCCCCGGTGAGACCAGGTACAGATGATGGTCCTGTAAGATCATGGTCTTTCGTTACATTTTCTCCCTTATACCTTGCAGGCTTTTAATGAGCTGAACCTGGAAAGCAACCTCCATTTAGATCGTTGGGCCGAGCTCCCAGTTTTCGAGATATTGCATTTTTAGATAGCTAATAACTATCTGCACGTGCAACACTTCAATCCCATGTTTGCATTGTCTTCCATATTACCATCTTATACAAAGTAGCAACAAACCGTAAATCATCCTTCTTTTGCCTCGCCAAAGTCTTCAAAGAAAACCCCAAACATCCAGCTTTTTGGAAATTAATGTTAAGTCATTACCAAATGGTAATGTCAAGTTAATATTAGGTTAATTACTTACTGTTAAATCATTAACATTTGCCTTGTTTCATTCCCTATCAGAAATCTGATTATGGAGAATTCTTAAGTGCTCAGTCCTACGAGTGACTGACTGTGCTGTGCAAAACTGCTGTGCCAATGCAATGTCAGCAGCTACTGTGCTGATGTCAGGAGTGGGTTAGGATATTATACTCTAAGACAGTGTTCTCCAACCTTGGGTCCCCAGATGTTTTTGGCCTACAACTCCCAGCATGCCCCAGCCAACTACGCTGGCTGGGGCATGCTGGGAGTTCGCCAAAAACATCTGGGGACCCAAGGTTGGAGAACACTGCTTAAGAGCACCGACATGCATTAGAACTACAACTCTCAAACACAAAAGTGGAGGGAAATTATATTGCAATTCCGGACATAGTTAATATGGTTGTGCAAAATGTGATATAGAAGACATGACCTCTGCTTTGTTTTTGTTTTTTAATTTTTATTAAAGGCTTCAGATTAGCTCATGAAAAACAAAGCAAGCCAATTAAAAGCACTTTGTTATACAGCTGGACAAGGTAAGGTGGCAACAGTGGCAGTTGGATGTCTGTCAGTGTAATCCTAAAGGAGTGGGTGGGAGTGAAGAGGGCTCCAAAGCTGTCCAGGGTGAGAGGAAGGCAGGTGGGAGGCTTTTCTTCCTGGCGGGTCTGTGACAAATATATAAAATTCCACTGCTGAAAGCAATGCAGGGATTAACTATGCCAGCCTGATCTGCCCCACCTACTATGGGGCCTAATGGCAGCTGGTGATGGTGGTAGATATTTCATTTATTATATTTCTATACTGCCCAATAGCCAAAAGCAATCTGGGCAGTTTGTTTATTTATTTATTTATTATATTTATGAATCGCCCATCTAGCCAGACATCCGGCCACTCTGAGCGATGTACAGTCCAATAAAACACAAGGGGGGGAACACACACACACACACACACACAGTATAAAACACAATTAAAAACAGTACAAAACTTAAAAATCCTAACCCACCCCATATTCCCGCCTGAAAAGCCACGTTTTTAATGCCCGGCGGAAGCTAATCAAGGAAGGGGCATGGCGGAGGTCACTGGGGAGAGAGTTCCATAAATTGGGGGCTGCCACAGAAAAGGCCCTCCTCCTAGTCCCCACCAGCCTGGTTTCTCTGGCTGATGGGGACAGGGAGAAGGCCATCCATGGCACATCTTGTTGAGCGGCCTACTTGATGTTGCTGGAGGCACTCCTTGAGATATACTGGACTGGAGCCGTACAGGGTTTTAAAGGTCAACGCCAACACCTTGAATTCGGCTCGGCAAACCACTGGTAGCCAGTGCAACCCTTTGAGCACTGGAGTGATGTGATCACACTGGCGGCGGCCTTTAACCAGGCGAGCTGCTGCATTCTGTACCAGCTGCAACTTCTGAACCGTCTTCCAGGGTAACCCCACGTAGAGCGCATTACAGTAGGGCTTCTTTAGAAGCGGTCTTATTACTGCCTCCTTAAGGGCTGATGGCATCACTCCCTCCTCGAGGGAGGCATTCACTACCGTCCTGATCTCCCCACCCAGTTTTTCCCTGCAGCTCATAACAAGCCAGGACGGGCAAGGATCAAGCAAGCAGGTGGTCAGCTTAACAGAAGAAAGCACCTTGTTCACTTCGCCAGAAAGAAGAAGCTGGAACTGATTCCACAAAACCGGACTGCCACTAGCCTCCTCCCGTTCACCCACTGTGTCCACGACGCACGGAATCCCACTCCTAATCCGATCAATTTTATCTGCAAAGTGCTTTGCTAAAGCCTCACAGGAGGCTTTAGACTGTTCCAACGGATCCGGAGCAACAAAGATTAAAACCTTTAAAATACATTATAAAAACATATACATATATAGGCAGTTCCCAAGTTAAGAACATTCGACTTACAACCAACCCATACTTAAGAACGAACTTTGGGGTTCCCCAGCACTATGTCGTTTACGTAGAGTACATAGCGTAGTATACTATGCAATATGCTTAATTTACGCAATTTGTGTAAATGCCGATTTTAACGTATAGAACACTATGCGGTTCCGATACAAATTCGACTTAAAGACATTCTTAAGAACGGAACTTGTTCATAACCTGGGGATTGCCTGTAAACATACAACAGACAGAGAAACACACACATATCTAAAAACAATTTTAAACAATCAACAATTAAAAATTCAAGACCTACCGGTAATTAAAAACCTCATCATATGCTGCCAAATCCCTGAGAGAAGGTTTTAATGTGGCACTGAAAAGATAACAATGTTGGCAGCAGGCCACCTGCAGGCCTCGTTGAAATCATTCCAGAATTGGGGAGCTACCACTGAGAAGGCCCTCTCCCTTGTTGCTGCCTTCCAAGCCTCCCTAGGAGGAGCACCTGGAGGAGGAACAGGAGAGGCTCTCTGTCTGTCAAGTATTGTGGTCCCGAGCCACGTAAGGCTTTATAGGTCAAAACCAGCACCTTGAATCGGGCTCGGAAACATACAGGCAGTCAGTGTAAGTGGGGCAGAATTGGTGTTATGCCTGTTCAGACCTTCTGGTCCCTGTTATCTGGCTGTCACATTTTGCACAAGCTACAGCTTCTGAACCATCTTCAAAGGCAGCCCCACATAGAGCACACTGCAGTAATCTAGCTTGGAGGTTACCAGAACATAGCTAGGGGTGTCCACAAACCTGGTGGTGGGGGCGCCCTGCCTCCCCACGGCGGGGGCCTCCCCGCCGCTCGATCCTCAGCGGTGCGGAGTAATTCTCCACGCTGCTTACCGGGTTCCGGCGGCCGCTCAATTCTCCGCGGCAAGGCAGCTGCGCCGCCCGCGCCAGTCCCATCGCATCACATCCGGCTGGCCGGAAGTGACGGGATGGGACCCTGTGCAGGCACGCCGGGACCACAATTCTATGTATTTTCTGTAGAAACCAGGGCAACAGGGCTGTTCAGCGCAGGGTCCCAGCGCGTCACTTCTTGCCAGCCGGAAGTGACACGACAGGACCGACGCGGGCGGCGTAGCCGCCTTGCCGCGGAGAGGTTAGCGGCCGCCGGAACCTGGTAAGGCCCACTCGCCTCTTGCGGGCGTGAGCGGGGCTGATTTCAGCTCCGCTACGCCCGCTCGAGGCGAGTGGATACATCCCTATACCAGGTTATCCCAGTTCAGATAGGGGCATAGCTGGGCCACCAACCGAAGTTGGTAGAAGGCACTCTGTGCCACTGAGGCCACCTGAGCCGCAAGTGACAAAGATGGCTCCAGGAGAACCCCCAGGCTACAAACTCACTCTTTCAGGGGGAGTGTAACCCCGTCCAGAACAGGTTGAGCACCTGCCATCTGGTCAGAAGAACCACCCACTAACAGCATCTCAGTCTTGACTGGATTGAGCCTTTTTGCCAAACATCCACTTGGCTCAAAAATTCACTTGGTTTCACTTCTATTACAAGTGACATATAGCATAGTTGATTTAACTACCCTCACTCGCCTTGTCTAGGATGTTATCTGTTCCCGGATACAGGTACGCATATCTCTAGGATAGGAGAACTCACCAGGCACCAAGCAAAACCAAAGAGGAAACAAAGCTTAGTTTGTGGGACTTATACTTTATTGGTTAATCATTACCAAGTCTTGGAAAGGAAGAAAAAAACCTGCCTTCTTTTGGCAGAGGCCCAATTATTAAAAGGATAACTGTGTACCATGATCATTTACTCTCTGAAGCTGGATTGGCTCTGGTCCCATCATCTCCTTTGTGGACCAGCTCTGATAGGTTGTTAAATCAAAGGAATTAATATTTCATCACCTGCTTTCCCTTGAAGGCCTGGTTGGATGACTGACCTTTCTTCCTTCTGCCCCATCAAAAGACCTTTCGACAGAGGTTTACATCTTGACTAATGAGGTGCGTTGTCAGTGCCAATTAACTATGATAGCCTTTTTACGAACTGTTCACTGAACAGTATCTTTCTGGCCTGCAGGCCATCTTGCAAATGGCCATATGGTCCTCCTGGACGTTTGATTTCAATGAGAAAACCCCGTGAACCGAGGCTATCTTGACATTTGCCCCAATTGCTACTTTAATTCCAGTGTCCAAATTACTCCACTGGATTGTAACACCTTCGGTCATCTCAGATCATTTTGCTCTTGCTTGTACCATGTCAAACCTATTCTACTCCTCCTTGCAAGAGCTTTGTGCTGATAGGTTTATCATGAATAGATGTTGCTCCTTCCTGGGCATAGCATGAGCGCGCCGTTTTATCTGCTCACAACTCAAGGGAAGCTATTAAAGTGGGAATCCCAGGGGTCTTCTTTCAGAATAATTTAGAAGCCTACTCTAAGCAGAGTCCCACGGAACATACATGTATGTATGTATACATGTGTCATACAGTCACATTCAACATGGTAACAGATGTACTATATAAGGGAATAATATTTTCCTAGATGCTGAATGTACCATATCCAGAGCTTGGAAAGTTCAGGATTCAAACGAACTCACAACTCTCCCTGAGAGAAGATGCCTGGATTGCATGCAACCAATGGTACTAGCTGTGCATTATTGCATGCACACATATAATAGTCTTTTGGCAGCTCATTTCTATAGAACTCTAGAATAAATTACCGCAGTGGCCCAAGATGTATCTAATGGCAAAGCCAGTCAGATACATGCAGGGGTAAGGAGGTGATTGGAGCAAACATATTGCCTACAGGCCTGAAACTAACACTTGGGGGGAAATCCCGATAGCATATAGGAAAGAACTTCTAGTCCTCTTTTTATTTTCTGGGCTCCTTCACCTTTTCCTTAAACCACCATTAAAAGTGGTGATTTACTATCAGTAAACTAGTAGTAAACTGAAGGAAGCTTTCTACTTTCCTCAGCCGCCCTACCCAATTCAGTGTAAACCCTTTACCTCTACAGTAACTTGCTATATTTGAAAGCCTTGGGTTTTGCTTTGTTTTGGTGAAATTCACATTTAAAAAATTAATAAAAAATATTTGCAAGCCTTGTGCATGTTTTCCCAATGTTGAGTCATATACATAGATCTTGATTGTGCTATCACAAATGGTTTTCTAGCAGTTTCTAATTCTAAGTATCTTTATTTATTTTATTTTATTTATTACATTTATACCCCGCCTTTTTTCCTGCAAGGAACCCAAGACAGCTTACATAATCCTCCTCCTCCTCCATTTTATCCTCACAACAACCCTGTGAGGTAGGTTGGGCTGAGAGTCAGTGACTGGCCCAAAGTCACCCAGTGAGTTTCATGGCTGAGCGGGGACTAAAACCCGGATCTCCCGACTCCCAGTCCAACACTCTCACCACTATGCCACACTGGCTCTCGTAAGGTTGTAATCTTAAATCTTGTAAGGTTTAAGGTTCTGGTACTTGTGTACAGATCCGGAAACAACTTGGAACTAGGTTGCCTGAGAGAGCACCTCCTCCCATACTAACCCGCCCGGTCGCTGAGGTCATCAGATGGCATGGTCCTGGTGGTTCCTCAAAGACCTTTGGCCTGATTGGAGTCCAGCAGGAGAAGGGCCTTCAGTGTGGAGGTTCCATTTCTGTGGAACTCCCTGCCTCTGGAGGTCAGGCAGGCTCCAACATTGTGCTGCTTTTGGTGCCTGCTGAAGACCTCCTTGTTCCGGGAAGCCTTCTCTGCTCTTCAGCCACCACTGTAATTTTAGTTTGTTTTCAATGTATTGTTTCTGTTTCTTTTATCTGCTTTTGTCTTTTTACTGTTCACCGCTCTGGAACCTGCTTGATGTGGAGTGGTATACAAATACTGTAAATAATAATAATAACTGTTGGATAACTAAAATTGCAGTCAAAACCTATGGCTAATGTTTCACCAGGTAATTGGGTGAAATGGTTAAGATCACTGATACCTTCTAGGGTGGTTTTCCTAGAAGGTACTCATTGAATTATTAACAGCCTGAACAGGAAGTGGGCGTTGCTCCCAGCTTCTTCCTCTTTCTGTTCAGACTGTAGTGAGCGTGGCACCACCAGGTTGTTGTCTCCACGTGGTCCTTGTAGCAGCATGTAGCCAGAGTTGCTGGTCTGAACTCCACAAGTTCAGACCCCAAGTATTTCCAAATGAACTTGTAACCAACTGTAAGAAACTCTTTTAAGCCTGCCTGAATAAAACTGCATAATCTGAGTGAGTAAATGTTACTTTTACAAGACTGTGTCTCTGATTATTGTTCTGAGGGAGAGAAAAGGGGGCAAAACCAGGGAAATCCAGTCTGCCTTAAAGCATCCTGGATTACCAAATGCTAACTGGCTAACACTAGCCAAATCTAAGCTTATTTTAAGCTGGAAAGGGACTCTACTCTGCTGATCTCACTAACATGAGATAGGAAGGATATTACTCCACAATATATCCTCTCCTAGTATCTTTTTCAAGTCCCAACAATAACCCTTAAATATGAACAAATGTATTGGGGCACAAGTGCTCAGAGATAAGCGCTGACTTTAGTAGATGCATCTGATGAGGGAGACTCCTCTCTGGGGGGAAAAAACCAGGCCTCAGTAACAACAGTTTTTCTGTGGTAGAGCACCTGCTTTGCATGCAGAATTTCCTAAGTTCAATCCCCAGTGTCTTCCGATAGGCAATACTGGGCTAGATGGACCGATGTTCAGGACTCAGTATAAGACAGCTTCCTGTGTTCCTATTGAATGATGAGTGGGATCTTGGCAGCAGGGTCCCATTTGCCTAGCACAGGTTGCCACCTTTGCTGCTGTAGCTGAAGGCCGTTTGTAGGTGGCTGTGATCGGAGCTGCCCTGCTGGAAGCAGAATCATTGTCTGAAACAACAGCAGACAATGGGCCATATAACTGATACGGAATTGCATGAACCATGGCTTCCCAACACAAGGGCTTCATCCCAGCAATGAATAACTTCATAAACACCAAAGTGACTAACATCCCACACTATATGGGGGGGGGGGGAGTGAGAGAACTGTTCAAAAGTACCTGATTCATAGGGAAAGTAGAATCACAGGCACATGTGGAGCTTGCATACTCCTTAATTGAAAAAACAAACAAATGGTGGGGCTTCTCTCTTGTGCTGGGATGGACCATCAAAGAAAAAAGAAGAAAAAACATGTCGTGACTGTGGTCTAGCTGGAAGCCCTGTATTAAACTCCATCAGGCCGCCTCAGCTTTCATTGCAAAGCCAGAAGTTCCACTCCCACCCCATTGACCACAGACGGCAACATTTGCGATGACCTGCAAAAATGTAATGTACAAGTCAGTTAATCTTCAGCAACTCTGTGTAGTGAGATTAGAACTGGATTTGTATTCTGTGGGCTTATTTTAATGAAAGGGGGGGGGGGAAAGGTTGCATGATTTCCGAACATGCCCCTAGGATTCAAAACCTAGCAAGTAACTTCTCTTCCTCTTGCTTCCAAGATGCTGAACGCACAGTTTAATCCAGTCCATCTCCCATCTTTCGAAATCTGTATTTTCTCTCTTCCTAACGTTCCCTTACGTTCAGCGCCCCATTGTAAATAAGCTTTGTTTTCTTCACAAAGCCGTTTGCGATTTTACTTTGTTCGACTGTTCAAATTCTGAGTGGAAACGCTGTTTACTGCTGCAAAAGGAAGAAAAAACTCAACACAACCCTCCACTTCTATGCTTACACTAGTTCCCATAAGTGTCGTTGTGTTTTTGCTTTTGTTTTTTTTAAAAAAGGAAAAAAAGAAGCAATGGTGATAACAAAAAATGCGATCGCAAAGAAGCGGCCGTCTCCGACTGCAAACAAAGGGAGCAGAGAGCTCTACGTGGGCTGGTGTCATGTTACTCAACCATCTCTTTAAATCGCTAGATACTGCCTTCCCTTTCTCTCTCTCTCCCCCCCAACCTCCACACACATCCGTGACGGACAAGTCACGCTATCCAATGGCAAGGACATAGTCACTTTTGGCGCCTTGCCACACTTCGCTCTCCATCCAATAAAGAGCGGGAATAGGCGGAACGACGCCCTGGGTAGAATGGAGCGTCTACCAATGGCAGGAGTGTTATTGCAGAGAAATAGTATTATGCTAATCGATGTTTTGCTCGAACTCACTTGGTGAGAGCTTTAAAAAGCGAGGCAATCCCAGGCAGGCTGTTAGAAGTGGAGCCAGGCTCGGAGGGTGGGTAGGTTACGTGAGAGTGAATTCTGGCTCAGGCAGGTTGTTCTGCCCCCCAAGAGAGCGGCGAGATCCCCGTTTTTGTGTCCAGCGCTGTGATTTGGATTTGCAAAGGCTCCCGGACTCGCTCCCCTTCTCCGCCTCCCCGGGCGAAGGAAGGAACCTGCCCGCTCCTTACTCCTTGCCGCCGCCGCCACCACCATGTCCAATGTGCACCTCTCGAGCGCCTCGGCTCTGGAGCGCCTGGCGGCTCGCCGGACTTTCCCCTTGCACGCCCGCACCGGGGTGTGCAGGAACCTCTTTGGTCCCGTGGATCACGACGAGCTCAACCGGGAGCTGAAGGGCAAGTTGCGGGAGATCTGCGAGGACGGCCAGAGGCGCTGGGACTACAACTTCCAGACCGAGACGCCGCTGGCCGGCTCGGGCAGGCTGCAGTGGGAAGAGGTGGAGGGTGAATCTGTGCCTGCTTTCTACCGGGAGACGCTGCAGGTTGGGAGGTGCCGCTTCCCGGTGCTGGTGATTCGATCGAAGCCTGGCAGCGCGGAGGCGACTCCGGAGACGGAGCCCAGGGACTCTCCCCAGGAGACCGGGCTTTCTTCTCCGAGCCCCTCCCCGCTGAGCCCTCAGGGCAAGACGGCCACCTTGGAAAGCACTATATCGGCGGCGGTGGCGGGCGAGAAACGCCTCAACCAAGAGAACCGGGCCGATCCGCTCAACAACTACTCAGGGATTACAATCAAGCCTGTCCCGTGTGCCGCAGCGGCCCTGAAAAGGGCATCGTCCGCCAGTGTAGGTCACATCACAGGTAAGCAGAGCCGCCATCGGCTCGCGTTGCACTTGTGCCTATGGGCGGCGGCGGGGCTGGGGGGGGGGAACCTACCCGAGGCTGGCCCCTCCCGCATTAAAACTTCTCCCGCGATTGCAGGGGAAGGGTGTTGCTCCCCCCCCCCCACCTTCCCAGTCTCATACGTGCCCTACTGGGTGTCTAGAAATGTCGCCCGGAGGCACTGGCTCTGTTTAAGATTCCGCGCAGGTCCCTGGGGCTGGGCTGGGCAGGAAAATGCTTACGCAGCACCTCGCGCTCTGCAGGCGAGCCCATCGCCGCTGCCTCCTTTTGCGACGTAAACAAACCCAGCCAGCTGCAGCCCTGCTCGCTGGCAGACAGGGGGAGCCAATAGCTCGGCGGCGGCTGTGCGCGTAGTAGGCAAGCAGGGCGGGTCGCTTGTGCGCAAAGCTATTGTTTTTCTGCCGGTCCCGACTTGGATGGGGTGTGTCTCTCACAGACTTTTGGCTCAAGTGACCTTCTTAAAACAACACACACAAACACACCACTAATTTCTGTTCTTCCCCCTCCCTCCTTCTCCTTGGCTCCGATCCCTAGATTTCTTCGCAAAGCGGAAAAGAATCGTAGACTCGAAAGTGGCCGGGGATGCCAGCGCGTTGCCAAGTTCTGTCACTGCTGTCCCCTCTGAGCAGACACCCCGGAAAAGGCTCCGATGAATGAGGTGAGCGAGCGCTTGTTGATCCTCCCTACCCCCGCCCTTCTCAAGATCGACCTTTCGGCTCTTCTTTTATTCCTTCAAGGGAGGGATAAAAGATGGGGGGGGCCGGTGATGATTTCAGATCTGCGTTAGTATGGAACTTGGGGGCGGAGAGGGGTCTTAAGGTAGTAACTCCTGCTTGGTCGGCATCTAGAATTTCAGGGGTGTGGTCTTGTGTGCGACGGAGCCGCGGGGTGGGGCCGCTTGCAAAGCTGGCCGGGATTGGATGGGAATGGCGCCTCTTGCCTAAAAATAAAAGCGAGCTGACACTTGCAAGAGAAGTATCCGAACTGGTCAGTTAGGTATGTGCTTGGTTTCTTCTTTTCCCGCTCGCCCGTGTAGATCTGGAGTAACTTCCTGATGGTCTGATATTGTGTGGCGTAAAAGCAAGGCACCCCTCCCCACCTCCGCAGCTTTTGCTGACTCATCTGCTGATTTTAGGGGGAGGGAAGACGGGGAGAGGTGGGTAGCGTCTCGGGCGTGGCGTGGCGTTCCTTTGTATCGAGCAAACGGCCAAAGGAGACACCGTTCTCAGAAGTGCCCGAATTCCAGAATGAGAGAGCTGAGGAGTTTGATTTTGTAGGTTGCCCAATGCCCCCCCCCCCCCCGGGAAGGAAACCTGCCTCGAACCGCGTAGAGCCTTCATCCGTTCGGGCGCTTCTGGGAACTGTTTCTCCCCTCGTCGTCTGCTGCATTCAGCGCTTTTCCCTTGTGGTTTTTGTATTCCTTTGTATCTTGTCTGCCAGTAACTGAGCTGCGGTGACCTCCGACAGGTTTCTGTGCAAGTTTACTAGTGGTGATCTTCTCTTGCAGATTTTGCACTATATAACACCGAAGTGATTGTTTCTTTGGAAACACCAGAGCTTGAGAGAGGCCCTTCCTCTCCACATGTCAAAGGGACTGGCAAGAGAAATGAGAGTATGGAAGAAGAGTCGCCTGAATTTTTTTAAATTTTAATTTTTTTGCTTTTGTTCCTCTTCTTCCACTCATGCCCCAGAAGGAACTGCTTGTACCTCCATGTAGCAAAAGTGGCTGATGACAAGCCACCTGACGGAGCAGTGTTAATTTACAACTGTGCAATGTATTATGTGTTATATTAAAAAAAATGTATTATGCCTAATGTGAGTACACTGGCCAGAAGTGTAAAGCTTTAAAGTCACTTATATAAATGTTTAATCTCTGCTGATTTCTCAGTGCAAAAAAAAATGTATATTTGTAAAAAATAAAATAAAAATACAAACAACTTAAGAGTTATACTAACTTATATTTTCTATTTATGTCAAAAAGTGGATAACTTTGGTTGACACCCAGTAGTCTGTTCTGTGTTTTTGGTTTTGTTTCTTATTTGGTTAAGCCAAAGGGCACTATATATTTGCTTTTTTTGTTGTTGTTATTTACAAAAATGTAAAATTATTTTTATAGTGGGTTTTTTGCATTCACAAAATGTAGCTATGAATCAAAATTACTTTAGTTATTACTTGAAAGAAATCTGATAACAATGGTTCCTGAGCCGGTCTGTACCACTGCCATTGCAAATTTATGCCACAATGTTAAAATAAAAAGGAATCCAATGTCAATTAGCTTTGGTGTCTGTAGCTTTTCTCCTGCTTCTGTGGTTTTAATCAGAACACACACTTGCTCTCATCATTTTCTTTAGCTTTTAAAAATTCCACAGCAGAACTGCTAATGTTACACAACAGCCATTTGTTCCTTATGCAATAGAGGGTCCTGCACATTTGGGGTGAAATCCAGCTGTGTCCATCTGCTGACAGAATGGCATCCACCAGCGAGTTGGATTCCCTTCCCCAACCCACCCACATCCTTCCTAAATCTGCTGTGGAGGGTTGGGGGAGCCTCCAGAGCAGGGCTCTCCAACCTTGGGTCCCCAGATGTTGCTGGACTATAGCTCCCAGAATCCCTTGCCATTAGCCATGCTGGCTGGGTATGCTGGGAGATGTAGGCCAGCAACATCTGGGGACCCAAGGTTGGAGAGCCCTGCTCCAGAGCAAATCAGTGTTGGACAGGAAACTTGATAGCCTGAAATTCAGATGAAAGTCAATTTAGGCTGCAATCCTATGCACGCTTCTGAATGGGGCTTGCTTCTGAGTAACTTGCATAGGATTGCACTATAAATGTGGTAGGTTAACATCAAACACTTGCATAAGAAAGTTGGATGTAGATAGTTGTGTGACGTAACATACATGAACATTTCTTTGCAGCAAGGACTGCTACTACAACTGGCATCGGCCAAAAGCAGTCACCACCACCCCTGAAATCAATGGCACAAGTGCTCTGTATAGTGGATAAGTCCCACTGACGTTGGCCTGTTGGATATGGTTCATGTTTCCAGAGTGTATTTCCTGCTATCTGGTTATTAACCAATCAATTGCTTGAACTATGTCAAGCTACTGGTTACCATTTGGACACTGATGAGGGCTGCTAGATCTACTGCTCATCTGTTCATACAAGCACAATCAGGCCACACAAAAAAAAACTAGTGTAACATCCATAGTTGCTAACCGCTAGCTGTAGCTTTCTACTAACAAGTCTGATCTGCAAAAATTAGCAAGTGAAGCTTTTCCTGGCATGGAGATCAATACTTTTCAGCTACTACTTGCAGATTCAGTGGCTGCAGAGACTGGCTGAAAAGTTGGCAACTTTGCTAGCACCTTGAGCCCCACACACCCCCTTTGGAAGGAAGGGTAATTGATTTCAGTAGCAGTGAGGTCTAGCTTAAGAGTATTTACAATTTGAGGTGTAAAGCTTCTTCAGGAGGTTAACGTGTTCAGCTGCCAAAGCCACAGCATGACTGCTATTTCCTTAGAGGAACAAGGGAAAGGGGATGCCAAGTTGGAAGAGCTCATTAAACCCATGGTACTGGGCTGAGAGCATTGCATTCACCATTATTTCTTCCCCACCTTGTAAAGGTGGCATCTAGTGTTATGTATGTTTAGAGATTCTCTCCCCCTTTGTTGACTAAACAGCCACCTAAACAGAGGGAGGAAAGCTTGTATCCCCCAACTTCTCAGAAAGGTATTGGGTGTTTTAGTGTCTTTGGGCTGTATCCAATGGTATTCACCCAGCAGTAGAATGATCACTACTGGTAGAAGAGATTCCCCCTCCCCGTGCAGCCCCCCGAATCTGCTCCAGAGCAAGTTGATTTCAACAGGTCTACTCTTAAATAAGCCTAAGTCTGTATCCAACCCAATCTGGTTACCAATTGAAGTCCAGGCCTGATTCAAAGTGCTAACATTAACATTCAAAGCCCTAAACAGTTTGGGGCCATGCTGTCTGAAGGAATGCCTCATCCTGTATGTGCCTACCCAAACCCTGAGATCCTCTTCAGAGGTCCTTCTCAGAGAGCCCCCTCTAAAGGAAGCTAGGAGGGTGGCTACTAGGGGAAAGGCCTTCTCAGTTGTGGCTCCCCATTTGTGGAATCAGCTTTTCAAAGAGGTGCGCCTGGCACCCACCCTCTATTCTTTTAGGCGCCAGGTGAAAACCTTTTTATTCTCCCATTATTTTAATGGTTAGATTTTTATTCCCATATTTATTATCACTATTGTACCTCCGGACTGATTCATTTGGCTGCTTTTGTTTTATTTCATAGATTTCATAGATCATAGAGTTGGAAGGAGCCTACAAGGCTATCGAGTCCAACCCCCTGCTCAATGCAGGAAACTAGAAGAGGGGTCTCCCATCCAAGTAATAACCAGGCTTGACCCTGCTTAGCTTTCCATGCTCAGACAAGCTGAGCCAGCGTAAGCCATGTATTATATTGTGTTTGTATTTCTATATTAATGATACTTTTGGTTTTAAGATGATTGTTTTTATTCTGTTTGTTTTTTCTTGTAAACCACCCAGGGAGCCTTTTGGCTGATGGGTGGGGCAGAAATATATTAAATAAATAAATAATAATTAATTCCAAGTTTAGGACTGTTTTAGGATTGTAGTGTTAAGAAAAATCAGTGTGTTTTGACTCAATGAACACAGGGAAGATTTTGCCATTGATTTTTAGAAAAATGAGGATTGCATTTTTATCAAGAGGGATATTCCACATACAGTGATCTTGCCATCATTAAAAGTAGAATCACTCTTGTTAATTATCCATGAAAAGGTTTTCAGAGGGGTAGCCATGTTAGTCTCTTGCAGCAAAAACAATGACTATCTTATGGCACCTTAAAGACAAACAATTTTTATCAAAGCATACACTTTTATGGACTAGAGCCCACTTCATCATCAGATGAAAAGGTGTAACAGGAGACTTCCAAGAGCCACTTTACTGCCCCAACACATAGACACCCTCTTCTTGCAGAAAAGGCCTTGGCTGATGGTACCTTCTTAGGTGCCTCCATTTCCATTGATATATGCCATGCTCTGGCACACCCCTCACACACCACTGCAAGGATTTGCACTGGCCGATTAAATCTCCTAGTGACCCGTTATTTACGGATCATTGGCATGATAAACCACAGTGGTTCTTCTGCTGTGTCAATGCACTCAGGGAGCCCTTAATCCTTAACACAATAGAAGAGAGCCATTCTGGTCTTGTCCACAATAGTTTATATCTTTACAAAATATTGCATCTGCTATGCATGCTTCTAAAGCCCTCTGAAGAATTACCTCTCTTAAATCTTCCTGAATGTCAAAATCCTGGCCTTCAATAAAACATTGTCTTAATCTCCCCCACCCCCATCTAGACAGATAACTTTAAAGTTATCATCCTAAGGTACTTGGCAATAAATTCCAATGAAATTGATGTAACTGAGCTAAGACTACCAAGTAAAGATGTGTAGGATATTTAAACATAAGACCCACGGATTTCAACTGAACTTTTCTTTTACATAAATGTGCTATTAAAAAGCTGTCCCTAAACCCATTGAAATAAATGGAACTTGCAGCCTCAGCTTAGATGTAAAAATATTTACCCTCTATGGATGCAATCTAGTTAAAGTAGAGCCCTTTTAACCTCCACTGATTTCAAGTAAATAAACTGAAGCATGTGTTTAACCCTTCCATTGAAATGAATGGGAGTTAAAAGCGTTAAACTGTGCCCATTGATTTTAATGGGACATTTCCAACTAATTGTGTTTAGGATTGCAGGCCTAAAAGCTCTTAACTGTGGGCTTTGTTAGGGACACCTAGTTTTCTCAAGGTTACTCCAAAGGTTTTTAGGATCAGGATATAACATAGCTTAGGAATGGGCATTTAAAAAGCAGCAGGAGACAAAGATCCCTAAACCCAGTTACACACAAGTAGAAGAAGCTGAAACCAAGGAGACCTGCTCAGGAATAGGTCTGCATTTGAAATCTTGCAACCTTAATATCCCCACTCCTGCCCCACACATTCAATTAATACCTTAACCATGTTTTGATGGAGTTGCAACTAATGAAGTACTTATTAAATAGCTTCCATGTCAGTCTGTAGCAGCAAAAATAGCAAAAAAAGGTAGTATTTTAAAGATGAAGAGCTGTGTGGCTTAAGCTTTTATGGCCTAGAGTCCACTTCTGATGTGGAAAATAGAACTGCAGTGATGTTTCTAATTATTTAAATAGAATGGGAAACAATCACGTGACGTCGTGTTCACTGCCCAGATTCTACGAACTTGTTAATATGGTAATTACTACACTCTTTGCTTGCTTCGTTTACTACCAGTATGTGTACAAAGAACCGCAATACAACGAGAGCGAGCGTAAGGTTGAGACTGTAGTCCGTACTGTCTGTTCCTAAATAGCTATTTCTCATAAGGAGGGTCAATCGTGTTCAATAGGATTTAGTTCCTCGGAAGTTGCAATCCTGTACACGTTTACCTGGGAGTAAGTAAGCAGGCAAGTAAACATGCCTAGTATAAGGCAGCATGAGTGCAACCTTACTTGCTTAAACTACTTATCAAGACAATGAATCATCGGTTGGATTTCCGACTAAAGATTTAGGATCAGACTGTAAACGGGAAAATCAGAGTTCTAGTAGCTTATAAAGATAAAACTTAAAGTCTGTTCATCCCCCCCAACGTACCCGTGGAACAATAGAGAACTAGTAAAGTGAAACTGACACGGCTTTTCTTGCGCGTGGATGAATCTCTTCTGGGTTTTACGGTAGCTTCCGTGGCTCGCTTATCTGCTCCGATGACGTCCTGCTAAAATATTCATAAGTGGCACATAGTGAGTGACCCTTTTGACTCCTCCCCCCTTGCAAACACTGCCGCGGTTTGGAGAGAGGCGCACTCTCTGAAATCCGCGCCCCCTCCCCGCGCCCCGTACCAGCAGCTCGGAGTCAAAACGTGTCTGCTGATTTCTTTGATCGCTAACTAACGGTGAACTCCTCGCTTCAAGCGGGCCTACATGGAAGCAAGTTCCCACCCAATTCAATGGAACCTGCTTCCGCGTTTAGATCCGCCGCGGGGCGCGGGCTGTTCCTCAGAGATTTAGTAAAGTCTGGTCTTTTGCGGAAAGCAGCGTTGGAACGACCGTCAGACTCCACGGTGCCTGTTGAAAGAGGCGCAGCGAAGTGACCTTAGGCGGCTGCAAGGGCTGAAGAGAGTCGGAGCTCGGGGGGGGGGGGGAGTCTGCAACGCTGGACAGCATCCCCGACCCTTACCACGGATAAGGTGGAAGGAAGTTACCGGGGCGCTCGCTTTTAGCGTTCAAGGAGTTGAGGCGTTTCAGGGAGGGAATTCAGGAGTCCGGGGGAAAGCGGCAAGGATCGAGGAGAGGATCCGGCAGCAGGATCCGGCTTTCCCCAAGATCTGACTGGTGCAGAGGAGGAAACGCGTATGACACGCTCGTTGAAGCCTGGCTCTTGCTCTTTTCCCCACCCGCACGGTCACTTTCCTTCGATCCCGAACGCGGTCTTTGAAAAAGGCTGCTGCCTCGTGCTGGGGAGTGGTCTCTCAGTTCCCGGCCCCCATTTCTGTTACACGAAGAAGTTCCAAAAACGATCCCTACCAGCAAAATCTTCCGGCGACCTGGCACGGGCCTGTAGTGGGGTTGCGCAGATGTCAACTCCCTTCAAGGGAAGGTGGCGTGAAATTACTTTTAAAGAGCAATTCTATGTACTGTATGTTTAGACAGGAGGGGAAAGTCCTACAACTCCCAACATGCCCCATCCAGAATAGCTGACTGGTGCATGCTGGGAGTTGTAGGACTTCTTTTCTGTCTAAACATGCTATTAGTATTGCGCTTTTAATAGTAGCATAGTGTGAGGCCTTGCTTGGGTTCTGGGCTTGCTTGGACTGCAGCCTACCGCCTGAATTAAACAAAGGAAAGGCGGCCGATTTCTGAGGTCCCCGGCCTCACTCCGCTTTTCTCTGACATTGAGAAGCCTCAGACCATCTCTTCTGGACGAGGGGAGCTTTAAGAATCCAGCAGCAGCAGCCCGTGGGATGGCTTGCAAACAACACACACACACACACACCCCGCTCTAGCTCCTCCATCATCGACTGTCTTCTGGCGGATTAATGTTATGAAACGCCCCTCAAAATAAAAGTAACATTGATTACCGCCCAACTGTATGATCACTTAATCAGGGGACAGGATGATTTCATCGTCTGCCTCTGTCTACGGCGAGGATTGGAGGCGATTTTCCTTTTGAAAGCGAGGAGAGGGCGCGCGGGGGGGGGGGGGGAGAGAATGGCTTCACCACCACCCTTCCTTATTAAAAGGCAACAATACATGGAGGGAGGCAGCTGGATCCTCCAGGATTTACGGGCTTTTCTCTTGCTTTCATGCAAGCAGGTGTCTTTGGGACTCCCATTGTCTCAGCCCAACCCCCCCATGGCTAATAATAGGAGCTTCTGAAATGAAAGATCCCTGCGCGCAGCCTTCAAATACTTCAGATGGACCGGCCGCTGCTGCACTCAGCCTCCCTCCTCCCCTCACCCCCCCCCCCCCAAGGTGCACACGAAGCCACCCTCAGGCAGTTATTAACTGATTTAGGAGTTTAGCCGCTTTCAAAGCATCCTATTTATCTCTACAGAAAGAGCTTGGCCAAGAGCACTGTCTGCCGCTGACCTTGAATTTTGGATACTCCCGCAAATGTCTAAGAGTGAGAGATTCGAACTCTTTGTACGCAAGAGCTCTTTGTACTTCAGCTATCTTAGTATTTATTGTTTTACTTTCTACTTCCATTGTCTTTGGCACTTGCCCTGCTAATTTAGGCCACTCTAAGCCCACCTAACAGGTTGGATGGTGGCCTTAGTGTAGCTTCTCTTGTATCAATTTCCAGAGGGTCCAGGAAAGCTTATGCCAGAATAAGGATGCAATCCTATGCATATTTAGACAGAAAAAAGTCCTACCAACTCCTCGCATTCCCCAACCAGCCATGCACTATACATGTGTTAGTCTTTCAGGAGGAGCGAGCGAGAGCAGGGGCTTGTTTTCAATCCATCCCATGGGCTGCTGCTAATGGATTCTTAAGGCTCCCCTCATCCAGAAGAGATGGTCCGAGGCGTGTCAATGTCACAGAAAGGCGAGGTGAGGCCGGGGACCTCAGAAATCAGGTGCCTTCGCCAGGGCCGGTGCTACCATTAGGCCAACTAGGCAGCTGCCTAGGGCGCAGGGCTAAAGGGGGAGCCAGAAATGCCTTGGGGGAAAAATACAGCGCTCTCAAGTGGGAAGGGGGGTGCTGCTAAATATCTGATCTTGCCTAGGGCACCAAACTGCCTTGCACCGGCCCTGGCCTTCGCTTAATTCAGGCACTAGGCTACAGCCCAAGCAAGGCCTCACAGACTGCCATGACTACTAAGGGCGCAATCCTATGCATGTTTACACAGGGAAAAAAAGTCCTACAGCTCCCAGCATGCCCCAGCCAGCCATGCTCTATACATGTGTTAGACTGTCAGGCGGCTGTTTAGGGTTGTGGGTGGCTTGTCAACCAGCTCAGCACCCCACCCTTCCCAAATTTGCATGTAATGAGAAGCTCCGCCATGCCCCGAATATTCAAAATGGCAGCCACCACCATGACGAGAAGCCCCACAGGGAAATTCACCCACAGTGGCTTCCCGTTATGTGCGAACCATCTGAAAAAACAAACCAAACAAAATGGTGAAAAGTTCACAAAATGGCATGGAAATGAGGAAATGTGCTGCTTGGTACTCCCTGGTATTATTCAATACATCAGCTTTCCCCAACCTGGTGCCTTCCAGACAGGGATGTTGAAGAGTCCTTGGTTTCGAGTCACGAGTCGAGTCACGAGTCTTTGGACCCGAGTCTTGAGTCTGAGTCCTTGGTCCAAAATGGTGACTCGCGAGTCACGAGTCACTCCCAAAGCTGACTCCACGAGTCCCTATTAAAATCAATGGGGGGTTTTCCCAACAAAATAAGGCTATTTCAGATGTGTGGCTTAAATAAATTCTAGGCACAAGTGTGCCTTTTTATTTCAAAACTCTGCAACTGATTTTGGCAAGAATAGACCAGGCAGACAAACCCAAAATATCCAGATAGGCAGAGGAGGCAGGGAACCCCAAAACAGGCAGGCAGAGGCAGCCACACCCAAAATGTCTGAAAGGTTGCATTTTAGGAAAATGATTTAAAAAAATAAACTTGCTGTACTTCCTAAAACCTATCCATGTTGCATTTGAGGAACACGATTTTGGAACACGAGTCCTTGGTCTCGAGTCCCGAGTTGAGTCTCGAGTCCCATTAAAAATATTGGGACTCGAGTCTGACTCGAGTCACAGGGGGGACTCAGTCCGACTCACGAGTCAAGTCCTGGAGTCCGAGTCCCCATCCCTGCTTCCAGATGTGTTGGACTACAACTCCGAGCATCCCCCAGCCAGCCCTGTGTAGTCAACACATCTGCAGGGCACCAAGTTGGGAGACCTTGCAATACGTGAACTGAAAATACCAAAAGAGGCTGGGGGGAGAGGTGGGATGTGGGATACATCCACTCAAATAATCTGCTCTAGAATTTATAAAACCATTCATTTGGATTCAGTCTTCCACAAGATATGAGATGACAATATATTAGTGTGCTCATCAGAAATACTTATCACAACAGGAATTGCCTTTATAGAAGAGAAGCCAATATAGTGTTTTTATAGGAACATCAGAACATTTATTTTTATTTATTTATTATATTTATACCCCACCTTTTTTCCTGAAAGGAACTCAAGGCGACTTATATAATCCTCCTCCTCTCCATTTTATCCTCACAACAACCCTGTGAGGTAGGTTAGGCTGAGATTCAGTGACTGGCCCAAAGTCACCCAGTGAGTTTCATGGCCAAGTGGGGATTTGAACCCAGATCTCCGGAGTCCCAGTCCAACATTCTAACCACTACGCCACACTGACTCTCATATGAGAATTGTGCTGGATCAGACCAAAAGCTTATGCTCTGGCATCCTGTTTCCCGCTGTAGTCCAACCAGATGTTTCTAAGAAAGCCATAAGCAGAGTCTGAAGGCAATATCACTCTCCAACCAATGCTACACAGCAGCTGGTATTCAGTAGCATCGTGCCTCAGAAACGAGATTATATATAGCCACCAGGATTAATAGACATTGATTAGCGTATCTTCCACATATCTGTCTAAAGTCTCCCCTTTCAAAGCCATCAAAAGTAGTGGCCATCATGTTTTGTGTTTTGGCGAATTCCGTAAATTAATGATGTGTGAAGAAATACTTTATTTTCCCTGTCCTGAATCTACTGTCAATAAATTTCACTAGATAACTCTGAATGCTAGTGTTTTAAGAGAGGGTAGAAAACACCCATTTTCACCACACCATGTATAATTATGTCAACTTCTATCATGTTCCCGCTTTAGTCATGTTTTGGTTGCCGCTTTCTGCACGTTTTCTAGTTCTATGCTATCCTTTTTTTTCATCTGGGGTGATCAGAAGTGTACAAACTATTTCAAATTACATCCGCAACATCTATTTGTATATGTGTGTTAAGATAAGAGCAGTTTTCATTTCAGTCCTTTTCTTCTAATAATAATAATAATCCCTAGCATGGCATTGCCTTTTTCACAGCTGCTGCACACTGAGTTTAGGTTTTCAGTGAGATAGCCACCATGACACCAAGATCTCTTTTTTCCTCATTACTCACTGCCAGTTCAAACCAGGGATGTTGAAGAGTCCTTGGTCTCGAGTCACGAGTCCAGTCATGAGTCTTTGGACCCGAGTCTCGAGTCCGAGTCCGAGTCCTTGGTCCAAAATGGTGACTCACGAGTCACGAGTCACGAGTCACTTCCAAAGCTGACTCCATGAGTCCCTATTAAAATCAATGGGGTTTTTTTCCCAACAAAGTAAGGCTACTTCAGATGTGTGGTTTAAATAAATTCTAGGCACAAGTGTGCCTTTTTATTTCAAAGCTCTGCAACTGATTTTGGCAAGAACAGACCAGGCAGAAAAAATCAAAATAACCAGGCAGGCAGAGGAGGCAGGGAACCCCAAAGCAGGCAGGCAGAGGCCTTTGTCTTGGACAATTCAACTGTTGAACTGGTCAAGTAGAGACCAGGCAGGCAGAGGAGGCTGGGAACCCTAGACAGGCAGGCAGAGGCAGCCAAACCCAAAATGTCTGAAAGGTTGCATTTTAGAAAAATGATTTTAAAAAATAAACTTGCTGTACTTCCTAAAACTTATCCATGTTGTATTTGAGGAACATGATTTTTTTCTAAATGTTTGGCCCCCATTCTGGAACAGTGAGATCTCATCACAATTCCACCCTCACTGAACACCCGCTCCACTGGTGATGAACTCGTGACTCGAGACCAAGGACTCTTCAACATCCCTGCCCTAACTCCAGATCATCTATGAGAAAGTTAAATAGGACTTGACCAAATACAGATCTTTGGCAAAACTGGCTTCTGCAAGGCATTTCTCTCTGTTGTGAGAACCACCTGTTTACTCCGTAAGTGGACATGTGCTCTTATCCCACATTTGCTGAATTTATTCATGGGCTTTTGGTTGGATACTTTGCCAAAAGCTTTTTGAAGTCCAAAACTTATTCTACACTATTTGACAGTCCATCATATTTGAGTAGACATGGGGATGAATGATCTAATATGTGCCTGTGACACTCATGAATGCGCAATCCACACAATATTATCTCAATGTGTGAGGAAAATGCCTTTTTTCCATGGACAAAATATTGTGGTTTTGAGCGTTAGACAAATGTGATTTCCCTGCAACAGAAACAACACACAGAGAGGGAAGATTTGGCTAGGCCACAATGAATGAGTCAGAGCTGTGCATCTATTGCACTCAAAATGATCCTTGGGAATGCGAAAGGCCATTACTAGTCTCTAAAATGCCACCGCACATTTTCTGCTATAGATGATCATGGTTTGGGATCTACAAGATATGGAAGCTCATTGATCTTTAGTTTGCTTGCTTGTGTGTTTCCTAAATCATCTACTGAGAGTCATTCACTGCTCTGTTGCCATCTCTTGAGTTCAGTTCCACCCTGTTCTGTTTAAATCTTGCAGTCTTAATTGGCGTCCCTTTGTAGGCTGTATTAACAAATGTATGCCCTTTTGGAGATTGTCAATTCTCAGGGAGGCTGAATATTCACTTCGAAAAGGTGGAAATAGAATTCCAAGTTTCCTTGTTCTAGGAGAGGGGAAGAACTCATTTCCCCTCTCCCAGATATCTTTGAAAGGTGTGCCGTTCCGTTTCTCTCCTCTACTTTGACTGGCTACACCCTGCATGGCACTGCCTCCTTCTTATTCCCATCACAAAGCACACTGCCCCTATTCTTCTGGCCTTTGTAGCCATATGGCAAATCCATGTAGACACAGCCAACATCCATTTATTCAGGCACATAATGTCCCGCAACAGGGAACAATTGGAACTTTGTTTGCTTCTATTATTGATGCGAATGGGCGAGAGAGAGGGAGAGCGAAAGAGAAATCATTTAACTATAAGAGATATCCAGCTAATTATGAGCCATATGTGCCTTTAGTGGCAAAGCAATCCTATGAAGTTCATTTTATACCTAGACTACTTTATTAGGTGTGGAAGACAGATGTCCCCCAACAGTGCACGCATTAGAGAAAACTTGTGTAGCGGAGATCTTGAAATATTTAACTGGGGCATCTTCATTTGTCAGGGGACTTTAAAGTGCCATTTGTCACAAGGATCGTGTGTGTGTGTGTGTGTGTGTGTGTGTGTCACACTTATTAGATTTATAATACTTGCATTTTAGGGATGATTGAATTTTAAGGTGCCCAGAAGCATTACTGCAGCGAGCTATAGGCATCTGTAGGATTCACATGGTAATAAAATAATGGGACTGATTGGAATAATATTAACCTTTGGAGTTAATGAGAACTAGGAATTCTCTTTGTCTTTGCTCACTCTTCCAAGCATAGAGGTTGCAATGTTCCTTTTAAAACATTTTCCTCATGTCCAGCCACCAGAAAGTGAATTTTGAATGTTAAAATCCCTTCCTTGTTGGAATGGAAGGGGTGTCCTGAAGTGATAATCCTACAACATTTTCCCCAAAGGGGTAGACACACTGCAGGGAAATTAAGGGAAAGCTCATTAGGGGAAAATCTTCAGTCATTTTTATACTGACGTGGCTGTCAGCCTGTTCCCTCCACAACTGCTCAAATGCAAACAGCTCTTAGCCTGCACAGATCCAGATAGAGAATAACTGTATTTATTAGTAATTGCAACTCCTATGTGCAAATCAAACCATTTCAGCTCCCTTCAGATGTGTTTTATTTTAAGTTTTTCAAGCATCTTTCTTTTGATCCATTCTTTCAGGAATTAAACACTCTAATCTATCCTGTTATAGGTAATATTTAAGGCATAGTTCATGAAAATAACAGTTTCTTGTCATTATTATAGCCCTTCCTCAAGTATATAATCTCTCATTTTAAAACATCAGTATCAATGACTTAATTAAGAGATGTACATGGATGATTTTTAAAACATTGTCCCCCACTTTACAGGGGACAGCTTCTATTAAAGATAGAAATTCACATTTTTAATTTGTGCAGCAGGAATGAGCAGGCTAATAACACCAGTTCAGCACTTATGCAATCCTTGCTTTCAGCTACTTTCATTATTTTTTATGGGAATCTTTCTTCACATCAAAATTAGTCATTTAGCAGATATATTTGGGGCGAGGCAAGGAGCAAATGTGCAATATTTTCTTTTTTAAAAACTTAACCCATTATTTTGTGAAGATGGAAAATGTGGTCACAGTATATTCAGTGTAAATAACAATAGTAATAAATAACAACAGCAACAATAAATTAATATTTTGCTCATCTAATAAAAGTACCCAGAATGGGTACTCCCCAAAATAGATCTTCCTGGATCTTTGTTAAGGGAGTGAGTTCATAGCAAGTGTATTGTGTCTTTTTTTGGTGGCCAGGGGGCGGAGGGGGGGGGAGGAGACAGACTGCTGCGTACGTATGCCACTTAATCAAAAGCCTAGCAAAGAGCCCATCTGGGGCCTCTTTGGAAACTGAATTGATTATGGGCAGGAAAATAGATATGGTGGAGCACTCCTGCCTATATATACAGAAATAATCAGGTTACTGCAGCTGGGGTGGCCCATCTCTAATAAAATAACCACCATTTTGCTTCCGCCTCCCTTTGCAATGCAGAATTCAATATACAGCTGTCACTCCTAAGGTCTGATTCACCAAAGCCATCCCATAAAAATCCTCCCCCCTCCCCCCGAATTTAAATAAAAAGCACAAAAAGAGAACAGCAGCAGCAACAACAACGTTTTTGGTCTTTCCTACTCCTCTAATGGGAAAATATATTCTGGGGCGGGCCCTCTTCCCTCAGACAAATATGATTCTACTGTTAGTCAGTAATGCCCTGGATCTGGTGCTTGTAAAATGCAGCCAGGAACAGGCATGGGGAGGACTCAGTTCTACTGCAGAAGTTCTCTAAACCTGGCCCTGAGCACTGCTTCGGTGAGCAACCTCCTTTGAGTAATGCAGCTAGGTAATTTTAGACTCTGGCCTTCCAGGGGTGGGCGGTGGCTGATAATGTGCTTTACTTCAAAATGTGGTACATTGGCCCCCACTGTGTTTGGGGATCTGCTGAGTAAGACCTGGACGTCTGCCCCCAAATCCTGCCCCAATGGACCCACTGCCTCCTTCCTTGGAAGTTTTAGTTTCCAAAACCCTATATACTTCCACATTTAATTACTGCAATACTATCTCTGTGGGGCTGTCTGGAAACTTGAATTGGTTTGGCCAGATTACTATCTGGAGATCAGAGATTGGTGCGCACCACTCTAGTCTGGGTTAATTTACATTGCCTGCTTATTTTTTTCTGTATGCTCTAGCACACACAGTTTTGAGTGATACTTATCATCTGTATGATTATTATTTTTTTAGCACTAAGCTTTATGCATAAGGATTAACCTGGTGCCCTCCAGATGTGTTGGACCACAATACCCATCATTGGTCATGCTGACTGGGGATGATGGGGAGTTGTAGGCCAACACATCTGGAAGGTGCCAAACTGGGGAAGGTTGGACCATACCAGTGTTCCAGTAGAGGCAGAGTTGTCTTATTCTCTGTTTACTTTAAAAAAAAGAAAAGAATTTTAGAAAATTGTCCTGGCTGGGGATGATCGAAGTTGTAGTCCAACCCATCTGGAGTAAGCATTGAACACTGTAGGACTTACTTCTGAGTAAATGTGCATAGGATCACAAGTTGGTTTTGGAAACTGATCTAAAATCTATGGCCAGAATAGCATTGATAGGATACCTCCCAGTTGTATGGCACCTTATCCCAGGACAGCAGAAATGGGCTGGTTGTGCCCTGTTGGTTGTCAAACTTATTGCTTTACAACACTGGAAGAATGAACACAGTCCAGTAATCCACCAAAGGGCAGAAAATGTATCTCTGGTTTCCATACATGAAGTAGTTGTATGTTGTAGAGTACAGAAATTAGATGTTTACTAGGCTACATGAGAAGCCTGTTCTGAACTCTATGCCTACCTGTAACTAAAGAGTTTTGTTTATGATGCCCCCATATATTGAAACTTGGGAAATGAGCAAAATGGCCCACAACCCTTCCCCTCCGCTTCTACCAGCCTTTCTATTCTACTTTAGTTTGCCTTTCTGTTGTTAAGGTTCTGTTTGTTACATTGATATACACTGAAAACAAAACGCAATGAAAAAATTAATACAAAAACAAATAAGCCATTCCAGTTTCCATACTACAGACCTGTAGGTGAATGCTTTATGCAGAAATAATAGGAAACCCACTGGAAGTTTAGAAACAACAAGAGAATGAGCTGACACTCCACAAGCAGGACAATTTCTCAACTTAATTCATGGCATGATGAATGCCACTAATCAGAAACTGGGAGAGTTGGCATGCTCTGAACTAATATAGGTGGAAATGGAGAGCCTCACTGCACCGTCTTTCCTAAATCCTATTTGTAGCTGTTCCTCCAAGTCCCACACAAAGCAATAAAGAAGTGAAATTTACTAAACCAAGCAGCATCTGGGCAAGTCAGTTTCACTCCTACGTGAATCCTGCACCTTTCTTTATCCATTCAAGAGAGCTGCCTGTACATTTACATGGGTTTGCACCCATCCTTTCAGCACTGGGGGGGGGGGGGGGGATATTAAAAGCAAATAGTTTCAAAAGAATGCTGGCTGTGAGAAAGAGGAGTATTACTCATTATAATCACGATGCAATAGGGCATCCATCACTGATGTTCCAAATTGTACATCCGACGACTGTACAACAGTCATTTGCTGCAGAAATTTTGATCATACTTCTGAAGGTTTGTTCCGGTTTCTCGCTGTCACTGCATGAAATGCTATAAAAACCTGCACAACACCTTTGACCAGAAACCGTGGAGCCCCCCCCCCAATCAAATCTTCACACTGCAGATAATGAAGTCCACCATACCATCTCCAAGCCTCTGCAATGCTATCAAAACAACATTGTTGAGTCAAACGAGAAGAGCAGAATCTACTAGATTTGAAAGGGCTATTCTGACATATAGAAGAATATGAAAGCCAGTATCTCAGGAAGGGTTAAGTGATGCAGAAGGTCCCAGATAGGCTTAGAGCACTGTTCCTCAAGCTGATGTGCTCCAGATGTGTTGGACTACAGCTCTCATCATCCCCAGTCAGCATTGTAGTGGTGTACACATCTGAGTACACCAGCTTGGGGTAGGCTGGCTTGGAGAGTTAGAATCCAGGTATCGACCTCTTCCTTTGGCTGCATTAGATTTCAGACATACTGAAATGGGGCCCAAGGCCAGGGGTGGGCAGACTTCAGGTGTGTAGGTACTACCCCTCCTGGTTTGGGGGGCAATTTGTATGAAGAGAGCATGCCTTGTAGAGGTGCCCCTAGGTAAGTAACAGATATAACAGAAAATTTAGACAAGATTTCCATCTTTGCTGTGGCTACTCAGCCCAGCCAGAATAAGTCATTCCGAGTATCTCAGTAATTTTGTATTGATTTGAGCAGAGTCCCATAATTAGCATTAAATAGAGATGCACAGGTATTTTGACTCTCATATATTTAAAGCTAGACAGAGCGATCAAGAAATCACTGGTTTCTGAAATAGCACCCTGAGTCTCTGGGGGTATTTAAACTAAATAGTTCCGATTTCTCTCTATGCAGATCCCAGCTAGCCTCCTCTTTTGGCACCTCTGGGAGTGCCTCTATTGAACTGGTGCGGAACACGGGCCACATCATTAAAGATTATGGTTCTAAAACAGAGAAGCAGCAGGAATATCTGTAGGCAGCACAGGGGAAGAGACAAAAAAACATCGCTCCCCTTGTCTCTGCTGAAGACTTACGAACTGCACCAGAATGAGCAAGTTGATCATGGGGCAGATCAGTGGCTGCAGGTTGTAAGAAACCTGCTTGCTGTTTCCTGCATTTAGCACTTTTGGGGGAAGTGGTTATTGGTTATGTTTTTGTTAACACCTCAATGCATTGGAAAGGTCTGGGGCATGTTTCTGGCTCATGAATTACTGATTAGTATCAACTGACATTGTGTCTTAATGGCTGATATTGCATATTTTGTAATTAATTTAAAATGTTATGTTAGTATTAAAGAAATGAATTGTTCGGGTTGTTATGGTAATGGTGGATTATTGCAACTGATGTATTGATATGCATTCTTGTTTTCATATTGCTGTTCTTGTTTTCTGAGCCGCTTTTGGCACATTGTGTAGGGAAGCAGCATACAAATTAAAAATGATGATGATAACACACAACTCTAAAATTGACCAGCTGAGCTGCACAAAGACCTGGTCAAAGGCAATCAGCTAATACTCATATTTTACAGGGGAGACAAAGAGACTGAGAAATAAGTGGTTAGCAGAAGGTTAGCTATGGCAGTTAAAACACACACACACACACACACACACACACTTTTGCATGCAATTGTTAAACTATGGAGAGCCAGAAATCCTAGCCAATCTATTGCATTACACCCAGAGATCCTTCTCTCTATCACCGCCATGAAGCCATGTGCTCTAATCTTGTCCCATTTGATTTACATCAGAAGTAAGATCAGAATTACTTCTTATCTGCTGGGTGTGTGTGCGTGCTAAAAAGCAGGATATCAATATTTTTAATAATAAAACCATGAATATTAACAAATGGTGTCACCTTCACAAAATGACACATTGGTGATTGAAAATAGATTCTGCATCATTTCCATTTGCCAATCATTTCCATGGTGAAACCTAAGCTATCTTGGGTTGGAATTAGTAAAGCAGAATTAAGGGTAAGTTAGTAGCCATCCGATCAGGGATGGGAATCACATGGCCCTGCAGATGTAATTGGACTGGAACTTCCACCATCCCTCACCATTGGCTCTGCTGGCTAGGGCTGATGGGCATTGCAGTCCAGCAATATCTGGAGGGTCATACATGACCCTCCCCCCTGAATTAGATTCACATGCTCTCTGTCTTTTATTTTTATAGCCCTCTCATTCCCACAACATGTCACTAAGAAGAGCCCTCAACAACGCCAACCCTGGAGCTGGCATACTTACTTCCCTTCCATTGACCATAATCGGAGGGAGGTCAGTTTTTTAAAAAAACAACACCCCACCCCCATACCCCTCCTGCCCTGGCCGCTGCAAGCCAGCAAAGCTTAGAACAGCACAGGACTGAAGAACCTCTGACCTGGGGACCGAAGCTGGCCCTCCGGGGTTCCCCATTGGCCACACACCCTTCTCCTCCCCCCCTTTCCCCAACCACCTTTCATTTGGTTGTTTCCTGGCTTTTCTGCAGTCCCCCCCCCCCCCGTTTCTAAAACACTGAAATGCCTCTCCTAAGGCTTAGTTACCAGCAGTAGGAACTTCCAAGCTGAAATATGCTGGTATTTATTTATTAATTTATTTATTTGGATCTCAGCCCCCCACCCTTCTTGCCTTTGGCCCTGCCCACCACAGGAAGGGTGAGACCTTTCCTGAAACTGAGTTCAGCCCTCAGGCTCAAAGAGGTTCCCCACCCTTGGTTTAGGAAGTGGTGGTAGCTCCACCATGGAATCTCCCCCGCTGCCTCCCCCCCACAACCATAGGATTGATCTGTTAATTGTTTCATACCCAAAAATGAATTAGGCAGGGGACTGGAAACAAAATATAACTGATTGTAGTGTATCATATTAGTTTTTAGATGTCCGCAGAGTCATGGCTTTTAACCCAGTAGAAGCAATGCAGCTCCATGCCAGCAACAGAATGGATTAAAGGGAGGTGGGGAGAAGAAACTCTGAAATAATTTTCAATGACGTTATATATTGCTTGTAACAGTCAAGGCTCAACAGGAAAACTTAAGACGGTTCAGCGATATGGAGCACATAATGGCAATGGAGAGGGGGCTCTGTCAAGGAAGTAGGAGCAGCTTTTATTGATTTGTTTGCTCACCCGTTCTCTCAATCTTCAGAACAGAATGGCGGATCAAGAGATTGACCATTTCAGGAGAAGGAGGAGGATGCCTTCATTTCTCTACGTGACTGTAGATTATTTCGGCTTCAGAAGACAAGAATGTCCCTTTAACATCTGACCTGGCCTTTATTTAAGAGAAGCACTTCACGGTTCAGGAAAGACAGACAATTTTCTAATTCCCAGCACTGCTGGAGGCTGAGGCAGCAACTTCCAGACAGGACACCTGCTAACACTAGAGAAATGGCATTATTATGTCTACAAGTTTACAAATCTGAGGATCAGAAAGCTTTTGCTGCTGTTGCTGCTGCTACAACACAAGCCAAGGATGACGACTTCTTCAGAGTTTCTTTTTTTGTTGTTGTTGCAAGGAATGGCCTCTTTTCACTTCCAGTCTCAGCAGATCGGTTTCCACGTGAAAAAGTCAATAGTCAAAGAGCCTCCTAAGTTTCATTGGTGTGTAGCAGAAAGGGGATTAAGGCTTGGGGCCTTTTTACTGGCAAGCCTCTAAGCAAATAAAGGTTCTTGAATTATTTTCTTTTAAAGATCATATAGGATGGCCTATTAAGCAGTAAACGAATCAACTGGAAGTATTTTTAAAATAAGAATATGGGCAATCTGTAGGCTTGAATATGTGTGGCTGTGATGTTTTGCTCATTTGTGTGAGTTGCTTTCAATAACAGAAATGTTTTTAATAGCTGCACCCTACTTCCAAACAAATTCACTGGAAGTTGTGTGTGTTAATGTTCAATGGGATTCAAGTGTTCAGTAAGATAATTTTTTTCTGAAGAGGATGATTGAGAAAAAAAACCCAATTTTCTTGCATTTTGACATTTCCAGTAGCTTTATTTTTTAACATGGTTATAGGTGTTTTGTCTAAGATGGCTAGAAACATGTCAAGAACAATACACAGAGCAGCCCCTTTGTACAATCACATTTTGCTATGTACAAAGCCACTGGAATTTTTCTTAAAGCTAAGATAGTTTGGTATTAGTTTGCCTATGCTGCATATGATAGACTGGGGCTGAGAATTAGTGTCTTATCTACGGTATCATTAATATAAATATACAAACACAATATAATATAATACAATAAGACAAAAGCAGCCAAATGAAGCAGTCTGGAGGTACAGTAGTGATAATAAAAATGGGAATAAAAATCTAACCATTAAAATATTGGGAGAATAAAAAGGTTTTCACCTGGCGCCTAAAAGAATAGAGGGTAGGCGCCAGGCGCACCTCTTTGTGGAGCTGATTCCATAAATGGGTGCCACAACTGAGAAGTCCCTTCCCCTAGTAGCCACCCTCCTAGCTTCCTTTAGAGGGGGCTCTCAAGGACCTCCAAAGAGGATCTCAGGGTTCGGGTAGGCGCATACAGGACAAGGCGTTCCTTCAGATAGCCTGGACCCAAACCATTTAGGGCTTTGAATGTTAATGTTAGCACTGGTTTTAATGGATAAGGAAAAGTCTTGGGATTACTGCTGAACTCTGCCACTAATTTATTAGATGAGCCTGGGCAAGTCACTTAAGCTTAGCTCTTCTTGGTTTCTAAAAACAGTGGAGCTCATCTTAACACTAAAGAGGCTTAAACCAAAATCCCACCTACAACATGATTTGAAATGTGCATCATCAGGCATTAAAGCAGCCCCAGATATTTTAAGCACATTTTTATCTCTGCATTGTTGTATGACCCAGAGGTGATCGTGGTATTTGCACTAAGGCAGGTTGCACGCCTAGCTTTAAGCAGTTTTAAATGGAATCCATTAGAGACAAGAGAAAAGGCTACTAGGAGTTCAATATGCAGCTGAATTCTAGCAAAATGCAGGCCTGGGGACTGCTCACACAAAGCAAATTTACCCTGGGATGCGTTAGTGTGTGAGATGTGCATGCACGAGCCCTCAATTGATCAGTAGTAACTCTGCTTTAAAGTTCAATATGCTAGTTTGTGTTTGCAAATTTTGCTTTAACTACATTCAATATAGGGTATCATGGACATTTTTAAAAAATATGTGATTTGATCTTTTTCCTTTTGTGTATTAATAAAGCACTACTCAATGACAGCTAATTCAATTGATTCATGTGGCTTAGAGCTGTGTGCAGCAATCCCTTCCTTCAAATCTTACTTCAGCTTACCGGTACTTTTGGTTTTAAGATGATTGTTCTTATTCTGTTTGTTTTTTCTTGTAAACCTCCCAGGGAGCCTTTTGGCTGATAGGCGGTGTAGAAATATATTAAATAAATAAAGAACAACTGAAATTTTGCATGCATGCTAAGGGAACCCAAGGGGTGTGCACCTCTGGGTTATTTTGTTTTTTAAACGCATAAACTAATTTTAATTAATTTAAATGTTTGCAATGTGTCTGTGCGGTTGATGGCTGCAGTAACATCTTCAGTCACTAGGGGCAGACTTTGCTAACCAGCACATCGCTTTGCAGTTTGAAGCTGGGGGAGATTAGTAGGTCGAGGGACTGAGTTAATATGCGTGCCCCTCCCACTACTGTGGGGCAGCCCCCCCTCAGGTGAATGGAGTGGTCAAACCCCTCCAGCATTTTCAGTCAGTAAGGGCAGATTGCCCTAACCAGTGCATAGCTTTCCAGTCAATACTGTCCAAAGGCAGAGGATATTAGTAGGCCAAGGGACACAGTTATATGCCCCCCCCCCCGCTGTAGGACGCCACCCCGGCCCTCAGGGGAATGGAGTGGACAGATTCCTCTCTTAAGGTGCTACAGGGGTGTTCCTGGCTCTGTCCGTGCCTAGAGGTGCCAGTGGGCATGTGGCTTCACTCAGATGGGGTGGACACAAAATGTCCAACTCTCTGGCTGCATAGGTTTGCATGAAGGCTTAAACTAAGCACTACTCCAACCCGTGCAAAGCCGGATCCGTTCTCTAGTTATAAATAAGAACAACGAATAAATATATATAAGAATGAAAACATTGTTGGTTTCACCTAACTAGTACCTGCTTATGAATTCACACATACACACTCTTGCTCTCTCTCACACATATACAGAGAGAGAGAGAGAGTGTTTTGAAGTATGCTTCAGTTGGTAGACATTTTAACCAGATCTGTAAATTGGGAATAATAATCCTGCTCTGATTTACAGAGTTGTTTTGAGGACAAAATACAAAACTCTCTTGGCACTGGCAAGCACAGTGCATACTTACTCAGAAGCAAGTCTCTGTGTGCTCACTAGGGCTGACTCCCTAGTAAGTGTCTTTAGGATTGCAGTTTACATCCTATATAACGGACAGGTAAACTGAGGTCTACACACGAAGCAGAATGAGATGTAGAGTGTGTGGTAGAAGAAACTGGCTACATGCTACTTCCAGAATCAGAGGCAGTATGCCTTGGTACACCAGTTGCTGGGGATCATGGGCAGGAGGGTGCTGTTGCACTCATGTCCTGCTTGTGGGTTTCCCATGGGCACCTGGTTGGCCACTGTGTGAACAGAATGCTGGACTAGATGGACCCTTGGCCTGATCCAGCAGGGCTCTTCTTATGTTCTTATGTTATGCTCCTATGTACAGTCTAGGTAAGAGAACCACATTTGTGAATGCTCCCTGACATCAGGCAAATAGGAAACCAGCACAGCAGATAAAAAGAGCTAGAACAGAACCATTCTCCCTCTGGGCAAGATTGTTGTTTGCAGGGAGAAGTTGTTTTTAAATGTGGAGGAACATTCAAAACCAAAACACAGGAAGCTGCCTTACACAGGAGTCTTACACACCACTGGTCCCTCTAGCACAGTCTTGTCTATCCCAGCATTTCAGACAAGAGTCTTTTCCAGACCTCCCTAGAGATACCAGGATGGAACTTGGGACCTTGCACAGGCAAAGCAAGTGCTCAGCTACTGAGCTACCTACCGCCCTTCCCTGCCACCTACCACAACCTGTTCTACCACCGAATTCTCCTGCATGTGCAGACCAGGCCAATAGTCACTGTGCCTTGATGCAGGTGATCCTGGTAAGGGATATCCAGGGAGGATCTGTAGGGCAACGGACACATTCTCACATGTTCCACCACTCTTGGTGACTTATCATTCAGCGGCCCAGTTTAAATATGGCCCCTCTCTGTTTGTTTGTTTGTCTCTGTGTGTGTGTGCTGGATGGATAGGAAGAAAGTAAATACTTGCACACAGGGGCAGTCCACGGCATGTTGCTGCCTGAGGCAAAGAACAAGATGGCACCAATCCCCCATTCCATGTACAAAAGCCAACTGGATTGGCAGTTGAATCTTTCTTCAACACTGGCGATAGGGCAGTGTCCTTCGCTGCACCTGAAGGCAGCAGACTAGTTCAGAGGTATCCACTTTGTGTGGTTTTTATCCTGCACACCACCTTGCAAGGGTTCCATGCTTAAAGGTGGCCTAGAAATAATTTGAGAGCGAGCGAGCGAGCACGCACAAGGCAGGCCATGTGGCACACAACTTTCTCCTCCAACACTGTGCTGCCATCTCCCAGAATCTACTGCCCGAGGCCACCGCCTCATGGTAGTACCAGCTCTGCTTGCATACTTCCACCCACAGCCCTATAAGGGGGATGATTCACACCACCTGATCTTTCAAAAAGGGGACGATGCTGCAACTTCTCCCTGCACACCGCTGCTTCACATTATACCACATCACCTGAGCATCCAGCACTTTCTCTACCTCTGGAGCGTCTGTTTCTGAACTCTGCCCTCGATTCACCCCGGAGCACCTGAACCGCTTTCCTGGGTGTTTGAGATGTTGCCCGAATGTTCTCTTTGTGGTGTTCTGTTTGATCTCTGATGCCGCAGCTCTCAAGGAAGGGGCATGCATTTCTGCAGCAGCTCTCAGGCTGGGGTCCCAAGCGCAGACTTGATCCTAGGGTGGCTAGACCGTGCGGGGGGTGGGGGTGGGGAGAGCATCGAAGCAGGGCCCATGTGCAGATTTTAATCTAATCACTTCCCTGTCAAAGTAATCCCTGCCTGACTCGGATAGGACTTTAAGAAACGTGCCTGGAAACCCAAAAGCAAATCTCATTTGAATGAAGCACACACTCCGCGGCCCCCATCTGCAAAGAGCCGCAATTAAAGGCGAAAAGAGAGAGAGAGAAATTAGCATTTTCCGCGGCCATCTGGCGTGAGGAGCAGGCGAGGGGGAACAAAAGGCCTCGGAGGCGGAGGGGAGAGGCGAGTGTGCCACGCCATTGACCTGCAAATGAGCCTTTGTGAGCGAATTAAAGCTTCCCGGACCCCCCGGGACACCCCAAAACAGGCACCATTACAAACCATCCGGACAAAAACCCACTCATCAAAACTGTCTGCGAGGATGGGGCCGGGGCCGCGGGCTGAAGGCAGAGCCGGCGCGGGGGAAATCGGTGCCCGGAACAGCTCGCCTCGCCTCGGTCCGAGAGCGGCCCGGGGGGCGACACAGGAGCGGCCGCTTTCCAAGGAAGACCCGGCCGCATTCGGGAGCTTCGAGGCTGCTTTGCAAGCGCCCGGCCGGCGCCCACAAACCACCAGGGATTGGCAGCTTGGACGTGCAGAGATGACGACGACGATTTATTATTATTATTATTATTATTATTATTATTATTATTATTATTATTATTATTATTCCACCCAATTCTACTGGGCAGGGGGTGGGGGGGATCAGGAGGAGGCAGTTGGCGGTACGTTATTCCTCAAATGATGCTGCTCATTTTGTTACTGCTCTGTCCTGAAGCAAGAGAATGGAAGGGGCGTTGCTCAGTGAGACAGAGCACCTGCTTTGCACGCAGAAGGTCCCAGGTTCGATCCCCAGCAGCATCTCCAGGTAGGGCTAGGAAAGAATCCTGCCTGAAACCATGGAGGGCTGATGCCAGTCAGTGACTGGGTTCAAACAACACAATAACCCGCACTCCAGGGTTGAGTATGGGTTGAATGTGGGTTGTCGTTGAAATGTGGGTTATCGTGTTGTGTGAACCCTGCCACACTGACAAAGCATGGTTTGTTAACAATGAACAACCCATGAAGAGAACCCATGGTTTGTTGGGTTGTTCGTGGTTAACTGGGTTCAGACAACACAACAACCCATGTTTCAACAACCCATGGTTCAATGACAACCCACACTCAACCCTTGAGTGTGGGTTATTGTGCTGTCTGAACTGAGCCAGTGTTGACAATACTGGGCTAGATGGGCCAGTGGTCTGACTCGGTATGAGACAGCTTCCTGTGTTCCTAAGGGCTGCATTCAGGGGACAGGGTCATTTTGGATATGTTTCTAGCACAGCTTCACTTTTCACAAGGACAGTTTTTGCACGGTGCACAGTGAAAACAACAAACAAACAAACAAAACCCATCCAGGTATGGCATTTAAAAAGAGGAGATGTTTTCAAGTATCAAAAATCTAAAACAAACTGAACTGGAACAAAACATGAGGTTCCTTTGGCTGTTTGGATTGCCACCTCTTTCATTTTGATGTGAATATTGATGAATTCAGCCTCAGCTACTTGAAATTTGGCAAGGGATTCATTGATTCCACGCCGTTGCCTGGAAGTACGTTAGTCCCATTCATTTCAATAATATTTACTTACAAGTAAGTAAGCTTCCAAGTCCAAGTCTATGCATGCGTGTTCTGAAATGAGGCATCCTGACTTCAATGGGACTTACTTCTGAGTAAGTGCATCTAAAATTGCTGCCTTGGATGCAGTCACATTACCCTAACAGACCTTGATGACTGTAGCTACCCCAGTAAGTGCCTTTATTATGGGACAGTCTCCAGGGGTAGATCAGTACGTCTTTGTTTCTGGAGCAGGAAGACAACAGACAAGGTCCGGGGAATCCCATCCTAGAAAAATCCATTTTAATGGAACATGACCAGCTTTTCTTGGACTACTGCTCCCCAGAGAGTAGGCCAGGAAATCTGTTGTTCTGTGTGTGACCTCTGTGCCTACAACTGTGTGTACACTGCTAAAATTATTCCTAGCTGCATAGAGAAGAAGAGGCTTTCTTGCAACCACTCTCTACTTTTCTACACACACTAGTTTTAGCAGGATATACTCAGCTGTCAGGGGTGGGGGAACAGGAGCAAATGAGAGGAGAAAAGAAATGTAAAGAATATGGACACCCATGCATGTTTAGACAGAAAAAGGTCCTACAACTCCCAGCATTCCCCAGCCAGCCATGCTGGCTGGGGGATGCTGGGAGTTGTAGGACTTTTTTTTCTGTTTCAACATGCATGCATAGGATTGCGCCATAGAGAACCAACAGCAATCCATTTATGGGATTTAGGATGCCTTGCAAAAGAACAGAGGTTAACCATGGATGAATTTCAGCAGCTGAGGTTCAATTCATTCCCATTACATCAGCTCTGCACTCAGAGAGGTGGCACCTGTCATGCAAGCGATAAATGCACAGGAGTCCTGCCTTGAAATAGCTATAAGAACATAGATTAGTGGCATCTTAAAGACTAGCAATATATGCTTTCATGGGCCTGATAAAATGAATGTCTCTCTCCAGCCAGCCTTGCTTTGATGATATTCCCATGACTGCATTGTCTTCTGTGGTTTTATGAAGCAGACTTCTCCAACCTGGTGTCATTGGCCATGCTGCCTGGGGATGATGAGGGTTGTAGTCCAACACATTCTGAAGGCATTCAATTGGAGAAGGCTGGTATAAAGGCTTAAGACTAAGATGAAACCTGCTAAACTCTGAATATTTATATATCTCATATTTACTTATCCGGACACTACGGTACCCACACTAAATGAGGCAAAGCAGGTAACTACAAGAGAAGGCATTTTCCGTGGTGGCACCCTGTCTGTGGAATGCCCTCCCCAGAGAGCTTCACCTGGCACTTACAATATGATCTTTTTGGCACCAGGTTTATTTATTATTTTATTCGTGTCAGGAAACACCACAGAAAAATTAAAATTACACATACAGCCTATATATAAAAACATGTATGAAATACAGGCTAATTTACATGGAGAGCCTCATAAAACTGAAATAAATGTATCAAATAATTTTTGCCCAGTAACAAGCAACATCAAGGGCATTTGGAGCAGCCAGCATCAAGTCCTCCAAAGTGCTTGTTGAAAGACATAGAGCGCATTGGCATAGATGTGATGTTGTCTCTTCTTCTCCACACTCACAGTGTTGGTTTGAAAGCCCCATTTTCTTAAATTCACCTTAGATCTACCGACTCCAGTCCTTAGCCTATTAAGTGACTTCCAGGTTACCCAGTTGGTGCCAGGTGAAGACCTTTTTTATCCTCTCAGGCAATTTAAGAACTGTTTTTAGATCACTGCATTTTTATTGCTGCCTGTTTTAATTCATTTTTGTATGTTGTCCTGTTTTTACTCTCTGCTGCTGATTTTATCTTGGTTTAATTATGTGCTGTTTTTGAATTTGAATTTGAATTATTGTGTGGTTTAAAACTATAATTAATACATACATACATACATACATACATACATATCTTGCGACTTCTCCATGACAACATGACGGCAACGGTTTTGGACAACAACGGCTCTCATGGTGCTCCATTTAAAGTGGGATCAGGTGTTAAACAGGGATGTGTTATCGCCCCAACATTATTTGCCATTTTCATCGCCATGGTTTTACATCTTGTCAAGGGGAAACTTCCCACTGGTGTGGGAATTATATATCGAACAGATGGAAAGCTTTTTAATCTCAGCAGGCTGAAAGCAAAAAGTAAGGTAATTACAACCTCCGTTGTGGAACTTCAGTATGCTGATGATAATGTGGTCTCCGCACATTCAGAGGATGATCTCCAAACTATCCTAAATGCTTTTGCAGAAGCATACGAAAAACTTGGTCTCTCACTTAACATCAAAAAGACCAAAGTGCTTCATCAGCAAGTGCAAGCTAACCCTTTGGTGATGCCATCTATCCAGCTTGGTGGGACAATACTGGAAAATGTCGATCATTTTCTCTATCTTGGCAGCTATCTTTCTGTTACAGCTAACATCGACAGTGAAATCCAGCATCGTTTGAGCTCCGCAAGTGCCGCATTTTCTCGAATGAAACATAGAGTGTTCGAGGATCGGGATATTTGTAAGAAGACCAAAACACTGGTTTATGAAGCCATTGTATTACCAACTTTATTGTATGCCTGCGAAACATGGACTATCTATAAACGTCACTTCCACCTCCTTGAAAGGTTTCATCAACGTTGCCTCCGGAAAATCCTGCGAATTACTTGGGAAGATAGACGAACAAATGTCAGTGTACTGGAAGAAGCAAAGACTACTAGCATTGAAAAAATGATCCTTCAACGCCAACTTCAGTGGACCGGTCATGTTGTTCGAATGCCTGACTGCCGTCTCCCAAAGCAGTTACTTTACTCCCAACTCAAGAATGGAAAGCGGAATATCGGTGGTCAATATAAGAGGTTTAAAGATGTTCATAAGGCTAATCTAAAAAAAATGCAATATAAACATCGAAAACTGGGAAGCTCTGGCCCATGAACGATCTAAATGGAGGTTGGCCTTTCACAAAGGTTCCATGGACTTTGAAGAAGCCCGAGTGCAAGGTGAAAGGGAGAAACGTGCTAAGCGAAAAGCACGTCAAATGAATCCTTTACAGGACCATCTTCTATCTGGTAACCTGTGTCCTCACTGTGGGAAGCTGTGTGGATCTAGAATTGGCCTCCACAGTCACTTACGGACCCATCGCTAGAGTCTATACAATCTTCTTTAGAATTTCCTCCTTTTATCCCGGAAGACAATCTTACTCGGTCACGAGTGATCGCCTGATGATGACATACAATAAATGTGCATTGAAGTACAGTGGAAGACAATCCAAGCTAACTAGGCAAAACAGAGAGAGCAGATATGCAAACACATCCTGACAGCAGAGGTGTAAGACACAGAAGCAACACACAAACATATTTTTACACATGACACTATAAGCGATCTTTAAGCCTCGTTCCATTTTCTGTGCCTGTGTGCATGTCATGTAAATGAGCTGTTTTTAAACTGAGCATGCATTTGGGATGCCACCAAGATGCAGGTCAAGCCCAACTCCAAGGAGCAAAAGCAATCTGTAAAAGGGTGCAGAAAAGAATTGATTGGTCACCTCCTTCCTGCCACCTGCTAAATAAATAAATAAAAAGTACCAGTGATGCTTCAAGCTGATTGACTCCTCAGCAGGAAAATCTATATCAAACATATAGTAAAATCAGAAAGTCCTTCTGCCAAATTTTTGGGGATGTCTCCCCCCCCCCCCACTACAGCTCATCCCATTCAGCAGGGTCTTCTGTAGCATTTTCAGGGAGCTGGAGGGGCTGCCGTGGGAAGGAGGGGGTGGGGACATCCACTTCTGTCAGCGTAGCTGATCCAGAGTAAATCTGGACCCAACTCTTTATATGTATTTACTGTACATATACTTCTCTATCCATGTATCTATCTATGTATCTATTGTACACTATATACGTATCATTTTCAGTCTCTCTGCAACAAAGAGCAAGACATTTTCAGATATCAGTGGGTTGGATCCAGAGTGGTGCTTAGCCGAGTTCCGCTCACATTGGAGGAAAAGGGGGGGGGAGGGGATCTTCACAATTCCTCCTTCCGCCTGCAACCTGCTGTGCCTCTCAAAAAGCTACTGTGGAGCCCTTCTGTTCACAGACTGGCCAGCCTGGATCCAACTCAAGGTATACCCAAATGTTCTCCCAGAGGCACAAAATAATAACAGAGTATTTGTTTTGAATGTAAATATTCTAGAAAGAGTACATGTTTAGGTTGCAATCCTATACTTATTTAGCTGGGAGTAAGTCCCATTGAACTCACACACAGGTCTGAGTAGACATATATAGGATTGCACTGTTAATATCCTTTTTAAAAAAAATCTTGCTCTTTGGTGTGGAGGCTGTAGTTCTAACATACATTATGTTTTTATAGCTGTGAATATACTGTGTGACAACTTGCCGAGCCCAATGTCTGACTGGTTTTATTATTTTTATTCATTGTAGGTTCCCCTGATAAAGAGCCAAGTGACTATACATGCACTGGAAATAGTTTCTTGACTCATCAACTCTTTCGTACATTCTTTTACAGATTTTTTTTGCATGTGTATGTGTGCTCCACATCAGTTTAGGAATGGCCAGAAGTCACTGCATTGCAGATCTGATACAAGGATTGTGGCAGATTTGGGAAGCAGAAATCCAGGCCTGCCAAAAAACCTTCTAGGGTGGAGTCCAGTCATTCTGCTCATTTTTATGCATTCTAGCCAAGGCGGATTTTATATTCGCCTCATATGTGTGGAAAAAGGAAAAGCATTGAAAAAGCTACAACCCCCCTAATCATAGTAAGTGGTGCTAAAATCCACTGATTTAGGTCTGAATAAACAGGGTTTAGGATTGCAGTTTTAGTGTCACATGTGAAAATACCCATAATATCTAATTGCCACGATGCCTTGCCAATGCATGAGATGTATTCATTCGTTCAGCAAATGTATATATTGCCCTTCATCAAAAAAAAGACCCGGGGCAGTTTATATAACATTTTCAATAAAATATTATCAGTGTAAAATACTAAACCACTAATCAAAACAGCAGACAGAGATCTAACCCATCCCTCCTTAAAGGCCTGGGAGAATAAGGAGGTTTTTAGCCTGATGCCTCAAAGATAGAATAGGTGCCAGGTGGGCTATTCTGGGGAGGGAGTTCTGCACATGGGGCCCCACAGTGGAAAATGCCCCATGTCAACACTGGCCCCATGTCTGATGAGCAGGGGGACCTGAGAAGGACATTGGTAGTTGATCCAAGCAGGGTAATATGGAGATCGGTCTTCCTTTCGGTTCCTAGGACACAAGTCATTAGAACCTTGAACATCAGCACCAGCATCTTGCACTGGGCTCAAAAATGAACAGGCAGACATTTAAATTCTTTAAATATTTTCCCAGCCACACTCTGTACTAGCTGCACTTTCTGAACCATCTTCAAGGGCAGTAGTCCATCCAAGAGGTTTACCAGAGCATGAATAAGCCTGGCCAGACTATCCCTGCCCAAGAAAGGCTATAGCTGGTGTACCAGACTCAGCTGATAAAAGGTATTCCGTGCACACGACACACTGGGCCTCTGCTAAGAAAGCTAGATCAATGAGCACCCCTCCCCCCAGCCGCAAACCTGATCCTTCTGTGGAAGTGCAACCCCATCCAGAACAGGTTGGACACCATCTCCCTGAACCCAGGAACCTACAGAACCTCCCTGAACCTACAGAACCTCCATCTTGTCAGGCTTTAGGGTATTGACCTCAACCAGCCCATTACTGAGTACAGGTATATTTACAGAACAATCCCATGGAGATCGGTGAGAGCATGTGGTAGAGGAACCACCACTTCCTAATCTCACCAGGCTCATGCTGGCCAGACCAGAAGGGGGGGGGGAGCTTTTTACCTCCGCCCTCTTTTCTCTCTTCCCTTAGTTTTCTGCCTGATCTGCCCCTGATGTGCCCTCAGAAGGTCCCCCTGTTGCCCTCACAACTGGTGAAGCACCAGTGCGGCATCCATGGCAGCAGAAAGAGATGCCCAGGCAGAAACTTCGTGGTCAGACCTCTCCTCTCCATGGGCAGAGCTCCCTCTGCTCCTGTGAAGGGCGGGGAGGGGGAAGCATCCACCACCATATCTTATGGTCCTGGGAGGTCCTCTCAGGGGCCTTTGTTAAAATTTAGATATTTATATCCTGCTTTTCAGGTGAACCTTACAAACGCTCTACGTCAAAATAAGTATAAGCATATTCATAATATATATACATATACATAATATTGTTTACATAAACAAAAAAAGAATACAATTCAATAGAAAAGACAAGCAACGGGGGATTTATTTTCTTGTGGTGGTGGGGAGATCTTTTCATGGTCCATTTTTACATCAGTTTCTCATTCACTTCTCAGGGCAAGACGGTTCTTCAGAAGCCCTGCAGTGTTAGCTGGGAGAAGGAGGCTCCCACCTTAGGGGCCAAATGGCAGAGCACACGCTTTGCATTCCAAAGGTTCCAGGTTCAGTTCCTGGCATCTCCAGTTTGAAACAAAAGAGATCAGGCAGCAGGTGATGTGAAAGACCTCTGTCTGAAACCTTAGAGAGCCACTGCCAGTCAGAATAAACCATTGGTGGACTCCAGGCTTGCGAGATCTACTTTGCTTTTGACTAAAATTCCAAGTCCCACCCATCGGAGCCTGGTGCAAATGGCATACACTTCGAATTCAAGAATTGTGAGCCCAGGAATTTGTTTTTTAGTATCAGTCCAGAATAGGACAGAGCCTACCGTCCTTCCACACAGAAATCCACTCCTGGTTACCCCAAACTTTCTTCATGTCGGCAGTATAATTTAGGGAGTTTGGGTGGGGAAGTCATCTTGTTGCTGCTATTGTTAAATAACGAGGAGTCAGAAATCCTTGTGAATCTACTACAAATCACCCAGAGATCTACCAGTAAATCCAGATCCAACTTTTGCCCAGCCCTGCAGTACACAATATTGGGCTAAGTGTACAAAGAGTCTGACTGCTATAAGGTGGCTTCCTATGTTAGCTGGAACAAAACAATTGCTATAACACCAAATAGGGGGCTACAATAATAATAATAATAATAATAATAATAATAATAATAATAATAGTAGTAGTAGTAGTTGTTGTTGTTGTTGTTGTTGTTGTTAACTATTCAGAAACCTTATTTAAATCAGGAGTCCGAGTTCCATAGATCTGATAGAGTTGGAAGGGGCCTACAAGGCCATCGAGTCCAACCCCCTGCCCAATGCAGGAAACTAGAGGAGGGGTTGATTCACACATGACAAATTCCCCACATGGATCTCTCTTCCCAATATGAAATTGCCTCTGGGATTTTCTCGTGAAAGACATGTATTTCCCAGTGCAGGAAAAGGCGAATGCAGAGCCCCTAATTGGGCAATTGAATGGGTGCTCACATGGCATTAGCGCAACCGTGGTTCTCAGCAGGAAAACCTACAAGAGAGTCACGTTTGCTGGGGCGAGAGGAATGAATGCTTCACAGCCACTGCAGTTCAGGGTCTGCTTGGTTAAAAGTGAATTGGTTCACATATACAGTCATGTGAAAAAGAAAGTACACCCTTCTCGAGTTCCATGATTCCACGTATCAGGACAGAAGAAAAATCATCGGGCCCGTAGCAGGTCTCAAAATTAGGTAAAGACAACCACAGATGAACAACAACACATGACAGAGTACACCATGGCATTATTTATTGTTCAGAAATCCAGCCAAAATGGAGAAGCCATGTGGGAAAAACTAAGTACACCTTATGATTCAATAGCTGGTCGAACCACCTTTAGCAGCAATAACTTGAAGTAATCATTTTCGGTATGACATGATCAGTCTCTCACATCGTTGTGGAGGAATTTTGGCCCACTCTTCTTTACAACATTGCGGTTTGCGGGCATTTGTTTATGCACAGCTCTCTTAAGGTCCCACCACAGCATTTCAGTCGGGTTGAGGTCTGGCATTTGACCGGGCCATTGCAGCACCTTGATTCTTCTCTTTGTCAGCCATTCTGTTGTAGATTTGCTGGTGTGCTTGGGATCATTGTCCTGTTGCATGACCCAATTTCGGCCACATTTTAGCTGCCGGACAGATGGCCTCACATTCGACTCTAGAATACCTTGGTATACAGAGGAGGTCATGGTCGACTCAATGACTGCAAGGTGCCCAGGTCCTCTGGCTGCAAAACAAGCCCAAATCATCACTGCTCCACCACCGTGCTTGACAGTTGGTCAGAGATGTTTGTGCTGACATGCTGTGTTTGGTTTCCGCCAAACGTAGCACCGTGCATTATGGCCAAACAGCTCCACTTTGGTCTCATCTGTCCAAAGGACATTGTTCCAGAAGGCTTGTGATTTGTTCAGATGCAACTTTGCAAACCCAAGCCGTGTTTCCATGTTCTTTTTAGAGAGAAGAGGCTTTCTCCTGGCAACCCTTCCATACAAACCATACTTGTTCAGTCTTTTTCTAATTGTACTGTCCTGAACTTTAATGTTGCACCTGCTGACTGTGGCCTGTAGCACCTGAGATGTAACACTTGCATGTTTTGCAATTTCTCTGAGCATTGCACGGTCTGCCCTTGGGGTGAATTTGCTGGGACGTCCACCCCTGGGAAGATTGGCAACTGTCTTGAATGTTTTCCACTTGTGAATAATCTTCCTCACTGTAGAATGATGGACTTTAAATTGTTTGGAAATGGCCTTATAACCGTTCCCGGATTGATGGGCAGCAACAGTTGCTTCCCTAAGATCATTGCTGATGTCTTCTCTCCTTGGCATTGTGGTAACACACACCTGACTGCTGGAGACCAGCAAACTCCTGACACTTCAGCTTTTATAGAGGTGGTCACACTTGCTGATGATCAATTCATCAAGGGCATTTGCTTAGCAGCACTTGGTTGCTCCTTAGCCTCTTCATATCTATGGCAGCAGTAAGGGTGTACTTAGTTTTTCCATCTTGGCTGTATTTCTGTACAATAAATAATGTCACGGTGTACTCTGTCATGTGTTGTTGTTCATCTGCGGTTGTCCTTACCTAATTTTGAGACCTGCTACGGGTCCGATGATTTTTCTTCTGTCCTGATACGTGGAACCATGGAACTCGAGAAGGGTGTACTTTCTTTTTCACATGACTGTACATGTTTATCACTTACTGACTGTAGTGTGAAGTGACCATTTGCATGTGTGAATAAACCACTCTGGATTAATGGACACAGACAGAACTTCCATATTTGTTTATTTTATTTTTCATCTATTTATTACATTTCTATACTGCCCAATATCACCTGTTGTCTACTCAAACATCAGTCACCACTGGAGAGGCCATTCATTGGCCTGGAGAGGGCCAGCCAGCATGCCAAAAAAGGAGTCCAAGGTGACCTGGAAGGAGTAGGTACCCTGTTCTCCTCCTGCTCTTCGCTTGGCTTCCTCCAGGCTCGCGCTGTGTTTAGGGCCTCCAGGTGCCGCTCTGCCTGCCTTTGTTTGCAGTCAAGATTCTTGTGTCATCAGGGTGGCTCTTTTCACAATGATCAACCAGGCAGAAGGCTGAGTGACAGGAGACTCGTGGCTCCACTGCTTTCAGAAGGGAAAAAGAAGGAAGAGAATGGAAGGCGTTTGGAACTTGCATAGGAGGAATTCTTCACTGCGGGTTGGAGGTGGGACAAGGAATTCCTGTATAGCCCAGGAGTTGTGCCTTCTTCAGAGAAAGGGTTAGTTATACAGATTATAATGTTATAACTGTGGCTCACGCTGGCTCAGCTTGTCTGAGTGTGGAAAGCTAAGCAGGGTCAGGCCTGGTTATTACTTGGATGGGAGACCCCTCCTCTAGTTTCCTGCACTGAGCAGGGGGTTGGACTCGATGGCCTTGTAGGCCCCTTCCAACTCTATGATCTATGAATATGAATCTATGAATTGTATATTTATAATTAAATAACAGTTATATGTTAGTTATACAGATTAAACAGGTGCAGTCAGACTTAAATGTTGTGCGTGTGCGTGTGTGTGTGTGTGTGTGTTTAAACCTAAACCAAATATGTATCATACCAACCAGAAAAGATAGACTCAAAAGTTTCAGTCCCAATGTTTCCCAGTTCACAAAGCTGGCCTTTGCTAGCCCTTCACATATAAACCAATGATGAACCTCCATGTCTCCATTTACCAAAGACCTCATAATAAGTTGGGAAGGCATAACTGCATCTGTATTCATTTGTAGCAGGAAGAAAGCAAAACCCAAGCAAATGTGCAGTGCAGTTCTAAGCATGTCCACTCTGAAGTAAATCCCACTGAATCCAATGAGACTTATTCCCACATGTGCACAGGATTGCAACCATTGTTTAACAGATTTTGTCAGCCCAATCCTATGCATGTTTTTTCTGGTGTAAGTCCCAATGGGTTCAATGGGGCTTAGGTCCTGATTTGCATAGGATTGCAGTGCAAAGCTGAAAGCTATGCACATTTAGTTGGATGTAAGCCCCGTTGAACTCAGTGGTGCTTACTTCTAAGCAAACATGCATAAGGTTGTGCTGCGTGCATGGAAGACAATGGCTGCATTCCGATTTGCACTTACACTGATGTTTGTTCAGTGGGGGACTTACTTCTGTGTAAACATGCACATTGCTCAGATTGGATGCATGCTAGCTTATTGCCAAATGCACAAACTGCCTCTGTATCCCTCTTAGCAGAGAACTGCATGTGGTTTAGAGTTGGTTATTATTGCCTCTGTGATGAGGATCTCCCGACATGGCTGGATGGATCAACATTCCTTTTTTAAAAAAATAAATTTTATTTAGTTATTATAAACTACATACAACACTGTGAAAACAAAAACATACAACTACAGTAAATCATAAGGTGCACCCCCCCACCCACCTAGGGATCAGCTAATATACGTACTTCCATCCCCTTAATCAATTAAATTCCACATTCCAAAAATATAACATATCCTGACAAGGCATACTCCCCCTTTATTAATACATAGTCTAATAATTTATTTCATATATCCATAAAATTATTCTTCTTTAACTGTCCCTTTTTGCATTTGATACTACAAGTTAGTTTATCATTTAGGGCTATATCCCAAACTTCCTTATACCAATCAGTTATTAGAAAAACATGTTGTACTTTCCATTTCCTTGCTATCATTAACCTAGCAGCAGTTAACAAGTTTACAATTAGTTCCTTCGTATTTTGGGCACAAGTGACTTTATCGGTTATTGATAACAATGCAAGTTTAGGACATACCTCTAGATTAATACCAATAATTTCCGATATTTCTGTAAAAACCTCTCGCCAAAATTCCAGAACATTTTTCTCCACCACATATGAGCATATGTACCTATTTCCTGTCATCCTCTCCAACAGAGTGCAGAGCAATTGTTATCTATTCTATTTAATCTTACTGGAGTTAGGTACCATCTCCATATTATTTTATAGAAATTCTCTTTTATCCTAGTTGACATAACTTTCACAATCCGTCTATCCCATATATTGTTCCAGTCCACCTTCGAGGTCACCTCTTCAAATTCATTATCCCATACTGTCTTTAGATGGTCATCTTGTTCTTCTGCTTTTTGAATCAATCTGTATAAATCCCTTGTTATACCTCTTGTTGACGCATTCCCTTCTAAACCATCTCTGGACATAACAATCTTTTCAAATTTGGTTAAATCTCTCTCATACTCGGTTTTCCTTTTCCACTTGTTTGGCCACAGTTCTAACTGTAATAAATTTAACCATGACACTCTTCTTCTCCCAACAATTTCCAGTATTTGGTTTCTAGTCCCCATCTTTTCCACCCAATCCGATAGTCTAACGACCCTTTCTTCTCTTAGTATACCCTCCAAATCCACTCTTAAATTTTTGGGGAAATAATTTAGAGCCACCACCGGGGTTACAGGAGAAATCCCTGGTATAAATATATTCCTCGTAGTACTCCAAATCTCTTAACAAGGGGTTGTCTATGTTTTGTTTTGTTTTTATCATTTTATTATTATTTTTAAGAAAAAGTATATTATCCAAAGTATTTTGTAATTCAGATGTTTCTAACTCCAACCAACATTCCTGTCATGCTAAAGTCTAAAGGAGGAACAAAAAAGGTGTGTTATCCATGTGAAGGTGTTTCCATGTGTAGGAAGGGCAGTGGAGCCACATTGCTACCCTTGCCCCCTGATGTCCATGTGTTGGCCATTAATATCTGCATAGGGAAAGCTTACCCATGTAGACCCCCATGCATTCTAGAACCCTGCATGACCAGGATTCCAGAATGCATGGAAACCTGTGATGCTTAGAGCTCTATGTGTGTATGCTTCCCCTCTTATTTATTTATTTAATACATTTTTATACCGCCCAATAGCCAAAGCTCCCTGGGCGGTTTACAACAGTTAAAACCATAAAATACAATATACATCTTCAGATGTCCATGCTCAATGTGTAGCTCTGGAAGTGGGGAGCACTGTGACACTGGGGGTGGGGCTAGAAGTGTGGCCAAGTGGCCTCAAAGCCCCTTTTATGCGTGGAGACTCTTCATGCAGCTAACATGTGAAGGGAGCAAATTTAGGGTACAAGTATGCATGGTCATGTTTTAAATCAGCACACGTGCACTCTTTGTGTGAGCAGTTTGACTCCCATACAGACAACTTGTTCCCACATGTGGTGTAACCAGGGCCAGCCCTGCTATTAGGCAGAGTGAAGCAACTGCCTCAGGTAGCAGATGCTGGGGTGGCGGCAGCAAGGTGTTGAGGACAGAGCTGTGTGTGCAACGCAGCCTGCCCTGCTCCCCCTAAGCCAGCCTGCTGCCCTCAGGTACAGTGAAGGATGCTGTCCATTGCAAGTGTTGCTGGAAGTCTGGTCAGCTTCTGTATGTGGAATTGGGCAGGGAGAGAGAATCTTGTCTTTTCTCTCAGGCAGCAAAATGTCTTGGGCTGGCCCTGACGGTATCGTGAACAACCCTATAAATACTGACCATTTTGAGAGGACGTTTCATGTGAAAGGAAGTGGCACTGAAGAGAGCACAGGAAATAAAGTCAGTGGGTTGGATCCAGATTTAGTAATACTTAGGCCCATTGAAACCAATGGAGCAACTAATGACTAACCTAAGGCTCATTGATTTCAATGGGTGCACACAAAGTATGACTACATCTGGACCCAACCCAGTGACCATAGGCAAAGAGTGAGGGATATGGAAGATCATTCACGTGGGGCATAGGAGTCAGGAACCAATATCCAAAACAATGTTAGGCATGCTTAAGTCAGTTGAAAGCAATGGGTTTAAGTGTCCCTAACTCTGTACTGGAATGTGGTGAGGATTTCTATTCGCTGGTTCACCACAGATCATTTACACCACCTTCATTTTGATAAGGTGCAGGTTCAGATGAACAAATGAGGTGGTAGAGCCATCATAGGGTGATTTGATTTGGGGGCATGATGATGGTTCATTTGAATGCTTTGCATCCCACCACTTCCAGTGCACATTGTCCTAATATGAGGCCCACAGTTTGAAGAGGATTAGTGGCACAATATTTCTTAGTTTTTTATAACATGCTAAAGCTGGTGCTGAGCTTCTTTCATCCTTATGAAACATAAACACCAGCCTCTGCATAGCATACACGTTCCAAATTCATAATCCCATTTTACAGACAGAGGAACGAAGAAACTGGTGCAGTGTCACGATCTGCAAGCCTGGGGTTTAATTTGAGGCTGCCAATTTATGAACCACCCCCTGTAGCTATGCCTTTAAGAGCAGTTTGATCTGTAGCAATCATGTTAGGTGGCAATGTTTTGTCTTCCTGCCCTGGAAAGCTTCTTTGCCGATTTCTGCCCATCAGGCCAGGCAGGTCTCAAGATCAGGCCTGGCCATTTTATTTCTGGTCAGCTGGCATCTCTAGTTTATCTGCAAGTGACAGTACAAGGTAAATGCTTCTAGGCCTTGCTTGCACCACATTTTCATCCCAAGTGGTAAGAGACACCCTTCTCTCCCCCCCCCCCCCACTTTCGATGTAGATGAGCTCAGTGTCTTTCGTGCAGGGCTTTCCAGAGAGTCACTGTTCTGGTCTTTGCAATCAATTGATACATGATAATTAGATTCCTCAAGAAAAGCCAAACAAAGGCTCCCATTCACCCCCCTGCTTCTCCCACATGAATCCCAGTGAGAGAGATCTGGGACATTCAGCAGAAACCAGACAGCCAACATTCTCCAGCACTAAAAACACAATTTGGCTTGGGGTGTTCATTTAACAAACAGATCCTTGAACCTTGCTTCTGTTTTCAGCTTATTTAAACCATGTTTCTTTGTGCTCAGTTCATTAAAACATGTCTCTTTCTAAGATCTATTTTTACATTTCAAGAATCCAGTATTGTATTTTTGTGGTGGCAGATGGCCCTAAACATCCAAGCATAAGCTCTTTTCCTGACTTTCTTTTCTTAGATCCTTTCTCCGCGCCACACTCAGAAACCACAGATTCGCTGTAAACGAGTTGGCAAGATTCAAATATATGTATGTACGTATGTATACACACACACACACACACACACACACACTTCAAGGATGCTTTTCGTAGCCATTCGCTGTTTGCCTCTGCTCAGGTTGCCGGCGGGTGGAGGTGGGGATTTCCATTTGCTGCACATCAAACCTACACACATTCTAAAAGTTCACGGTGAGAGAGATGCACTATGCAAATTGCCCAAATTATTCTAATGCGATTAGCATAAAACTGTGCAGTACCAGCATAGGCAGCATCCAAAAGAAAAGGAGAGACACACACAAAAATTGGGGGCAGGGAGGAAGGGAAGAGGGACAGAGCAAGAAGGATGCCATTTACAAACACACACACACACACACACACACACCCCTTCCCTCTCCCCGCGCCCTGCCTCCATTGAGAGAGCTCTGGGACAGCTACTGCAGCCCCCCTTCTTTGAACCAGGGAGACCCCAGCTAGAGCAGAGCACCTTTGATGGGTCTCCCCAGGCTTGGCCCCGTAGAGCAGGCTGCCACTGCAGCCACCCTGACATTGCAGCTGGGAAGTGCCCAGATTGAGGAAAGAGGCTGCAAGAGCCTCTCTTGGGTCCATCTTCAGGGAGCCAAGCATGTCCTGGGGAGGTCCCCAGCCACAACCCCTCTGCTTGAGCCAGGTGATGTCTTACGCCCCACAGTGAGGTCAAGCATGCTCTGTGGCCTCTGAGGCACCAAAGCTAACAATGGGAAGGGGGTGCTGAAGGGTGCAGGGGGGAGGGAGCTTGTGCTCTCTCCCTCCAGCCCCACCGCTAGCCCTCTTGTAGACCCTGAAGTCATCAGGGAGGCTTATGCTGAGCTGAAGAGGTGAGGGCCAAAAGCAGTGTTCCCCAACCTTGGGTCCCCAAATGTTTTTGGCCTACAACTCCCAGCATGCCCCAGCCAGCTACGCTGGCTGGGGCATGCTGGGAGTTGTAGGCCAAAAACATCTGGGGACCCAAGGTTGGAGAACACTGTCTTAGAGTATAATATCCTAAGCTACTCCTGACATCAGCACAGTAGTTGCTGACATTGCATGGGCACAGCAGTTAAGCGGTATCATAAGCATTCGCTGGCTGGGACATGCTGGGAGTTGTAGGCCAAAAACATCTGGGGACCCAAGGTTGGAGAACACTGATTTAGAAACTGGGAATCTCAGGAAGCTGGTGGATACCCTGCACGAAACCAAACCTTGTAATTTGTATGACAACGGTGGCTACTCAGTATAAGCTGATATCCCTGCCCGCTGGGTGCTATTGCAGCTAAGGCAGGCAGGTATTATTTTACATTCAGTTTGGCTGTAATTCACAAGGAATAACACACACACACACACACACACACACACGATGTTACCCTCAAACCACCTATTCAAGAATTGTTCCATTGACATCCCAGTGAAGTCTCATCCCAAAACATAAAACCTTCCCTAAGTATTACTGACTGGGTTCGCATGACACAACAAGCAATGGTGGTGTCTTACCATTGCTTGTTCCCCGTGTCGTGCGAACCCAGTCGTGGTGACTGACCATGGTGACTTATAGTGGTTGTCAACCACGATAAGACACAATGGTCTGTTCTAGGGTTTGTTTGTACCACAATGGCTTGTCATGTTGTCTGAACCCAGACAACATGACCCATCGTAGTGCAATCCCCAGAACAAGCGACCTGTTCAGCAAGAGCGGACATTGCCGCTCTTGCCAAGTGGCTGGTCACAGATCGCAGCTGACAGCTGCCCCCAAACAGCAAGAATAACGGAATAAAAACAGCATCCAACCCAATCAACCCACTTACATGCAAAGGCTTGTTTAAACAAAAAATGTCTTTGCCTGCTGGCGGAAGGGCAGCAGAGAGGGAGCCAACCTAGCCTCCCTTGGCAGGGAGTTCCACAGCCTGGGAGCAGACACCGAGAAGGCCGTCCCCTGCATTGCCACTGAACATGTCTCTGGAGGTAGTGGTACCAAAAGAAGGGCCTCTCCTCAAGATCTTAAGACCCAGGGAGGATTAGATGGGAGAAGACAGCCTTTCAGGTAGCCTGGTCTCACGTAGGGATGTGCACGGAGCTCGATTGAGGGGTGGAAGTCTGGCAAACTCCAGGCTTGACCCCCCCCCCCAGGCTCCGCTCGCCCTACCTTTTCCCCAGCTCGACTCATGTTCTCACGAGCCAAGCTGAGGAAGCGACTTCTGGTCTTCCAGGCACTACGTTGTTTATGTAGAAAATGGCGTAAGATACATTTAAAATGTCTGCGATTTGCGTAATTTGTGCAAATTGCGGCTGTTTTTAATGTAGTTTATGCTATTTTCTTCGTAAACAACGTAGAGACCTGGAAGTCCAGCAAGTGCCTCAGCTGGCACTCGTGCTCGGCTCGCACACCGTGAGTCAAGTGCTGGGTGGATCGCCCACCCCTAGGCCATATAGGGCTTTATAACCAGCACTTTGAATTCTGCCTGGAAACAGACTGGGAGCCAGTGAGGCTGTTGTAACAAGGGAGTCACGTGCTCCCTGTGACCAGTTCTAGTCAACAGTCTGCCCACAGCATTCTGGACCAGTTGAAGTTTCCAAACAGTTTTCAAATGCAACCCCACATAGAGTGTGTTACAGTAGTCCAAACAGGATGTAATTAATGCATGTGTAATAATTGTGGCCAGATCAGACGTCTATAGAATGGGCACAGTTGGCACACTAGCCTCAGCTGTACAAACACACTTCTGGCCACTGCGGAAACCTGAGCATCCAGGTTTGGGGCCAAGTCTAAGAGTATACCCAAACTGCAAGCCTGAGTCTTCAGCAGGAGTGTAACCCCATCCAGCACAGGTTGAGTCCCTATTCCCTGTTCTGCCTTCAACTAAGCAGGAACTTAGACTCTGTCTTGTCTGGATTAAGCATCAATTTGTTCACCCTCATCCAGTCCCGTTGTATAAACGAGCCTTGCCGGGCAAAACGGAGGCCGAAATTGGCCCCGCTCACGCCTGGCGAGGCCTTACCTTTTTCTTCGGGGCGGCTCGCCTCTCTGCAGCCAGCCGCCCGCGCGGCTCACTCCGGTCCCATCGCATCACTTCCAGGACCGGAAATGACGCAACAGGCGCGTTCTGCGCCTGCGCAGGGTCCCGTCATGTCATTTCCGGTCCCGGAGAACTTCTCCGCGCCGCTCAGAAGATCGGGTCGGGGGGCGCCCCCCCGCAGAGAATCGAGTCGGGGGTGCGGAGAGCCCCCGACTCAGGTTTGGATGCATCGCTATCCATTACTGACATTAGCCACTGATTTAAAATTAGAACAGCTTTCTTGGATTTTGATGGAAAGGAGAGGTAGAGTTGGGTGTCATCAGTATACTGGTGGCACTGAACCCCAAAACTCCAGACAATCTCTCCCAGTGGTTTCATGTATATGTTAAATAGCATGGGGGATAATATGGAACCCTGAAGGCCACCACAGGCCAACAGCCACAGCACCTTCTGAGATCTCTCCTCCAAGAATGACCAGAGTCACCATAAAACAGTGCCTCTCTGTCCCATCTCAGACAGATGCCTCAGAAGGATATCATGGTTGATGGTATCAAATGTTGCCAAGAGGTTCAGCAGAACCAGTAGGGACACACTCTCTCTGTCCAGTTCCTGGCATAGATCATCCACCAAGGTGACCAAAGCAGTCTCTGTCCCATAACCAGGTCTGAAGCCAGATTGAAAAGGATCTAGATAATCTGCCTCATCTAGAAATCCCTGGAGCTGAGAAACCACCAGACACTCAAGCACCTTGCCCAAAAATGAAATATTGGAGACTGGCTAGAAATTATCCAATACAGCGGGATTCAGGGTGGGTTAAAACAACAAAAACAACAACAACAACAACAACAACAAAGATCTTAACACCACCTCTTTTAGGCAGGGCAGAATCACACCTTGGCATAAAGAGGCATTTTCCACAACCCTTACCGACGCAGTTCCCCCAGTTTCTTTTAAAACTGGACAAACAGGGGCCAAAGTTACATCCAGCAGACCTGTATCAACTGTGCCATCCAAGTTGGCATGGATACAATCAACTTAATCTGCAATGTGTTGCACAAATTGGTCACAAGAGGCAATTGAGTGGTCCACTATGTTTTATTGGGATTTTATCTCTAGTCAGATAAGGTTGATTAGTTATTGATCAAGTTACTGATCAGTTATTCAGTTAAGTGTCCTTTTCCAGATTAATGATCCTCCATTGTTCACTAGCAGCAGTATGCAAACAAGCACATTTTATTTACCTAATCATAAAATAGTATCTCTATAGTACTTTTCCAAAGTGTTCAATGCACCTCACATAGGTTTTCTCAGAAATTCTTACAACAGCCTCTCCCAAGCTGGAGCCCTCCACATGTTTTGGACCAACTCCCATCAGCCCCAGCCAGCATGGCCAATGGTAAAAAATGTTGAGAGTTGCAGCCCCAAAGATCTGGCAGGCACCAGGTTGGGCAAGGCTATAGTAGAGCATAACAGTGTTGGTGTTGAAGGCATGATCTGTGGCATGAGCCCATGAAGTTACAGTGTCTTCTAAAGGTCTGTGCTGCTATGATGTCTCGCCTCAGTTGCAGTTCCATTGGGACGCCTCACTCCTAGATCTTAGGTGCATGGACTCATAGCTACATAGATACATACGTACTCATCCCTACATAGGTGGCTCTCTATGGTGGAAGCAGTGCATTTAGCATGTCACCAGTTCCATTCGTATCGCACCAACACAGGCATAGAACAGAGGACACCCGTGGGAGCACACACTTAAAGGGTCTGCAGCTCTCAGGAGACCAAAGAGAGAAACGGGTCCTCAAACTTTTTAAACGGGGGCCCAGTTCATTGTCCCTCAGACTGTTGGGGGGCCGGACTCACTGGGACTCACCGGCCGCCCCCGCCCCCAGAGCCCTTCCGCAGCTCAGCCAGCGGTGGACCTCGGCTCCCCTGTGCCGCCTCCTTCATGCTGCCCCCCCGCCGCCACTGGACCCCCACCGCTGCCGTCGCTGCTGCAGGACCCCCCTGCCCCGTCCCCCCGCCGCCTCCGCCCAAGTCCGTAACCCGCACCCCCCTCCGTAACCCGCACCCCGCCGCTGTCCCCATCCCCGCCGCCGTCCTACCTGGTCCCCAGCGCGCCGCTGCCGCCGCCACTGCCTCCGCCCGAGTCTGCCGCCGCCGGAGCTGCTTCGTTGCGTCCATCCTGGACCCCGCCCGCGCTCAGTTTTGAAAAACAGCGTGGGCGGGGTCCAGGATGGACGCGACGGAGCAGGGTCACGTCACTTCCGCTGCGCCGGAAATGACGCGACAGGACCAGCGGGTGGCGAGGCGGATGAAGTAAGCCTGCGCGGGTGGACAAGAAGGGAGGAGGATGGGCGCTGTCCATGCCCCGCCACCGGCTAAGCCACCCCTCCTCCCCTTCCCCCCCAGCAGGAGATGCAGGGCGGCGGGCGGGCAGGCAGGCAGCCCGTGCCCCCCCCGCCGGCTCAGCTGCCCCTCCTCCCTTTCCCTCACAAGTTAGATCGGCCGCCAGGCCAGATGAAAAGACCCGGCGGGCCGGATGTGGCCCGCGGGCCGTAGTTTGAGGACCCCTGGTGAGAAAGCTACATTAGGATTTCTTGCATCTGCTAAAGAAATCATGTTTTCAATACTGTGAATAAAATTGTACATCAAAACACAAGTTCATTTAAAATGTTTACCTAATGCAGCCTTCCCCAACCCCGTGGCCTCCAGATGCACTGGGCGATAAATCCCCATCACCCCCAGCCAGTATGGAATGACTGTGCTGGCTGGGGGTGATGGGAATTGTAGTCCAACACATTTAGAGGGCACTGGGTTGGGGAAGGCTGGCCTAATGGAAAGGCCTGAATCTCTTGTAAATATTCATTCTGTTGAAAAGGGGGGGGGATGAACCAGAGAAAGAGATGAGATTAAGAGTTCTAGGCCACAGAGGTCAAAACAAGGCATGTACAAAATTTGTTGAACCTTTTCAATTCAACAGTCACCAGCAAGTTGTCACAACCTTTTTTTCCCTTTCTTTTTTTTAAATATCAGACCTGCAAAAGCACACTGTGGTATGTGCTCCCTCTACTGGCTCAGTTTCAGCACTGATGCTTGATTTTTTTTATATATATATATATATATATATATATATATATATAATTTCAGTGCTTTGAAGATGTCGTATGAAATGTGAAATATGAAGTATCTCACACTTTTCATGCAACGTGTATAATGAGCTTTCAGAATTCACTTCTACAAGATGCAGTGATAGCTATTGCCTTAGATCAAGAGTGGGCAGGGACAGATTCGCAACCTAGCAGTAGATCTCTGGGTGGTTTGCAGGAGATCGACATCCACTTATTTCTGACTTCCGCTTATTTAGCCAATGCAGCAAAATGACACCCCCCCACACACGCCCCAAATTACATTGCCGAGTGGATATTTGTGTGGAAGGACAGTGAGCTCCGTTCAGCTCCGAGCCCAAATTCTTTAATGCTAAAACCCAGTTCAGGCATTTTGCCTGCCTGAGTGAGGTACACCGGCATGTGTCAGAGGGATGGGGCTCTATAGGCTGGCCCCACCCCCAATGTCCTCATGCATGCCAGCCCCACCCTCTAAGTCCCCAACTTCTCCATGTTGGGAAAGGAGATCTGCAGCAGGCTTCTAGTCACATTTGCTTGAACACAACTCTTGGCGTGATCAGGAACGCTGGTGAAAAACAAGGTTCCCTGTCGCGTGGAGGCCTCCACCTACATTTAAGCAGACATGAGCAGAAGCAGACTGCCCCACTCAACATGGGGAGGACAGGGATGTTGGGAGTGGGGCTGGGGCTAGCAAGGATATTGGGGCAGGGCCAGTGCGTGCGGCCACATCCCTCTTACATGCGTGGGGGTACCCTAGTCAGGCTCTTTTGCACCAGCCTCCGTTTGGCGGGTCTTGTGGTTCTAGTAAAAAAACAAAGGAGATCCTACAAGCTGGAAGTCTTCCCACCCTTGACTTAGATGGCTCGAAAGGGGGTTAGTAAAATGGATGGAGGAGTGTTCTTTGAAAGGTTTATTAGCTATGACAGCTAAATGGAACCTCCATCTACTTCTGAATATGAATATCCAGTGCTGGGAACAAACACACCATCAGTGGGGTACTCCCTGCCTCTGTGGTGGAATGCCCTGCGCTCTGAGTTTCCCAGAAGTGTCTTCTTGATGGCCCCTTGTAGGAACAGAATGCTGGGCTAGATGAGCCCTTGGACGGATTTCATAGATCATAGAGTTGGGAGGAGCCTACAAGGCCATCGAGTCCAACCCCCTGCTCAATGCAGGAAACTAGAGGAGGGGTCTCCCTCCAAGTAATAACCAGGCCTGACCCTGCTTAGCTTTCCACACTCAGACAAGCTCAGCCAGCGTAAGCCATGCAGCAGGGCTCTTCTGATGTTCTCACACAGCGGTCCAGCTAAGAAATGGAATGTTTGATGGGACTCGTTTTCAAGAAGGAACATGTTTTCTGTGCGGTTAACTGTATTGCCAACCAGCTTGTTCTTGTTGGCTTCAAAGTGACAGAAAAGTCATCCCTGATAACAACAGACATAAACAGTTAGGTCTGTAACCCCCAAACTGGTTTTCTGATGGTTCCAGTAATTGCTCTCCAGGGTAATTAATGTATTAAACCAAAGAAACAGCAGGAGGTTAAAGAGAGAGAGGAGGGGAGAAGGAGAAAGAAGAGAGAGAGAGAGAGAGAGAGAGAGAAGTATCAGTGTGGCGTAGTGGTGAGAGTGTTGGACTGGGAGTCGGGAGATCTAGGTTCTAGTCCCCACTCGGCCATGAAACTCACTGGGTGACTTTGGGCCAGTCACTGACTCTCAGCCTAACCTACCTCACAGGGTTGTTGTGAGGATAAAATGGAGAGGAGGAGGATTATGTAAGCCGCCTTGGGTTCTTTGCAGGAAAAAAGGTGGGGAATAAATATAATAAATAAATAAAAATTTAAAAATCTGAAGACGAGTATCAAACCAGCCTACAAGACATTTCAGAGTGCAAGTGGCCAGTTCTGAGAATTATCTGCCCCAGCCATTTACAGCATCTTGCACAAGTCCCCCAGCCCCACCCCCGCATGGCTCGGAGGCAGGCAGGCAGTGCAGTGTCTATTTCTGACTGTTCAGAGTCCAGTCACATGGCCACTTCAATCCAGGCTAGTCTTCTTGAGGCTTGTTTGTTTTTTAGCCAGCTGACGTTTCGCCATGCTACTGCAAGCTGAGCTGGTCATGTGGTTGCCAACTGGCATGCACAGGACACTGCACGGATTAGGCTTGCAAATTCTCAAGAAGCTGAGCTTGTGCTTGAAGGTCAAATCTGACCCACAGCCAAGGAGGTTGCCTGACTGGATCTGAAATGTCTGGATTAGCTTGCAGGGCAGTGGTGCAGGCTTATGGTGGGCGAGTTATAGAGCACGGAGCTGTAGAAATAACTCCTTCCTGTTCTCACTCCTAACTCATTACATTAGAATCCATTATAGGTTAGAACGGGGCGGACTCTAGCCTTTTTCTACCCTGCTCCCTGCCTTGCTCTTCATAATCTCCAAGTCCCACTGTGGCCTGCCTTGACAATATCACCAAACAGTGGAGGAGGCCATCCTGCAATCCCCATTCTGATCTCTGACTGATTCTGTAAAGCTGGCAGAGTGAGGCATTGCATGCTCTCTCTCTCTCTCTCTCTCTCTCTCTCTCTCTCTCGCTCGCTCGCTCTCGCTCTCTCTCTCACACACACACACACTGAACACACACACACCAGTCACACACTCCTTGTTGCACCAGTTTAGTCTGACACTGGGCTGAGCGACAGTGCTGGCACTTGGTCTTAATGCACATCAGGAAACATGGTAACAAGGAAAAAGTAATGACTCAAGTTATTGCTGTATTTCCTGAACAAAGCAACTTTCCTCACTGGAATTATTAAAGCAAAATAATTCAGTTGCATCACATTTTAACTGTTCGTTTTCAGAGTTAACACATTATTGTGTTAAAATGAAACAATCTGCACTGATGTTGGACCACTGACTGAGATCTTCTAAGGCATGCTGTCAGGTGAACCCCCCTCCCCTCGCCTCGTGTGATGCTGAATGCCTGAAGGGGAGCTCCTGCAACATGGAGAAATGTGTTTGCGAGTGTATGGGTGAGATAAAGAAGAGTCAGACACAGAGTATATGGTTTCAAATCAGGGCCACATTTATTGAATTGAAGATCTGTGAAGGGCGAAGGGCGGTACTAACCTAGCCCGGCCATTGGCCGGGAAAAAAACAATATTTGGGCAAATACATCCTAACCGCACCGGAGGCGGGTTGGTCCGCCCCCAGCCAGTTGCCCTCCATGTGGAGCTGGAGGGCTTTACCATCGTCGCCTTACTTTGACGCCTCCAGGCACCCAATGTAGGCGAGAAAGGCAAAACCCCAAAGACGTCCCAATCTCCCTCCTGGCAAGCCTCAGGGCATTAGCGAGGGCAGCCTTGGGTAAACGTCAGTCACCTTGAAAGGTGCCACTGGATGATCACCATAAGCTTAAGCCATACTGCCTAATCCCGCACTTCCCGCAAATGCGACCAATTTAGCTATGATCCCCCTGGTGGGATCAAGATCGAATTCAAAATTTCCCTACCCTGATTCACAGTGTAGAGTAGGCGAAACCCGCCCATTGCCCCGGCCAATTGAGACAATGAGCCAAAATTCCTACTCGGCCCCCGTTAATGGGCGACCAGAGGAGCCTACACTGCTAACAGGGCGGGATGGGAGGGAGCCGGAAAACAGCAGCAAAAGAGACCGTGGGCGGGAACGCAGGTGCCTAATTAAGCCCTTTCCTGTGTCCCCGCCCTAGTTGAGCCATTGGCTCAGTACCTGTGACCAACCTGACCTGTTACCTAACTCCTCTCTCCTCCCCCACTCGCAAATCTTCTCCCCGGCCCCAGATGAGGGGCCCGTGGAAGTCTGTTGCGAGTGTATGGGTGAGATAAAGAAGAGTCAGACACAGAGTATATGGTTTCAAATCAGGGCCACATTTATTGAATTGAATGACTCTGTGAAGGCTGAAGTGCGGTACTAACCTAGCCAGGCCATGGCCGGGAAAACCAATATTTGGGCAAATACATCCTAACCGCACCGAGGCAGGTTGGGTCCGCAAAAAAAAAAACAACCGCCCCCCGGCTCAGTTGCCTCCATGTGGAGCTGGAGGGCTTTTACCATCGTCGCCTTACCTTTGAACGGACCTCCAGGCACCCAATGTAGGCGGAAAGGCAAAACCCCAAAGACGTGTCCAATCCTCCCTCCTGGCAAGCCTGCAGGTCATTAGCGGGCAGCCTTGGGTAAACGTCAGTCACCTTGAAAGGTAGCCACTGGATGATCACCCATAAGCTAAGCCATGACTAGCACTATCCCGCACCTCCTGCCACAGAAGAGAGAGCAAAGCTATCGCTTAGTCGAATACTCCCCCCTGCCCGATAAACAAGCGAGCAGGGTCCTTCGCAGATCTCCAATAGTTATTTCTCATTATCTACACCGGATAGAGTGAAACCCCATCAAGGGACCCCGATCTGGGTGATACAGCTCCCTCCGGGCCAAGGATATTGTGGGATGGGGAATACAAAACCCAATCCCTCCTACGGCCCTACAAATCTCGCAGTTCACTTTTCTAACCGCTCTGTTCAAGGCCTTGGGCCAACTGAAACACGGTATCATGAACGACCAAGGATCAGGACTCCCAGCCATCATTGCCGTATGTATGCCATATTGCATGACACCTGTAAAATCAGGGCCTTGCCTTTCGACAAGCCCAAATCATTCCCCCCCAAATGGGGACCAGGACATCTGGGGGGAAGAACACTGGTCAGTTCAGAACAAAATGTGGAGGAGGTTCTGCCATCTCATGCCGCGGCGACCCATCCATTGGACGTCCGCCAAAGGCTCAACCTCCAGGAACTCCCAGCCGTATGTATGCCATATTGCATGACACCTGTAAAATCAGGGCCTTGCCTTTCGACAAGCCCAATACTTCCCCCAAAATGGGTACCAGGCTATCTGGGGGGAAGAACACTGGTCAGTCCAGAACAAAGTGTGGAGGAGGTCGTCCGCTGAAGGCTCAACAGCCAGGAAGCCCGACATGGCAGTTCGTCCTGCCGCCCAGTAAATCATACTGTGCCCACAGATCAACACACGGACAGTCCTGCCTCCACCCCGGTGACCTGGAAGAGAAACACAGCCCACGGCAGTACCATCAAGGCAATTTTTTGACGTACCATTAAGGAAATTTTCGCACCTAGGACCAGTATGACTGGGACCTCCGAAAACCCCAGTTTGCCCACAGTGGATGCGACACCAATCTGTATGGAGTGGGCTCAGAAACCCAAATGTGCCAGGCCATGGAATGGGCTCAGAAACCCAAATGTGCCAGGCCCAAGTCCACGAGAGCAGACCTCGTCACTGAACAAAAGCGAATTAGTCAATGGCTAGCCATCTTGACGACAAAACAGCCTACCCTCAGCGAGTCCACGGCCAGCCACAAATGTGTGCAAAGGGGCAAGGCATCCTGCTGACAAAACAGACTGCCTTCAGCAAGTCCACATCCCACCATGAATAGGTGTAGCTCTGTTATTGATCCCGCATGTAACAGGATGATAGACCCTCCACCCAACTGGTCATGAAATAAGACCGTCTGGCAAGGAGAATGGCAAACTGTAGGCCCACGGGGCAGGGCCCGACATCTCTGCCTCTGCCCCCAGGCTCTGAGCAGAATATTGTGCTTTAAAGCGTGCGACGTAAGCGCCCAGACAAGGACATAACTCTGGAGTTCTTAGAGGACATAGTGTTCAGTATCTGCACTGTAGCCTGATTGTCACACAAAATTGTACAACCGAGTCAGCCAAGAGGTCTGCCAAGAGTGCACAACCAGGGGCAATAACCCTGCCAGCACAATTTGAGATGGCCAACCAGGCCTTGTAATTGGCGTAGAAATACGCCTAATTAGGTCTACTATTTTTCGCTAGAGAGGTGGGAATACTGCTGCACTGAATCCCAACTCTATATAGGAAAAAACCGAGTGTAGAAACAGGCCATGGTACCAACTCTATACAGGAAAAACTGAGTGTAGAAACAGGCAATGGTACCACCAAATCAAACGCCAATTCACAAAAAGGCCTTAGGACAAATAATCTAATAGTGGACAACCTGTTCGAGGCCCGTCCCCTTCCGTCAGGCCAATTGAATGATAAATTTTCTGCCCCGGAAACAGTACCCAAGAAGGTCAAAATCCTCTGAGTGGACAGGCAGCAGCTTAAATGCTGGTTTAATATGGCATTCTTCCATCAAGACGCCAGGACCACAGGAACGGATCATGCGAAACTCACCCATGGCCTTCTTTGGGAACTATTCCCAAGGCGATATGCGCAGGGAGGGGATGGGCCATGAGGAAATGGGCCCAAACCCTTCCCGCTGCCACTTCTTTGTCAATTTCAGATTGGACTATGTACTCTGCGCCTCAATTACCCGCCTTGGCAAATTAACTGGGCTGGGGCCCTTTAGGAGGTGGGTGCTGGCCTGTATGGACACTCAGCACAAGCCACCCCTAATGGGAGATGAGAAGGAAAAGCTCAGTGTCTCGCGCACCACACACACACTGGGGGCCTGTAAATGCGAAATGTACATAACTCAGACTGCGCGGCAGAGGCTCCCCATCTTGATGTCTACGTGCCCCAGCAATTCGTATGAATTACAATGCAAATGCAAACATAGCCATGAACCACCCCTCTCGTCTCCCTGGGCTAAGCAAAGTTAATCATGACTGGCCACTGGAGGGGGGGGGGGAGAATCCACACTGCTGGTGTGGCTTCTGGTTTCTGTTGTTGTTGGGTTTTGCACGTGAAGAAGCACGGGCCAGGGCTACCTGCTGAGGCAAGCCCTGGAGAAAGCCCAGGCAAAGAGTGAGTAACTGTGTAGTCACGGGACAAGCTTTGTTATTTTGTAGCTCTACTGTGTAGGAGCCAAAGTGTCTTTTTAACTCTCAATGGTGAGCCTGTTTGTGTGAATGGCCATGTTGGCATGCTATTGTGTGGGTAGCACTCACCACTCCCTGGGGAACCGCCCGCATTGTTGGATGTATCCGCATATGCGTAGTCACAAGGCCGAGAAATCTAAGCGTGCACTATTTCAACAAATTCTTGGTCTCAAGGCAGTGAAGGTGATTCAACTGATGGTGGCTTCTATTTCTTCTAAGCATGCTGAAAATGAATGCATAACATTATAGTATGATCTGCTACGCGTAGAGAGGCCCTGCCCTGACCGCCCCTTTTTGTCAACCCTTGAAGCGTCAAGGTCCTCTTCATCTGAAGAGGAAACACGAGTCGGTGGCGGACGCTTTGATGGTTGCCTAGGGGCCCGTCCCTTGCACTCCTTGCCACATTGATTTTTCTTGGGAGGCATCTGAACCGGGACTTCAACTGGAATATCAAGAGAAATTGATGAGAGTAACGAGCAAAATTACGGAAGTAGCACGCTGCTTAACTAGCACGCTGCTTAACTCTCACGCTCAAACAAGCTGTGCCAGAACAATAATGCACAGTAACATTAAAACGAGAGAGAAAAATAAATAATAATAATAATAATAATAATAATTATTATTATTATTATTATTATTATTATTATTATTATTATTATTCTACAAGGAACCCAAGGCGGTTTACATAATCTTCAAGCTCTCCATTTTATCCTCACAACAACCCTGTGAGGCAGGCCAGGCCGAGAGTCAGTGACTGGCACAAAGTCAAAGTGATGATGATTCGTTTGATTTCATAGATTATAGAGTTGGAAGGAGCCTTGCTCAATGCAGGAAACTAGAGGAGGGGTCTCCCATCCAAGTAAATAACCTGGCCTGACCCTGCTTAGCTTTCTACGCTCAGACAAGCTGAGCCAGCATAAGCCACAGGCCTGTCTTCCCAGCGAGTTTCATGGCCGAGCGGGGACTAGAACCCAGTCCAACACTCTAACCACTACACCACACTTAACCACAATTGATTAAACTGATTAAAATTAAATTGATTAAAATTGATTTAAGTTAATGGAATAAATTGATTAAACTGATTAGACTTGATTTAAATTATCGAAATAAATTGATAACTTTTGACTTAAATTATCTTTCCATGCTCAGACAGCTGATCCAGCATCAGCCACAGGCCTGTTCAACCTTAATTAATTTCATTAATCAATTTAATAACATTAATTAATTCAACAGTATTAAATTTTATTTAATAATAAAACAAAATAACATCAATCAATTAATTTAATATCATTAATTAAATCAATATTAATTTTTATTTACTAATAAAATAAAATTAAATAACATTCAATTAAATGGGCGCCGGTGATGACAGCCGCTCAACGTCCTGGCTAAGGCCAGGCGGCAGTGCAATGGCCAGAGAGGCGGCCGGCCACGTGGCGCAGTGGCCAGGCCCGGTCAGACTCTAATGGCGCCACCGCACAAAACAGCTTAGCGAACGCCAACAGCTGAAAGGCGGCCGCTGAAGATCAATTCTTCTGCGACGAAGGTAACAGCTGTTCGACACCGCCCGTGCAGCAGCCGAGGCACCCAACGCCGAACTCTGGCCCGCAAAGAATCAGCTGCTCTGCGCGGCACAAGGTGTCCGGCCACGTGGCGCCGCGGCAGCAAACCTCAGCCGATCTACGGCTAACTCAAAGACGCCGCAGCGAGCCCCGGCCGATTTCAGGCAACATAGCCTGGCCGCGCTACGGGCCTGCCGAGCAGCTCAGCGTCACGGCAACCAATCCCCGGCAATCGCGCGAGGATCAGCTGTTCGTCGCAGCCGCAGCAAGCCCCGGCCGATTTCCGGCAACATAGCCCGGCCGCGCTACAGGCCTGCCGAGCAGCTCGGCGTCACGGCAACCAATCCCTGGCAATCGCGAGAGGATCAGCTGCTCGTCGCAGCCGCAGCAGGCCCCGGCAAAAAGGACGAGCGGACGCCAACAGCTAAAAGGTGGCCGCTGTATTAAACGCTGCTCGTCCCAGCCGCAGCAAGCCCCACTGAAGGAGGTGAGCGGACGCCAACAGCTGAGAGCCGATATCCAAACAGCTGTTCGGCGCGGGGGGAGGGATTTTCCTCAGCCCAGGTAAAACAAAGGGCGACCATCCATGTGGCGCCGCGGCAGCCAGCGCTGCTCAACCGAAGTGGCGCCTTGAAAGGGGAAACTAGAGGAGGGGTCTCCCAGGGAGAGGGGCCGCCAGCAGCTGAGGGGTGGCCGCTGTAGCGGACATTAAGCCTCCATGCGGGGGGGGAGAGCCAAAACTGAGCAGCCACCACCCCAGTCACCCTCAGGTAACTAAACTTTTAACAACTAAAACTTTTAAAACTAAAACTCCGGGCAATCAGATAATGGCGCCAAGTATCTGAGAAAATATCGGCTGCTTGGGGGGGGGGGAAAGAGCGAGATAGCGGTGAAAGACGCCCAGTTGAAATGGGGGCGAAAATGAAGTCCCCCGATCCTCTTAAATAACTTAAAACAGCTGAGCCCCAATCATACTTTTAAATAAATTGGAAGTAAGCACAATCACAGCACCCCCCTCTTCGATTGGAACACACGCACGCATACACAAAAGGAACGATACCACGAGGACGAGGCACCACGAGGAAGAGGGATCAGGGAGGATGATGTGTAGTCAGCCGGAAAACAGCAGCAAAAGAGACCGTGGGCGGGAACGCAGGTGCCTAATTAAGCCCTTTCCTGTGTCCCCGCCCTAGTTGAGCCATTGGCTCAGTACCTGTGACCAACCTGACCTGTTACCTAACTCCTCTCTCCTCCCCCACTCGCAAATCTTCTCCCCGGCCCCAGATGAGGGGCCCGTGGAAGTCTGTTATAGGTACACACACACAAGTCCTCATGATTTGTATTCAGGGCTGTGTCTATGTTATGGTTTTATGGGAGCACAAGAAAACACAGAATGTGGTAGTGGGCACAGAATCTCACTTCCCCAGAAACTGAGCATCCATTTTAAAAAGAACAAGTTTCTAATCCTTATGGGCTACTTCAAAATATATGGGCAATGTCACTTGAAACCACAGAAGCCACAGAGATAGTTGGATAAAATTTTCAACGGTTGGAGGTGGGGTGTCAATGGCCTTGCCTAACTAGCAAAACCAGAGTTAATTGTGTAAAAGTAAGACAAATTATGCTAATTTGCTCAACTTCCATAATTTCTAACAGCCATATCACTCAGCTATTTGTAGAGCAGAATTTGGATTGCCTGGGCAGTGGATTTTCATTATTATTTTTTGTGTGCACACAGTCCTGTTTATATTTTTGTATATGCATTCTTTGGGAGAACAGGAAATTCCATATGTAGTCCCCACTGAAGATGGAGGAGTGAGGGAGACGAAAGCAATTTCACTGGGGGCAGTGATGTCAACTAAAGATAATATCTGTCACAGAATGCATTTGAAGCATAATAAATATAACTGGCGAACACAAGAGACTAGGTTAAAATAACATGAAGGTTAATAGGACTCAAAGCAGATTTGATCTTCTCTGCAGAACATGATTTATAGTTTTAACCTTAAACTTTCTAAAATGGTTAAAGAAGCTTGCTCACTCTTTCTTATTCAGTGTTTTTTGAACTGATAGTTCTCTGCTAACTTTTAAAAACCAGAACAGTGGGTGATGCCCTGTGTGGGTGCTTGTTAATTTTACACTGACTTCAAAACTTTAGCTCAAATTTTGCAAAGATGCTGTGATAATATGAACTCCTAATCCGATTGTTAGTCAGTTTTAATCACACCGTACAGACAGAGATGTTATTTACTCACATGGCTGTGACCCACATCCTTTTAATTAATTATTGTTTTAAGCTGCTTTTTTTTAATTGATGAATGCTGCCTTTGAAATTGATGCCATCCCCACTGACATTGGGGGAAGCAGCATGAGGCCCATAAACTTTCCAACCATTTCATCTATCAACAAGTTATAGATCTATCCAATTGTGGATGAGCTGCCTTAAAAAGATTTTCTTTCCCAGAAAGGCCGGCCTGCTGATGCTCTCTTTCATGTGGCAATCCACTTGTGCCCCATAGAAAGGGCACTTAAGTTGTAATCCTACACATGTCTACTCAGAAGTAACCCCCATTGAGTAAGATGCAATCCTATACCCTCTTATCTGGGAGTAAGCAGCATTGAACTCAATGGATCTTACTTCTGAGTAGACATGTATAGGATTGCACTGTTAAACTACTATAAAGATCTGGATTTCACCAGTGAGGTGGTGGTGGTGGGGAAACACCTCACCTCTGCATTCACAGATTGGTGTCTGAGCCATCAGAGCAGCACATATTTAGTTCTGAGGCAACCATGTTTTCAGGATTTTACCATTTGTGTCAGTGAGGAAAAAGCGCCAAATGATATTTCATTATGATTTCCCTTTCAAAAGATCTGCAGTTTTGCGTTTTGGAAAGCTTGAGCATATAGGCCTAACAATGACTATGCAGTATATAGTCAATGGCACAACCAACAATATCTAGGGCACTGATATTATCCAGACGGGTCCCTGTATTATTACAAATAGTAGACCCTTTCTTGTCCCTTTCCTTTCACACAGGATTAAGTATCTGCCCAATGCAGATTCAAGATGGAACATAATTTCTATTTTCTTGGATCCCTGCATCGCTGGCATGTTCGGATGGTACCCAAGATTATCCACAAATTGGATTGTTGTATAATACGTATATTGGTATATGAAAAGATTAGATCCCATTTCCAACAACATCAGTAGCAATTGGATCAGTTCCAAATGGAACATTAATTAATGTTAAAAAAGCAGCATGGGATCATTATTAATGAAAAGGGTATGCACCACAGTTGTGGAGGTAAATAAAGTCTACACAATTAAAGCTGGTTAACACTGGCCCAGTTTACACAGTCAGCATGGCTTAAACAAGCCATGGTGGGTTGTTTAAGATGCGGCATATGCCGGCACATGACGGGCACCGTTTGCCTAATTACCTGCCTGGGCACGGCTTATCATTCCAGGGTATGGTCCCAGGGTATGGTCTGAAGGCACATGAGGCAGCCACCATGGTGGAGCTAAGCGGGTCTGGGTCTGGTCAGTGCTTGGAGGGGAGGCCACATGTAGCCACCTTGAGTACCCTGATGGAAGAAAGGTGGGATAGAAATGTAATTAATAAACAAACAAACAAACAAATAAATATTGTGTCATCCAAACTTGGGTGGCATGAGTTATTTGAGGGTTGTTTTCCCCTCAAACAAGCCATGCCACTCAGATTCAGAATCAGATGACACGACAAGCCATGCCCGAGCGGGTAATTAGGCAAATGGCGCCTGACATGTGCCACGGCTCAGACAAGCCACCGTGGCTTGTTCAAGCTGTGGTGATCATGTGAACTGGGCCACTGAGACCTGCAATATCTCTTGCAATAGCAAAGCGTCAGTTTCAAAGTCAAAATAAACTTAACATATACCTAAGATACAGATGTTGAATTAAGAGCAACATACAAATTGCTAGGCAAAGTCTGCAAAGGACAGCAAACACAGTTTCAAACAATGTTTTGCATGAAGACTTGAGATTGCCTTGCAGAGTCTGAAAGCGTGTTTTGAAACCTTTGCAGTGTCTACACGGCAGTAAACCATAATACAAACAGAAATTGGTGATTGAACAGAAAATTAATAATGTTTCACGAGGACTGTGAAAATGTGTATCAGGCAACATCCCAAATATTACGCTGCAGACACTGACAGTGCACACCTTGGCAATTCAAAATGTTCCCAGTGTTGAATATCTCTTTATGAAACTGACCAGTTTAGGAAAATGAGAAATTTTGTTCAGCTTTTAGGCGAATGCAAGCTATTTAATATATGGAACTTTTCATATATTAATAATTCTTAAGAGTTTCTAAGAGTAGTTAGTAGATAATCAAGCTTTGTTTTCTGTATAAGAGATACAGCTGTGAGCTTTAAAGAACATTCTTGAACTCATTGGGGATGAATTTAGAAAGGCGTTTGATTTAATAAACAGAACACTTGCTTAATAAAATTAAGGACATCTGAAAGCCAGCTCCAGGACTGCCTTTTAAAAATCCAAGTTGATGGTATTGCTTTGTGTGCTGAAGGCCTTTCGGTTTCGTTACCTATTGATGTATGAATCTGAAACAGACTTTTTAGAAGCACCAGCCAGCCAGGATATGAACAGACCAAAGGACAAAGCTGTCCACCATTGTGGACATAGTCTATGCCAACAAGCAACTCCTAGGAGTGGCCAAACTGATCCATCTCTCTCAGTGACAGTCCCTTTGTCTAACGTGACTGTGGAATGAAGCTTTAAGGCTAGGCAGTAGATAAAAAGTTACAATTGACCATGTCCAATGACTGACTCAGTCATGTGACGTTTCCACCCGTGTACATAAAGGCATAATTGACACTCTGGACCTTGCAGATGTTTTGTAATTCATTCGGTTCCCACAATGATATCACAAAATAAGTCTTGTGAACTGGCAATAACCGTGCTTTCCTCTGAGCATGTTCTTCTCATCCCTAAGTCCATTTAGATGCAAATGGAGCCCCATTTTCATGATTTTTGCTTTGTTTTTCTTTTCATGCTATTAAAACCATCTGCAGGATTAGCAATATCCCATATGTGGCAGGATATCTTCTATCTATATAGGATTTTGTTTATACCTAGGACAGGTAAAGCTTATTTTATATTCTATAGAGTATAGATAGATTTTTAATACCCTGATGCAGGGTAAGTCCCCCTCCCCCAACACTTCAAAGGAAAGAGCATCTAAATCCTTTCTAGGAAGCGGATTCCATTGCTGAACTCTTGCTAGAATTGAGAGCTTTTCCCCCAACGTGCAAACTAGAGGTGGCCAGCATTTCTGGCAAGCATGCTGTATGCCAAGCCTGAAATAGGAGTTAGTGCCACTCTAGTGAACACATCTGCACCCTTGTGCCTTCTTATAATTTGGCTCTGGGCAGAATTAAAAGGATGACGCTGGAGATAGTTCTGTTGTCATGGACAGGTCACTACCTGACAGGATTTAGACTCATAGGGCTCTGAGTCCCAAATCTCTGCAGGGTAAAAGCAGTAGTTGGGCCACTGCTGGGAAAAAAAAAACTCTTACCATTAGGCCTTGCAGGCTTACATTGTTATTGGTCAGTCTCAGACTTGTGGTCTAGTATATGGGGCTGACTCTGAAGGGTGTTCAGAAGCTCCAGTTGGTGCAAAATGTGGTGGTGAGGGCTCTATCTAGAACCTGATGTGGGCAGGGGGATATGTCATCTCTATTGTGTCAGTTGCATTGGCTCCCTGTTTGGTTCTCGGCCCAATTCAAAACGCTGAGGTTAACCTTGGTTACTTCCAACAGTGGTTGTATCTCAGAGTGTAAAGATGAAAATGAAAATAATAATGAGAAGAAATTAAAAGTGAATGCCCCCCTAAAAACCAAAACTGATATTAAGGGGCAATTCAGAGAAACTATTCAAGGGGCAATTAACAGGCTATTAACAAGGGGCAATTAACAGGTAATCCCACTACTACCATGCTCAACAGAATAAAAGCAATAAAAGGGCAGAAAGTGTAAGCAGGGAGCAATCAAGGAACACCAGACGAGACCTTTGTTGAATGGGGACTTACTTCTGAGTAAACATTACAAATGGTTTGTGGCATGGGAAATGCATTTCTGGATGGTAAAGAATTATTAGGTGTATGTGGCACCCACATTTTAATTCTGCTTCCAGCTGATTTCAGTGCATTTAGAGCCCTAAGCCATTATCATACTAACCCCCTTCCCCCATATCAGTCTGCCTGCTCCCTTATGTCACCAACTGAAGCTCTGCTCTGTGTCCCTCACCTCCTGAGGATAGGTAGGTAAGGAGGTGGGTGCATGGAATGGGGCCTTCTCAGCCATTGCACTCGGGCCCTGGAATTCCCTTCCTAGAGAGATACATTTCCCTCCTGGCTTTCTGCCAAGGTATAAACACTTTCCAGTTTCAAGTCTTTATGGGAGAGGGTTGCTTTTTTCTGCTGAGTTTTTGTTTCTGTTGTTGTTTTCTCTCTCTCTCTCTCTCCTAGGGATGTAGCCAGGCGTATGGGCCATCCAATTCCTGCCTGTGCCTCAGGTTGGTCAAATAAACAAAAACTACCCTTGTGTTCTTGGTTCTAACTGTATCAACATCTATGCTTCCCCAGCTCACACACCATGTTGTGTTGTGTTCCCTTCTTTAAGCCAACCTGACCAGTTCAGTCACCATTTCCCCTCCAACCCCAAATGAATATTTTTTAGACCCTTTAGCATCTTTGTATGCCCTTCCTTCTTTTCTTTTCTACAAAGAAGGTAGTTTAGCTGAGCTGTGATCTTAAAAACACTTAAGGGAAAGTGAGTCCCTTTGAACCCGGTGGCAAGGTAGGTTGCTACATTATAATGTATTTATCCTATTTATTTATTTAAATATTTATTTAAATATTTATTTTAAGTATGGTATGAATTATTTTAGTTTATTTTATCCTGCTCTTCCGCCAAAAAAGGTTCCCCAAGCAGCTTACATAAGATCAATAAAAACAGGACAGTCCCTGCCTGCAGGCTTACAGTCTAAAAAAGGAAAAGGGGATGAAGAGGGAAGAGGAAACAAGCAAACTCAGGCACCAGTTTGAATGCTTGCCCAATGGGGGGAAATACCTTGCACACAGAAAAACAGCATGGGTTTTATGGTAGTGTTAGCCAGGTCATACACTGGAGTAGTTCCTTTGAAATCTGGCCATAATATTGAACTCTACTGTTTTCATGATGGTTGCAACTATGATGAAAGGGCACAGTTGTGAGCTTAGTCAGAGTTCCTTCCTAACAAACATACATAGGATTTCATGGTGGGTTTGATTTAATAACATTTGAAATCATTCTATTTTCTTTAGCTCAAGATAGTTCCTGAAGTGAGGAGATCTGCATGCAGAAATGACTTCAAATGAGTTCCCCATATCACTTAACAGTTGTAGTACATAGATGACATTTGAAAGAGAGAATCACAATGAGAAAGATGATCTGCGCCTAATTGTGCTTTCTCCCAGCACCACAGAATGGCTTTTACATTAATTATTTCTTTATTTACAGTATTTGTATACCGCTCCACATCTAAGTAAATTCTGGAGCGGTGAACAATAAAAAGATAAAAACAGATAAAACAAACAAAAACAATACATTGAAAACAAAGTAACATTACAATGGTGGCTGGACAGCAGAGAAGGCTTCCGGGAAGAAGGCTTTCCCCCGCCCCCAGTATGAATTAATAATTTTATTGCAAACTGTCCAAAGTGTAGAGGTTTTGCACATACATACATGGATTCTAAGGCACTCTCAGCACAGGTGATCTCCAGGGCCACTTCCCCGCCAATGCCTCGCTCTCACAAAGGACCCCTCAGAGCAAGGCAATTGTTCCGGGCGGGCTCAGTGGAGAGCCGTGCTGCCGCACAGTTCCCCAGAGAGCCGACTCACACGATTCCTTGCTCTAAGGGGTTCTCAGAGCGAGTAGGCATTGGGTGGGCAGCACTCCAGGGAGCCACGCTGGGTGCCCTCTTGCGGCGGCCTTTGCCGCAGCAGGGAGCAGCCAGTGCAGCTCTGCAGAGCAGCTGCCTGCCCTAGCCTTACTCACAGGGAGGCACAGGGTGCGCCGTGGCAGCTGCTCTGGGGAGCCACAACGGCTGCTTTCCTGCTACGGCATTTGCCGCAGCAGGAGAATGGCCAGCGGGACTCTGTGGAGTAGCCATCCACCCTAGGTCTCATGTTGAGAGGCATCGGGCATCAGGACTCACCACGGTCCTCCTGGTGGCAGGGCACACAGGACCCACCACCTGCCAGAAGTGGGGGATGCACTCCGCCTAATGAGAGGGCTGGTACTCGGAGAAACGCTGAGTGAGTGCCTCAGGCTTCACAGGAGAGCTAAAAGAGAAGCAGATGTTTCACTTGGTATTATCTGTCACTGGGCTGTCATTCTGGAGGGGAAATGACAGCTACCACAAAAATAAATAAATAAAATGGCAGCCCCCACTGGCAGCTGTCAATCGTGCAAAGTCACAGCAACCCGGCTGAGGGCATTTGCAAGCACATCCTTCCCAGCAATTTGTATGTCCGCAAAGGACATCTGGTGAGGTATGGCCCAGTCAAAGATCTGGAGCATCAGATGAGTGAGTCTGCTTGAGTGCGTGCCACCTTGTTTGTTTAGATATGCTAGCACAGTCGTGTTGTCTGTTACAAGCTGTATCTTGTGTCCCTGCAGGTTGGACTCGAGAGCTTGTAGAGTGCGCCAGACAGCCCATAATTCCAGCAGGTTTATGTGTTGTGTCTGCTCCTGATGGAACCAGAGACCTTGTATTGTCCGGCTCCCACAGTGCGCTCCCCAGCTGAGCAGTGACACATCTGTGGTCAGGGTCCTGGTTGGTGGAGGAGGTAAGAAGGGAAGACCTCCAATTAGATTGTCCTCTACCATCCACCAATGAAGCGAATGGAGGATCATAGTCAGAATGGTAAGGTAAGTCCTGTGAGCATTCCTTTCGGGATCGAAGGAGCGAAGGAACCAGTTCTGAAGTGGTCGCATGCATAGACATGTGAGGCCCACTACCGATACCATCGATGCTATGAAGCCGAAAAGGCGCTGGATGGAGTGAGTGGTGGTCTGTCCGGCACGATAAAGTATTTTTGCTAAGGTAAGTATTGTCTGCACTTGATCCCGAGGCAGGAAAGCTCACCCCACAGAAGAGTCAATGACTGCTCCAATGAACTGAATCTTTCTTGATGGTACCAGGACTGACTTCTCCCAATTCATGTAAAACCCCAGGTCAGCTAGGAGGGTGAGTGTTTCTGAGAGGGCCCACTGTAATCCATGTTCTGTCGAGTCCACCAGGAGCCAGTCGTCGAGGTACGGGAAGAACTGGATGCCTCAAGATCGAAGGTGGGCACACACTACTGCAATGCACTTGGTAGAGACTCGAGAAGCAGTGAAAAGGTCGAAGGGAAGCACAGTGGATTGGTAGGCATTTCAACTGATGCTGAAGCTTTTAAATTGATGGACGCAAGCCAGTCGCCCTTGCGAAGAAGCGGTAGGATCGACTGTTGTGTGGTCATCCGGAATTTCTTTGGGGAGATGTAGATGTTGGCGCCCCAAAGGTCCAGGATTGGTTGAAGCCCTCCATCTCCCTTCAGCACCATGAAATACCTCAAGTAGAAGCCTTCCTGCAGATGGGAAGTTGGCACTAGTTGGATCGCACCTTTTTGTAGCAAGGAAGTAACCTCGTCTTGGAGTGGGTTGGATGGCTGCGTGGTCTGGATTCCGAGAAAGGGAGGGACTGGGGGAGGGTGTTGAACTTGATCTGTACCTGTGCTGGATGATGCCGAGTATCCAGCAGTCGGATGCTATGTGCTCCCAGGATGGTACAAAGGGAGTTAGTCTGTTGCCGAATCGGAGAATTGGTTCTGGAGGTGAGCAGATGGAGAAGTCAAAGCCAGACTTTTGAGGCATAGTCATCTCCTTTACAGGAGCCTTAGTACCGAGGCTGGTTGGAAGAGCATCTCGGTACCGTAGGCTACTGCGCCCAAGGTTGACGATCCTGCTGCTGCTGACGCTGAGGGAAGGCAGGAGAATAAGAAGATGGTTGTCGGTACCACCATCTCAGGCAGTATGAGTGTGCCGGAGGACCAAGTCCCATCTTCTTAATGGTAGGCTTTGCTTTCTGGACTATGTCCAGGGACTCATTGGTCTTAGCATTGAAGAGTCCTTCTCCATAGAAGGGGAGGTCCTCGATCCTGTTCTTTGCCTCTTGGGTGAGTCCTGTTGATTGTAGCCATGCATGCCGGTGGAGGGCCATGGATCCGATCATGGCATGGCTAAGGCAGTTGGCTTGGTGTTGAGCTGTATATATTTGTTGATGGGCAAGTTTGGAAGCCTCATCCTGGAAAACCCAAGCCAGCTCCCTCTTGTCTTTGGGTAGGTAATCACACAAGGAACCAACTTTTCCCCACAAGTAAAGCTGGTACCATACCATCGTTGCTTGGTACGTAGGGATGTGCACGGAGCTCAATTAGGGGGTGGAAGTCCGGCAAACTCGCTGGGCTCGACCCCCCGAGCTCTGCTCGCCCTACCTTTTCCCAGCTTGACTCGCATTCTTGCAAGCCAAGCAAGGGAAGTGAATTCCAGGTTCCCGGTGCTACGTTGTTTATGTAGAAAACGGCCTAATTTGCGCAAATTATGGCCTAATTTGCACAAATTAGGCTGTGTTCTACGTAAACAATGTAGCGCTGAGGACCCGGAAGTCTGATGAGCGCTTCAGCTGACGCTCGGCTCGGCTTGCACAGCGGGAGTGCTTGGCTCATGCGCTGCGAGTCGAGTGCCAGGCGGGTCACTCATCCCTACTTGGTAGTTTGTCACCCAAAGACTGAGGGAGGTAGACAAATAGATCCTGTGGCCGAAGAGGTGAAGACTGCAGCTTTCGTTGTTGACCGGCGCCGAATGCTGTTTGCCAGATTTGGTCTGTGCCAACTCAAATAGGGATGGGCGAATTGCTCGATGGGGGGTGGAAATGGGGCAAACTCACTCCACTCGACCCCCCCCCGAGCCCAGCGGAACTTACCTTTCCCCGGCTTGGCGCAACTCCCTGGAGAGGAGCCGGGGTAAGGTACTTCCGGGTCTGCAGCACTTCTCGTCCGGGTCCCCGGCACTGCGTTTTTTGTTAAATCCAAGGTAAACTACCTTAAAACGGCCATGAATAGCCTATTCGTGGCTATTTTAAGGTAATTTACCTTGGTTTTTACGGAAAAAACGCAGCACCGGGGACCCGGAAGTGACGCGCCAGGGACCTAGAAGTCTGCCGAGTGCCTCGCCAAGCACCTCTCAGCTGGTGCTCAGCGAGGCGCCCAGCGGATTGCGCAGCAGGAGCACTCGCTGAGCGCCCCAAGTCAACTATAATTGAGTTCAGCACTGGGTGGGAAAACAAGAATTTTGCGTTTTCCTCTTGGAGTTTATACATAGTCTCAAGTCCTCTGGCGGTGGCTGATGTGGAGGCCAAGGTCGACCAGGTCTGTTAAGCCGTCTGCAGTAGCGTGGGTAGAAACAAAATCGAAGTCTGTGTTGAAGACTCCATGAAGAACGCATCAAACACCGGGTCTTGAATCCGTTGCTCGGTACACTTGGCCTTGATTCCCAGAGAATGGGCCATACGTTGAACCTGGTGGGCAAAATGGCCTAGGTCTTCTCTTCTGAAGGCTAAACATGCCCAGTTCTTTCAGTCTCTCCTCATAGGGCTTTGTTTCCAGTCCCATCATCTTTGTTGCCCTCCTCTGAACCCTTTCCAGCAGTTTGTCTACATCCTTCTTAAAGTGTGGTGCCCAAAACTGGATGCAGTACTCAAGATGCAGTACTAACCAGTGCTGAGTAGAGGGAAACTAGTACTTCCCATGATTTGGAAGCTTTACTTCTATTAATGCAGCCCAAAATAGCATTTGCCTTTTTTGCAGCCACATCACATTGCTGGCTCATATTCAGCTTGTGATCTACAACAATTCCAAGATCCTTCTCACGTGTAGTATTGTTGAGCCAAGTATCCCCCATCCTGTAACTGTGCATTTGGTTTCTTTTTCCTAGGTGCAGCACTTGGCATTTATCCCTGTTAAATTTCATTCTGTTGGTCCTCCTCCTTATTCTACTCTCCATTCTCTCTTAAATCCTCCACCTATTTATATTTTCCACTTGTTGTTCAGATAATAATACTCCCTTACATTTCTCACTTCATTGGATCCCTCTTTCTTCTCATTTTCACTTTATGTTTCTTGATGTACTGCCTTTCAAAGGTCTCCACAGTCTCACTCTTCTATCCACCTTCTTTCTTTCTCTTTGACCCTAGTCAGATGTAACGGCGGCTTTTGGTGGCAATTTGTGTGGGTTAATTAATAGCTTGTTCTTGCATAAACCGGGGGTTCTTTAACCCACAAACACCCCCAAGTGTCCAGGTTTGGCCATCATGGAAACAACCTATGAAAGCCACATTTGTTGCTGGAAGTGAGTCGCACACAGTGCGCATCCCCACAATTCATGGATTAACCCACAAATTGCTGCCAAAAAGCTGCTGTTATATCTGAACAGGGCCTATGTATGTGTCCCTCTCTGGAATCTTTGCTGTATGGCTTCAACCTCCTAGTTAAACCTAAGACTACCCTCTCTATTCCCCAGTGGAGCCATTTCCCCATCGTGGCCTGTCCCCGTAAGAGTGCCCTTCAGTCCAACATACCACTCTCTTCTTCCATTACTGCAGTCAGAGTCCTGTCCTGTAATAGACTTGCATAGGAAAATAATTACCGATGGCAATTTCCACTTGAAGGACACAGAAGACATAATTTGGAATGGGAAAAAATGGGTAGACATCATGAGCACGTTTGCATAACTCTGTGGAAGCCATTTTCCAAAATGGCCACCAGCCATCCTCCTACAGCACCGATCACATGAAGCATGGCACCCACTTCTATACTTCTCTGTCAGATTATAGGTTTTGTGGTGCAACAAAGCCAATTGTTACACACACACACCCAAAGCTGTGTTAGTGAACCTTTTGAAGTTACACAGCAAAGTATCATCCAAGCTGGAAACATTGTATTTCGAAATTGTTTCTTTCAGCAATTCATATTGGCATGGGGTGCCCCACATCATACACTGAAATGTCTAGGAAAGTGTTCTCTATAGATGGCACTGAATTGCATCTGGCTCAAGGCCCTGTTTGAGTACAAGGCATTGTCAAGCATGGCACCCACATGTCAATAGTAGCCAGAATGTGTACAAAAGAATAAGGAATTGAGGTTGTGCAGCCTACAATCAGGGTGTGCACCACTCCAAATCATGCATCAAAATGTCCAGGAGATGACATTCAATGTCATCTCCTTTATGAGATGACATTGAATCACATCTGGCCCAATGTGTTGTTTGGTCATGCAAGATACTGACAAGCATAGTGCCCCCTTGCCAATAATAGCCAAAATAACTAGAAAATAATAAAGAATAAAAATTGCTGAAATAACAATTTCCAATTAAAAAAATTCCAATTAAAACATGGAATGATCAAATATATATATTTATTGTGATGCCTTTCTGTATAGCTGTATTTAGAGAGAGAGAGAGAGAGAGAGAGAGAGAGCTATATGTTTGAGCATAGATTTCTGTCTGTGTATACATTTTCCTTTTATTTGTACAGAAATGTAAATGGTCTGTGGACCATTTAAATAAACGATCTATCTATCTGTATAACTTCAAAAGTTTCACTTACATTTGACTTTGTTGCACTGAAAACCTACAGTTTGAAATAAATGTATGGAGGTAGGTGCCATGGTTCATGAGTTAGGTGTTGCAGGAAGATGGCTGGTGGCCATTTTGGAAAATGGCTTCCACAGTGTTATGACAACCTCCTCATGATATCTACCTAGTTTCCCTCCCCCCACACGCCCTGTATCCAAACCATGTGTTCTATAGACCTATTCAGGTGTTACTGAACTGAGTAAAATTCACCACACAAGCAGAATCACATCACCATGCAGCTCCACCTGACAGTGTCCATGAAATTCTCACATACACCTGCAACAGGGAGGCCTCCGTATGTACATCATGTGCAGGCTTCCACGTGATTTGGAACCCTGCACGATCGGGGTTTTGAATCACATGGAAGCCTACCTACCTACAGCTGTACACGTGAAGGCGTCCCCACTGCATGCATTTCTGATATATGCAGGGGTGCCTTTGGGCGGAGCTACATGGTGATGATGTGATATCAGGAGGCAGAGCTATTTGGCACAGCCCAATTGCTGCTCGCCTGGTGGGTTCTACCAGTTTCAACAATGCCTGAAGAGGGCTAGAGCAGAGGTGAGCAAACATTTCGGGCCATGGGCACATTTGGCAATTTGAGAAAGTGTCCTGGGTACTACCTCAAAATGGCTGCCACGGGAGGCATGGCAAAGGACAAGGAACATGCCCAAAGACTCAGTACAAGGCAGAGGCGGGGTCTGAGTCCCAACACACTAAGCAACTCCTTTGGACCCACAGTTTTCAGCACCAACACAAACCTATTTCACAGCAATCCCAGCTGCTGGTGAGAAAATATGTTAATAAGCAAAGTGTGAAGGGTCAGGCACTTTGGTGAGTGCCAAGAAAAGTATCCTGGGGCCCATTGGTGCCCGTGGGCTCCAGATTGCCTGCCTGCCCCTGGGCTAGAGTCACCAAAGTGGAAACTGGCCAGTACTGACTTTCCTGTGGAAGTCTAATGATAGCAACAGGACTATCAAGTGCTTCTTTAAGCCACACCCGTTCATTCTGATTGATCTTAAGCCTTTCCTCCATAATATCTTGTCTTTGATTAGACTGTAAGCCTGTGGGTGTAGCCTGCTTTCAATTTTAACTGTTTTCACTCTATGGTTTTAGGCATTTTATAAATAAAATAACTAAGTAATAAAAGTTGGAGAACTTCCATGTTCAGTCCTTTATTAATCTACATTGGCTAGAAAGTTCCATTTAAATAATTCTCCACTTCCCTTCACCTTTGACACCCCCCTTCTAGAAAGCCCAAGCTCAGCCAAACATTCAGCAATGTGGCCTGCCAAGCTAAAAGGAGCATTTGTAGCAGCCAGACACAATGGCTGCTGCTCTGTCCATAGCCGGTCTTTTTTCTTTTCTTGTTTGGCTGGCAAGAAGTCAAATTAGCAGGAAATTTCTCCTTGTAGAAAGACCAGCAACCCAATAAATGAGTTAACACTGTGTGTACACTGGAGCATCAGTACCTAAGTTAGCCCGGAGTTTGCTGGATAGAAGTAGACAGTTGGGAAACAGCTAGGCACATAAAAACATTTTTGAGAGGATCTGTAAATGTTTTCCTTTAGGGGGGAAAAAACATTTCTAACTTTGAATTTGCATTAACTAACAGTTATCTGAAATGTCTAGTTAAGTAAATTGACTATATTGTCACCATCCCTGGGCGGTATATATCCATGTATGTATGTATGTATGAATGAATTAACAGAGCAATCCTATGGCTCCTAGACAGCATCTAGCAGGCCATAGGATACTTCAGATTTCCAGATCCGAGGTTGGAAAAGAGCTCCAACCTCGTAGCTGGAGATCTGTGCTCAGATCCCCCTCCCCACCTCACGGCCAGCGTGGAAAGAACTGTGCCAGCTGCCTCTCCAAGGTTGTAAGGGCAATCTTGGGAAAGAGGTAATGAGGACATTCCGGGGGGGGGGGGGAGGAAACCAGCTCCGTCAGGATACAAGGTATCCTGGTGGCGTGCCAGCCTCCTTTCCTTCCTGTCTGAAGCGCCACAGCTAGACGTTTGGCCATCTAGCTGACTTGTAGGGTGGGAGGGGTACAGAGGCAAAGATCTCCTCCCACTCTGCATACTATGTCCATAATCCTCTGAGTTCAGAGGCTTACAGGCATTGGGCTGCACCCTAATTAAATTTATTAATCACCTCGTTTTTTAAAAAAAATTCTAGGCATTTTACAATGATAAAAATACAAATAAAATCCACAATATAATACTAATAAGTGTGCCAACACAGCATAAAATAGAATATCATATTACAGGGGCTATGAAAATAAGCAACATTACAGGGACTAAGATAATAAAACATAATACAAAAATATTTAAAAATACTTTAAAAGACTTTGATTATTTTATTTTTTTAAAATCCCTGTACTGGCAGTACAGGGATGTCTAAGCCTGGTAATGGAAAGATAGCAGTTTGGGTGCCAGGTACATTTCCCTAGGGAGAGCACTTCAGAGCTGGGCGGGGGGTGGGCACTACCGAAAAAGGCCTTTCTCTTGTTGCCGCCCTCCCCACCTCAGAATGAGGGGGCACTTGAAGAAGGGCTTCTGTGGATGACCTTAAATGTAACTTGATGCACGCAGAACTAGAGTTTATCCAAGTCCAGATCTGGCCTGTTCATTAGACTATCCCATGCTCTGACACCTTGTAGCATTCCATACAGTGGGTCATCTTCACAACTTCAGCTGTGCCTGCTAGTGGGCCATTGATATGAGGAAGGAAAAAGTTTAGTTCACTGTTGCTAAGGTGTGTGTGTGTGTGTGTGTGTGTGTGTGTGAGAGAGAGAGAGAGAGAGAGAGAGAGAGAGAGAGAGAGAGAGAGGAGGCAGCAGCTTGTGGTGTAGTGGTGTGACTGGATTCAGGGGATGGAGCAGGTGCAAATCTGACAACAGGAGATGTTTCCAGATGAGGCTTTTATGGTGCCATTGCCCTGCCTTATTCACAGAATTTTGTGGGGGTGGTTTTAGGCATCATTGTCTTCCATTCATAACCCTCCCATTTTCTCCCACCGTTTCTTCCTTATTTTTTTTATCACTACAGAAAACCCATTACAGGAATAAAACACGGAATAACTGCACAGTGTCTTCTGACTGGTGGCGCAAGTAGACCTCAGTCTGGAAGCACCCAGGAAAGAAGGAAATTATAGGAATGGCCATTGCGGGGGGGGGGGGGAGAGGAAAAGTGGGAAGAGGACTGAAGATCCCTTAGGATCCCTTTCAGTGGGCCCACATGCCCAGGGATCGTTTCTGATTACAATAATGAATACAATAATACTTGTACGTTCAATTTGCCAGAAAAGATATGAACCTTAGAGATGAGGCCATCAATCCTGTTTGATTGGGAAATCTAGGGCCATCTGCTTATAGCGTAATGATGCTGTGCTACATTTAACTGCATTCTTACTTTGCTACAGAATCAAACGGGCCTCTCAGAAAATGCGACTTCTGTTGTTGTTTTTCTTCCTTGCGACAGTCGAGGTTATACTAAGATGGAGCAAACAAATAAATAAGCTGCCCCTCACTCCCCCCCAAAGTGCTCCATTGAAATGCTGCCAATTGGAAAGGCTTGTCCAACCACAACCTAAATAATTCAAAGCTTTGTCATCAGGCAAGAGCAAAGCCCTCCTTCTAAAAAGGCACTTGCCTTATCACTCTCCAGCAGATGCTTCAGTCAACCATTGGATATTGAAAACATAAATAATGAAACAAAATTTGGAGACAAAGGCTTCTGGGGCTGGGGGACAAAATACTCTCAGATATTGTCAGTCTCTGAGTAACCAAGCAGCAAAAGCTCAAGTGACAACAATAGCCGGGTAAAGAATAGAGACAAGTTAGGAGGCCTGAATCTGAATTAGGCCTAGAGCTGCACATGCTGCTGTTACCGTAGAAACTAACCTCTCCCCTGAAGAGGTTTGCCAGGGTATTGTTTGTGGGACACAAGATGTGTCATACACCAGATGGTCGTGTGCTGTATAACTCAGTTATCTGAGAAGACAGAGTAAAGGAATGTGCACTACAGATCTCTTCAGAAGGGAGAGCAGGGCACCATCTGTTCCTTCAGAACGAAGGCACTTTTTTGTGTGTAAGAAAGGGGAGATTTTAAAAAAAGAAAGAAAAAAGACTGCCCCTTTAAAAATGCCCACGTTAGTCACCATATTCAGTTTTCATTTGGCTACGTAATTTTACCACTGGGACTGATTCCAGGTGAATTACATTTCAATGCATGAACAATTAGCAATTATTTATCTCTCTAGAGTCTATCATTTAGAAATAAAACTCCTCTGAGACTTCCTTGGTCATTTACCATCAGAAAACCACAGAGCAATTTTAACCATATGGTCCTGGAAAATCCCGTTTCTTCCCCCTGACACACACAAAGTCAAATCCTCCATTTTTAGGTATTTATGTGTATTTGTAGAAAGTGGGGAAGACTTGCTCTCCTCCTCAGGCCTGTTTTTTTGTAGATGGTAGAAATGGGAAGAAGGAAAATGAGAAATGAAATTTGAAGTCTGGATATGTCATGCAATGCAAAAAGGAAATGGAATGGAGCCAAAGTACTGAGCCAATGGCTTATCTGGCCTGTAAAATGTAATAAATTGATATGGGCTGAACTGTACTAATCTACATGTTGAGGGGAAAACATAACTGATTTAATTAGTCCACTGATTAAGTTTCATAAGTATTCTTGAACTGAAAAGAAAACAAGTATAATGGTTTGGAGCCAAAGAACCGTGAGTGGACAGAAAGTAGTCTCTAGTTGCTGTTCCATAAATGCTTGTGCGACAGTTCACACAGTGCTATAAAAAGGCAGGTTCTATTCCAGTTTTTAGGTTTCTGCTTGTGCAAGTGGTTTGGAATGACTCTGTTTGCACAACACAAAACGCCATCATAGGTAACTAGCCACGATGGGTTGTCTTGTCATCCACATTTTGACAGCTTCCCGCAGGGTGGCTTCTTTTTCAGCAATAAGTCACCCTGACAACCCATGGCTTGTTCTAGGGGTTGTTCAATCCACAATGAGTTGTTGTGTTGTCCGAAACTGGGAAAGCAATTTCATCATGGGTTGCAGGGAGCAGCTAGCGAGCAGCTCAGGAAGAGCGGCAAACCCCCCTGTCGTTCTTCGCAATCTCGCCTTTGCCACCACCAGGGACAGCCCCTCCACACCAGTACCCAAGCAGCACTTTGGAGTGACCATCACTGGTTTGCCATCCTTCCCCCCCCCCTCAGCCCCAGAAAATTGCCCAAATGTGTTCATAATTCTTTTTTATTGTGATTATTTTTTCCCTGGTCTTTCTCAAGTCTACTCTTATGGTTACTGTGGTTCCCATCATTTACTTCCCAGCCATTAAATTTGCATATATTTCTGCATTTTTTAAAGAACTGTCAGAAAACCACACTAACCACAGCAGTAAGTACTCCAAAAAGGAGCCACGAATGGGGGTGGGGGAGTTAATATCTCCCCTTTCTGGTGTAGCTGGAGACTTGGGGAAGTGTTGAAAATGTGGCGGGCACTGAGAAATGTCAGTTCAACATTTAAAATTGAGAGGATTACATTGCTAAGTGGGAAATATTGTTCCCCCTTTTGGTGCACCTACTTTTACTGCTTCCGCCCCCCTTTTTCCCCGTGCTTTTCAATTTACAACTTGGCAATTGGACCCTGGCAACTGTGCACAAAAACTGTGCAGTCTTACTGTGTCAATTTCCATGTATGTTACCTATTCCACATCACCCTCCCTTTGACAAGGAAACTGACCAGGCAAGACTACACATATTGCACAGCTGTAAGAGTGCACTTGCAAAAGACTGACCCCACCCCACAAAAAATTATTAACACAATTGTGCAATTTTCTGGGGCCAATTTTTAAAAAATCCCAAGTGTGCATTTTTGAGGCTCCGAAAAAGCCCCCCAGGAGCAAATGGAAAGAGGTAGCAATCAGAGCAGGGAGGGGGAGACAAGACAGGTTCTGCTGCAAAGGGCACTGGGAATACTGGCTGGAGGACTGAGGGGGAAGGAGTGGGAGAACAAGCCACAGTGAGCCTGATCATCTGTTGGGTGCACTGTGGGTTGTTCCGTGAACAATGCACACTGCGTAGCTTATTCACAGGGTGGCTTACCGTGTTGTGTGAACGCAGCTGTTGAGTTTCTACAAGTGGAAGAGTACCTGTAATGCCAACCAAACAGTATTTACAAGTTACAACTATATATTACTGCTCAATGAAGTTGAAATTTAGGGCCAAGGAGATCAGAACTATAAGCAAATGATGGTTCTAAAAATCCGTAACAAGGTTTTAATCACAGCCATTTCTTTGGTTTTAAAATAGTGCCCTCTGGCACACATCAAGGATTTAGGGCTGTGCATGTATGCGTTTCTAGAAGTCGCATGCCACTTCTTGTGATTGATAATGAAAGGCAATCAGCTTCCAGTTTTAAAAGGCAGGTTTGTAGTTTTCAGGATTATGGAGAAAAACGTGATGATGATACAAACTAAGCGGTGCAAAAGCAGATGCTATGCTTCATTCTGGACAATTTTTGCTAAAAGACTTGGTCCCAGTTCTCAACATCTCTATGAGGTCATTTTATTTCATCAGTTTTGTGCGGTGAATATTTGAGTGCACCATCATGTGGTGAGAACTAGTTGTTACCACACCAGGACAAACGTGGTTTATTTTAGTGTGTCCCCCTGGTGTGATAAATACTGGTTCTTTCCACATGAGGGCACATTAAAACAAAAGCATTCATGAAGTAAAATAATAAATATAGTAAAATTATCTCACAGTGATTTTGACATCAAAAATAAATTTATTTTTATTTATTACATTTATACCCCGCCTTTTTTCCTCCTGCAAGGAACTCAAGGTGGCTTACATAATCCTCCTCCTCCTCTCCATTTTATCCTCACAACAACCCTGTGAGGTAGGTGAGGCTGAGAGGCAGTGACTGGCCCAAAGTCACCCAGTGAGTTTCATGGCCGAGCGGGGACTAGAACCCGGATCTCCCGAGTCCCAGTCCAGCACTCTCACCACTACGCCACACTGGCTCTCATGTGAGAATTGGGCCATGGGGCTGCTTCACAAATTACCTTTTTAGGTGTACGTCCAAGATGTTTTAAATGTTCACCTAAAGATGAATGGTGTGGATGTGGTACATGTTTGTTTGCAATTATACAGAGCATGTCAAAGAACTGAGGTTGGCTCAGCTGACAGCTCCTTGTCAAGGATATAATGCCTTGTAATGTGTATCATAGCCCTCAGGTTCTAGAACCAGAGGATCACTAAGGAACAGAGTGACTGGGTTCAGACACAAGATAACACACACTCAAGGGTTGAATGTGGGTTGTTGTTGAACTGTGGGTTGTTGTTGAAACGTGGGTTATCGTGTTGGCAAAACCCAGTCGAGGTAACAAACCATGGTGAACAACCCACAGTTCACAATCCAACAACAAACCATGGGTTCCCTTCATGGGTTGTTTGTGGTTAACAAGCCATGGCTTGTTAGCTCAGCTAGGTTCAGACAACACAATAACCCATGTTTCAACAACAATCCATGGTTCAAAGACAACCCACACTCAGCCCTTCAGTGTGGGTTATCGTGTTGTCTGAACCCACTGCAAGACACTGACATCATGTCAATCCCTAGTAAATATTTCCGAATTCCACAACTACTTGTTTTCAGTCAAGACCGGGTGACCGGCCAGATGGGCAATTAATAAATATAAGAAATAAATAAAATAAATAAGACAGAGAAAATTAAGTTATGAAAATTTACCTATCTTTGAAACTGTATCCCAACCATATAGTTAAGTTTCTTGCTGACAGAATTCATGCATTGAAGAAAACAGCTCTAGACAACCTCCCCCTTTCCTGATTACATCTTTTTCAATTTGTTTATACAGCTCCATCAGTAAGTATGCATGGCACCTTACAGAATTTAATAGGCAAAACTGATAGGTCTTTTCCCTCAAGGAATGTCTATTTGTACTTGGAACTTGTAGTACAATGTAGCTGCAGAACATGGTAGTATTTTTAGTTTTGACATTTCTTCTCTTAACCCTCCGCAAACATCTATCCTTTTAGCAGACCCTAACAACCGCTTTAGACTGCAATTCTATACACATCTACTCAGAAGGAAGTTCCATTGGGTTAAATGGGGCTTACTTCCAGGTAAGTGGGTATAGCATGGCAGCCCAAATCGCATAGAATTCCACCCTGAACAAGGGCTTCCCATTTGCTTCCTGCGGTGGTAGTGGTGGAGGGAAGACTGCATGTTTGTATAAACTCCATGTGTGTTCCATAGTTCCATAGCACACACATTCAGCTCTGGATCAGAGTAATTCAGTCTGGGGAAAACCTTTTGAGTCCACAAATATCAAATCAATTAGACAAGGTGGGTTAATCAACTATGTGGAAAACATAAACAAACAGGAACTTCATTGCCTAAGAATTTACTTAAGAATGGGAAATGGTTTTAAACTTTGTTGATATTTTCCATATCAAGAAGTTTAAATCAAGGATACAAAATGCTGAAAGGATTGAAGTCTTAGAGCTGCTACCTGTCAGACAGAAGAAAGAGCAGGCTCAAGAGACAATGGCTTTCAAAACAAATTGAAAGGAGAAAGCACTAGTTACATTCTCCCATAGAATGAATTATGGCACTCCAAAAAGATGCTGCTTGTTTGTAAAATGTTTTTTCTCCAAAAAGCTTGTGGAAGATTGCTGATCTGACTTCTGCTCCACCTGGCTGAGTGATTTAGCAGAAACCCAGCCAACCGGGCTGTGGAAGCTTTAGTTTCTTTGTTCTGTGGGTGCCTGCTATGGAAAGCCAAGGTTGGATTAGCTCAGGCTAAATCCTTGGGCATTTTGCCAGAGCAATACTAACACCGACAGGTGAAAAAAAGTCACTAACTCTCCAAGAAGATTACAGGGTTGGCTCTGCTTATCCATTTTTTCCATGCTCATAATACAGCAGAGAGCAAAATGTCCAGTATCAAACCAGCACTCTTTTCCCTTTAGGCTCTAGCTGCCAGTTAGGGTGAGAATTATATGGATACAAATGGAGGCCCATGCAATTTTTTGGGTTGTTTTGTGTGTGTGCATAATACTTTCTCTGCAGCCATTTCCTCTTGGTTTTCTTACATCATTTCCATTCAAATCTCTCTCTCTCTCTCTCTCTTGTCATACACACACACACACACACACACACACACATAGAGAGAGAGAGAGAGAGAGAGTCTAACATTTGGCCAGTTCGTTGATAGTGCTGCCTACTCCCTTCTCTGCTGAACCCCTGTACCACCAATAGGAAACAGATCCATCTCTCTCTAGGCTTTGTTTGCTGAAATTTTAAAAAACACCAGTTGGAATCTTTATAAACATTCCAGAACACTCAGCAGCTCATCCAATGGTGAAAGAGATCTCATTAGCCAGAGACATTGCAGCCAATAGCAATGGAGGTTTCGAAAACTGCAGCTTGCACTTACCTCATTTTTCTTTCTTTCATGGCATTTATCTTACTGTGTGGATAAATTAGCAACCTCCTATTTTTCTTCAATTCTATGGCTTGGATCCAGAGGTCCTGAGAGAAGAACTTGGCTCATAGGATGCTCATGCTGGTAGAAGGTGGTGGGGAGGAGAATTTTGCCAATTCCTTTGTCTTCCAAAAGCCCCTCTGGAATAGTATGGGAGGTAGCATTGGGTCTGCAAGGGTGAGGGGGAACTGGCAAAAATTACCTCCACCCCACTTCCACCAGCAGAAGCATCCACTGGATCAAAAGCATTTCCACAAATGGAAGAACTCTGGACCTTTGTGCTTTCCTTTGATACTTCATTATGGTTTTGCTATGATTAAGTGTCCTAGAAGATTATCCAAAGCTGACTTTAATTTGAAAATAGATACATGGATTTTATCTGCTTTGGACCATGGCATTTCACTGCAATCAGTTTTCTTTCCTAGCTGTGTAGAGGCAGTAACTATTAGCCTTACACTTTGGAACATGCTGCACCAGAATTATGTCAACAATTCCAAAGTAAATTTATCAATTTTATTTCTTCTTATTTCAGTGGTTCCCTGTTTGTTAAGGGGACCTACAGGAGACATGCATGCTGCCTCTCCCCCACCCTGGATGATGCTGAATAGAAGCCTTTGAACACAAGACACATATAATCACAATGGCTTGGATCTGAAGTTGCCTTTCTATAAACAGAGGGGATTCTGATCCAGCAGAGGCTCCAACTGACAAGGAGATTTTTTTGGCAATTTTCCTGCCGTCCCCCTGCAGTGTCACTTCTCACGCTGTTCCAGAGGGGCTTCCAACTCCACAGAGCAGGTTTTTGAGTGTACAGGGCCCCCGAAGGGTAAATTGGCAAAAAAACAACACTTCCCTTCCCCCTTCTGCCAGCATGAGCATCCTGTGAGTAGAGTTCTGCCCCAACACACTACCCTTGAACCCAGAGTGTTCAGCACCAAGAGAAATCTATTTCACATCAATCCCAGCTGCTGGTAAGAAAATGTGCCAATTTAAAAAATGTGTGAGAGCACCTTAGTAGGTGCCAAGAAAGGTGCCCGAGGAGTGGACACCATGTTGCCTATCCCTGATCCAGATTAAGAGTGTGAATAGTGGGGTTGGATTGCAACTCATAGACCTGACAGTCTTGTAGCAGCACTTTGAATGCCATAACAGAGATTCTGCACAGCCCTTCACTCTGTTACTTATATTGTCCTCTGTTACTTATATTGTCATTTGATGATGTAGGCCAGGTGAAAATGACCTTATTTTTTCAATTAAGGCAAATCCCAGATATACAAACCTTGTGATATATCAAACCAATGAAATTCAGACACAATCAAAAATCATACAATGTACTGCCCTATATTTTATTAGGAAATTAACAACCTCAAATTACAACAGTGAACGTCATTTAAAAAAGAGTCAAAATCTTAACAGTTCTCTTTTGATTTCTTATAAAATATAATGCCCCAGTATAATTCGCACTTGGATTATTTTTTTTTAACATGTTTTAAAAAATGCCTCTAATGTACACAGAGTGAATAATTTTAAATATAATCCACATCCTATTTAAGGAGACATTGGACTGGAGGCTGTGCTTTGCTATCCGGAGAAAGAAAATGAAATGTTTACAATAAAACCTAGAAAGCTCAAGCTACAAAAAAGCAGACCTTCTGTGCTCAGATGAGGCAATCATGGGGCAAAGTGAGGTGGACTGCCTCAGGCAGTTAATTCTGGACACCATTAAGGGTAGCAGAGCACGAGAAAGACAGATTTGATACATGGGGCACAATTCGCTAGGAAGTTCTCCTGCGCAAGCCCCACCGAAATGAACCAAAACTGCTCAAGGGCACACTCAAGGATAGACAGCTACTTGATAGTGGGTAGAGAGCCCCATGTGGCCACTTACGACGCCAAAAAAGAGGAAACACATCACCCAAAAAGAGGACAAAAGAGGAGACAGATCTGCATCAAATTTGCACATGCTATCCTGTCTGTGTGGGTGCAAATTTTGAAATAATTACTTCAATTTAAATAGAAATACGACACATCTCACCATAATGGGGAATACTGTGCCCACGTGCCCTGTGTGCCTGCTCAGTCTGCTGTCCAGATGCTAATTGTTGATGGACAACTTCAAGGCCCCTGCTTTGCTCTCCCTTCTGAGGGTTCTTTAGCTTTAAACCGGACTTGGGACTGGACAGCCCTTCAAACAGAGGATGCCTTCAAATACAGGACTGTCCTCTGACAGCCCTTCAAAAGAGGACTGTCCTCTGTAAAGTAGGACATATGGCCACTGTAGCCCTGTGCTTGACTATGGAACCCACAGTGGTGAGCTCAAATCCCTATAGATAGATGTGGTGGTGGTGGTGGGGTTGCCACCACAAGCTGTGGTGATGGCCATTGGCTTACATGACTTTAAAAGGGGATCAGGGTGCAATCCTATTGATTGTGCCCCTGATGCTCGTAAGCCTCCAAGCATTCAGTGCAGAGCAGGAGGAGCAATGGAGGCAATCTTTGCCTTCACACCCTGCAATTCAGCTACACGGCAGATTTTGGCCGTCTAACTGATGCACTTTGGATCCTGGTGGCCCCAGTCTCCTCCCCTCCTCACCCCCAGAATGCCCCCTTTACACCCTCTCCGAGGTCGATTTTCCAACCTCAGAGAGGCAGCTGGTGTAGTTCTTTCTGTGCTGGCTGTGGGGGGGGGGGGGAGAGGATCGGATCATGGATCTGGGAAGTATCCTATGAAGTATCCTATGGCCCCCTAGACACTGTCTAGGGGGCCATAGGATCACTCTCTCCATCAAATTAATGAAAGCCAGTCCTATCAATGGCTATATGCTTGGTGCGTGAGAAACAATAGGCAAGGGCTCTTGCCTTCTTGTGGGCTTCCCAAAAGGATCTGGCCGACCAATGGTGAAAACAGGCTGCTGGATTAGATGGACCCTTGGCCAGCTCTTCATATGCTTGAATCATAGCTCTCATCCATATCAATGAGGCATGCACAGAAGGAATTTCTTGGTAGATTGTGCCACCTGTTCATTCATGAATGTGGAGGGCAGAAATTTCAATTTAGATTTCCCACTTTAGGCAATGAATAAGGTGACTTGACCTGGCTCTGTTTGTGTAAATTCACACGGACATGTGCCACAATCAAATTGTCAAATCTGTTATATTTTGGAGTTTTTAAAAAATGCAATAGTATTTAATATGCAGTTATGATGCCCTGTTCTTGTACTAGAATTTCTACTGTTCAATTCTATTAAAATAAATAGAAAAGTCAAAGATTTTTGAGAAACTTTATCACAATTTTGTTTTTACAAATATTTGAAACAAATGTGGACTTGGGGGCACAGTTTCTGTGCCCAGTGCTTGACATGAATCTTTGTTCTTTTAAACAAAAGGTACCCCTAATTTATCTAGCTTCTGTTCATATAGAAAGGAAGGAAAACAGAACTGAAATATATAAAAAAGCAAAAGTCCATTGTATGGCCATGTTGGCCGGGAATTCTGGGTACTGCAGTCCAACACATCAGGAGAGCACCAGGTTTATTTATTTTATATATATCAGCCACAACATCATTATTGCCACCGCCACCACCACCATCATACCAACAAATGGGCCCTAAAATGGTTTTTTAAAAGGCGTCCATGATTTTAAGCACCCTGTTTCCTGATTTTAGGACACAACTAACTGCTTTTGAAACAGATTTGGTTGGGGTGTCACATTTCCTTGCATACTTCAACACTCATTTCCACATAAGAGAAATATTTTAAAAATTTACTCTGTGCAAAAGGGCCTGCTGGCACAATTTCTTATGATCCTATAGACGCACACTAAACTTTTCCAGTTAGGATTCTAGCAGTGTATTTGTGTAAAAGAAGAAAAAAAGGGGGGGGGAGTCAGTATTGTGCAGTATGTTTGGAAAGCCAGTGGAATTGTTGTAGGCACAGTTAGCAAAAAAAAGGGAAAATGTTTTTCAGGTCTCAGCCAAAGCCCATTAAAGTAAATGAAAAGTAGATGATAGGATTCAGCTCGGGCTTTTATGGTATTAAATACCTTCTCTTAGAAGCCCAGTACAGTAATACCTTGGATTGCAAGTAACCTGGTTTGAGAGCGTTTTGCAAGACAAGCAAATTTTAAAATATTTATTTTTAAAAAATTGACTTGATATACAAGCGATGTCTTGCAATACAAGTACTGTAGTACGGCTTAAATTAAAAATCTCTGTACAAATTTTTTTGGGGGGATTTTGTTTTGATATAAGAGTGTTTTGGATTACAAGCACGTTTCTGGAACGAATTATGCTCTCAATCCAAGGCATGACTGTACTCGTAGGACTTGATTCTAGAAAGCATTCAAATATCAGTATCTTATGCTGGATCTTTGCTGCTATAACCTGTGCACGGTATTCACTTCAACCAAGGTGATTCAGGTTAGCTGGTTCTCTACTGAGTCTGTGGAATTTTCCATGGATGTCTCTCCTTAGGGCTACTTCACACATTACATTTTCAACAGATAGATTACAGTACTGGTGTATATATGTGCCAGAACTGTTACATTCGAAGTAGCAGTAACTCTCCTTTTAAATTGCCTATATGCTATAGGCACTGGTGGCTGAAAGAGACATGTAGCTGCCTCAAACATTGTAGTTAGTGGATACACACACCGAGTCTAATGTGTGCCCACTGAAATGTGATGCATGAAGCAGCCCTCAGAGAACAAAATGTTTGTTCCTTTCTTAACAGCACCATGGAAGGAATGCTTCCTTGGGTGAGGTCAGGTGTTATGCCACAGCCTTGGCATGGATTGATTTCGAGGCCATGGGCATGTGTGCAGTCTGCACCTCACTATAGCCTGATATGTCTCTCCTGGCTGCCATAGTCAGGACATTGGTACCCGCAGGAATCCAATAAGAAAATGGATCTCTGAACTAAAGTGTACTGGTAATTCACAACCAGGCGGTGGCCCACAAGGCCATCAAAGGAAGGATGACCAGGACATAAAAGTTTCCCTCCCTCTCATTCATACTACTAGATTTCTAGGATTGGGGTTTCCTGGCTGATTGTATACAATGTGCTGCTCAACCAAGGAGTTGTGGGCATGGATGCCATCCCCAAGAAGACATAGCATGACCACAGCCAGGACTGGAGGAGGGAAGGAGGCCACCCGCCAACCTTTAATATTTTCAAAGGGAAGAGGGACGATGTGCAATGAGAAGCAGGGGGCATTCCACTTTCCATCTGGATTGCCAGGGCTATCTCAGTGTATGGTTTCCGCTGCAGCTCATGTAGCTGGATCAAGTTCCTACTCACCCTAATATGGTACAGATATTTAAGTGCTACTCTCAGGGCCAGGGAAATAAAATAAACATTCTATGCTAAGGAAACTTTGATTCCTTGCCACAGAAAGCCTAAACCTGCAATTGTGCTCAGTAAGCAGAATTAATTGTTCTAAATTTTTGTAAATTATTCTATTGAAAAATTCAGAGATTTGTAGAATTCACACAGCTTTGGGGGGCTTTATTCAAATTGTACTGAAGCCCCTATTCTTTCTCTAGTTCCCCTTGATTTGAGGGCTGGTTGCCATATGCATGTACATTACTTGATTGCTCAGCACCCGAGGACTCACAGGTGAATATGTGAGCCAGCCTGACTTAAAAGTGTTATGTTTTAGATGAGGTGAGGGGGCAACATGGACATCCTACCTGTGATCCTGATCTCATGCATACACAAATTACACATTTTCAAACTCATTTCCCAGGGCAATTAAAAACTTGCTTTAAAAAATACACAGTGAGATTCTCAGGAAGCCAAATTCCAGAATCTGTGCTGCATGAGGAATATGGACAGCTCCTGTTGTCATCCTGCACGCAGGATATTTTCCTGAATAAGAGCTGATGATTTCTATATTAACAGAGCAGGGTTTGCACAAACATGAGTGATTCCTGCTCCCACTTCCCTGATGCATACAGCAGCTACAGGAGTTTTGGAGAAGTGCAGCCAGGCAAATACACGGTCACTTCTACAATCAGCCAGCAGTGCTTCTTCGTGACGTTCAAACAGGCTGAAGACCTTGTGCATCGTAGCAAAAGGGAGATGCACACATTCCCTTTCTGACACTGTAGAGGAGTGTGCCAGCCAGCATAGAAGTGAGTGCGCATTTGGCTGGCAATGCATCTCTATAAATGTCTCCATAATGAAGCTGTTGTAAGTCTTTCCCCCAATTAGCAGTTTCAACTAGCCCCTGACCAACAAGATCCAGTTACTCTAGACCTGTGCTTATTACAGTACATTGAGAAACAAACTAGACCTACATCAATATAAAAAGCAATGAATTTTGCAAACTCCTTAAGGACAACACACTCAGATGGTTGTGATAAATACTATATATAAATTATTTGGCAGCAGTATGATTAAAAACAACAACAATTTTCCTATGCAGTATTTCAGTATCCCCATGAAATCACCATATCATACAAAAAAAATTATATTGCTTTCCTTTACAAACATTAATATTCTAGGCTAAAGCACTAGTTCATCCCTGAAGAAAAGCAGTTTTTTTAAAAAAATTGCAGTCATTATCTTAGATTTATGTAACAGGCTAAAAATGAAAACAGGAGGGGGGAAATCACTCAATGCATGCTTCTGCCATTTTCTAGAGTGGCAGTGGTATGTTTACATAATACAACCCACATACATTATTTTCCTTTAGCATCTAACTAGTAAAACAATATTACTATCAGCAGAGTCACAAACAGAATACAAACATGGCCATCTAAGTTCAAGTATCATTATTATTGAAGAGCCATAGGATGCAATCTACCAAACATAGCTGCTGTGGAGTTTTCAAACTATTGCGGTGGTGTTTGCACAGGACTTCAGAACCTTGCCAGCGGCAGCAGCAGTGCCTGATAAACTGGGCACATAAACTGGTTTACTTTTTGCCTGTATCATCATCATCATCATCATCATCATCATCATCTATTCTTTTTGGTCTTTCAGTGTAGTGACAGAGAGCAGTAGAATAATCTATTCACACAAGGGAAAAATGAGCTTATGAATGTACCACATTAATAAGCAACAACACAGTGCAAGCTTTAAGGTCTTGTAGTTGTCTGAATGATTGTCTTTGGAAGAATACATCTGAGGTTAGTAACATTGGTTTAGTAGACATGTTTAATTCTTGTATGGCTGATTATGAGCTTTAATTTGTCCCCAACCCCCATCAAGATCCACAACATTCAGTGTCAATTAAAAGGAAGGAAACAGATCTCTGTTGCATCAGGAAACGTCATCTTGGATTCCCCTGGGGACGGTCAGTTGTTCATAGGTAGGGAGAGTGTTAACATCATTGCTGTGAGATGATTTGTTGCTGCCTGGATTTCCCTGCTGGCTAGAAACCAGGTGATGCAACAGGTCTGTGATGAGGTTCAATTTCTGGTCCATTTGGACTACCTACAATGACAAACAAAATGGCCACTCAGAATCTGAGAATGAAAGAAGCTGAAATTCAAGACAGAATATTTAACAATCAGAAGTAGCACATATATATCCTACATGTGAGTTGACACTTCTTGGGCCTCTGGGTGGAAACATCGACCACCCTGTCCCTTACAGACTCAAGGATATACAAAACAGGTTATTAATATGACCAGCTGCTAAAATACACCCCAGCCCAGTATTCAGTATCAAAACCCTGCCTGAACTGCATCACTTCTGCAGATTGCAGATACACATGTGGGCCACGGTCTGTGGGAGAGTTGGGGACCCAGCCACAGTTCCTTCCCCCTGCCCCAGCATATCAGGCTGAGCTATGCCCTCCACTGCAAGTATGAGGGAAGGTTGCACAGTAACTGCCTTCCCTTTAGGGCTTGTGTACCTGCAATAAAATATGTAAAAGCGATAGGAAACATAGCATTACTCAGAATGAAATGGGGGGACGACGACGACACCTGTTATTTATGCAGACTTTTAACTCAGTCTGCAGTAAATAGGGAATGTTTTAATTAATGAAATTTAGATACTGTGATGCACAGTAGGCAGATGTACACATGACATCAGATCTATTAGATTTGCTGCCTTATTCTGCTTGAGGGTGTGCCTCGTTTTAAAATGTGGAGCTAAGGTGCCTGGAGCAAATAGTCGTAATGCCAGAACAAAAGCTGGCATGGTGGGGGGTGGAACAGATCTCTTCAGCTATGATCTACATACAATGTCAAAACAAATGCTGGCAATTGGGAAATGACCAGAGAGAGAGAGAGAGAGAGAGAGAGAGAGAGAGTCCTTTGGGAAGACTGAGTTTTTCATGATCCCAGCAACAAGGAACTTGTGGAACCTCAGGAACTGAATAGCAGGATGGAGAGGATGTTTAGCCCCTGTTGCCTTCCTTTGTTCTTAAAGGATAAGAGAGCATGGGAGAATAATCTGCACCAGGATTTACTTGGCATGAGATATTCTACCCCTCTATTCCACTCTAGCTGTGCTGGCTGGCACTTTAGAGACAGGAGGGCAGAATAAAAGCCCTGCTAATTCCTTGCCCACTCACATAGGAGAAGATGCCTTTTGTCTCAAAATGAGTGCTTGTGGACAATATAGTGCAAAGGCACCTAATGTTCTCATGCCTGGATTTAGCTTCTGCTTAATTCTAGTGAGAATGGGAACCCAAAGTGAGTGACATCAGAATCGGGCATTAAAAACTGTTGCAGGTTTGACAAATAATTTTGTCAATAATGACAGAGGTTAGGATAGGTATAGGCAAACTGGGGGCAAAAGGATATAGCCCCCAGTCCCAAGAAACCACCTTGTAATGGTTTCTCCCACATAAACCAGTGAAAACACAGTCAAAGGGCCTTTAAAAAAACATTTCGTCCTAATGTGAGCAGCAACAGCTGCTTGGGGAGATGCCCCTCTATGATGCTTGGGGAGATGCACCCCTGTGCCCCTTTATGATGCCCCTCTGACCCTCTCGGCTATGTGTGAATGCGACAGCTGAGGTGCATAAGCAGCGAGCTCTGCCAATGCCTCTGTTGCTGCTCACATTGGAGAAAGGGGTCAAAGGGCCTTTGTGTCTTGCCCGGCATGAGAGTGAATCAGTGCAGGAAGTCAACGCTGCTAGCCATTTAGTCCCTGCTCAATTAAAAAACAGCCCCTCCCGCTAGGAATTACTTGCTGACTTGGGATTATAGACCTTAGTCTAGAAACAGGCACCTCACCGTTCCGTCTCCCCTGCAAAACCCATATGAGAGGTGCTGAAGCCGCTAGTAATCCAACTTCATAGGAATCAATCTATCCATGTCTGGTTATCGTCCAAGCATCATTCAGGACAGTAAAAGATAATAAGTCTGAGCAGAATGTCAACAAACCTGGAGAATTTCAAGTGCGGCTCAAATATTTTTCAACCGAAAGAGAATACTGTTTTTGTCAAATGATGTGGACACTTGCTGGGAAGCAGATACAGAGACCACAAAAATACGAGGTGCTGGAGGATACGTTGCAGCTGGGCCTGCCTCCCCCCTCCCCCAGCCCCAAATACAAGAGAAAGGCTGCAGTCCTCAAGCCACTGACTCCAGAAGAAGTGAAGGGAAGACTGGGACCAAATATTCTGGAGGGTGCAGTATGAAATACTAGTGGCACAGAACAGAAATTATGAGTTGTAAAAACGAGGTTATTTGCACAGGGGGGAAACATTGTAAGAGAAATGCAAGAAAGAGAATACTAGATTTGCCCTTTGGAAAGAAGAATAACCATGCACTATAGATAGTACTTTTGCATATAAGAGGAAATCCTGTGAAACGGTGCTTGCAAAACACACAGTGCATTTCAAGGCTAGGACAAATAAATGTTAATTGGGCCCCTTCAATGCTCCCCAATCTGCCATTGTAACCTCCACCCACAGTTGCTTTCCAGCACCCCCCTAAAAACCTTCTAGGAATTTTACATCCTAGGGAACTTCTCATTGGATTATAGGATCATGACCACCTTTAGGTAATGAAATAACAGAGTCCATTCAAAAGGAGAGGCTCTATGCAGATGACTGCCTGCTATGAAGTGACTGCCTGCATATCACCCTGAAATAAAAAAAAAGATGAGGACTAAACTATGGGTGCATTCGCACGTCACAACAATCCACCCTGGCAATAAACCACAGTGTGTTGGTTGTTGTGCGAACAACCCATGGTGTGCCTGACAGACGATTGGGCTCACTGTGGGTTGTTCACCTCGTCCCTCCCCCTCCTTCCCCCTCGGTCCTCCTGCTTGTCTGCCTTCCCCCCCCCACCGCGATCATGAGCCATTTTGAGTTTGCTGTAGCTCCCCCCCTTCCCGAGATTGCAAAAAAGCTATCTCCAATTTGACAGTTAGTGACAGCCCCTTCAAAGTGCCCGAGTGGCACATTGGAGGCGCTGCCACTGGTTCATCACCCCATTACATTTTTTTCTATTATTTATTCATTTATTTTAGTCAGACTTGCACAAGTGTGCACTTTTGCAGGTCTGAAATGGAATGCCTCACCTGGGCAATGTCTAGGAGGGTGTCTGTTGTCAAAGTGCGGCAGGCACCCCTCATGGGCATTGACCCAGGCAAGCTTGGCAAGGGAGGAAAGGGGATGATCTAGGGCTTGCCACTAGATCAACCCCCTTCATGGCATTCATGCCTGCATAGGTCCCTGTCAAAAAAACATGGGGAGCCCTGCCACAAAAACCCTTTTAAAAGGAACCAGTTTTGACAGCTAGCTGTCCATGCTCCCGTAAAAGGGCGTAGCTTGCTGTTTTCCACCTTGCTCAGCACCTAGAGTCTTGGGATAGGTTGGAAAAGTGAGAGGAACATGAGAGGAGTCAGGTCCAAAAAAACCCAACCTCTAGAGGATCCCGCTACTAAGGGGGCGATCAACTGGTCACCCCGTTTTCGTGAGCAAAGATCACTCGCAGCTTTGGTTTCTCTTGACAGCTCGCCTTTGACAGCTGTCAAGAGAAACCAAAGTAAAAAATAAAGCTCTTGGCAGCCTCTCCGGTCAACGCCCATGAGGGGTGCCTGCTGCACTTGGACAGCAGGTACCCCCGAGAACATTGCCCAGGTGAGGCATGCCATTTTGGACCTGCGAACATGCACAAGTGTGCACTTGCACAAGTCCAACTATAAACAGTTTTAAAAAAATACAAAAACAAGTGCACACATTTGGGGTGCCAAGCCCTCCCAAAATGGGGTGATGGACCAGGGGCACCCACTCCAATGTGCCACTTGGGCACTTTGAAGGGGCTGTCACTAGCTGTCAAATCAGAGATCACAAAAAGTGATCTCTGAAAAAAGAAAAAAATGGGCAATAGGGGGAAAAAACCACAGCGAGTGCAAAAGGTCTCACAATTGTGGTGGGAAGGGCAGACAAGACGGGTCCTGCCATGGGGCCCCCTAGTATCCTCACAAGAGGACCAAGGGGGAAGGAGGGGGGACAGCCCACAGAGAGCCTGATCATCTGTCAGGCGCACCATGGGTTTTTCACAAACAACTCACCCTGTGTAGCTTATTCACAGGCAGGGTTGTTGTGACATGCGAACTTGCTTCCTGACAACCCATGGCTTGTTGTTAGGTAGTTTAGGGTGGCTTGCTTTCAGAGTGGTTTGTCATGACATGTGAACCCGGCATGATGGCTTGTGCGTGGCTTGTCAGAAAGGGCCACAGACTCAGAGCCGCCTGGAGAAGAGTAGTCAAAAAACCAGATCACTCCTCGCGATCTCACTAATGATATCCCCACTCTAATCTATTATGTCTTGAAATGACACTAGTCAGTTTACTCCTCCACTTCATCACCTCCCTAAACAGCGACACTCCCCCCCCCAGCTTTGGGGAGATTTATGCAAATTTAATGTTATTTTTTTCACCTTTGGGGAGATTTGCGTATATTTAGTTATTTCCCCCCCCACCCACCTTCAGGGAGACCTGCACAAATTTATTGTTACCTTTTCAGGTTTGGGGAGGTTTGCACATATTTACCGTTATTGTTTAGATTTGCACAAATCTAACTCTCTCTCTTTTTAACTTCCAGGGAGATTTACGCAAATTTGCACAAATCTCCCCGAAAGGTGTTTGCTTTTGTTTTGTTTTTTTAAGTTAAATATCCGCAAATCTCCCCAAAGGTGATTTTTTTAAAACAAAATAAACTCTATTCAGCTAATGAGCATATTTGTACTCATTAGTGGAGTAGGCTGCTGAGGTTGTGCCACAAAGGCCCATGGGATGTGTGCTGGGAGTGGGCGGGAGGACTAAGGGGGAAACAGATCATGGCGAGCTGAAGAGGGCCTGATCATCTGTTGAGAGTAACATGGGTTAGCGAGCAAACAACCAATCCACCGTAGCTTATTTTCAGGGTGGCTTATTATGACATACAAACCAAACCACTGACTACACCGACTGGCTAGGCTCTCCAGGGTTTTAGGCAGGAGTCTTCCGCAGCCCTACCTGGAGATATCAGGGATTGAACCTGGTTCCTTTTGCATGCAAAGCCTATGCTCTACCCCTGAGCTCCAGCCTTTCATCAACCAATTAACAAATTTATAGTATGTAGTATGAGATTTAGTAGGCAAGAACCTACTTTTAGATGCATCAGGTTCTGAGGAAGTTGCCTCCTGCCTATGAAAGTTCATGCCAGGATAAATTGCTTCACCTTTAAGATATTGTGGGGCTTTCTTTGGTGTTGCCATAATTGACTAACACTCCTCGGAACTTACTATGCAGTTTGTCTCTGTGCACCACTCACTCATTGGGTTATTTCTTCACAATGGTACATGATGAATAATAGTGCCCAGACAGACACATACAATATATTAAGCCCAGAAGAGTGCTTTATCTGTTGTGGCAAAGCCTACAGAAAGTGAAGCAGTGCCATATTCCTTACACTAGATTAAACTATACTTAGTGTACCTTACATTTAGCGTACCAACATTTCTCTCTGAATCAGGCTTTCACACACATTTACTTGATTAGAAAATTAGTTACGATGCCAGGAGTGTAATAAAAGCAAGGCAGGCAGAAAAAAAGTGCTGACTCCACTGTAATGTCAGCTCCTCTGGACAGCTCTGAGCCTTTTAGTAAAAACACAAACTGTACTAATAAAATATAAAAATAATTCAAACTGATTTGCTTTTTCATACAAAATGCTAAAGAGAACGATTCTTGGCAGATGCATGTGTCACACAAAAGGGGCCTGCAACACTTATGCAACCAGATGAGTTGGAGCTGTAATGTCCATTATTTTCTTTTAGCTGTTCAGCAGCACCTCACAGCATTTTGAATCAAAGTGAGGCTACATTGAGAAGAGTGTTTTGTACACCAAATCAATACATCCCTTTCACTCACCAAATCAAAGTTTGCCTTGAGACACAGGTGATTTTGCAATGAACATATGACAGCTTCTATAATGCATGGTAAGCACACATAGGGGAGCGGGTTCAGACCAAAGTGCTCGTGGCAGCGAGAGGGGGGGAAGCCTCTGCCAGCTGCCCCCAAGTGCTGCTTGGCACTTTGGGAGTAGCTGGCAATGGCGGCCGCCTGCTAGCTGCTTGGCAAGAGTGGCAAGGATTTTTTGCTGCTCTTGCCAAGAGGCTCACTAGCAGTTTGGCTTGACCCACAATGAGTCACGTTGTCCGGGTTCAGACAACACAACAACCCATCATGGTTCAAACAAACCCTACAACAAGTCAAGGGTTGTCAGGGTGGCTTATAAGCCAACCTTAAGCCACCCTGACAAACCCATCATGGGTTTGTATGTCACGACAACCCACCGTGGCTTATAAGTCATTGTGGGTTGTCGTGTCATGCGAACCAAATCATACTGTTGGTGCATTAGAAAGTCTTTTCCTACCTAATCCAATTGGTCATATGTTCTGCTCCAGCTGAATGATCTGAAAATGGTATTTTGGTATCAAAATAATTTGTGCACCACATTACTACTCATTGAAAATAGATTTCTGTCCCACTGAACCAATGACTTGGAGGAAGGGGAGCAGGATGGGATATGGTCTTAGCTATTCAACCATCATATTTCCCATGCCCCCAGAAAATACGTTGTCTAAAAAACAGAATTACAGGCACACAACTCTGGCTGATGACTTATACCAGGAGATTGGGGTAGGGGGTAGAGTGGGGATTGGTGAAAACCGAGTCCTCCACCTTACGTGAGTGGAAGTTCTTTCCACTAGTGCAAAGCCACTGTTGGATTTAACCCATTGAAAGAAGACAAAGAAGAACTGAGAAGGAAGAATAAAACAAGAAATAGTGGGAGAAAAAAAATGAAAACGCCATAGTAGGATATAAAAAAGGTACAGTACTTGGATGATCAGACAGTAACTGTAATGTACAGAAAAAACAAATTGGCTAAGGCTGGGAAACCTGGGAACAGATAGAAAGAGGCAGGTATTAAAGACTGCTGATAACACCGTATCAGCACATACTGAATGCAGTCATATGGACAACCTAAGGGTTGGGAGAGTGGAATATGAAAAGGATCTGGGCCATGGTAGCACATAGCCCAGTCCACTAAGTACCTGGGCTGTTTGCTGCCAGCAGCCCCAGAATGCCTGCTTCCCCAGTTTTGGCTTTCGTCAAAGGAAGTATGCATATGCTGTTCATCTGATCTCCCCAACACTCAATGGAAACAAGGTCACGGTAATCTCCACAAGGTGGGGAGGGAATGCAACGGACCTAGGCATGTCCATATGAATATGGAACCCACATATACACAATGAATGTAGGGTCTCCATTCATCCAGAGTTGTCTGGCTCCAAAATTTGGAGGTAGCCCCTCTGATCCATGTCCACTCTGGGAACACAAATCCTCTCAGCAGTCCCAAGACATAAGGGATCAAGAGGATGAAAAAATGCACCAATAATGATGTGGGTTGCAGGTAAGGGAGATGTTCTGAAATGTTGCTGGCTTCTCCTTCCACACAGACCCTAACACATACCTTGGTGGTATTACAACACTGTAGTCAAAAGAACATGGCACTTGGAGAATTAATCTTCTGTTTCAGAGAGTCCTCAAGTAATTACAACTAGCAGTTGAATCTTGTAGATAAATCAAGCATTACCCAAAACATATGGGAATTCTCAAGCTAACACACTGTCCAACTTCTATAGTTTCTGGACTGAACGCAGTTTCTAAATACATCCAGTTTAATGGGGAGCAAAACAAAAAGGCCAGAGATTATTCTTTAACGCTTTCAACTGAAACATTTATACTTAGAAGATGAATTAAGTGCGCTCCAAGGAGAGTAACATAAGAACAAGTGCCTCTTATACAGCTCTTAGCAGTCAATATGTCATACAAGATGACACCGAAATGCACACATGAGTGAACACACACACCTGTTATATATCTATTCCTCCTGATTACTATCCCTACATGGATGATGACATTTTGGCATTACACCAGTCACCCCTTGTCTGCACCAGTAGAGAGCAAGGATGCATTTTAACAGCCCTTAGTTCAGAGATCTGATGAGTCTGCACACTGCATTTGATCTTCAAAGCACAGCTGCTGTGGTCCCATGCACATCTGTGAGACCGATGGGGTGGGTGGTTGTGGCACCAGCATGGACTGTTCAGTGTGCATAACTTTTTACCACTATGAGCATGGGGTACCAGTTGGCAGGGGAGGCAGGTGACTTATCTATTGCAGCTTTTATTCTGAGCTTTATAGGAGCTATCCATGGTGCTGTACTCCATCCCCAAAATAGGTTCACCACCATGGATAGCTCCTATAAAGCTCAGAATAAAAGCTGCAATGGGCAAGGAGCCCCACTGACATAGGAGTCACCAGCCACCCCTGCCAGTTGGAGAAGGGTACCCTCCTTTTCCAGGAATACTTTGGAATCTAACAGCATGAGCAACTGCTATGCAGCCACATCTTAAAAATCCACTACCTTGAATAGTTCCCCAATGGTTTATGGTGATCATGTCTTAATATGCATGAGAGAAGAGACCACAGTGTAAAGGCCTCCAATACTATTTGCATCCATGTCTGAAGATATGTGAAGAATATATGAACCAGAATGCACATTATTTATTGGCAAGAGAAGACTGGCTGGTATATTGGAAGACTCTGGAACTGGCTCTGAGGCTTCTCTGTTTCATACATATTGTAAACTTCACATTACATTTTGGGAATCTTTCAATAAGAGCATGACCTGCCAATGCTTATGTGCACTTTTTAAAAAAGTAACAGATGAAGTGGCCCTAAAAGAAAAAGAAACAAACATCACATATCAAAGGAGATATTCCTAATACTGATGAACCCAGGCAGGCATGCTGTACCTCCATTCATATCTGAATATACAAAATGAAATTGGACTGCATCTTCCCCAATACGGTCAAAGTCACAGCACTGATCCCAGGCTGGAAACTCATGGCTCCACACACGTCCCCGGGTTAGCAGATCACATCTTTCTCTCAAGGGGTTCTGTGTTTGCAGTGCCTTGGGCCAGAGTTCTCTCCACTGAGGACAGAACGGCCCTTTAGCTGAAGGACAGCAACACATTCCAGGTGCTGTAGCTTAGCAGAGTCATGATGTGAATTTCCCGAGATATCCAGATACATGGGGGATACTTCCCTACTTGTTAATAAAATTATTAGGCTGCAGATATTTAACAGCTATCACTACTTGCCCTTTTTTTTTGTTGCAAGAGGTTTTGTTTGCCATTACACTGCAACATCCTCTCAACTCTTGCTTCCCATTATGAACTTGGTGGTGTGGAGTACTTAGGGTTAAAAAAGCAGAATGAAAGAACCTCTAAAAAGTCTCTCCCGCCAACTTCTCTCTCTCTCTCTCTCTCTCTCTCTCTCTCTCTCTCATACGCACACATGCACCTTGGTCCCCTTCCAAAGTGGACTGCTACGCTTGTTGAATCCTTGGCTCTCATTCCAGTGTGATACTGAGGCTATGACTAATAACCCCCTGCCTGCGCCTGCTGATAATTTCAGCGTTGAGTAGCTGTTCTGGTTCTGGTTCATCATAGTATGTCTTGAAGATGCCAAGATTTTTTTAATTATTATTATTAAAAAAGACTCAAAGAATGAGATAAAATGCTCACAGGTCTCTAGTGCTATAAATACATCCCCCCCCCATCTGATGCATTTAACAGCTATGCTGTTACAAGGCAGACATTCTCTCTCTTCTCAAATAGTTATTTTATTAGATGCTGGCTAAGACAATGGCTCCCCCTAACCCCCCTTCCCTCTGTCTTGCACATACATTTTTTAATTCAAACCAGATTTGAGATTGTTCCCGTCTTTTAAAGCAAACATGCCATGTATCACGTCGGGTTAGTTCAGTGCTACATATGTTATATTTCAAATCTCACTATTCTCAGGCAACAGAGTTGCGTTTAAAGAGTAAATGAAGAATGTTTGCGTTGTATGCTTTATTTATTTTTTAAAAATGGACTATTTACACCTTCAGACTGGCCTGAGCCCCGTTTTACAACCAACAGCATGAATAGCACTTGGAATATTCATGAAAATATGACTTTGGGATACATTCTCTTCTGTGGAAATTGGCATAACACAATCAACTTACTTAGACATTGTTTGTTGATCCCTAAATTTCTCTTCCAATCCTGAGGCTGGTTACACATGCCTGATCATCAGTTGGTCACTGAAACTTCAAGCAATGGCTCATATGTGTGAATGAGATACCACAAATCCAATTCTGCAGGCAGAACGTCATATCACCCAATGGCTTCTTAAAACACAGTTCCCCCTGCCCAGTGGAATCAGTTCATGCATTCACTTGCAAGTCGTCAAGTCGTAGGGATGTACAATAATTTCACTTTGCTTTGTTTTTTACTCTAGCAGCTATCACAGCACCTCAGTAACATGCCAACTGGCCTGCAGACTTAACACAAATTATCTCTGTGTATCCTTGTTGTATCTCCAAAGGGCCAAACAACATTAGATTGAATGCAGCTTTATGCTGGATCAGCTGTATGATAGAAGTGGACTTCTCCACCCACTCCTTCTCATGGCAGCCCCCCACCCCCACGCCCTGAAAATGCTACACAGAGGCTGGGTTCAGACAACTCAAGGGATGAGTGTGGACTGTCATTGAACCAAGGGTTGTTATTGAAACGTGGGTTATCATGTTGTCTGAACTCAGCTGCACTAACAAGCCATGGCTTGTTAACCATAAACAACCCACAAAGAGAACCCATGGTTTGTTGTTGGGTTGTGAACTGTGAGTTGTTAACTATGGGTTGTTATCTCAGCTGGGTTCAGACAACACGATAACCCACCTTTCAACAACAGCCCACGGAAACCCACACTCAACCCTTGAGTGTGAGTTACTGTGTTGCCTGAACCCAGTCTCTGAGTCAGGAGACCCTGCTGAATGGGGTGAGCTGTGGTATGTGTGTGTGTGGGGAAGGGGATCCCCAAAATTTGGGTGGAGCCCTTCCTCTAGAGCAGGGCTCTCCAACCTTGGGTCCCCAGTTACTGGACTACAGCTCCCAGAATCCGTTGCCATTAGCCATGCTGGCTGGGTATGCTGGGAGCTGTAGGCCAGCAACATCTGGGGACCCAAGGTTGGAGAGCCCTGCTCTAGAAGAAAGCTGTTCCAGGATCCAGCCCATGGAAATATGCACAGAGAGATTTTCTGACAAGACTGGTGATGCTGCGTGGGGAACGCAACTTGCTTGAGTCATCTGGATTCTTTTACTCAGTGCTGGTGCTTACGGAAGGGACATGGTTTCTGTTGCCCAGTGTCTCCATGTGATTCTAATATTATGAGTCTGCAAGGAAGGGCCTACAACATGATTACTTCCAATGCCACCATGCCCTGGCAATCATGCTGCTCCTGTCACCTGTGAAATGGCTCTCAGATATTCCTTGAATTGGGCAGGCCCTTGTGGTATGATGCACCCAGTTAGTTCCTGCTTCCAGGGCATCACCTTCTGGGTGACGTGTAATCATGTGTAGTGGGATTAATAAGTGACATGGATTAAAGACTCCTGCCTTAGGGCAGAGGTCTGGACTGGATGGTTAACAGGCCTGTGGCTTACGCTGGCTCAGCTTGTCTGAGCGTGGAAAGCTAAGCAGGGTCAGGCCTGGTTATTACTTGGATGGGAGACCCCTCCTCTAGTTTCCTGCATTGAGCAGGGGGTTGGACTTGATAGCCTTGTAGGCTCCTTCCAACTCTATGATCTATGAAATCTATGAACAGATCCCTTCCAGACACATGAATATAATTTTCAGTGCTTTATTATCAGAGCTGAATTCATGGAAAAAAGGCGGGCAGGAAATATCAAAGCAGTGCTGCTTTTTTATGCCCTCTCTTATGAATCTTCCTTGAAACACTGCTGCTGTTTTGGAGCAGAGAATAATATTTCAAAAGAATACTCACATTCACCCACACGTGAGAGCCAGAGTGCGCCAGTGGCTTACCTTTGGCAGCGGTGGCCCCACACTTGTGGAATTCCCTCTCTACAACAGCCCTGCTTGGTGACCTTGAAGCAGTCTGTGAAGACTTTTTTTATTTTGCTAAGCTTTTTATCAATTTTATTACTGGCCCCATACATACAGCTTTATCTGATGCTGTTTTTACTACATGTGTTGTATTGCTTTTAACATTTGTATTGTAAGCTGCCTTGTGATGGGCTTGCCCTATTATTTATTTAGAAATAAAATAAATAAATAAATAAATAAATAAATAAAGTATGAGTCTAGGAGACCCAGGGATAACTCAGTGCTCAGCCATGAATTTTAGAAGCAAGTCACCATCTCCTGGCAATAATTTCCTGCTTGTAAAATGCAAAGATGAGTAATTTTACCAGATATGTTTGTTGTGAGGATGAAATATATAATGTGGATAAAGCGCTTTGCACAGAGAGGGCCCCTTCTGGTGTTAACATTAGTAAAGGAGTTTCTGCAGTGTGGCTTCTTCTTGCACTGCTTGATAATGTTGTTGGATGCTTAAGATCGTGTGCAAGGGAGACATGCTGCAACTTCTGCTCACATTTAGCTGTGCTACTAGGGCAAGAGTCTGGGGCAAAAGTCAGGCCCGTAGCCAGCCTAAAAGTTCAGGGGGGGGGAGGGAGACACAAAAAAGTAAGGGGGCAGTTTATCTGGTCTGCAGGCCTTTGAAGACAAAATGGTAAACTGTTCCTATTTAACCCTTATTTTTGCAGCCATGCTGCTATTTATGGGCAGAGAAAATTTAGAGGGGTCTGCCCCCCAACCTTCCCCCTGGCTATGTCCTAGCAGAAGTTCGGGGCCCTACTCAGCAGAATGAGTAGGAGAGACCCCAAACACAGCAGGGCTTGCTTACCACATTTTGAAGTAAGACACACCGCCATCTGAGGAAAAACCCCACCTCATAAGACTATGAAATCATACAGATCTAAAATTATCTAACTGCACTACTGCTTATGCTAGCATTACTCTAGTTCCTGAAAAGGCCACTTTGGTGTGGGAATGAACCATGGCATGGGATACTCACACTCAGCCTTGGAATTCTGATATTACTGAGTGGCATGGGAAGGAGCCACAACGTAGAGGCTCCTTTGGCACCTAAAGGTACTTCTAAAAAGGGCCATGAAGCTGCTGTAGGAATAACAGTTAGATTTTTCAGACAGTGCAGCACATACAACTCTCTGGAAAAACAAAAATAGACACCCCCCCCCCGCCCCTAGACCCTCAGTTGGCTCTCAATTTGGCTCCCCAAAGGAGGGAACCTGAAACAACCATGCTTTCTGTGTGGAAAATGTAACCTTTTGTTTCCATAATGATAGTTGACAAGGCTGCATTTTCAGTAGTATACCACATGTTTCCAAAATATGTCAAAAGCAGAATCCTGTCTTTTCCTATCCTTCCAGTAAATATGCCAATATTTCTCCACTGTTTCGGGATGGGGAAATAATTCTATGAAGGAGTGCTATAGAGGACAACCATTGAGGTTATTATGAAGACCATTTTCAAGCGTTAAAAGTAATCTTAACGGTGTAATGAAGTTAGCTTCAGGGGTTTGCCAAATTCTGAGTGAAAGAGATGGATACCACTGCTAGGTGTAAACCTTGGATATTTGGGATTGAGATGTGTGGTACAAATGACAGCTTTGAGTCTAATTGGTTTTCTATAAATAGATTGCTTTTGATGATAGTGTGGTGGTTTATGAAACTGCTGTGGTTTATGAAGCTGGCCTGTTTCAATAAATCATAGTTAATTAGGATTAACCACAGTAAGGTTTTGGACATAATGCTGAACTGTGGCTAACTGAAAATGGAAGCAAAAACTTCTGATCTCCTCCTAGTCTCCATACTGGAGGAGGAGTGGGGGGAGCACAGGAGCCTGTTATTCATATAACAATAAACTATAGTTCATCTACATCCAAATGCAGGCAGAGTGTTGAAGAAGGTGCGAAAGAGGCATCATTACATGCAATGGGCGCTATTATCCCTGTTAAACAGAGCTTGCAGAAGATTTAGGATTGACAATACATGATTGACCAGAGATGAGAATGGCACAAAAGAAATACGTGTGTACACCAAAAGCAACAAAGCCTCATCATATCACTTTCTCTTTCCTAAAATCCTATTGTCAGCCTCCAATCTTAGCTACACCTGAAATGAAAGTGAGTAGGAAGCTACGCACATTTGAATGAGTTATCTCAGTTTATTTTGCTCCATGGAAAACACAGCATGGTATTTGAGTGATGTTTTCAAGCTTGAGGTTTTACCATCAATCTTTTTGTGTAGGCTGAATTGTTGGCTTATTCTCACTTGGAGCATAGTTCTGCAAAGGTGCTGAACACCTCCAGTGAGGTATAGAGTTGGCCTTCAACTCCCAATGGGCCCTTGAGTTATGAAGATATATGAATGAGGTATGTGAAAACATGGGCTGAGGTTTGAACCTAAGTTCATGTCTCAACTGTGTTATCACTTAGTGTTATTTCTTTAAGACCATTTTTTAAAAGGAGTATGTTTACAATGTAAAGTTTGATCTTTAGCTAGTTTTAGGATTTCCTAGCACCATTTGCCTACTTTCCCAGAACGTTTTGGATCATCTGTAGGCTAAATTCCCACTAACAATACATTAGCTGCCAATAGAAGCTGAGCCTACAACTCCTGTGCACAGGGGTGATAACATAATAGAAGAGGTCAAAATGAGGTTTCCCTCCCCCATTCCCCCAACTGCAGTCTATTTACAATTCTATGGCTAATTTCATTATTGAAACAGGCTTGTATATCAGAGCTGGACAAAGAAACTTTCCATGTGTAGAAGATGACATGAACTTGACCTCTGCTGAGAGACCCACAGCTTCCAAGTGCTTTTGTGCATACAGTGAACACCTGTACTAATCATGCCTACTGCTAACTTGGGGGTCATGATTTGTGGCAAAAGTTTTAAATCAGCCACCACAGGAGACAGACAGTATTATATTACTTGCACAGTTTTTCAGAAACTGGAAAGAAAAAATAAAACCCGTACAAACTACATGGCAAATAAAAATACTATAAAAGTATTCAGTAGTTGAACAGATAGATATAGGTTGCAATATCCCAGTGCAACACTGATTAAAACAATACATGGAAAATGTGAATTAAGTGGAAGATTAAGTATAGTGTTGTTACTATAAGCTATGTCTTTTAGATTGAACAACAAATTATCCCTATGAATTTTACTGCCTGTATAGAAGTGTGTTATAATAAGGCTTTGATCAAGCACAGCAGGTGAGTTGTCCCACTGACATCATGTGTGACCATGGAACTGTTCATGCATCAAATATGCAACCATCCTTAAGTGCTTCACTGACTGCCTTTCAACCTCAAAATTATGCTCAAAATGAGGCACAGCCTGCGAAGGGCAAATCCAACAGCAAAGGAACATTTGGTGAGCAAAAGCAGGTTTTTATAAAGCCAATGGGAAAAGGTAGGACAACTTTACAAAATGCCAGATGTGGGCTATCCTACAAACTGAGGACTAGCTGGGAGGAATGCCTTGGTTTATCAAGGTCTATGTCAACATTAGTTAATGCCGCAAAAGTGCAGAACTTTTGCTGCAAAACTACAGTTCCAGAGTTCAATCAAAAATTTCTTGCAGTGTTTATACACATCTTGGCTGATTTAAAGGACCCAAATCCAAATCCTTGGCCATTTTGAAGGGCATCTATTATATAGTGATCAGATAAGTGATAATCATATCCAAACAAATCTTTCCAGGCAGCCAACTGACCAAAGATCGATCAACTGAAAAGTGATTGGCATATGTTAACCCCTCATTCTACAGCCCCAAAAGATCTCTGAAGGCCCCAACCCCCCCCCCCCCACACACACACACTCACCTGAATCAGATACACAAGGGGTGTGAGCTGTTAATTCCCAAATCTGAGGTAACTGGACAGGGATTCAGGCTTAAACTGGAAATCTACTCTAATAAATCTGCCATGATCTTTTCCTCCTCTGGCATCCAAGCCTGGTGGGGACGATACATAAAGACTCACTCTGCCAGTGGAGCAGGGGCCCATTGCCTGGACCCAATGCCCTTCTTCCTGTTAGAATACAGCAGTCATGTTTCTTCTGTTCCAAAAAGATTCCTAGCCCACCTCCGCTCCTGCCATGTGGGAAACCAGGGGGGAAGGTAGAGGCATATCAGAGAAGTGAGTGCAGCACACTCCCAATGAAGGAGAGGAAGATCACCCACTGGATATGGCCCAGAAATATCTGGACCTGAACCCTTGGAAGAGAGAACAACATTAGCTGAAAAAATATCAAGCTGCTAAACCTCTGAAAAGAAACTGCAGAGTACCTTTGGAACTGAAAGTTAAATTCATAAGAAGAGTAAGCTTGTGCAAGAAGTCATTTAAAAAAAAAATGTTTGCAGTGTATTTAAAACAAACACTCTGGAGACGACATATAAAAGCCCCAAACTGCAGAACAATAATGGGCTTGTGAATTAGGACCATAAATCCCCCATTTTCAGAATGTGACAGACATCAGGAATATATATGATTGAGTCAGCAGTTACGAAGACATACAGTGCAGGCCACTCAAGTCTCAAAAATGCCATTTATCATTTCCTGAGAGAATAGTTTCTTGGCAAGAGTCCTCTGCAAACACAACACATTTCCCCCCCAAACAACCCCACCATTCCAGCAGACTATGAACACCACTGTAATTTGGGCTATTTTTCATATCAAATTGACTATGTGCTGGTTCCTAGCTAATGAAGGAAACCTCCTTTTCAGATTTCGAACATTGCTTCAAGTACTTTACATACTATAATGAACCACCTTGAAAGCATGGCCAGTCACAAATTCAAATGAAGGGGGTAGGAGAGGAATCCCTTGTGAAAATAAAATTTAAAAAAGTATCAAAGTCCCTGAAGGACCCCTCCACCTTGCTTTATCAAGCTTGCTTCAGTCAACGGTAACAAGAGCCATCCCGGATCTGTTCAACTGCACTAAAATTTGCAATAATTATTACATTTTTATCATGCCCTTCCTCCAAGGACTCAGGGCAGTCCTAGATAAAAATAGGATAAAATCCTTCCTATTTTATCTTCACAACAACCACCTCATGAAGTAAGTTAGGCTGAATTATACTGACTGATCCAAAGTCACACAGTCTAAGTGGGGACTTGAAGACGGGTCTTCTTTGTCCCAGTCTAACTAAACCACACTGGCTGCCTATAGTTCAAAATCATTTCTGGTTGGACTTGCAGAAGCACACACTTACGCGCTCTCACGGGTCCAAAATGGTCTGCCTCGCCTGGGCAACGTCCAGGGAGGTGTCGCTGTTAAAGTGCAGCAGGCAGACCACATACATAGGCATTGATCCAGAGAGGCTGCCAAGGCCTTCATTTTTGCCTTTGGTTTGTCTTCACAGCTGTCAAAAGGCGAGCTGTCAAGAGAAACCAAAGCTGCGAGTGATCTTTGCTCGTGAAAAGCGGGTGGCCAGTTATCGTGCTGTCTGAACCCAGCTGCGCTAACAAGCCATAGCTTGTTAACCACAAACAACCCACGAAGAGAACCCATGGTTTGTTGTTGGGTTGTGAACTGTGGGTTGTGAACTGTGGGTTGTTATCTTAGCTGGGTTCAGACAACACAATAACCCACATTTCAACAACAACCCACACTAAACCCATACCCAACCCTTGAGTGTGGGTTATTGTGTTGTCTGAACCCAGTCAACAAATATGGAGGGGGAAATGGAGATAGGGGGTGGGCAGCTGCTGATCTCCAGGCTATGATTCTCAAGCCACCCATTCTAGTTTTGCCCTTTTGAAAAGTAAACGCTAAGTAAGAATGTGCAACATTACGCAGAAGCTGCGTATCTTCTGTGAACCTGTTCTGGGTATGACTGACTTTCCCTAAAACTCAGGAGCTAAGGATAATATAGTGGTACGACCTGTGTGTTTGAATGTGCATCGTGCTGAATTCTTATAAAGTGTGTGTGTGGGGTGACTTAAAGCATGGGATGGGTGGAAGAGAGGGGGGACTAAACCCTCCCTCCACTCATCCTCCTCCCCACTGCCCAATTGCTTCTACCTGGCAGGGGTCAATTCCAGTCATGGGAGGGGGAAAAACAACAGGTGGAAAGAAGTGGCTTTGGGGGGGGGGGAGAGCGTGGATGGGGTAGGAAGAGTTCAGTGCCACTTCCCACCCACCTATGCTGCACTTTATATGACACTCTCACTCTTGCTTTATAGGAATGTGGCATGACCCACATTATGATTCCACCATCTTATCTAGTTTGCCCCTCACTGTTAGGGTTGCCATGCCAGTCAGCTGACTAGACAGATATGATCTAGTTACTTGACTGCCTATTACTTGACTGTGGTCACATAGTCCATGAGATCAAGAATTCCACTATGTCAGTTTATCTTTTGAAAATGTCATTGTGGTGTCATTTGCTAGCAAGGACAGGAGTGAAGGCTGCTTGCCCCTAAGCCCCACAGCAATCCATCCAGGCAACTCTAGCAGCCTAGCCAAGCTTCTGCCACGGGCCTCCCATTATTCCATCTTGCTGGCTACACGAAAACGGCAGTACTCCCTCCATGCAATCTGGCGGTCTACTCTGCCAAGCTTCTCTGAGGAGTTTAGAAAAACAGTTGAAAGAACTGAAGGTACTGGCTGCAGTGGAGCACACAAAATACTGCTATGAGTGAGACACTGAATTATGGAGACCTGTGGAAAGCCAAAGTCGTTTTAGACATTCTAATCAAGTTAATGCTTAAAAAATACTGGATCTTTATTTGACAAGTTAGTTGACAGGCCAATTGACCAAATCTTTTTTGACCGGTCAAATGCCTAACCTTCCCTTCCCACTACAGTGTATGATTGCTAATCGCTGAGTAAACTGGCATCAGGCCTATCTCCAGCATGCACGACGATGTCATTATGAATATGACGCCACATACAATAGAAACCGGATTGGCTAGCCTGCCAGCAGCAGACACCTCTTGGGCAATGTTTGCCCTCTCTCTAATGTGCCTGATGGCATCACCTGATTCTAGGAGCGCGACGTGGCATTCAGTTTAGGCTGATGGCCCATTAGCTATAGCAGACATGCCATTTCCTGGAACTGAAAGGCAGGAATCAGACTGGGGAACTAGTAGGCTGAAGTATCAGCTTTACATGGGGCTCTTAACCTATTAAAGGAATCCTACTTGTTTAAAGCATTTTAGGATGCAGCCCTATGCATATTTGGACAGAAAAAAGTCCTACAACTCTCAGCATGCTCCAGGGAACTGGATATTATAGGGAACTGGACATTATGCTGCACATAGTACTGAAGATGCTAGCCCCGATCACAGAAAAGATGTTGCCTAAGCAGTTTGGCAGGCCCGGTCCCACACCACAACCAGATTATATGGCTAAAGCTATCCACCATTCATTTAGCAAGCAGCATTTTGTGCTTCAGTTTAAAAAAGGACAAATTTTAAATATATATTTCCATTTTCATCCATCAGTGGAACAATACTGTTGCAATTCCCATATTGAATTAGACCATCAGTTCCTAGCACTGTGTGGGGTTGGCTGGACAAAGAGAATTGGTTTAGTCTAGGTTTCAACTATGTATTTACAATGCTCTGTAAACTCATTCCATTCCAGCAGACTTACAATGAGTACTGTGTGAAGAAAAAAAAAATCTCTTGAACGTCTCCAAAGTATTTTCATTGTTTTATTTTGCCTGTGATCGTTTTCCCCTTGTGGAAACTTTACAGTGTGCATATAGTAGTCAGTAGGCGATATTCACACAGCAGAACCATGCTACTTTCCCTGTAATGACTGCAAAACGGCACTCTGCCTTCTGACAAGAATGATGAAAGGACTCTCCCATTCCCACAGTCATTCAAATTTGCACAGTTAGGTGGAGTGCTTCCACGTTAACCTCTTCCTGAGCTAGTGACACCATTTGTGTCCTCATTTAAACCAGACAATATTTTCCCACAAACATGGCATTCCCACTTTCCCCCAGCTATCACCTGGATAGTCTGGCGGGATGCAGGTCTGTAGTGATTTTGGGAACTTCCACTGCAATTGCAGCATGATCCTTTCCAGGTGAACTGACATAAAATGATTATCTCACCAGGTTTGGAGTCATGGTATGTGATGGGACTGCTGATTGCATGTAATTCTGCCTCTCTTCATTACCTCCCCCTGACATTTTCATTATACCCTCTCTCCTGGTTTCCTGTGCTACGGGATTCTTGGAGAACCCTCTTGTCAATCTTTCAGGTGATTTGCCAGTGGCCACTGATCAGACACAGTTGCAGATCTTACACTTACAGTGTGATGCGCCTGTCTTCAGCTCATACTGATCCTACAACCAACTGCACTGTAAAATGTCCTCCATTTCATGGGGCCTGCATGATTGTCAGCAGTGTATTCTCATTTATTACTGAGAATCCAGCAGCTGCACCATTCCTGCTCCTATCAGAACTTTGAGCACTCCCACTTTTGGCAAGGGTGGAGTATGGGACATGTCAGTAAGTGCCAGTTCAGACATGCCCTGGCTCTTTTGCATAATGACTTTTAAAAAGGGTGTATGGCCAAGTAATATTCTTGGTTAATGTTTCTTGTGAACTATCCCCCACCCCCCAATTCTCTAGCAGTGCCCCTGAACTGTAAAGTTGGAATTCAGAAGCAACCAAACATTTGGAGCACCATCAACTGGAAACTTCTGTGGAGTTCATTTTAGTCATGCTTGCACAGCTTATCTGAACTTGAACTTTTTTTTTTAAGTCTGTGAAATTAGGCAGATTGTGCTGGAAGTCTGGATTTCTTACAGCATTTCAGCACTTCTATTTCTTTACCTGAGTTTACAAACACAGATGTGAGTTAATGGAAAAAATAGTTAACAGAATTGCTTTTCACAATTCCAAGAGTTTTGGCATTTTATATTTGATTTGATTCAGCTACAAGTAATATTACGTCTGTTCTGGGTAAACTGGTAGAAAGCATTATTAAAGATAAAATGATCGAGTAGAGCAGGGCAAGTCCTGCTGAAAAACAATCAATGTGGCTTCTGCAAAGGTATGCCTGGTCTCACTAACTTTTTAGGGTTCTTTGTATGGACAGGGATAATCATGTAGCCTTTGACCCGGTTTGCATGTAACTTGTAACAATGAACCATTAACACATGGTTGGTTGGGGCTGCACAGGATAGAGTGAGTGTGCTACTGCTCGCCACTTCTACTTTGCATCTGGTTTAGAAAACAACAACCTGGGTTGTTTGGCATGACATGTAAAGCCGGAAGTCTGGGTTGTTGAGGGGGTAACAACCCAGAGCTTTAACCTAATAACAAATGATGGGTTAAAATTCTGGTTTGTTTCCCTCTCAACAACCCAGAATTCTGGGTTCACACGTCATGCCAAATAACCCAGGAATTCATAGATTTCATAGATCTGAATAGAGTTGGAAGGAGCCTACAAGGCTATCGAGTCCAACCCCCTGCTCAATGCAGGAAACTAGAGGAGGGGTCTCCCATCCAAGTAATAACCAGGCCTGACCCTGCTTAGTTTTCCATGCTCAGACGAGCTGAGCCAGCATAAGCCACATGACAGGCAGAGAAGTTGTTTTCTAAACTGGATGCAAAGCAGAAGCGGCAAGCAGCACGCTTGCTCTCTCCTGCATGCCCTCAACAACCCATGGGTTGTTGTTACATGTGAAATGCATAATTGTTTACTTGGTCTTCCAAAAGGCTTTTGACAAAGTCCCTCACCAAAGACTCCTGAGCAAACTCAGCAGTCATGGAGGAAGAGGAGGTCCTCTTATGTAACATATTATGGACAATGGAAATGCACATCTGGAGCCCTGACAGAAGAAAGGCAGCTGTGGGGGCACTGGCGGCTGGAAGAACTTCTCTGCTGCAAACTGTGCTCTTCTGCAACATGTGATGGAGAAGTGGTACCAGAGAGGTGGTCTGAACATGAGTTCTCCAGGTTATATTTAGTTCCAGCCTAAGTGTGCTAAGTACTGTATAACTTTATTTATCTGAGGGCCTGAGAGATAACTCAAATATTCTGAATAAGGTAACCTGATAATTGTGCGTACTGTGAAACAATACTGTTTCCACTTATTTCATTTTTTTCTTTTTTACAATTTCTGTTGTAAGAACACAACATTCCTCTTTTTGGCATGTGAGTGCTTTTGCTTTCCCAGTCACTCCAAAATATACATGCATTTCCTTGCATATGTCAAATTACATCCCTTTACTATGATAAAACCATAGATAGATTAGTTATGTAGGAGAACTCGTATGGAAACGTAGCTTCCTTAGCTGGGGTAAAATATCATTTCTACAAAAAAACAAACAAACAAATAGCATCACTCATATCTATTTCAATGAGTTGGGACTAATTCTTTTGAATTTGTATCCAATTGTTACAGTGGGTGCAACACCACTGGTAGCTATAGGATGATCAGACACAAAAAGAAGACAACCCTGTTTAGATATGGACATTATTGTAGGTATATTTTGTCATGGAGAGGTGTGAAAAGGTGTATCTCCTGTGCAGCTTTTAAAACTGCAGAAGCTCTCTCCTATTTCACATCTGATCAGCCTAATGCTGCCAAAATTAAAAATGTTTATAAGACCATGTTTGTTAGACCATGTCCCACAACAGTGACTAGAAATGGGACTTATTATGGAAGTGCATATAGAGTGTTATGTACTCTGTACCTGGAACCTCTGTGGGCCAAACTACCGCCACATATATTAACCTGTCTGCCACGTTTACTTACAAAGCATGGGGTAAGGGGAAAGTTCTGTTTTTATTACCAAAGGAGCCATGATGGCACAGGTCATCATGTCTCCTTTGGCCCTGTGGGTCCTTTTTCTTCTTGCCCATTGCCAGTCCAGCATTCTTCCCTGCTTCCTCTTCCCATCTTTGTTTTGCAATCCTATTTCAGTGTTTTTGTACAGTGCCTAGCACACATTTAGCACTAAAAATGCTAAGTTGTTGTTGTTGCTGAGATCCAGTGTGGCATAGTGGTGAGAGTGTTGGACTGGGACTCGGGAGATCCGGGTTCTAGTCCCCGCTTAGCCATGAAACTCGCTGGGTGACTTTGGGCCAGTCACTGACTCTCAGCCTAACCTACCTCACAGGGTTGTTGTGAGGATAAAATGGAGAGGAGGAGGAGGACTATGTAAGCCGCCTTGGGATCCTTGCAGGAAAAAAGGTGTGGTATAAATATAATAAATAAATAAATACTGCTGCTGCTGTTGTTGTAATAGTAGTAATAGGCATAGTTGTAGTAATGGTGGCAGCAGCACTTCCATGGTCAAATATGCTCACCTCTTACAGCTGGTAAACCACTGGCATAGGCAATAAATCCCACTTTCAAGTCCGCCAACCAATGCCGGCTCCAAGTTTTTGAGGGCCCTTGGGCAGCAGACCTTTAATGACCGCCCTTCCTCAGTGAGTCTACCTCTCACTGCCATTGTCAGCAGCTGCTAATGCTCCTCACCCTCTTTCTCATCATTGCTACCACTTGCTGGCTTGACAGGCAGAGAGCCAGTGATCGAGCAGGCAGCGGCGTCTCCTGCTCCTCCTTCTCACCAGCACCACTGTCTGGGCTAGAGTGAGAGGCACTTAGCAAGCAAGCTGGCAATGGTGAAGAGGAGGAGCAAGTCCAGGGGGCTCTTGTCAGCAGACCCCTGCTGGCGTGTGGGCCTTAGGAAGATGCCTGGCCGTGTCTACCCTTGATGCCGGCTCTGGAGCCAACATCTTACTACAACCCATGTTTAGCTGAGCCCTGAGAGCTAAGTTTCGTGCTTATATCCACATACAAGTCCTCAAGTCATTTGGCCTTATTTCATGCAGATTGTAAATATTTATTACTACATATTTCTCTGAGTGTACAGTCTCTTTTTAAAGTGTGAAGAACTACACAACTAACATAGCAGAGTTGGTATGTATCCATTCTACGGCTCATGTAAATAAATACAAGCGTCTTGGCTTGGGCTATTGCATTGGGGAAGCATCTTCCAAACATTAGCAGTTTATCTGGCCAGAGGGAATCTCTCTCCCTCCCTCCCTCTCCAAGTTCATGAACCTGTTACAACTTGTTTCCAGAGAAAAATTTGGAACTGCTGTTGTTGAAAAAAGCAGCACTCCACTAAGAGTGAAGAGAAGTGAAGAAAGAAAAGCTGTCTCTTTTGTTGGGAAGTGTTAAACAATTTTGTTGGAACATGTTAGCACACGGTATGTTTACTAAGTCAGGGAACTGATAAAGGAGAAACCTGATAATCATCTCTTTTCTACTCTGTGCTTTAGGCTACACTTTCTACTCCAGGTCACAACCAAGCTGACATATATGAATGTCTATTTCCATAGTATCTACACAATTTTTACTCTTTTAACTTGTTCCTTTTCACAACACTCCTCCAAGACAGCAGAGCGCACAAAGGACTCTATTTTACAGGATGGAACTAAAACAAAAAGGCAGACCAAATAAATGAACCTCAGTTTCTTTAGTTGTACTGTAGCACCCCTATCGTTAAATCACCCTTTTTTCTATGAAGTTTTTCATTGGTAATGCCTTGGTGTGAAAGACTGAAGCTAATATTTAATTTAGGAAAACTGCTATAAAAATTAATGATTTTTGTAAACTGCTGCTCCTGAGTTTATGTCTACATGGAAATGTTGATGTGGTTAAGGAAAACTGGGAGGCATCCTCAACAATCTCTCAGTTCTCTCTTTATGACCTCCAGTTCAATGCAGCATTATTGTATTGCTATTGTGCAGGCAGCAGCCCCTTCCTTTCTCATCTTCTTCTTACCCTGTTTAATGGTGATAGAATCACTCACGAAACGAAAGCAAAGAGGAAAGCAAGGCTCAGGTGGACTTCACCATTCTGGTGGGTGACTGTATATGACTCGAGGAAGTAGGATAATTTCTTTTCAGATTGCAAATGATCACTCGGAAATGGCCCATTCCTAACCCTGAATGCGAGCGCATCTTCTCCGAAAATGTCTGCAAATTTCCAAACTTGTGTTCACCTTCACAAGATGCACCCTTTTAAAAAAAGTGTGTACTTTTAAAAATGCACAAATAAAGAAATGTACACTTTAAAAATACAGTTTTAAATGCACAGTTTTAAATATTCACATTTTCACACTTTAATGGGGGGGAAGTGCATTTTTTAAAACGCTCACATTAAGAAATGCACACTTTTAAAAATGCACAATTTAAAGGGTGCATTTAAAAAGTGTGCATTTAAAAAAATGCACACTTTTATAAATTCACATTTTCATGTTTTAGTCAATGGAAGAAAAGTGCACACTTTTGAAAAATGTGCATTTTTCTTGTTCGAATGAACAAAACAACAACAACAACAACAACAAAAAAAACCCGGTAGCAAAAAAGAACAGGAGTGAGTTGAACCAAACTTTGAAGTAAATTTTGGACAATTTCAGCGAGCTGAAGGCTTGAAACTTCCCTGGTTCTCCCATGATCTCTGTACGACTCCCTTCCCAGTCACCATACATTGGATGGCTCATTGCACTCAGCATCCAGGAGTGGTCAATAAGAATGGAGGAAGGACAAGAGTCAGTTAGCTAAGTTAAGACTGCAACCCTCAGTAAAGTAATAAGGAAACAAGTCCTAAATAAGTCCAGTTTAGCTTAGTCTTTCAGATTCTGTTGTTTAAAATCTGTTAGGGTGCAATCCTACTGACTGCGCCCTCGATGCTCGTAAGCCCCAGAACTCGAAGGCTTATGAGCATCTAATGCAGAGCGGGAGCTAGACGGCTGTTTTCGACTGTCTAGCTGAGGCGCTTCAGAAGGGGAGGGAAGGAGGCTGGAGCACTGTTGGGATACACTGTATCCTGGCAGCCCCAGTCTCCTTCCCTACCCCTTTATCCCCTCCCTGAGGTCGATTTCCCGACCTCAGAGAGGCAGCTGCTGGCATGGTTCTTTCCATGCTGGCTGAGGGGGGGGGGGGTTCGGAGTGGAGATTCCCAGTTCCGAGGTCAGAGCTCTGTTTCTAACCTCAGATCTGAGAATCTGAATTATCCTGTGGTCCCCCAGATGATGTCTAGGGGCCATAGGATCACTCTGTTACTGTATTTTAAATTTCTGCACTGCTGCTAGGTTTTATTTTGGTTATTATTTTTATTTTAAACTTTTTATATTGTATTTTACCATGTTGTATTTTATGGTTTTAATCATGGTGAAACCGCCCAGAGAGTTTCACTTATTAGGCAGTACAGTCATGCCTTGGATTGACAGCATAATTCGTTCCGGAAACGTGCTTGTAATCCAAAACACTCTTATATCAAAACGAAATCTCCCCAAAAAAATTTGTACAGGGATTTTTAATTTAAACCATACTACAGTACTTGTATTGCAAGACGTCGCTTGTATATCAAGTAAAAAAAATTTAAATAAATATTTAAAATTTTGCTTGTCTTGCAAAATGCTCTCAAACCAAGTTACTTGTAATCCAAGGTATTACTGTATAGAAATGTAATAAATGAATAAATAGTGGGACTAACTTCCAAGTAAATATATTTAGGATTGGGCTGTATGACACAGACTACCAGGTGATGGCCCTTGCCCTTCTCAGTTCTTAGAGAGAGAGAGAGAGAGAGAGAGAGAGAGAGAAAGGGAAGTCACAGTTTTGCATGATTTGCATAGAAATGTATTTTTAAAATTGAAAGAGTTCAAATTCAGGTAATTTGCATATTTTATTTTATTTTATACTGGTCTATCATGGTTCTTGCAGTTGAAGTGTAGGTGTAATCAAGACTATGAAGAGCTTTCTACAGAATTTCTTAATGGACAATTATGAAAGTTATGGAGTAGTAAGAATCCTTTAAAATGACTGGCAGAAAAATATGATCAGGCTGCCAAAAAAAAAAAAAAAAAAAAAAAAAAGGAAAATGGAAAAACATCTTCAAAAGGAAAAAACAGGGGCAAGCATTAGAAGCAATTTATCATAATATGAAAATGCTTTTTTGAACTATGAAAAAAATTAAACAAACTTTATGGCTCTTTTGCAATCAGGGATTTTTTTCCCCCCTGCCACAAAGTTCCTGCTTACTTTAAACCTTAGCTGAGCATGTCTGCACTGGTGCAAAATAGCATTTGGCCATTCCCGGTTAATTCTGGGTTGTACTTTTTTTAGTTTTGCAAAAAAAGAAAAAGCTTTCAAATGTCAGCCTGCTATAATATCTTGTGATTAGTAATTTCAAAGGCAATGAGGAAAGGAAAGATGCACATTTGGGAAATGATGGTGTTTGCTTTTGATTGATAAGACCAACATATATATTCTTTTGAACATCTATCACAAACAATGACAATCCAATTATCCAAAAATGTAGACATGAACTGTTTTAGACATGAAACCAATTCTTACTTCTAGTTATGTTCGCATCACTCTGCATCCATGGAAGTTTCCAGGTAGACTCATCCCAATACTGGATTTGCTCAAACCTCCCTAGTTTCACAGACCGAATAAGGCAGGGGTAGCTAACCTGGTGCCCTCCAGATATTTTGGACTACAACTCCCAAAATACCCAACCATTAGTCATACTGGCTGGGGTTGATGGAAATTGTAGTCCAAAACATCTGGGCACTAGGTTGCCTACCTCTGGAATAAGGCATCTTCAGACCATTTAATGGCTAAATTTTAGCCCCAACTGCAACATGAGACCCATTTTCAGTTTTTTACATTCTCTCTCTCTCTCTCTCTCTCTCTCTCTCCTTTTCTTAAAAAACAAAAAACCTCTAAAGAAATAGCAGTGATCAGGTCATGATCTAAACAACTAAAGGCCAATGGTTCACCACACAGAGACATTCCTTGTTAAACTAAATAAGAAAGTGCATCATGCCATGTTATTTTGCTGATAAAATCCAGACTGGAGTTAGAAAACTCCAGTTGGAGCCTGACTGATGCTATAAAATGGGAATATACTGGAAGGAACAACAACTACACATGACTGCATACAAAAAAGACAAGGCTGTAGAGACAAATATTTTGCAATAACATTTACACCAACAATTAGGCACTGTTTGAGCTTATATAATAAGCACCTTTGTTTGTGTTTCTCTAAGAAGCTCTGTACTTCATCCATTTCTGTGTACCAGAGATAACAGCCCTGCTATTTTTTATGTGCTTATTTATCCCAGGAAGAAAGAGCGTCTAGAATCTCTGACTCTGATTCAATTTGGCCTCTGATTCATCCGGTGAAGGTATAAAATAAATCAGAACTTGAAGTGGTTCACGGCACTTACATTTTTCTTCAGAGGCATTATGCACTACACCTTCTGAAATATCACAGGAAAAAAAAAGAAGGCAACTCATACAGTGATGTGAGTTTTCCAGAAAATGTTGAATTTGAACATTTTCTGGAAAATTTTCCGATGCAAATTAGGTTACTTTGCACAGGATCATTTGCACAGGGGAAAAAAAAACAGTTTGCATCAGAAAATGTTCTGATGGCCTAGAGCAGGGGTGGGCAATTTATGGACCCCCAGATGTTTTGGCCTATAACTCCCATTAACCCTCACCACTGGCAATGCTGGCTAGAGCTGATGGAATCTGTAGGACAAAACAATTGGAGGGCCACAAGTTGCCCACCCCTCCCCTAATTTAGCATGTTGATTTTACTTTTAATCAACAACAAAGCTAAAAAAGGGGGGGAGGACCCCATGTTGATGTTTTGTCCCAACACACCAGTATCTGACCTGAAATATCCGAGGGAAAAAATAAAAGCACACTTAGGATGCAATCTTATGGGTCCCTGGAGAATGTCCCAGGGACCACAGGATTATTCGGAGTCCCCCTTCCAAAGACATAGACACTGATATGGCTTTGGGAGGGGGCCTCTGATCCCTCACACTCTGCTTTGCAGAAAGAACCATGGCATCTGCTTTCTGAGGTTGCAAAAGTGGCCTCAGATAAGCTTAGAGAGGTAAAAAGGGGGGTGTTCTGGTGAGCTGGGAGGGAAGGGGAGAGGAGAGGTTGCAATATGCAAAATCCTACGGCCTCTCCAGCTCCGCCCCTGTGCTTTCTCTAGATGGGCTCAGAGACCCTGTTTAGTGGGAAAAAATTCAAAGGCGGATGCGGAGGTGAAAATCACCTCCATCACTCTTCCTGCCCTGCTAGCAGCAGCCCAGCATGGCATATTATTGGAAGCCTCCAAGATCGGAGGATTCTGTCTAAAGCGCAGGGGTTCTCAACCAGGGGGGGAATTCCCCCCCGGGGGGGAATTTTAGGGTTTCAGGGGGGAAATTGGGACCACAGATTCAAACTGTTGGAATACTGATCTTTCTACAAATTACAATTCTACAGATTGTACATAATCTACAGGACATCACAACTTATTGTATGACACAGATTAAGTCAGACAATCTTGGAAAGGGGGGAATGACATTCTGACATATCTATTTATTATATTTATGAATCGCCCATCTGGCCAGACATCCGGCCACTCTGAGCGATGTACAATGCAATAAAATACAGGGACACACACACACACACACACACACACACACACACACAGAGTATAAAACACAATTAAAAATCCTAACCCACCCCATATTCCCGCCTGAAAAGCCACGTTTTTAATGCCCGGCAGAAGCTAATCAAGGAAGGGGCATGGCGGAGGTCACTGGGGAGAGAGTTCCATAAATTGGGGGCTGCCACAGAAAAGGCCCTCCTCCTAGTCCCCACCAGCTTGATTTCTCTGGCTGATGGGACAGGGAGAAGGCCATCCGTGGCGGATCTTGTTGAGCGGCCTACTTGATGTTGCTGGAGGCGCTCCTTGAGATATACTGGACCGGAGCCATACAGGGTTTTAAAGGTAAACGCCAACACCTTGAATTCGGCTCGGCAAACAACTGGTAGCCAGTGCAATTCTTTGAGCACCGGAATGATGTGATCACGCCGGCGGCTGCCTTTAACCAGGCGAGCTGCTGCATTCTGTACCAGCTGCAACTTCCGAACCGTCTTCCAGGGTAACCCCACGTAGAGCTCATTACAGTAGTCCAGGCGAGAGGAGACCAAGGCATGAACCACTGATAGGAGCAGATGATTAGGAAGGTAGGGGCGCAACTGCCGTATCAGATGGAGCTGATACAGTGCCGCCCGGCTCACAGCTGACACCTGAGCCTCCATGGACAGCTGGGAGTCTAGAATGACTCCCAAACTGCGGACCTGGTCCTTCAGGGGGAGATGTACCCCATTCAGCACCAGGTCAACATCCCCTAACCTTCCCTTGTCTCCCACCAGAAGTACCTCGGTCTTGTCAGGGTTCAGTTTCAGCATGTTCCTTCCCATCCAGCCACCCACTGACTCCAGGCACTTGGTCAGGGTTTCAGGCTCCGACCAGGCTCCGGACCACTTGTATCAAAAGCCGCTGAGAGATCGAGGAGGACTAGAAAAGAGCATTCGCCCCTATCCAAAGCCCTCCTCATATCATCCACTGAGGCCACCAAGGCCGTTTCTGTCCCATGTCCAGGCCTGAAGCCCGACTGGCATGGATCTAAATAATCAGCTTCATCCAAATGTGCCCTCAACTGAGCCCCCACCACTCGCTCAATCAGCTTGCCCAGAAATGGCAAATTGGAGACTGGGCGAAAGTTGTTCAAATCTTGGGGATCTAAGGAGGGCTTCTTTAGAAGCGGTCTTATTACTGCCTCCTTAAGAGCTGATGGCATCACTCCCTCCTCGAGGGAGGCATTCACTACCACCCTGATCTCCCCACCCAGTTTTTCCCTGCAGCTCATAACAAGCCAGGACGGGCAAGGATCAAGCAAGCAGGTGGTCAGCTTAACAGAAGAAAGCACCACCTTGTCCACTTCATCAGAAGGAAGAAGCTGGAACCAATCCCACAAAACTGGTCTGCCATTGGCCTCCTCCCGCTCACTCCCTGTGTCCACGACGCATGAAATTCCACTCCTAATCCGATCAATTTTATCTGTGAAGCAGCTTTGCTAAAGCCTCACAGGAGGCTTTAGACTGTTCCATCGGGTCCGGAGCGACTGGACCGACCAGACTCCGGACCACTTGGAACAGCCTCCTGGGGCAGCACTCTGCAGACGCAATGGAGTCAGCATAGAAATTCTTTTTTGCTGCCTTCACCGCCACCTGGTAGGCTGAAGATGCAGCTCTAACCTGTGTTCGATTGTCTTCGGAGCGGGATTTACGCCATCGGCGCTCTAGCCTTCTCACCTCTCGTTTCAGAGCTCGCAGAGAAGGAGTGAACCATGGTGCCATGCGAGCTCTGTTTAGGCGAAGAGGGCACCTCGGGGCAACTTGGTCTAATGCCCTGGTGATTGCAGCATTCCAGTCAGTCCACCAGGGTCTCAACCGAACTACCATTTGTGTGCTCCAGTTCCCCAAGCGCGTTCAGGAATCCATCCGGATCCATAAGATGCCTGGGGCGGACCATCCTAATAGGTCCCTCACCCCTGCAGAGGGGTTGTGGCACCAAGAAATCCAACGACCCCACCAGATAGTGATCTGACCATGACAAGGGGGTGGTGGATATACCCCCAATTTCCAGATCATTTCCCCCCTCTCCAGAAATGAAAACTAAGTCCAGTGCTTGACCGGCTACATGGGTAGGTCCAGTTAATACAGGGTGCAGCTCCCAGGAAGCCATGGTCTCCATGAAGTCCCGAGGCGCCTCCATGAGGGCAGCCCCCGATTGCACATTGAAGTCCCCCAGCACCAATAGCCTGGGGGACAGCACACACACATCGGAGACCACCTCCAGCACCTTGGCCAGGGAGTCTGCCATGCAGCAGGGTGGACGGCACACGAGCAGAATCCCCAGGCTGCCCTTTGGACCCAACCTCCAGTACATGCACTCAATAAACCTGGTCTCCTGGAGAGGGAGTCTGGTAAGGACCAAGGACTCCTGGTAGATAACAGCCACTCCCCCTCCCCGTCCCCCAACCCTTGGTATTACGAGAAACCAGCTGGACACAAGGCCGCCAGAGTTGGAGCAGCGGCCTCGTCCAGCCAGGTTTCCGTAATACATGCCAGGTCTGCACCCTCATCTAGGATCAAGTCATGGATGAGAGATGTTTTTTGGGTAATGGACCTGGCATTGCACAACAGCAAACGCAAGGCGGGGGGAGGAGCTACACACACCCCAGTTATCCCTTGGCTCTGGGTAGGCCCGGAACAAGGGATAGGTATTAAGCATCGATCCCTTGTCCCCCTTAATCGGTGTGGCTTGCCCCCAGCGCTCTGCCAGCGTCTGCCGCGCTCAACAATCATACGTTTTGCCCCCCAGAACTCCCCCCATTATCTCCCTGGGAGAGGCACATGCCCCCTTGCTTCCGCCAATCAGGCGGGAGACCCACCCCTAAAACCAACCCCTAAAGCCCCCCAGCCCTTCAAAAATGGAAGGGCCTCTTAAAACTCCCAGCCACACCTAGTATATCCCATCAGCAGGGGGACAGGCCCTCGCCCTCGTGCCACCCCCAAAGTGGCTCCCCAAAGGGGTGGCCCCCTTTGGTGTCGCCCCTTCGGTGGTGACCCTGCCAGCGGCGGACCCGCCCCCGCTGGGGCTGGATCTTTATAGCCCCACAGTTGCAGGTGGGGCGGGGTGGCTCCTGGCTGGGCCCGGTCCTGCAAAGGGGCAGCCAGCAGTCCCACAGGTGGTGCTGCCGGTTGGACACAGACAGCAGCAGTAGCAGCGGGGCTGAGCTACTTGCCTGGCTTGGTCTTCTCCAAGCAGAGGCGATGGCACCTGCTCTCGTTTCCTGCAGAGCTGTGTGTGCTTGACTGTGTATGTGCATAAGAACTTAAGAAAAGCCATGCTGGATAAGACCAAAAGCCTATCTAGTCCAGCATTCTGTTCGTACAATGGCCAACCAGCGATATGGGGCAGAAAGCCCACAAGCAGGACGTAAGTGCAATAGCACCATCCCACTCAGGTTCCCCAGCAACTGGTATATAGAGGCATACTGCCTCCAATACTAGAGGTAATATATAGCCATCATGACTATAGCAATAGCTATAGCAATTGGTAACCTGAACCCCCTCCATGAACCCCCTCTCCAAATATCTCTGGCATGTGCATTTTTCGTTATGGCCATTTGGTCTCTTTGACTGGCTATCATGTTTTACCAAATGCTCATGGCCTATTTCCTGCCTGTCCCTATTTAGGCAATTGGAAACATTTTCACCACTGTCCCCTAGGGATAATTCAATCACATCCAAATGCTTCCCAGGTCCTGCTGTATTTCCCCCAGGGTTCAGTTTAAAAGCTGCTCTGCTACCATTTTTATATTGTGCCAGTATTCTGGTTCCATTCTGGTTCAAATGGAGTCTGTTCCTCTTGCAAGGCCCAGCTTGCCCCAAAACATTCCCCAGTGCCTAACAAATCTAAACCCTTCCTTCCAATGCCACCATCTCATCCATGCATTGAGACTTCTCAGCTTTGCCTGTCTAGCTGGACCCACAAATTGAACAGATAGTATTTCAAAGAGGGCTAGCTAGCAATCTGAATTTGGCTTTCATGACCTTACAACCACATTTCCAGTGGAGCCTAGTGGGGAATCCAACTGGTGGGGTGGAAAGGAGGACTCCGGAGGTGGAGCCCAGGAAGTTTCTGGAGGAAGAGCCAAGGGGGTCTCCAGAGGTGGAGCCAAGGGCACCTATTTTGCTGCACAAACCTCACAAGTTTTGCTACACAAGCCTTTTGCTACACAGTTCAACCCACCAACCCACACCCCCAGAAATTTCTGCAGAATAACTATACAGAGAAAGCAGTGTGTGACACAGCCCACTTATCAAGCACAAAGGGCAGTGGGAGAGGAAGAAATCCATTTCACACTCAGGCAAACTGAGGCAGCAAGGAATTTAAGTCAATGACTGCAAGAGAGAGAAAGTTTGGGTTACATAATTGCAGCATACTAAGTTCACAGAACCAACAGAGAGCAGGCTTTTTCTTTTTCTTTTTCTTTTTTTAAAGTAACTTAAAAACATACACCCCAATTTATCCAGAGTATGTAACAACACAGAGAAAGGCGTTGAAGAAGAGCCTGCTTCTCCAAGATTTAAAGTAAAGGGAGGTGGGAGAACAAAAAACCCATTTCACAAACAGGCAAACTGAGGCAGCAGGCAATTAGAGTCAATGACTGCAAGAGAGTTTGAATTACATCATCACAGGGGTTGGTTTTTTGGGTGTGTGTTTTTTAAAGGGTGGCCCAGCAAGCACTAACAGGAGGAATTTAGCCAGGAATATGTGTTCTAAGGCATTACTTTGCACCACCAAAAGGAAGGAAAGGATTTTTAAAAGCACATGTTCACAATGTGACTGAGATGCATTATAGAATCATATCATAGAATCATAGAATAGTAGAGTTGGAAGGGGCCTATAAGGCCATCGAGTCCAACCCCCTGCGCAATGCAGGAGAACAGATGTGGGCAGCCCAGGCAGTCACCCATCCAAGCACTGACCCGGCTCATACCTGCTTAGCTTCAGCATCCTCAATGAGATTCATTAATTAAGGCAAGGAAAATGGAGGCCAAAAACAGGCCCAAATTTACAAACAGTTCAGTCCACCAATGCCCCACCCCCCTGAAAATTTATCTAGAGTAACCACACAGAGAAAGCAATTTCTAGCAGAGCTCACTTCTCCAACATTGACAGCAAAGGGCAGGGGTGTGAGAGAGAGGGGGAAAACCCATTTCTCACACACATCTGCATGCTTACGTGGGAGTAAGTTTCATGGAATTCAGTGAGACTTACCTCTGAATAGACCTACATATGATTGCTCTACATATCCCATCATTTAAAAGGACATGGAGCACTTGGCACACTCAAGGAAATAATCAATGCCATTGTGTATTCTATCGCAATCATCATCATCATCATCATCATCATCATCATCATCTTAAGTTACTGCAGCACCATAAATGGAAAAGGATTTGTATTAAGGATAGAATCCACCCACACCACACACACACCAAGCTCAAATACATTTTTATACAACATGACAGCACAGGCTTAAATGCACACACACACACACACACACCAGGGATGGGGACTCGGACTTGAGGACTCGACTCGTGAGTCGGACTGAGTCCCCCCTCTGACTCGACTCGGACTCGAGTCCCAATATTTTTAATGGGACTCGAGACTCGACTCGGGACTCGAGACCAAGGACTCGTCAACATCCCTGGGCTGTTGACGAGTCTTCTGGCTGTGCCAGAAGGAGCGCGATCACCGGTGAAGAGCGCATGGAAGCGAGGCGAGCCACTGCTCGTCCACTATGGACAGCTACCAGGAGCGCAGCCCCAACGATGTGTTGAGATTTATTTTGATTGATGTGTTGTTGTGGGGGGCTTGGGTTAGGGTCAGACATTTTGGGTTTGGCTGCCTCTGCCTGCCTGTTTGGGGTTCCCAGCCTCCTCTGCCTGCCTGGTCTCTTCTTGACCTGTTCAACAGTTGAATTGTCCAAGACAAAGGCCTCTGCCTGCCTGCTTTGGGGTTCCCTGCCTCCTCTGCCTGCCTGGTTATTTTGGGTTTGTCTGCCTGGTCTGTTCTTGCCAAAATCAGTTGCAGAGTTTTGAAATAAAAAGGCACACTTGTGCCTAGAATTTATTTAAGCCACACATCTGAAGTAGCCTTATTTTGTTGGGGGGAAACCCCATTGATTTTAACAGGGACTCGTGGAGTCAGTTTTGGGAGTGACTCAGGACTCGTGACTCGTGAGTCACCATTTTGGACCAAGGACTCGGACTCGGACTCGAGACTCGGGTCCAAAGACTCGTGACTCGACTTGTGACTCGAGACCAAGGACTCTTCAACATCCCTGACACACACACACACACACCCCATCCCTATTTCTTCAGTCACAACCCCATGGAAGGATTTTTAAATGCATTATTTGGATTCTGGTGGGAATTGATTTTTTTTATTTTAAATAATATTATTTGTGCTGAGGGAAATGACCCACCACTGCAGGGAAATGATCCCCTACCCAGCCAGAAATGAACAAATGAGATCAGCAATGACTACCAGCAAGAAACAGGTTAAAAAAAAAAAAAGCAGTAAGATCATATTTGTATAATGATGATGATGATATTCTTGAATCTGCCTATCTCAACACACCATCACATGCAAACACACACACGAAACACATACACACAGTGGAGTTCAGCTGCTCCATCCTCAAGACAGAGTCAGTTCGCACACGCTGCTGCTGCCGCCAGCCACCACGGTCACACAGACACAGCGCCTGCTCAGACTGAGCCACCAGACTGGCCAGGCTGGCAAAGGCGATTTGAGATGGCCCAGCCCACCACATTAATTCTTTCCTTGGCCAGAGGCGTGCCCTACCCACAGCCTTGCTGGCCCCATCCCTTTTGGAAGGAGCAGGGTTGACTGGCTGCCTGGCAGTGCGCCCTTAAAGGAAGCATTATCTTTTTCTTTCTTTTGGTAAACTTGCTGAGGTGCTAGTTCACTGTGTGAGCCTGCGTGCGTGTGCGTGCAGTTGCCAAAAATGACACTGCTGCTGCTGCTGCAGGGTAGGAGCTTTTTGTAGTCCGATAGAGCAGCAGCAGCAGCAGCAGCAGCAGCCCCAGAGACCACCAAGCAAGCACAGCAGGAGGAGAGAACAACTGGGGAGACTGGGGGAGAGGAGAGGAGAGAAGGCACCCTAATCACCCTACTGGCATGGGCAGTGTTAGGGGGGCTCACCAGGGCTTGGCCCCCGGATCTTCTGAGCTGTGCCCTGGATCTTTAGAGAGCTGCCCCAGCTGCCATTATCTGCCTTAATATCAGCCTGCCTCTTCCTTCTGAACTTAGTAGCCTTGCAGTTACTAGGAGACCTTAGGACTCACTCCCTTAGCAGACTAATAGGGAGTGTAGCATGAAGGCACCAGCCTTTTAAACTAGCGGAGACTGTCCCTTTTCCTTACACAGTCTGCTCATTATTTTCATTAAGTCCAGAGTCCAAAATTGCCCAACAGCACCACTGTCACCCGGCTTTCTTGGAATGTGCCTGACTCTGCACACTACTGCAGAGTTGCTACTGGCCAATTGCACTTGTGCCCTGGGCCACTGTAGGCCATGAGGCCCTGACAGAGGAAGAGCAGGCTCATTGGCTGCTCACATGTCAGATGGAGTGCCAGAGGCCTTCCTTATCTGTTTCTTCCTCCAAGCTGGCCCAGGCCCCTTACCTTGGGGGAAAACAGAAGTGGATTTGTTTGCAAAAAGGCTTTGAATGAGCAGCAATGTTTTAATTTAGGGTAAGGTAATGTATGAGTGTATGGTTTGCCCTGACTTTCTGGAGTGTGTCAGGAGCTCCTTGGCTCTGCAATTATCTTTCTGGAGTGCACCTACTTTTTGCAAGATCCTTGTGGCCAGATTCTGGTGGGTGCATGGTCCTCCTTGGCATCAAGGGTTTCCACTAGGCTAGAGAAAGGTGAATAGATGTGGGAGAAGGAGAGGGGCTTCTTGCTCTTTTGTGTTCAAAAGCCACAATGACTGGGTTCAGAGAACACGATAACCCACACCCAAGGGCTGAATGTGGGTTGTCATTGAACCATGGGCTGTTGTTGAAACACGAGTTATCATGATGCCTGAACCCAGCTGAGATAACAAACCACGGTGAACCCACAGTTCACAAACCAAGAAAAAGCATGGTTTCTCTTCATGGATTGTTCGTGGTTAACAAGCCCTGGCTGTCGAACAGGAACAGCTTACCTCTTCTATATCCTTCAGTTCAACAAAAGAAACAAGGATGTGAGCCTAGTTGCAGAAACAGGCAGCTCCAGAGAAAGGGCAGTGGGGAGGGGGGTAAGCACCTCCAGACAAGTTGGTCACCTCCACCCGCATTGCTGTGGCCCTATGGAAACTGGAAGGAAAGGCACTGTTCATGTGCTCTCCTACCCCAATGCACTTTGCCCTTTCTGTGTCCTCCCCAATAATTTTTTTTCTTGTGCTGCCAATGGTCATAAAACCATCATCTTTGTCTGGAACATTAGAAGTCTCCTTTAGTTGACTATGATCTTGTAAAGCAGAGCTGCTCAGTGCTGTAGTGATAAATTTCAAAGTGCAGGAACTCAGCTTGACAGCCCCCTTAGACACTCCCCAAGAAGAGTCCAAAAATCCAGGCAACTGTGTTGACCCATAGGCATCTGTGGCCAGTAGCCAGGGCTTCCCATCTGCGTGCGGGGCCCATCACCGCTTTTGTTCCACATGCAGCCAGCCCTGCTGATTCTGTTGCGCATGCCACAACAGAACTGTTGCAAGATTTAGTGCTTCGGGGGGCATGCCCCAAAATGACAGGATGTGAGCTCTGCTGGCCTGCCCCGTTCCAGAAATGAGCATTTCTGCTTATTTCAGGTAGCCCCCTGGAAGTGCTAAATCTCAGTTCTGCAAGTGGTAGACACTGTTTGCAGAACAGAACCTGCAGGACTGGCTGCACGTGGGTGGTCACCTTTGGATTCTGCCCTGGGTGTGTTTACACAGACACACATGGCTAGGGAAAGCTGGGTTCGCATCCCTGATCAACCACAAAGTTCACCGGGTGACCTTGGACAGCCGTGACTGTGGCTTGTCATGTGGCATGGACCTGGTGAGGGTGGGTTGTTGGCATGGTTAACAAACCACCCACAACCCTAAAACAGCCTATGGGTTCTGGATGGTTTGTTAACCATGCCAACAACCTGCCTTTGCCAGGTTAAGACAACATGACATGCTGCGGTCATGGCTTGAATATTCAGAAGTTGCCCAGCATGCGCTGGCATGCACCAGCATGCACCACAATCCATCGGTGAGCTGTGGTGATTGTGTGAACTTGGTCACTGTCTAAGCCTAGCCTACCTAACAAAGAGATCATGTGCTTACAACACTGGCATACTGCTCTGGTAGCTAGCGTCATGGAAGAGTACTGGAGCTGTAGTCTCCCCACTCCTATTCCACTACACCACTTCTGCTCGTGGATTTTACAAAAGGGAGGTTATTAATACTGAGAAATCCTTTTACTGGAAACATGAACTCCTTTCATCCATCTCACTAGTGCATTTGTATCTTAGATGGAAACAAGATGATGATGTATATTTTCAGGGATAATGGCGGCTTCACATAGATTATTTTTCTCATGAAGCACTGAAAGGCAGAGAAATAGAATCCAGTTATTTCTGGGTGTAAAAAGACATGCTTAAAAAGACTTTTAAGATTTTGTTGGCAGTCCTGACATGGACTAAGTAAGGATAAAAAAAAGAAAGAAGAATAAGTTCAGGTTTAATCTAACATGGGCATACAATAGCTATTATAACCCTGCAAATGTATATTCAGTGGGCCTCGAGACAGTTGCCAACAATGTTAATGGAGCAAGGGATATTAGGTAATTGAAAAAGGAAAGTTAGACAGTATTTCAAAAAGCTACACAACAGACTTAAAGTATACTCAGGCAGCCTTTTCTCTTTTTAAGCAGTCTTTCAAAATACACTTTCCTGTTCCTCAAACAGGAAAGGAATGTTCTCCAACTAGAAGCTACCTTATGAGGATTCTGAAATTCTGCTGCGATTTCCATTTTCTTAGAATTCCAGGGATGACTTGTAAGAAGGGGCACATGTGGTTCAGACCACATGAGATTATTCCTCAGGAACATCTATATTTCTGGCTAGCTCATTGTTTGTTGTAATACACCATTAGATGGGCCTACACACACCACAGACTGTATACATTCCCTTATTTATTTATTTATTTATTTATTTGAAAGGGGTGACTGAACTCTCTTGATATTATAATAGTGCAAACCTTGCTATAGTTATTGTGAAGTACAAAGAAGAAAATAAACACAACAAATGCTCTTAAATGTACACTGCTCTTTTCAAAATAATCCTTCATATATCCAAGATAATATATTTGAGCCAACTAGTGAATGTTGCCTATTGAAATCTGAAACAGCAGTTCTACAGCAAGCACTCCTTAGCCAAGGTTTGCCAAACTCATGTTGGCCAACAATCCCAGTGAATGTTGTACTACTCTAACTGCAAGAAGTAACCTCACTGTGGAAAAATGCAGCTGTGTGAGTTCACCTATATGTACAATTCTAACTCCATAAACATTTCATAAGTTTAAAATGCCACCCATTCTAGAAACACCCTCATTTCTTACATGTAGCTGTGATTGGCTTGAGTCTACATACTGATCTTTGCTGCCAATGTTCTGAGGCTCCATGAAGGCAGCACACATGTGTAGCCCTTGTCTTCTGTTGGTTTGGGAGGAAGGCAGTCAGGTCTTTAAAGAAATCAGGGCCAGTGTCAAGGGTAGGTATGGTCAGGCAGATTATGGGACAGCCCACACCCCAGGAAGGGCCCACTGACAAGAATCCACTGGATTACTCCTCTTCACCGTTGCAACCTGCTTACTCACCTGCCTCTTGCTCTGGCCCAAACAATGGCGGAGGTGAGCAATAGATGCCACTGCCTATTTGTTCGCTGGCTCTCTGCCTGTCAAGCAAGCAAGTGGTAGCAATGATCAGAAAGAGGATGAGGAGTTGGTGACAATGGCGGTGAGAAGGTAGACTCCCTGAGGGAGGAGGCCCATTGAGGGTGTCTTGCCCAAGGGCCTTCAAAAAGCTGGAGCCGGCACTGAAATAAATCCAAGGTTTTCCTGAATATCAGGTATCACCCATGTATACAGGAATCCACTTTGACTCTCTTCCCTGGGTCCGGTCCACTTTGTTGCCCAGCATGTCTACACATGCACTTCACTCATGTATGTAGTGATCTATAGTAGCCATCAGAATATGAATGCTTTTCATATTTTGAAAGGAATATGTTCTATACTATTCTGTGCATATGTCTGTGAAAATCTTTGGAGGCTGTACATTACGTTTTAATTAAGATTAACACTGAAATATTGAAGCAGGGAAGGCATGGAATTTACTTAGATAAGCAGTAGCCTCTAGTTAATCTTTCTCCTGATGCCATATAGAAGACAGTAGTCACATTGATTATGGGACAGCTCACATTCCAACTGTCTCTTTTACTTCCTGAAAATCCATTTTTAAAAATCTGTTTCAAGTCCAAGTCCAAGTCCTATGATATCTCCTGCAGAGTAGCAACACAACTCAGTTTGGTTTGTGAATCTCCAAATGGTTGTCCAACACAAATCAGTTGCAAAAACAGTATGGATGGATGGCTGAGTTCATTTTAGATTTTTCCAGAGCCATCTTAACCTTTGTCTGATAACTAATTGTTTCTCACTTGCTTTATATATATATATATTATTTACATTATAGCACCTCTAAGCCAAAAACTAAACACTGCATACAAAATATATACATCTTTTTTAAAAACAACAACAACAACCAGAACCCACAGAACAGACCCAGGCTTACAATCTAAAAAACTGAGGCTTCAGATGAGATTTTATCTCAGAGCAACCATTTGCAGGCATCAGATATTTGCCTGGAATGTTGCCAGTGTTTTCTGTGTAAAGCAAGGAATGCCTGGTCTGGATTTGGGAAGAAAGGTTGTTTTTGTATGTAGGGCAGTGTTCTCCAACCTTGGGTCCCCAGATGTTTTTGGCCTACGCTGGCTGGAGCATGCTGGGAGTTGTAGGCCAAAAACATCTGGGGACCCAAGGTTGGAGAACACTGATGTAGCGTGTCCTGCATTCCCCCCCCCAAACCTCTGCTATGATTGTCTTTATGCTAATAATTGGGAACTGCTGCCCCCAAACCAAAATCCAGCCGGTTGACACTAATGGGTGACCCCTGTCCCTGTGAGTATCCTCACAGCAGACTCAGCTGATGCCTGTACAGAAAGTGGTGCTTTTAACTCCATCTGGCAGCAGTGAAGAAGAAAGAGAAGAGGAAGAATCTCCCCATGAGAGTACCCAGCAAGGAAAAGGTTTCTGGGAGGGAGAGGGAGGGAAGAAGAACATTCCTTTTCAGGGAGCAGGGCAGCCATTTTGCCCCAGTACTTGCTCCTATTCTATTGGCAGCTTCGTATGAACCTCCGCATGCAATGTTGGTAGATTAATACAATTAACACCTTCAGGTGCCCTAAGCCAAAGCACATGCTGCCCCGCCTTGCTATTAGCCAGCAGGGCCGGCGCTACCGCTAGGCCAACTAGGCTGTTGCCTAGGGAGCGTAGCGGAAGAGGGCGCAGAACGCTGCACTCCTCTTTGCTGCCGGCGCGCTCCTGCCCTGCCCGCCCGCCCGCCACACCGAGAAAGCCAGGTCAGTGCGGGGGATTGCGCCCGGAGTAGTGGTGGGGCCGAGCCTGGGCGCCTCCCCCCCACCTTGCCTCGCCTCTGCACCGCCTCCCCCCCACCTCGCCTCGCCTCGCCTCTGCACCGCCTCCCCCCCGCGCCGCCTCCCCCCCACCTTGCCTCGCTTCGCTTTGCCTCCGCGCCGCCTCCCCCCGACACCTACCTTCTCCGCGCTGTTTCCGGAGCCCCGCCAGCGCTCTGTTTTGGCGAGAGGAACCAGGGCAACAGGGCTTAAACAGCCCTGGTTTCCCCCGGCCAAAAACAGAGCGCCCTCCCTTTTCGGAGGAGGCGTGGGAAGGTAGGTGGGGGGCGGCAGCGGCAGCGTGCGGTCCGGCGGCGGCGGGAGGTTGCAGAGCAGGGCTGCTTTCCGGAGCCCCCCCCACGGCACGAGAGGGGGGGGGCGCTAAATATAATTTAGCCTAGGGCGCCAAACTGCCCTGCACCGGTCCTGTTAGCCAACAATAAATAGATGCCCGTTACAGAGGACCATGATATTGTGTATATACAATGTAGCTATCCAGAATATAAATTTCTTATGGTGACTTACAGCACAAATCCTATGCATGTTTAGTCAGAAGTAAATCCCACTGAGTTACAAAATATACAATTTCATGGAATATATATATTGTTGTAGAGCAATTCCCAATGGATGTCTATTCCAAATTATTTTCTGACTTGACTTGCTATCAGCAGTCCAGACAGAGTCAAAGCAATGCTCTCTCTCTCATCTAATTTCTATATACAGTATTTTTCCATGTATAAGACTATACTTTTTCCTAAAATTGTTAGACTAAAAATTGAGGGTGGTCTTATACATGGAAGTAAGCCAAGGAGACAACCGCGCAGTTGCGAAACTGCCCAGTGGGGGGCGTCTTATACATGGGGGCGTCTTATAGATGGAAAAATACGGTATTTCCAGGGGGAAAAAGCAGTGTTATTGACAGGAAAAAGTAAATAGAAATACTTTCTAAGGTGTTGCCAGGAAACCAGTGGAGCACTCAATGCAGCTAGTTAGTAGAAGAGGCATTTTGAGAGGCTGAAAATGACTGCAGTTTGTACACAGCCAGGGAAACAACAGCAACATTGGGGGGGGGGGGGGAAGAGAAGCTTTATACTAAACTAGCTTTTTTTACCCGGTGTTGCACAGGTCGTCATTTTCCTATAGGCACTATTTGTTCGAAATTCCTTAAGGTAGTTGTCCGCTGTTTTGAATCCCTCCATAGGAAAGGACTACACAATGGAATCCCAGCTCCCCCAGGAATCCCAGCTCCCCGGGGACTACACAATGAAATCCCAGCTCCCCCGGGACTACCACCTCCCCCAGGACTGCACAATGAAATCCCAGCTCCCCTGGGACTACCTGCTCCCCCGGAACTACACAATAAAATCCCTGCTCCCCCCCATGGGACTACACAATGAAATCCCTGCTCCCCCCCCCGGGACTACACAATGAAATTCCAGCTCCCCCCCCCCCCGGGACTACACAATGAAATCCCAGCTTCCCCCTGCCCTGGGACTACACAATGAAATCCCTGCTCCCCCCTCCCCCCGGTTCTACACAGTGAAATCCCTGCTTCCTTCCCCCCCCAGGACCCAGGAAATCCCAGCTCCCCCCCAGGACTACACAACAATGAAATCCCTGCTCCCCCCCGGGACTACCCAACAATGAAATTCCAGCCCCCCCCCCCGTGTAGGCCCCGGCTGCAGTTCATATGAACATTCTGTTTTGACACAGGAGAGATTTGCATATCCGCTCCTGATTGCGCCCCTGTGGCAGTTCATATGAACATTCTATATGTGGGTGGAGCGATTTGCATAACCGCTCCTGAATGGCCCCTGTGAACATTCCAAGTGATGCCATTGGCTCTCATCTATTTTGGGCCGTACAGGTGCAGCAAGGGTTTTTCGGAGATTTGAACCTGCCAGTCTTTGTCCTTGGGTGATGGGAGAGTATGCGTGCCAAGTCTGGGGCGGATCCGTCAAAACATGATGGAGCCTATGCGATGACGCCCCCCACACAACAGTCATTCAGTCAGGCAGTCATTAAAAACGTTTCCCTCCCTTTTCACCCCCTCAGAGAACATTCTAAATGGCCTAGGGGAGATTTGCATACCCACCCCTATTGGCCCCTGTAGGAATTCATACGAACATTCTAAGTGTCGTATGGGCTATTTGCATAACTGCTCCTATTGGCTCCTGCAGCAATTATGAGGTGAGGCCAATTTGCATAACTGCTCCCCTGTTGTTTTGCCCATAGGAGATATGAGAGTGGGGCGATTTTGCCCCCTTTTTTCACCCCCTTAGGGACGGAATTTCCAAAAATCCTTCCTTAGTGGGTGTCTATGTCATAAAAACAATGTCCCTTCAAAATTTCACATAAATGGTTTGAGCTGGGCGTTGATGAGTCAGTCAGTCAGTCAGTCAGTCAGGACTTCTTTTATATATATATAGATACATTTCAGTACCACATTTTTGCTGATATACAGCTGTACACATCACGTAATGTAAATTGTAAACTGTAAAAATACATGTCCTAATAAATTATCTGAATAGTGTATGGTTTAATTTTAAAATACCGGTAGCTGTATTTAAATAGATTCCTGGTGTTCTTCTTAGCTGTAAATTCAAGCTATTTTAAAATGATATTTTAAAGTGTTCAGTTTATCTGGTAAACTATTTTTACTAGATAGTTTGCCATGACAGCTGATTCCTAGAATCTCCTAAAACCTGTCAAGAAAATCACAAGACTGCTACAGCTATACAGTTTCTTCTTTTCCCTCCTACATTCCCGCACCCACCCACCCACAAAGGTTACATAGATGTAAGAGTATGTGCAGAATATGTCCATCTCCTGCAGTGTTCTTCTGGTGTTATTGTTTTCATAAACATTCCACAGACATGATGACAACTGCTGTAGTATGCTGCAGTCTTGGAACTGTCCCTGCATTTCTCTTTTTAGACTGAGGAGGAAGAAACCACACCCCGTCCCTTTGAGAGAAGTGCGATGTGTGCCAACATCTATGGGCACAATCCACTAGCCACTGTTGCTGTGCAACCCTATTTCAATGCGGCTTGTGCAGGTCTCCTGAACATGCCCAAACGAGGTTGCACAGCAACAGAGCTCAGAGAGGATTGCTTCCTACGTGATCTGAAGTCAGTAGCAGCCAAGAGAATGTCTGGTGTCACTTTCTAAATTCTGTCCAGGTGCCTCAGCTCAGAGCAGAGCCTTGGCTGGGGGTCAGACCTTTGAAGAAAACTGCCATTTATTTTTTCCAGTCAGAATCTTGGGTCAGACCCATCGGCTCAAAGCAAAAAACTCATCTGGAAACTGAATTTCACCTTGTTCCAATGTAAAAATCAGAAATCATTTCAAGGCCTGAATGGAACCAAGCCCAGGTTTGCTTGAGACATTGGTGAACCAAAATGAAACTTTCCACAAATTTGGATGGAGTTTTTAGGGTTTATAACAGACCTGGAAGCTAGTTAATTTTTGCCTGGGTTTGCTGCCAATCTTTTGCACAGATCATTACATTATAAGATACTATACACATTTTCTTTTCAAAGATGACAAAAACATCATTCCGAGGGAAACTTTTTGAAAGCACTAACAATATTTATTCCCTTTTTGGAATGGGATACATCATTTCCACATGCAGCCGTGGCAACAGGGCTAGCACATTCTCACAATGGCCTTAAAAATAGGCCAATCTTTAAAAAGCTGATAGCAGAGGAATGAGCGTTGTTTGTCTTGGCTACTTAATATAAACCCTCCACCTGCATTTGATTCAACTCAGACTCTGACTCCTCCCTCCCTTTTGAGCCATGGAAGTACAGGAAGTCAGGAAAGGAACAGAGAGAGAACACTTTGTACTAGCAGCCAGACCACTGTTTAACTTTTTCAGCCAAAAAACAAACATGAATATGGAAAGATTTTATGGCTAGATACATCAACAATCTTTGCTATTCTGAAAACCTCCTTACAATTGCTCACTTGTTCAAGGCTTTCCACCTGTAGACAACTGAAGCTATAAGTAATATACTTCTTGCTAAGTGCTAGCATAAAAGACTTTGCAAGTTATCGGACATTTCAGTCTTCCATTGGACATCTGTCTGCCAAACAGCCAGCAGGATTTCTCTGATACTCTCCTGCTTATCACTTTACTTTCATTTCTAATAGATGGTGCAATACACAGATATCGTGTTGCTAACAAGAAAGTTTGGGGTCTGCTTCATTAACTGACAACCAAATGTTCTGAGATATAGGTAAGAATGAGCTAGATAAACTACACAGAAAAGAGATATAAAGAGCTTGGCACATGTAAGCATATTTGCATAGTGAATCTAGTTACACATTTTGTTTTCAAGATGACGAGATCCTTTTAATACTTGTTTCCGTTTTAGAATGAGAGATGTGTCGTTTCAAGTTTCAACATGCAGCACTGTGCGAGTAACTATTATCATAGCAACAGGGCTAGCACATACCAATGGGGGCTTCAAAAGCAGGCCAATCTTTAAAAATCTGAAAGCAGAGGAATATGTGTTGTTTATCATGGCTACTTAGTGCAAAAGTATATGATACTAAGCTATGGGGAACACTATAATCACTACGTATATGCCCACTCCAGTAGTGGAAAAAATGCCTTGCCTGCAGAAGGCTCTGGGTAGTGATGGTGGTGAATTTTGGAAATAGGGGAGGTTTGGAAATGAATTCCTCCAGTTCAGAAATCCCTGAGCCATTACGAGCCAAACTCAACCCACCCACCAGAATTTGGCTTGGCTCATGATAGCTTGGCACTAGCCCTCTTGTCTGCCAGTTTCCCTCCTCTCCCCTTCCTCAAACTTAGCAAGTTGTGCAGGGTGAGGAGGAGGAGGAGGGGAAATAGCAGCCAAGAGGGCTAGCTAAAGCTAAAGGGTCTTCCTAAGTTCCTGACTCCCTGCAATGAAGGCTTCTGAGCATGCTTGGGACCGCCATTGCTAATGGGCACTCTGTGTACTGTAGCTTTGCTCTAATCTCTTTAGCAGTCACAGCAAATAAAGCTACTTGATTGGTTACATAAAGATCCATATCTACAACTAGTTTACACATTTGCTCAGCCAAAGTTCTATCAGACATTCCTCCCAAAAAAGGTGCAAGAAATATTTTCCTTCTGTGCATACAATGCACAGAAGAATATGTAACAAATATTTGTTGGGCCCTGCATATACAAAGATGTTGAAATATGGGAACATTTGAAGAAGGCATGGGCTGGAAGTGTAATTCCATAAATTGTTATTGTAAATAAATTAAAAACTACAATTTTGGAGGGCAGAAAGGTGGGATAGAAATTGAATAAATAAATAAGTAAGTAAGTAAGTAAATGCCTTCCTTAGCTCAGAGTGAAAACACACACAATCTGGAAAACCCCCAGGCTAAACAAACCTCATATTGGGAGAAATCTAGGATGGGAATGTGCAATGTTAAGCTCAAAAAGCCGGGGGGATTTTCTTCATGTGATGGGAGAGGTAGCTATGGGTGTGGGGAATGAGAAGAGAAAGATATAAATACCGTACATGTTCTCCTTATTTTGTTCACAAGTGTAAGACAAGGAAGGCAACTAGTTCATAAAAATGGCGTTTATTCTCATTTCAGAAACATTCAAAAGCAAGGAAAGAATGCTAATAAATTGTTATGTCCTGCAAGTACAGAACCTTACGGAGCAGTGGGAACTAAGGTCTAGAGGTACTGCATCTGGCATTAGCCCCAGAACAAAGCTACAAGAAACCTGGCAGGACAGCAACAATCTCTCTTTCAAGCCTTAACAAACCTCAAATATTTAAACAATCCACCTAGAAGGATGTATCCCAGAATGGAACATCGCATGATTCTCAAAGAGGGTAGTGTAGACCAGCCTGCCTCAACCTGGTGTTCTCCAGAAGTATTGGACTACAACTCCCAGCATACCCCAGCCAGCTACAACAGGTACATGGTATATTTTCATGAACACATAGCAAACAATCTTAGGATCAAAGAAGGAAATGTGTGAGTGCCAGCTAGTTTTGTGAAAAGAATTGTGTAGTAGAGCTCACCACTTGCATGACTGGAGCACTTAAAACCTCTCCCTCTAAGGCAGTGGTAGGCAATGTGGTGCTCACAGGCACCAATGTGCTCCTGGAAACCTTTCTTGGTGCCCACTAAGGTGCCCTACCACTCCCACTTTAAAAAAAATATTAACACATTTTCTTACCAGCAGCTGGGATTGCTATGAAATAGGTTTCTGTTGGTGCTGAAAACTGTGGATGCAAAGGAGTCCTTTAGTGTGTTGGGGCTCAGACTCCACCTTTGCCTTGTACTCAGTTTTTCGGGCAGGTTATTTGTTCTTTGCCTCACCTCCCATGGCAGCCATTTTGTGGAAGTGCCTAGGACAGTTTCTAAAATTGCCAAATGTACCCATAGCCCCAAAAGGTTTCATAGATCATAGAGTTGGAAGGAGCCTACAAGGCCATCGAGTCCAACCCCCTGCTCAATGCAGGAAACTAGAGGAGGGGTCTCCCATCCAAGTAATAACCAGGCCTGACCCTGCTTAGCTTTCCACGCTCAGACAAGCTGAGCCAGCGTAAGCCAATCCGTGCTCTAAGGAAACTTTCAAAAGAGAGTATTTTCTTTCTTTCTTTCTTTCTTTCTTTCTAGTACTATTATAGCAAAGATCCCTCCATGGTCACTAAATATCCAACTTATGAGTAATATGCTTGGGATCAGTGTCAAAGGAAGCACAAGAAAACCTGATGTGTGAGCCCATTACAATATATGCAATGGGTCAGATAAATTCATGTGTTTGACCAGTATTTCAGAAACCATAGTGGCTGAAAGAAACCTATAGTCTCCAGATCAGAATTTCTAAGGTGGAATGTTTTGGAGCTTTGAAGTTTGAAATAAAAGATGCCCTTTATGTTTTATGGAATGGTCATGTGTGGAATTAACAGACCTCTGCCATTTTGTCCTGTTGGACTGTGATATTCTGCAAACAGAGGCAAGACCAACATCTAAACCAGCAGTTGATTTGTCATTTCAATTGTGAAACAGGGAGTAAACCAGACTTGCATTGCAGTGTGAAAATTTGCTGTGAGCTTGTTTTCATTGTATGTCTGTCTTCATCCTTAATAGATGTGCAAAGGTAATGCAATCCATACATCTCTGAAAGAAGTTCACAGTTCTCTTAAACATTGCAGCCTTGATGTTAAATTCCTTATGCAGTTATGTACAACTGTATAAAGGCTAGTATAAACAAAGTTGTACATGTACCTGCGATCATGGAAATGGCATGTGCATCCCCATGTTTACAACCCAATTAACTTTTCCTCACAGTCATATGGCTGCATACATTGTCAATGGAAAGATGTAGAAGTGTGAATCGTAGTGGTGAGAGTGTTGGACTGGGACTTAGGAGATCCGGGTTCTAGTCCCCGCTCAGCCATGAAACTCACTGGGTGACTTTGGGTCAGTCACTGACTCCCAGCCTAATCTACCTCACAGGGTTGTTGTGAGGATAAAATGGAGAGGAGGAGGATTATGTAAGCCACCTTGGGTTCCTTGAAGGAAAAAAGGTGGGGTATAAATATAATAAATAGATAGATAGATATCTAAATAGTTGAAGATCCAATACATGCAATAAATAATTTTAGAACTGTACTCTAAGGGTGAAACTACACACGATGGGCAAATTGAGATGCTTCTTTACTTCCAAAATTCATCCACAGGAAACTGAAAGTGGAAGTGGTGAGCTGCTATCTGCAGTTTATCTGCTCAAAATCACCCTGAGGTGAGGGCTTTTCACCTATGTGGGGGGTGGGGAGAGGTATAGGGGGTCTTATTTTTGCCCCATTGGGAGAAAAGCAGCTTTACTGGAAGATTTTGAACAAATGACTCCAAAAGGAAAGGATTAAAAAGCTCATCCATTGGTGGTCAACCTGAAGCAACCCATGGCACTTTGCATTAAAAAAAAATCCAGAGGGAAAAACAATTATGGAGTTACATAGAATGTGTACAGTTTGGCTCTTAAGTATGCTTAACTAATGTGTAGTACTGTAGCCTTGAGGGATAAGCCACATTGCTTTGCACTGAAAGGTACAAATTATCCACTATTTTCAGCCTTCCCCAATTTGGTGCCCTCCAGATGTTTGGGACGACAATTCCCAGCATTCCCAACCATTCACCATGCTGGCTGGGGCTGATGAGAGTTAAAGTCCAAAACATCTGGAGGTTGAGGAAGCCTGCACTATTGCATTACATGCCAGTGCTGTCAGTGGCAACATCTTTACTCATATTTGGGACCCACACTCTAGTTCTGATTCTGCAAATGTGTATGTATATGTGGTAAGCATAGTATTGTGTGCAGGTCTGCTAATGTAAAAAGCCAACAGGATTCCTCACAGTAATGAAGTTAAGCGTGCACATACTAGATGGCATATCAGGATGAAGACACTTTTGGACAAGTTGCCCTAAAGAACTAGGAACAAACAAGAAAGAGAGAACAGGCCTCCTCAGCATCTACAACACATAAATCTGATTCCTGGCAAAAATGAGCTTATGCAAATGATTCATGCAAATGTTGTTTCGGGATCCCCTAGAGAGCATCAGGAGCCTTGATTATGCTATGCTGCCAGCAGCAGGTGTGCTGGGGATGAAACAGATCAAGGCACTAAGGAGAGCGATACTGTGGGGTGCATGAAAAGTGAGTTCCTGAACAATGAACCTCCCTGCTTTGGGGGGTTCCTTACTAACATGTCTGGGAAGCACACAGGGACTGTATCTGAAAGTGTATTTGAGTTGGTTCCTGTAAGAGCGGTTTAGGGGTGTGAGGATGGAGGGAAAATTGAACTTACAATGGAAAGCTTTATCATAACTTTAACTAACAAGAAATGTGGGACTCTCCAAAAGAGACTTTTCAATCTAAATTCCTTTTGCCTTTCAACCTGCTAATTGTGTTTCAAATAGCTCTGTGAGATGCCAGAAGCAGTAATAAATTTAAAATAAATTATGATAATAATATAGGCTTGGTTTTGTGGGGTCTCCATCTCTGGTGGGTGGCACCTAAATATACAGCCATCTAAAGTGCCAGCAGCCACTTTGCGGTTTGATTTTGAATCAATGTGTAGTTTGAGTTGGCTTTCAAATAGGTCTAAAAATGGTTAGGGTGGGGCACAAGAACACAGAGCAGCCTTATTCCTGTGGGAAGGCCTTTTTTGTTTCACCCCTTTTCCCAACTGTGGCCAGCTTTTCCTTTCACATACTAAAACAAGATCAAGGGGCAGACACCCACCTCCGTCCCTTTGAAACATCTCTCTCTCTGTGTGGTCCTTCTGCGAGCATGGTTTTATAGTTAAAATGGAGTCTGCAACTAAAACATGACTTGGATCTTTTCCCAAACTTGCCAAAGATTTTGGAAAATTTTGTTAATGAATATGCTTCTCCTTCTCCCTCCAACTGATAGGAGATTTGGAAAGTTCAAAGTTCTTAAGACATACAACTGAGTTAATTGGACTGAAACATAAAACCATCCTCATTGGCACTTTGTCAGTCCCTGTTTTGCCATAGAAATTCTGTAACAGGAGACATGTTACTTCTATTTTCCATAGCCACTAATATCACCTACAAGCAACAGGAAGTAGAGAGGGGCAGCACTGATAATCAGAGATATGAACAGTGCAATCCTATGCATATTTACATGGAAGTAAGTCCCACTGTTTTCATGGGGCTTACTCCCTGGTAAGTGTGCATAGGATTGTAGCTGAAGATCGTTAGCATTTCTCAGATGGTCAAAGCTGACTTCTTTACTCATGACAGTTACTTTTGCAAGCACCCTACTCCCCCCAAAACAAAATACTGTGCATGCAAGTTCTCAACTCATGTGTACAGTGTAATGTGAGAGTGACTAACACATGCAGAACAGCCCCTTCTCTTCTGTAGACTAGAAAATCCCAACTTGCCACCAGTCTTATGACTCTGAGCAACCTTTTTGGAAAGCTGGTGTACAGCTGGAATTGGCTCTCTCACTAGTGGCTATGCAGGGTTTTGTAGCACTTCTAAATTCTGCAGAAATAAAATGAGTTTGATTAGAGATGACAGAGAGGCAAAGGAACTGGGGGCAGTATCCAATGGGGCACTTATGCCCCTGTAAATTCTGTTGCACCCCGGGGATTCCCTTCTGCAAGTGGCACCTACAGCTTGTGGAACGGAGATTTGGCACTTTCTGGGGCAGCCAGAAATGAGCAAAAATACTAGCTTTTAGAACAGGGCAGGTCAGTGGAGCTCACATAAGGGAACTCCACTGACCTGTCCTGATCCACAAATGATCATTTCCGCTTTTGGGGGGGCTTCCTCTAGGAAGTGTTAAATCTTTGTTGCACAAGAGGTGGATCCTGCTTGGGCAATGGAATCAGTGAGGAGCAACGGAATCAGTGGCAGCATAAGCGCTCCATAGGATACTACTGCCCTGAATCTGTACAGTACAGGCAATGATGTCTCTGTTGTAACGTCTTCAACTCAAAAACAATTGCCTGTATCCAGCCTGTGTTAGCTTGAACACATTCAAGTTATTAAAAATGAGAGACAGACCCCTCCCCTGCCTATGCTTTCACCCCAAATAGCACTTTTAAAAATATTTCTCTCTCTCCCAGTTGGGCTCTGTGAATAGAAGTTATCCCACCAATGGGAGAAAATGGCTTTTAAAAAGTGATCTTGGAGAGAACAGCACAGGTGAGGGATAGTTTCAGTTCTCCTGGCAGCTCACGCTGCACTTGAAATCTCCCCTCCATTGCCTGCTTTGTAAGGATTCAGCACAACCCAGGTTCAGTTGTGTCATATCGTCTCTAATTTCAGTCTCAGGAACAATATATTTTCATGTGATAAACACTCCTAAATGCCTCAAGCCTCAGCTTGTTTACCCATCAACAAACACACATGAGGGCAGTTCAGAGTACAGTTTCTTTCAAAACACTGCTTCAAGTCCCTGAACCTGAATTCAAAAGGACTCTACTTGAGTTAAAGATCGAGTTGCAAATCTGATTGCAGGTTCAGGGGCCAAGTTTATACTCCCCTTTCCAAGACACACAAAGTGCAATGGCCATATAAATCACACTGGTGAAAGAAACATTTTTAAAAAGCAAACAAAGGGGTGGGGGTGGATTGGGGGAAGCAGGCTCTATGTATCTTAGAAACTTGTCACTGCCAGATCTCTTTTGGGGACGACAATATCTAGCTAGAATGTCTTCCATACAGCCCTTTAGCCAGGCAAAAAGGGGGGGGAGAGAGAGAGAGAGAGAGAGAGAGAGAGAGAGAGAAAGAAGAAGAAGAAGAAGAAGAAGAAGAAGAAGAAGAAGAAGAAGAAGAAGAGAAGCTATTGCAAGCTTTTATCAGATGACTTTAATTACTTGACCCAGATATCATATTTGGTGATTTTGTGCTGATCCTTCAGTTTGACGGATCAGTTACAGTTCACTGTAAGTTCCAACTGTATTTCCATGCATTGTGTTAAGGCCTGACTCAAAAGCAGTTTTATTTGATAAAAAACAGATGTCCTTAGAAGAAACTCCTTCCTCTTCAGTTGAAAAACATTATTCTTCAGAATTGAACGTACCTTAGCAAATGTATAAGTGCTGCATCTCTCTCCATGGTATACAATATTACTATGTTTTTCCCCTGCTGAGGGACTTGGAGACACTGGGGCTGTGACCTCAAAACCTTACGAGAAATGGAGCAGCACATGGTTCTAATTTTATCTTCAACCCTGCCTTCATGCTGGCATGTATGTTTACAATACGGTTCACCTGTTGACCTTTTACTCACGCTTAACGTATTAGCCAACATATTTCAATCCCAATCAGGGCTGTATGTAACAATTAGCTTTTACATGAGTTGTTTTCCTTTACTCATTCTGCACATACAAGACAGCAAGAAGCTATTTATTGATCCTGTAACTAGAAAGCAGCAGCAGCAGCACAAATGATGCACCTTTGAAATGAAAGTATCACCAGGTTATTTGAAAGCAATATGGAACTTTGAGGCTAAAATGTATTTTAAAATCTTTTATCACTCAGGACTCTTCCCCCACTTCAGTTAAAGGCACATTGCCACTGTCCACAAGTGATGCTTTTCTTGCT